>QXEO01000220.1:3835218-4435218 GCA_007115705.1 Dactylis glomerata
TGGCACAAACCTTGGGAGCTTCTTCATATTATTTAGAGCATTGTTTTGGTCTTCTCATAATATCTTTATTTGATTCGCTATTTGGATCTTTGATTGCTATCTTCATTTGTTGGAAGTTTAACCATCATGTCATCCTATTTTGTTTGCAATCTTTGATCCTCAATATAGTTTGATTTCCTCCAAATTCTTGTCCTTGAATTTGTGCATGTGTTTTCACCTTTTTTGTGTCATGCACACCTTGAGGAGGAACTCTCACTATATTGGCCTTCTAAGCCTTTCCACCCATTTTGGCAATGGAAGCCAATGGGGGAGAAGTTTCGAGGGTTTGAAAGGAATTGGGTTTCACGCTTTTGTTTTGTTCTTAAGCATTTGCCTTGCATGCTTTGCATGGTTGAGTATATATAGTGGAAACTCCACCAACAACATTGGTTGGCAATATATGCAATGAAATTCAAGTTCATTCACACATGCATAGATTGTGGGGGAGTTTGCTCTATATATGATGGTTCTACTAACATCACATACTTTTGTAGTATTTGATGTTAGTGTAACCATCTTAGTCCTTTAAATTCATTATATAAACCCTCTCAAATAGATTGTCATCAATTACCAAAATGGGGGAGATTGAAAGAGCATTTGCCCCCATGTGTGGTTTTGGTAATTAATGACAATCCCTATGGACTAATGTTTGCATCGAGTTATATTTGTAGGACTTGTCCGTAGACAACGCTTGAGCCATATGTTGGTTTCAAGGTTCTAAGAAGATGCAAATAAAGAAGTTTATGTGATGATCAAGGGAGTTGAGCCTATAGAAGACATCATCATTATGAAGGAAGAAGATGAAGTCCAATGTTGATCAAGTCGAAGCGCAAGTTCAAGATAGGCATATAGAAGATATCATTTGCTTGAAGCTCGGTGTCCATTTGGTGTTAATGGACATGTGAAGATATTTCTACTAGTGTCCCTCCCATAGTGAAGTATGGGGGAGCAATCCGCAAGACTTCACCGAGCAAGCGCAATCAAGAAAGGTAGTCCAACTTGAGAAGATCAAGATCGTCACTATCTAGCTCAGGTGGAAGGCGCAAGGCAAAAGTATGATCTTGATAGGGTTTCTTTCTTACCGGTCTCATAGTGTTTGGGAGACCGGGTTTTCGGATCGATAGCCGTACTATCAAGAGGGGCTCTCGAGTGAGTAACTTATTCGTATTGTTCGGAGAGAGCTCAAACCTTTGCATACTTGGCATTATCTTTCTTGGTTCTTATTTGGCTTTTATCCATGTGAGGTTCTAGAGCTTGTGGTTATTTCCATGACAAGCTCTAGCTCATCAAAAACGGATTTCGTATGGAACTCTAATTGCATTTTTAGTGTTTGGAGGTTTTACCGGTTCATCTTTATAGCTAAGTCAAACCTTTTATCATTTGGTTTCATCCTCCTTTGTTGGACTATGATGTTTCTATGGATGATGGTGTAGAGCTCATTGTGGTGATTCCAACGAGCCCACGATCATCGAAAACGGAGTCCGGATGCAAAAGTTATCGTTGTTTTCGTGTTGCTCGCTTTTCTTGGGCGGAATATCCGGCCCAGTTTTGGAAATATCCGGCCGAAATATCCGGCCTCAAATCTGAGTGACGCGCGCCTCGCCTTTTTCTGGTCCTTAGCCGTTTTTAGGGGTGGCCAGAATATCCGGCCCAGTTTTGGAAATATCCGGCCGAAATATCCGGCCCCAAATCTGAACGACGCGCGCGAAGTCCTCAGCAGTTTTTCGAGGGGGGCGGAATATCCGGTCCAAACTTGGACCGGAATATCCGCCCCCTGCAGTACTGCAACGGCTACAATCCCGGGAGGGGTATAAATACCCCTCTCATTCTTCAAGCTTGGGTTAGCTCGTTTTTCCCCTCTCTCTCCCTCCATTGTTGACCTTGGAAAGCTTACCCATCTCTCAATTCCTCCCATGATTCTTGCATATCTTTGAGGGAAAAGAGAGAGGAGATCTAGATCTATATTTCCACCAATCACTTCCTCCTCTTTGTGAGGGGAACCCATTGGATCTAGATCTTGGAGTTCTTTGTGGATTTCTTCCTTTGTTCTTCCTCTCATGTCCCTCCATAGCATTTGTTGCTTTGGTAGGATTTGGGAGAGAAGGATTTGAGCACTTCATGTGTTCTTGCCATTGCATTTGGTGCATCGGTTTGAGTTCTCCTCGGAGATTCGGTAGTGAAAGCTCGTTGAGCTTTTTACTCTTGGGTTCTTGGAACCCTAGACGGCTTAGTGGCTTAGTGGTTACTTGGGGACCTCCAATTGAGTTGTGGAGATCTTCCCAAGCTTTGTGGTGCCTGCGTGGCAATTACTTGGGGACCTCCAATTAAGTTGTGGAGATCTTCCCAAGCTTTGTGGTGCCTCCGTGGCAATTACTTGGGGACCTCCAATTAAGTTGTGGAGATCTTCCCAAGCTTTGTGGTGCCTCAGTGGCGATTCTTGGGAGCCTCCAATTGAGTTGTGGAGATTGCCCCAAGCTTGTACGGGTTCGGTGACCGCCCTCAAGTGTCCCATAGTGGTCGGGTCTTCCATCTTGGTGGGAGGGCTCGAGGAGATTACGGTGAGCCTCCGTGGCGTTTGGGGAGCCTTGTGCCTCCACACCGCTCCAACGGAGATTAGCACTCGCAAGGGTGTGAACTTGGGATACATCATTGTCTCCGCGTCCCTCGGTTATTTCTATACCCGAGCTCCTTTACTTATGCAATTTACTTTGTGATAGCCTTCGTGCTTGAAGTTATATATATCTTGCTATCTCATAGTTGCTTATTTTGTCTAGCATAAGTTGTTGGTGCACATAGGTGAACCTAGTTTGTTTAGGTTTTGTATGCTTGGCAAATTAAACGTTAGTTTTATTCCGCATTTGTCAAGCCACTCGTAAAAGTTTTAAATCGCCTATTCACCCCCCCTCTAGGCGACATCCTTGTACTTTCACTCCAGATCCACTTCCCCACCACCAACAACATCGCGAAATATGAAGCTTTACTGCACGGGCTCCGTGTCGCAAAGGAGATCGGCGTACAACACATCATGTGCTGTGGAGACTCTGACCTTGTGGCTCAGCAGGTGGCTGGCACATACAAAGCTCGGAACGAAGTTATGGCGGCATATAGAGACGAAGTGGATGAGATGGCCAAAAGTTTCCTCGGCTACGACATAAAACACGTACGACGAGAAGATAACATGGCGGCCGATACCTTGTCCAAACTAGGTGAAGGGTTTCGCAGCATAGTAAATCAAAAATTTTCCTACGGATGCGAACAAGAAAGCCAAGATCTAATCTAGGAGATGTAATCAACGAGAGAGGTAGACGAGATCTTCATACCCTTGAAGATTCGCACAGCGGAAACGTTCAATAGAACGTGGTTGACGTAGTCGTACTCGCCGTCTCCTCCTCGCGATCCGATCCGATCCTACGCCGCAAGTGGCGGCGCCTCCGAGAGTTGCACACGTGCGGTGCAGCGACGTCTCCTCCTTCCTTGGTCCAGCAAGTATGGTGGAGAGATAGATTGGATCAGCAGCACGACGGCGTGGTGCTTATGGTGGAGAGTTTCTGCAGCAGGGCTTCGCCTACGCGCAGTCGCGAGAGAGAGAGAGGGAGGGCAGCAGTTGGCGGCTAGGGTTTGGGTTAGAGGTTGAGAGGGCTGCGCCCTTGCCCCCTATATATAGAGGGGTGGCCAGCCAGCTTGGCCTCTCCCCAAACCCTAGGGCGCCGACTTGATGTAGGAAGAGTGGGGGGCAAGTTTCCCCCCCTTCCTTCTTTGAAGACTCCCTTAGGGTTTCCCCTTGGGTTGGCCGGCTGGGCCTTAGGGGCCTTGTGCGCCTGGCCCAGGGCGGCCAGGGCACTTCCCCTTAGGCCCACGCAGGCCTCCGTCAAGTGGGCCCACGTTGGTCCCACTCCGGAACCTTCTAGAACCTTCCGGTACAATACCGATAAACTCCGAAACCTTTCCGGAATCCAAAAACTGCTTTCCTTTATATGAATCTTATTCTCCGAACCATTCCGGAACCTCTCGTGACGTCCTGGATCTCATCCGAGACTCCGAACTAAAACTCATAAACCAATTATCCATTCTATCCTAGCATCGATACACGTTAAGTGTGTGACCCTACGGGTTCGAGAATATGTAGACATGATCTTCTATCAATAATCAACAGCGGGATCTAGAAACCCATATTGACTCCCACATATTCATCGATGATCATATCGAATGAACCACGATGTCAGGATTCAATTAATCCCGTATATGTATTCCCTTCGTCACATGATATTTTACTCGCCCGAGATTTGATCGTCGGTATCGCCATACCTAGTTCAATCTCGTTCACAGCAAGTACTTTACTCGTTCCGTAATCCGATATCACTTTGTGATTAACTCATTAACCACATGCTTGCAAGCGGTGTTGATATCGATTACTGAGTGGGCCCGAAGTATATCTCTCCGACTTGGGAGGGACAAATTCCATCTCGATACATACAACCCAACAAGTACTTTCCGATCACCTGAGAGACACCTTTATTATCACCCTCACATAGGATGACGTTTGATGACTTCAAAGCTTTCTTCCGATACTAGGGAGTTGTATTATCTCATGGTCTAAGGAATACAATACATGACATAGGAAAAGCTTCGCAAAGATGAACACGATGACATGATCTAATTGCTCTGCTTTATTTGGGTCTGTCCATCACACCATTCTCCTAATGGTATGATCTCATTATTAATTGACAACTCATGTCTATGGTTAGGAAACCTTAACCATCATTAATCAATGAGCTAGTCCAGTAGAGGCGTACTAGGGACACGGTGTTGTTCATAAACCACACAAGTATTAATGTTTCCGCTTAATACAATTATAGCATGGAGTATAAACATTATCATGAACAAGAAATATGATAATAACAATATTATTATTGCCTCTAGGGCATATTTCCTTCAGTCTCCCACTTGCACTAGAGTCAATAATCTAGTCATACTTGCGCCTTTAACACCTATGACATTCCGGTGTTATTCATACGCGTTGCATGTGGTAAACCTTATCTACGGGTCTGACACTTTCAGGTCCGTTTGTATTTGCATATTCCTTTTGCGTCAGCACGCATTACTCATTTTGTATGAGATGGCATCGTATAAACTTGGTCTTCTGGTGAGACCTTTGTTTCTTGGCCGAGATTATGTTGTCACTATTGTCATACAATAGAACTACATAGTACTAGCACACTTTTAAAAATAGCGATATCCACCGTGCGTCAAAATACTCATTGGTCCGCACACATCGGTATGTATGATTTCCAATAAGTCCGTTGCTCGCTCCATTATTCCGGAGAACGGGTTTTTGATCATCTTGCCCATGAGGCATGGCTTGCACGTGTCAAATGATTCAAAATCAAGAGACTTCAAAAGTCCATCAGAATGGAGTTTCTTTATGCATTTTATGCCAATATGACCTGGACGACAGTGCCACAAATAAGTTGGATTATCACTATCCACTTCGCATTTTTTATGCCGCTTCTTAAAACGATTATATACTTAGCCCCTCGTTGCAGTGTCCGCCACAATATTAACATTGGAACTCATCCAAGTCATCATGGAACTTTCTTCCATCTTATTGTGCCACCTTCTAATCTCAAAACAAATAGCTTAAAAATTGAGATAAAATTTTACTTGTATGTGTGACAAAGCCAATGTAACTCATTGCAATGAACCATTTGTCACTTCTGCATACAGAACATATTCTTACTTCTTCGAAAGTGCATAAGAATATCTTTTACTATTGTCCAACGATCATCATATGAATGCTATAACCTTTAGAGCATTGGACACATCTGGATCTACATATCATGGTATACAAGATTGATAAAATCATTCTTGTGGTTTTACTCATCAAGTGTCAAAACAATTGATTCTTGCTCCAACCTCTTCCATGCAACAAGAACCGTTCTTATTGTTTCCATATTGAATAAATTCAATATTTCATCTATGTACTCTGGCAAAACTATATTAGTGCCTCAATCTATCTGCATAGACATTGATGCATAATATTCTGGTTTTACCTAAGTCTTTCATCAAAAACTAATTTTTTTTTAATGAAAACTTAACAATATCAAGAAAAACACATTATTTCCAATAAACGATATGTCACCTACATAAAGCATTAGAAATATCTCTTAGCGCTCCCACTTACTTTCTTGTAATACAAGCATCTTCAAATATCTTGATGAAATTAACACTTTAACATTTTCATCATTGAAGATTCCAACTTCGCTATGCTTACTTCTACCATAGAAGTTTGCATACATATCTAGGAACCTTTGAATCAACAAAACCCATTGGGTCGTGTCAGGTACACGTCCTTGGTGTGCATTCCGGTAGAGGAACGTTGTTTTGTTTATTCAACTAACATATCTCTATATGTAATTGTTGCTAGAATAATTCATATGACGAAGTCAGGGCCCATCATTGCTTCTTTGTATATTGTTGGTTACTATTATCTAATAATATCTCGTCCTCAAATCTTGCTATTTGATTACGACCAACTTGGTTAAATAGGAACTTCGATGTTGTGACTACAACATATTGTAGACGCGTGAGCTATGAATGCAGTTGCCGCTTCCAGAACATATTCTGGTGCTGCGCTACTCTGATCAACTTGCTCAGATTCAATAACCTCATCAAGTTCTATCTTCCTCCCACTTAAACCTTTCGCAAGAAAACTCCTTCATAAGAAATTCACTTCTTTTAGTGACAATCACTATGTGTTTGGGTTCATAGTAGAAGGAATACCCATCGACATTCTTTGGGATAACCTACAAAGACTTACTAATCCGATTTTGGTTGTAAACATTTTACACATATGCCTTGCATACCAAAATTCAAGAAAAGACAACTATAACTTATATGGTGTCATTTCGGCAGATTATGATGGCACTCTATTCAGTGAAAAGCGGTAGTCTCTAAAGCATAATCCACAAATTATATTGGTAGTTTATTTCATTATTGATCTAACCATGTCAAACAAGGTTTGATTACATCCATCGAAAACTCCATACTCCTATGGTGTTTATCACGATGCAAGTTTGTGGAACAATTCCTCTAACTCTTAGATGTTTGCTAAACTTGTAACTCAAATATTCTTCTTGATGATCTAATCATGCAACTTGAATATTCTTGTTACAACAATTTTCACTTCATAAATTGAACAATTTCAATTGTTTCATACTTCTATCTCATCAAGTAGATATACCATACATCTATTCGAGTCATTGATGAAATAGAAAATACACCATGATCGACTTCACACCATGGACTATATACATCAACATGTATGATCTCCATTTAGTTAGTCACTTGATCTGTCCATGGCCTATGAACGGAGTTTAATCATCTTTAGGAAAAGTCTCACAAGCGTCAATCAATTCAAAATCAAATGACTCGAAAATCTATCAATATAGAATTTCTTTCATGTTTTGTTTCCAATATGACTTAAACGGCGGTGTCATATATAAGTGAAATTCGTTTTGTCTGGTGACCTTTAGCATCAGTGTTATAAATGTCTATTTCACCAACAAGATTTATAATAATCTATCCATCGATTATGGAAGACGGTAATGACATGAACAACAATTGTTCTCATAATACCAGAACAAGATAACAATTATTAAGTTCATGAAATATCTTGAAGGCTAGGTTTGATGTCGACGAGAAGCACAATAACACTTTTATTTGTATCTCGACATGCATCATTACCATATTCTTTTACTAGTTACTTAGGCCATTGTACTTCTTGTATTGTGTTGCTTTGTATGACATTTCATACCAACAAATCAGTATCGAATACCCAATAATTACATTGTTAACGAGCAAAAGAATTCATCTATAACATGTATATCATTTATATACCTGAGCTGGACAATTCCAGTCTTTTCCTTTTTCTACCAAATAATTTTGCAGATTCTATTTAGCATTTCCTCCCTTTTAGAAGAATCTATCGACATCAATAGTGGCGTCAATCATTTGACACATAGTCCAAAGGATTTTTAGTCAAATACTAATAGTCTTGGATTTTGCACTTTGAAGTGGATCGCTATCATCATATGATTGGTATTCTTCCAGATTCCATTCTTTAGTATTCTTTTGGTATAGCAAAACAATTTAGCCGATACCTTTTCATTCGTCCTATCATGACATCTTTCATGATGAAACTACTATAGTTTATAAGGATGAATGCAAGTATAATATTAGTTCCCAAACTTTTGGGTGATCGGGACGCCTAGCATCTTCAATCTTCGCATATAGTCATACAATATGAGCATATGTTCTTTTACTAAATTATACTTCATCATTTTGCAAACAATCGAAGTCTTAGATATCAAATATCTTTCACTTCTTATTTGTTTCTGAAACAATTCTTTCAGCTCGATGATCACTTTGATTCTCAAACAATTTTGAAGATCAATTTATCATGAAGGCAAACATATGATCTTTAGATACTAAACTTGAATCGTTGCTCTTAGATTAATACAATTTATTAAATCGTATGGAGCAAGCAAGGTTTGCTAAAGTTTGCAATAGGACTTAATCTTTAGTCTTGATATTCTAACTAAACGGCACTAGACCGGAAAGTGATTATCCAGAATTCTATAGTTCTTTTAACTCAATTAAGCTAACTGTCGGTGGAAAACGGTGCCAAAGACTACAACGACTTATGCAAATACAACAAGATTTAGTTCAAGATAATTAGTTCAAGTTAATCAAATTACTAATGAACTCCCACTAAATTCAACATCCCTCAAAGTTGTTTAGTGAAGCATGATCCAAATTCACTACACCGAGACCGATCATCACGTGAATGATGTAGCTTTAATGGTGAACATCAACATATTGATCATATCATCCATATGACTCATGCTTGACCTTTCGGTCCGTGTGTTCCGAGGCCATGTCTGTACATGCTAGGCTCGTCAAGTCAAACCCAAGTATTTCCGCGTGTGCAAAACTGGCTTGCACCCGTTGTATGTGAACGTAGAGTTTATAGCACCCGATCATCACGAGATGCTTCAAAACGACGAACTTTCGCAACGGTGCATACATGGGGAGAACACAATTTTATTTTGATCTTTAAGTGAGGAATCATCTTAAAATGCTACTGTCGCGATCTAAGCACAATAAGATACATAAAAGGATAAACATCACATGCATATAATTTTATGTGACATGGTATAGCCAATCTCCGCGCCATGATCTCCATCCTGTGCGCGCCGGCATGATCTCCATCAGTCCACCATGATTGCCTCCACCACGAATAGCAACTACAACTATTGCTAACTACTTAGCGATAAAGTAAAGCTATTACATGGTGTATAAGAAGTTGACACGCAGGTCATACACAATTATAAAGACAACCATATGGCTCCTGCCGGTTGTGAACTCATCGACATGCAAGTCGTGAAATATTACAAAACATGATCATCGCATACATCACATATATCACATCACATCTTGTGGCTATACCATATCACAAAACACTCCCTGCAAAAACAAGTTAGACGCCTCTACTTTGTTGTTGCATGTTTTACGTGGCTTATGGGAGTAGCAAGCTAAGAACGATTCTTACCTACGAAAAGCCACAACGGTGATATTATGGTTGCTAACATCCGATGTAAGTCCCATGACTACTATAGTGAGAGAAACTGGCATCCACTAGCCGCATGTGTGGAACAAGCCACACGTCAAGTGCGGAGCCGGTCTCGCGAACGCGGTCGCGTAAAGTTGGCCTGGACCGCTTCGATCTCACTATACCGCGCCATAAGAAATACACAACAAGAGGTTTGCAACAGAAAACATCAACGCCCGCAACAAGCATGTTGCGTTCTACTCGTGAAACACATCTACGCATAGATCTAGCTCTGATACCACTGATAGGGTTTCGCAGCATAGTAAATCAAAATTTTTCCTACGGATGCGAACAAGAAAGCCAAGATCTAATCTAGGAGATGTAATCAACGAGAGAGGTAGATGAGATCTTCATACCCTTGAAGATTCGCACAGCGGAAACGTTCAATAGAACGTGGTTGACGTAGTCGTACTCGCCGTCTCCTCCTCGCGATCCGATCCGATCCTACGCCGCAAGTGGCGGCGCCTCCGAGAGTTGCACACGTGCGGTGCAGCGACGTCTCCTCCTTCCTTGGTCCAGCAAGTATGGTGGAGAGATAGATTGGATCAGCAGCACGACGGCGTGGTGCTTATGGTGGAGAGTTTCTGCAGCAGGGCTTCGCCTACGCGCAGTCGCGAGAGAGAGAGAGGGAGGGCAGCAGTTGGCGGCTAGGGTTTGGGTTAGAGGTTGAGAGGGCTGCGCCCTTGCCCCCTATATATAGAGGGGTGGCCGGCCAGCTTGGCCTCTCCCCAAACCCTAGGGCGCCGACTTGATGTAGGAAGAGTGGGGGGCAAGTTTCCCCCCCTTCCTTCTTTGAAGACTCCCTTAGGGTTTCCCCTTGGGCTGGCCGGCTGGGCCTTAGGGGCCTTGTGCGCCTGGCCCAGGGCGGCCAGGGCACTTCCCCTTAGGCCCACGCAGGCCTCCGTCAAGTGGGCCCACGTTGGTCCCACTCCGGAACCTTCTAGAACCTTCCGGTACAATACCGATAAACTCCGAAACCTTTCCGGAATCCAAAAACTGCTTTCCTTTATATGAATCTTATTCTCTGAACCATTCCGGAACCTCTCGTGACGTCCTGGATCTCATCCGAGACTCCGAACTAAAACTCATAAACCAATTATCCATTCTATCCTAGCATCGATACACGTTAAGTGTGTGACCCTACGGGTTCGAGAATATGTAGACATGATCTTCTATCAATAATCAACAACGGGATCTGGAAACCCATATTGACTCCCACATATTCATCGATGATCATATCGAATGAACCACGATGTCAGGATTCAATTAACCCCGTATATGTATTCCCTTCGTCACACGATATTTTACTCGCCCGAGATTTGATCGTCGGTATCGCCATACCTAGTTCAATCTCGTTCACAGCAAGTACTTTACTCGTTCCGTAATCCGATATCACTTTGTGATTAACTCATTAACCACATGCTTGCAAGCGGTGTTGATATCGATTACCGAGTGGGCCCGAAGTATATCTCTCCGACTTGGGAGGGACAAATTCCATCTCGATACATACAACCCAACAAGTACTTTCCGATCACCTGAGAGACACCTTTATTATCACCCTCACATAGGATGACGTTTGATGACTTCAAAGCTTTCTTCCGATACTAGGGAGTTGTATTATCTCATGGTCTAAGGAATACAATACATGACATAGGAAAAGCTTCGCAAAGATGAACACGATGACACGATCTAATTGCTCTGGTTTATTTGGGTCTGTCCATCACACCATTCTCCTAATGGTATGATCTCATTATTAATTGACAACTCATGTCTATGGTTAGGAAACCTTAACCATCATTAATCAATGAGCTAGTCCAGTAGAGGCGTACTAGGGACACGGTGTTGTTCATAAACCACACAAGTATTAATGTTTCCGCTTAATACAATTATAGCATGGAGTATAAACATTATCATGAACAAGAAATATGATAATAACAATATTATTATTGCCTCTAGGGCATATTTCCTTCACTAGGATCTAGCCGTAAGGCAGTTCCGCCAGGAGTATTCCTCGAGCATCTGCGCGTACCATCGGTAAAGATGGTGGACCCAGAAAATCCGGAACTAGCAAGCTCCCCCGTCATGGCGGTTTTGCCCAGCAATCCGCCATGGGCAGAGCCCTACCTGGAATTTCTGACGAACAAGAAGCTACCCGAAGACGAAGTCCAAAAAAGACAAATCGAGCGTAGAGCCAAAGCGTACACCATCATAGATGGCCAGCTCTACAAACGAAGCACCTCGGGAGTTTTCATGAAGTGCATATCCCAAGTGGATGGAATCGAAATACTAAGAGAGATCCACGAAGGCGAATGCGGGCATCACGCCGCCGCCAGATCCCTAGTAGCTA
Organism: Dactylis glomerata; assembly: GCA_007115705.1. NCBI lineage: Eukaryota > Viridiplantae > Streptophyta > Magnoliopsida > Poales > Poaceae > Dactylis > Dactylis glomerata. Next base: position 3,847,275 of record QXEO01000220.1, read on the forward strand.
AAGCATTCCGCCATGGATTCTACTGGCCAACAGCCAAGGCAGATGCAGACCGTATTGTAGAGCTCTGCCACGGTTGCCAGATGTACTCCAAGCAGACCCATATGCCCGCCACAGCACTGCATACGATTCCTATAACTTGGCCTTTTGCAGTTTGGGGGCTGGACATGGTGGGTCCGCTAAAAACAGCACCTTCGGGATTTATGCACCTCCTGGTAGCGGTAGACAAATTCACGAAGTGGGTGGAAGCTAAGCCCATCAGAAAACTTGATGGCAAAACTGCCCTCAAATTTGTCAAGGACATTGTGGTTAGATTCGGCATCCCACATAGCATCATCACCGATAATGGCACTAATCTGTCTCAGGGAGAAGTTGAAGAATACTGCCATCACAACGGAATCCGCCTTGACCTAGCATATGTGGCACATCCACAGTCTAATGGCCAAGTTGAGCGGACCAACGGACTAATCATGTCAGGGATTAAGCCACGCCTAGAAGCACCGCTGCACAGAGCAGCTGGAGCCTGGGCAGAGGAATTGCCATCTGTGCTGTGGAGTCTACGAACCACGCCAAACAGATCAACTGGCCTTACCCCTTTCTTCTTAGTCTACGGAGCAGAGGCAATCTTGCCAAGTGATGTTCAGTACGATTCGCCAAGAGTTGAGGCCTACAAGGAAGAAGATGCAGAAGCGTCCAGACAACTATCTGTGGACCTGCTGGAAGAAGAACGAGACCTAGCAGCCCAGAGATCCGCCATCTACCAGCAGAATCTCCGCCGCTATCACAGCCGGCGAGTTCGCCAACACTCGTTTAAAGAAGGTGACCTGGTGCTACGCCTCAAGCAGCAGAAGTCCCACAAGCTATCCCCGCCTTGGGAAGGACCCTTCGTCATCAGCAAAGCTCTACTGAATGGTTCCTACTACCTCGTTGATATTCGCGAGCTAGATAAGCGACCAAGTAAGAAGCGCAAATGAAGAGACCCTGACGATATCTACGACGAGACAGATCGTCCATGGAACATCGCACAGCTACGTCCTTTCTACACTTAGCACTTATCTAGCTATGTAATAGGCACCTCTATATGATCAATGAAATAAAGCATTTGGTTCACTCTTGATTTTTTCTGAGTCTTTTACCTCCTTTATTGTTCATTTAGATCGTATAGAACCTTTTTGCGCAATTGTGCTTTGCACTTGCGTCTCTTTTAAATCCGCCATAAGCGGTCCACGTAGCTTTTTTATGTTTTGATCTTCATTCGATGTTTTCTGTGTGGATTCCAGAGTAGTGACTTTTTGACGATCTAAGCTGCCATCTGCTCAGGGTTTTGGACGGTTGCTATTAAGTATCGTCGCCCTAGCGGATTGTTCGTGTGAAGATTTCGCCATCTCACGAAAAGTCAAGCACAGAGAGCCGGATGGCGGATCGCATAATCCTACGCGTGATTTTTTTCTTTCAAAGTGTTGTTTTTTGGGCATGTCAAAAACTGCAAGTTGCATAAAACTAGGCCTGGCAGTTTCTTCGCACAATCAAACCACTTCATAAAAACAAGCTGCAAGAGTTCAAAAGCATTCCACTGATCCGCCACAAGCAGATCAGTCACAGTGCAGAAACATTCACACGCAGTTTAAGTTTAAATTACAGACCCACTCAGGGGCCGAATTGATGCAAAGTATTTTTTTCCTGCCATATTGCAGGGCACGTCCTAAGAAGGCGGCGGAACCTTGGAGGACACCTCGTCACCGCCATCACCACCTGCAGTAGCCGTGGAGGCTGATGCCGAAGCCTGGCTTGGTGACCCTGGCAGCTCGTATGCTTCATAGTATACGTTCAACTGAGTGCCAAGGGCACACAGTTGATCGTATCCAAGCACGCTCTGCCGGATGCGGCCTCGTCCACCGGCGCACCGTCCTCGCCGCTCTCCGGGATGCCGGAGGTGAGCAGGTCCAGGTCCATCTTGGGATAGTGGGCCTTCGCCAAGGTTAGAGCGGTCCTGGCACCACCCCGAGCAGAGGACTGTTTCCAGTCCGCCATGAGCCCTGGCACTAGCAGCAGCTTCTGGGTAAGTGCAATGGCGGAGAGGTTGGAAGAACCCGCTATCTGCAGGCTCCCGCACGCTTGGCGACCAGCGTTGAGAAGGCCATCAAGCTCCTTCTTCGCTGCGTCGGTGGCCATGCGCAAGCCTTCGGCGGTATCCGCCTCGCCCTGCCCCAAAGCGACTGCATTGCGGAAAAAGAAGATGCGTCACGCACGGCATAGCAGAAATTGAAAAACTTTACGTTATAAGAAGAACTGGTACCTAGCAAGGTGTCCTGGAAGTAATGGAGGAGCTCGTTAAAGCCTTCACGCCGCTTTTCAAAATCAGCAGCGGCTTTGCGGAGATCCTCTATCTCCTTGTCCTTCTTGAGGTTCTGGCACTTCTGGTCCTTCAGCTGCTCTTCGAGGAGGGTGTTTGTGGCCAGAGATTTCTGGAGCTGCTGCTGCAGCCCATCCATCGCAATGGCGTGGCCCTTCTCCACCCCCTCAAGTGTGGACTTGAGTTTGGCAACATCTGCATGGCGGAAGTATCAGCAAATCATTGATTGAATAAGCATAAGGGAATTAAAACTGGTTAAGTAAATTACCGCTATTCTCAAGCTGTTGCTGCAAATCCGCCATAAGAGCGCTTTTGGTTGCCAGCTCCTTCTCTTGCGAGCTGACAACCTGGACCAGGTCCTCTACCACCTTCTTGTAGTTCTGGCAAAATAATTTGAAGTGTTAGTCACTCTTAGAGCTTTATGCCGGATAGGTATCCGCCATAACGCTCGGGGGCTACTCACGATGATTTTTTAGTCACTCTTAGAGCATCATGATGAATATAATCCGCCATGATGCTCGGGGGCTACTTATGCTGGTTTTTTGTCTTCCTAAGAGCTTTATGCCGGATAGTTATCCGCCATAACGCTCGGGGGCTACTCAGTATGAAATTTAAAAGTTCTCTATAGAGCACTGTGTGAACTACCAGCGCTCGAAGGCTGTGCTATTCAAAAACTTACAGAAGTCACTCTTGAAGCCCCATAGCGGATCGAATTTACAAATCTGCCATGGCGCTCGGGGGCTACTGGGAGTACATACCTCTTTGACAAGACTGGTTCTCTGAACAAACGCTGCCATAGCAGATGACACATGGTTACTGGCCTCCTCTTGTAGATTGTCAAGGCGGAAAAGAGCTTCTGATTTCTTCTTCCACTTTGAGGCCTCCCCAGCTCCTGTGTCCGTTTGGACGGTTTTTCCGCTAAAACTCACCTTCTTGGCACCTTTAGCGGGGCGATCTGACGGTCCAGCACTTTTCTCTGGAGCATTCGCCACCTTGCTAACATGCTGGGAAGAAGTGGAAGGCCCAGTTGGGCGAGCAGGAGCATCCGGTGTAGGTGGAATGGCAGCAGGAGATGGTTTGGCCCTTGGAGGTTTCTGGCCAGCAACTTTTCTTCTTCTGTGCGCAGCAGTCAGTCACAGATTAGAATAGTCAGGTTATATATGGTATGAAGGCAAGTTATGATTATCCTTACTTCCGCTCTAGCAGATTGATAGTGGCAGAATGCTCGGGCACGGTGTCCAGATGGCCGCGAAGAGCAGGGGACGGATGGCGAGAGAGGACTCTCTTGCCTAGTCCACGAATGCGCCCGCCAGCACCGCGAACGCCACGAGGAACCGCTGTTATGGGCTCATCCGCCACTACCTCCTCTTCCGCCACCTTCTGTCCTTTGGGAGACGGGGATGTCTCGTTCTCATCATCAGTAAGATCTTTCGTCCGAGGATAACGGACGAGGCGGCTCAGCTCGGAAGGTGGTAGGGAAGAAAGCTACGGAGAAATACAAAGTTATTTAAGAAGAACCAGCTGTTATGGCGGAATAAGGAGGGACTCACCTTTGGACAACTGCCATTCTCATACATAGGGATCTTTAGCTTCAAAGGCTCATCCCGCCCCACCTTAATGATGTTGCGGATTCGAAGCTCGATCTCTTCAGCAGATAGTTCCTCCTTGGAATAGCGCTGAGGATCATCAACTCCGCTATATTCGCACATCAGGGATGGGCGGTATTGAAGAGCCTGGATCCGCCGTGAGATCCAGCAGTAGATGGTATCAGCACCTGTCAGTCCAGAGAAGACAAGTTTCGAAATTCGTCATGAGCATAGCTGACATTCATCATCCATTGTAAAGTCGTCCATGACGCCCCAGCTATCCCGCTCCTCGGCGGGGCCATCAACAAAAGACCGCAGGCCGAACTTCCTTTCAGGAGGGGCCTGGTCAGCCAGATAGAAGAAGGATCCCCGCCATCCCTTTGCAGAGTCATGAGGGATAATGTAGGGGTAGGATTTCCCGCTTCGAGGAACAAAGGAGATCGATCCGCAATTGCGAGGATCTCCGTTTGCATCCCGGTTGTGGCAGATATTAAAGTATAAGCGGAATAAATCTCCGCATGGGCTGATACCCAGATACCCCTCGCATAGCACGACAAATCCCGCTAGGGCCGTGAAGCTATTTGGAGCAATGTGGTGTAGCTGTAACCTGTAGTGCCGGAGAACGCCTTTCAGGAAGTAGGATGGCGGAAGACTGAGGCCGCGATCAATGTGGGACTTCAGTATGACGACCTCTTCATCTGAAGGAGCTGGCATTGCTTCACCAGGTTCAACCCGCCATCTGGAGATTTCCTTAGCAGCTATGCGGCCTTCCTGCCCCAGGGAAGATAGAATCTCCTCATTTATGTTACAGGAGTCCCAGTCTCCTCCTGAAGTCTCGGGCATGGCGGACTCTGTATCAGAAGACCGCGCTGAGCCCTCAGCAGCTTCGGACTTGGAGGCTTGGCGAGGCGATTCTGGTTCCATGGCGACTAGCGGCGTGGCGGTAATAACTTCCAAGATTTCAAGCGAAGACGAGGAAGACGAGGCCAGCTTGTGGCGGAAAATGTCGCCGGCGGTGAGGATTTTCCGCGGCGGCTCGTCAGAGACGGTGGAGCTCTCGTGGCGGCGCTGAAGAGAGAGAAAGCGACGGGGTGAATGAGGGGTAAACCGGCCGGGGGTGAGAGCCCGGGGTATATATAGACCCCGGGCCTCAAGATTCGTGCCCGCCATCATCACCGCTCGTCCCGATCGCAGAAACCCTAATCCGGTGACACGTGTCCAGGGGTAAAAAAGTAACTTGGCGAAAACAGTGCATGCACTGTAAATCTTGCCCTAGAAGGAACTACGTACCGGAATTTACGGCGGATTTCCACGGTATGATCCAATGGATCCCAAAAATCTCGCTAAGATAACTACGTTGCTTGATCCGTTATTTACGGCGGATTAATAGATGGAAGAAGGAACATCAAGATGACCGCCATCCCAGCACAGAAGGGAAGAAGAGCTATGGCGGAAGTATCTCACCAAGAACATGCATGGCGGATGTAGATGGCAATCTTGAAGTTCCCTGGGGGCTACTGTTGGGGATATACCAAATAGGTATACCAGCGACGTAGTCCTAAATCAGCAAGCCAGGGTGGCCCATCAGGGGTGGTATGGCGGATTCGCCATACCGGGCGGCCCAGTTGCTGAAGTTGCCACGGCGGTACTGGACGCAGGCGCTTATGGCGGATCCTTAGACAGGTCCATGGTGGATCCGGAAACAGGCCCATGGCGGACCACTGATGACATGCCCATGGCGGGTCCGGAGACGGCCCATGGCGGGTTACCTTGTAGTACACGCATAGGACTTAGTCTAGGACTCCAAGTTGTATCCGCTCCGGTACCAACGTGTAGCCCACGCCAGACGCCTTTATAAGCCCAGCGTGGAGCAGCCCTTGAGGCACGTTCTAGTCATACGGCTAATCGCGTAGCGAAACAGCCAACCTCATCATTGTAATCGAGCACTTGTTGCCATATAGTGAATTATAGCAGCACGTAGGATCTCGCCACCGTCGCGGGATCTGAAGCTGGGTAAACTCGTGCTACCACCGTCCCGGATCGCTCCTCCGTGTTCACCCCCATCCACAAACCGCCATACCCCTACCTCTATGGCAGATCTGTTGACGAAACCACGACACCTGGGTGGCGTTACGTTTTCTCTGGCGGCAAGACGATCTCCCATGGCTGTGCGCCGGTGATTTTAACGAGATCGTGAGCTCTACTGAACAGCGCGGAGGTAATCCTCGGAGCGAGAGCCAAATGGAAGCTTTTTGTGAGTGTTTGTCCGACTGCAGACTTACATACCTTGGCTTCTTGGGCTATGAGTTCACATGGGATAATAAGCGTGAAGGAGGTGACAATGTCCAAGTAAGGCTAGACCGGGGAACGGCGACGACACCTTGTCTCGCTCTGTTTCTTTTAACTCAAGTTGAGCACGTTGTCACTGAAGAATCTGATCACATGGCTTTGATAATTAGAGTTCAGGAGGATCTGCTTGCTCGTTGTCCAGCGGGACGCAGAGGCTTTCAATTTGAGGAGATGTGGCTCAAACACGAAGGTTATGAGGAGATGGTGAAGGAAGCTTGGCAAAATGGCCGAAATGGAGACTCTAGCATCCATGGCTTGTGGCATAGGCTACGAGATATGTCAAGGGATATGAAACGCTGGAGCTTTGAAACTTTTGGCTCGGTTCGTGCTGAACTCAAAAATTTAAAGAGCAAATTGGAGGAAGCCAAGTTGGAAGCGAGAATCACTGGATCTTTCGCGGAATGCAGAGCAATTGAACTTAAACTGCACGATATCTATGAGAAGGAAGAAATTATGTATCGGCAACGCTCTAGGCAAGAGTGGCTGAAGGCGGGAGATCAGAATATGAAATATTTTCAGAACTGAGCTTCTCATCGACGGAGGAAAAACACAGTCCGGTGTCTTCAGAAAAGTGACGGTACCTTGTGCAAAACCAACGAAGGAATGAGTAGAATGGCACAGGCCTTCTACCAAGATCTGTATACCTCTGAAGGTTCAGTGGATAGGGATGCAATTCTTAATCTTGTTGCACATGCGGTATCAAATGGAATGAACAGTGCTCTGTTGGCGCCCATATCTGACAAAGAAATCGAGGAAGCTTTATTCCAAATGGGCCCGACTAAGGCCCCTGGGTCGGCCGGACTGCCGGCGCTGTTTTTTCAACGACACTGGTCTTTTCTAAAGGAGCATGTATGCCGCTCTGTCAAGGAGTTCCTCGCGGGAGGGGACTTACCAGATGATTTCAATGATACAGTTATCGTTATGATTCCTAAAGTAAACTCACCGGAGTTACTTACCCAATTCCGGCCTCTTAGCCTATGTAATGTGTTGTATAAAATTGCAGCGAAGACGATGGCAAATAGGCTGAAACGAATCCTCCCAATCCTCATTTCGGAAGAACAAAGTGTGTTCGTTCCAGGGAGGTTGATCACAGATAATGTCTTTATTGCCTACGAGTGTGTGCATGCTATCAGAACGAGGAAAAGGAAGAAGCCGTTGTGCGCAGTTAAGCTTGACATGATGAAGGCATACGACAGGGTGGAGTGGGATTTTCTGAAGGATATGCTGCTCCGGATGGGGTTTGCACCAAGATGGGTCGCCATGATTATGAGATGCATTCAAATGGTTCGGTTTTCAGTCAAGCTAAATGGTGTGGTTTCAGACACCTTTTGTCCTTCAAGGGTCTGCGACAGGGTGATCCGCTTTCACCTTATCTTTTCCTCTTTTGCACGGAGGGGTTCTCGGCCTTGCTTCGGCAAGCCCAGGCGGAACATCATCTTGCAGGTGTAAGATTTGGAAGGGGAGGTCTGACTATTACACACCTTCTGTTTGCAGATGACAGTGTGGTCTTTCTGGAGGCTACCAATGAGAGCATGGCGGCCCTGAAATCAGTGCTACACAAGTATCAAGTGAGTTCTGGACATAAGGTAAATTTCCAAAAGTCTTCAATCTTCTTTGGGAAGGGGTGCAATGCGGACAGCCGCAACACCCTAAAAGGAGTAATTGGAATATCTAATGAAGCATTGTCGAAGAAATATCTGGGCCTGCCAACTGTGGTGGGGAGATCAAAGAACGATGCGTTCAAAAATCTTACCGATCGTTCTAGGGGCAAGGTTGGTGGATGGAAAGGACAGGGGCTCTCAAAAGCTGGGAAGGAGGTTCTTGTGAAATCGGTGCTACAAGCGGTCTCTACCTATGCTATGGGCTGTTTCCAGCTTACAAACAGCCAGTGTACTACTCTCACATCGATCTCATTGAGGTTCTGGTGGGGGGAGGGCGATGGACAACGCAAGGTTCACTGGGTCAGTTGGGAGAAGATGTGTGCCCCTAAAGGAAAAGGGGGCATGGGGTTTTGAAATTATCAGGACTTTAACCAAGCCCTCTTGGCGAAACAAGCCTGGAGATTGGTCACGAATCTGGGATCCTTGTGTGCTAGGGTGTTACAAGCAAGATACTTCAAAGATGGGAACTTTCTCAGTGCGGGGTGCCCAAAGAGATGCTCTTACACTTGGCGCAACATTGTCCACGGTAGACAGCTACTGGAGAAAGGACTCATTTGGAGAATTGGAGATGGGAAACAGTTGGAGATACAGAAAGATAATTGGATCCCGAGAGCAAGTCTTCAGCAGCCTCTAGGTATCCAACCGGGGAAGGAGGCCAAAACAGTCAGTGAGTTTCTTTTGCAAGGGGGAGGAGGCTGGAACGAGGAGAAGCTAAGAGACACCTTTTTGAATCAGATGTTACCGATATTCTGAGTGTGCCGGTTGGTAGAGCTGGAACGGAAGATTATATCGCATGGAACCACACCAAGAATGGCATTTTCAGTGTTAAATCGACTTACCACTTATGTGGGCAACTAAGGAGAGAAAGGCAAAGTACTCCAGGGACTTCTTCTAGATGTGATGATCATAAAGGCTGGCTGAGTTTATGGGCTGCTGATGTGCCGAATAGGGTCAAAGTGCATGGCTGGCGGCTGGTGAAAAATGGGCTAGCTGCTGGCAATGAGCTGCAAAGGCGCAATATCAAGGAGGGGGTGCTGTGTATTGTATGTAATCGGAGGGAGTCTCTAGTTCACAGGTTCTGGGACTGCCCATATGCTGCACACTACTGGGAGACGTTACGCCTACTGACGGGGTTCGATTTTAGCCCTCCTCCCTCTGGGTTGGGCAACCATCGGAACCTTCAGACATGGCTGCTTGACTGGATGGGTAAAGTGCAAGGCAAGGAGCTTGTGTTGGGTCTAATGCTGTGGGCTCAGATGTGGTATGCCAGGAACGAAGCAAGAGGCAACCCTAGCATCGAGGATCCGGTGTGCACCGCGAGACGGGCTGTTTATCTGGTGGAAGAGTGGGAGGGTTCGAAGAATACTACTCGTCCTCCATCGGCTTCTCAAGCAGCAGCTTGGTGCCCACCCCCCAATGGATGGCTACAAGCGAACGTTGATGGCGCAAAACCGCTGGACGGAGCGTGTGGAGGTGGCGGTGTGGTCCTTCGAGACCACCATGGTGGCTTCGTGGCGGGAGCTTCCCATTTTTTCCCTTCAGCATGCGATGCCGAGCGGACGGAGCTGCTAGCTTGTAGACGGGCGGCGGAGTTGGCGACAGAGTTAGGGGCGTCGAAGCTCATTCTCAAGTCCGACTGCATGGGGGCTGTGTCGAAGTTGAAGAGCTCAGAAAAGGATAGGTCGATTCATGGGCCGTTGGTGGAGGAGATCAAGGTACTTCTCCGGGGGTTTGGCGATCATGTGGTAAAACATGTTTGGCGTTCTGGTAATGGTGCTGCGCACCGGTTAGCAAAGTTTAGCTGCGACAATAAAAGTTGTAATAGGTGGATTGGAGTTCCTCCAGGATTTCTGATAGACTTGTTGGCCAAAGACTCGGGTGGTTATTAATAAAGTCGCAGCATTAATTCGAGCAACCAAACCAGAGGCTGCCTCCTTTCCGTGCTTCCGTATACAGAGTCGCCTCCGCCGCCAGGAGAAAAAGCCGCCGCCGCCTCTACCTCCTACTCCACCATAGATTAGTTCCCCCTCCTCCGGCCGGCCTCGCCGGCGTAAGGAGGAGTGGGGAACCTAATTTATGTGTGAATGTTTTAGTAAAAGTAGTATTTTCTAGTAGATTAAGTTAGGGTTTGGAAGCCATCTTCTGTTGATCTCCATGTCAATGGAGATGGCATCGTCTACAATAATTGATCTTCGGTTCTTCCTTCGACGACGAGATCTTCGCCCCGGCGTCAATGGCAGTATTGAAAGATTACAATTCTCTAGGTATGGTTCTTCGAATCTTGCTTCGCCAGACTGATCTTGGATATTTTCTCATGGTCCCCGCGAGGAGTATTATCCTTGCAATAATTTTCCCGGCTGCTATGTCCTCGACAATGGAGATTCGTACTCTCGACTCCCCAGCGACGTCGACCAAGTTGTTCGGTTATTTTGCCCTGACATACTGGTGTTGGTACTCTTGTCGATGTTGATTGACTACTTTAATGGCTGCGCGCGTGCACGTAGCCTTGGCATTGCGGCTCAAATTAAAATTATGAAAGAACCTTCGTTGGTATTTACAGGTTTATGGTTCGGTTTTATTCGGCTGCCATTTGAAAAATACAAGATTATGTCATGGAAGAAGAAAGAGTTTGAAAATCTTGAAGATTTAGTCGTTTTTTTAGACTTTATTTTGTAATTGCCGAGGACAGCTTATGTATCTCTACCATGTAATATTTACTCTTATAAATATATATGGTATTGATTATCAAAAAAAGTCGCAGCATTAATTTAAAAAAAAAGAGTTGCGTCCGTATCTCAATGTCTCATCAACTGGGGAACGCATGTAAGAAAAATAAACATCTTGGGTCCCGTCCTCCTCCCATCACTCCTCCGCCGAACAAGGCTCCGCCGAAAGACATCTCTCTGACGTCGTCCGGCCGTCGCGTCGCGATCGTCCTTTCCCGCCACACCTAACGGCCGCGGCGTGGAGATCCATCCCCTAGCCTCCAGGCCGCCGCCGAAAGATATCCGGACTAGCCAAATTTCCCACCTTGGTGACGAACCCCTAGCCTGCCTGGATTGTTCTGAGATTTTCGCCGTGAGCACTCCAATCCAAATATCTCGTGAGGGCCGGACACTCCAATCCATCCCTTTCGTCGCGGTTCCCTTTGCACTGTTAATAGTTTATTTTTCAGAAAAATCTTGGGTTCAGTTCATCTGTTAAATAGAACCCCCACAAACCCCACCATAGATCCACCACCTGCCCAGCTCCGCTACCACGTGATACTGCGAAGGCATCGTAGAGCCCCTTCGCTCCTTCTCCTTACCTCGCGCATTGGCGAGGCTGGGATTTTGAATGGGGCAGATGGTGAGTGCGCACTGATGTGCAGTGGTTTCTCGAGATCGGGTGTGCTGTTCTTTTCTGACGACTGATCTTGTTCTGATGCCCCCTGATATGACGAAATTGTGCAGGTTTCGGATGGTGTTGTCCAAGAACAGGCAGCTCGAAAAGGTAACGAAGGCAGAAAAAAACCCACACATTATTGTATTATCTTGTTTAGTTATTTCAATTCGATTGCTTTGTTGCATTTCCTTTGACAGGTGGGATCATCAAGAATGGAAGGGAAATCCTACTCCAGGTGAGAATGTGTATAAGAGCACGTATTTACTATCAGTACTATGTGTCAAATCGGTGGATATCGTGATATGTGCTCGACTACTGTCAAACCAAAGCCACTAAGAATAACTATGCTACAAAATAGATTATTTTCGTAGCCACCTATAATTATTGGGAAGTATCTGATTTCTATTGGTAATCTCGCAAACTATTTTCTGCTCATTCTGAGTTATATAGCCTCTCCTGTACAAAGTGCAAATGCAAAAGAAGCTATTGTCAATTGTACTTGGTCTTGTGGTCATTCTCAGGTGGCTTATGCGTTGATGAGCCTGCATTTGCGCATTATCCTAATTTGCCTTTAACCTGACATTGTTTATTCACCAGAAAGCAATTCAAGATAAGCAGTGCCTTCTGTGATCACAGAGAAACTCATTGAAAGAATAAATACGATTTCTCTTACATATCTCTTGAGATCAATTGTGTGTCAGGCTTTTAACTGGGAGTCCCATAAACACAACTGGTGGAGTAATTTGGAGGGCAGAGTGGCGGACATCGCTAAATCTGGGTTTACGGCAGCATGGCTGCCTCCACCAACACAATCATTATCTCAAGAAGGTAAGCTAGTCTCAAGTTCACCATTACTCTCTCTTATTATCCAAAGCTACAAGCAGAAAATATGGTCTGATGTGTTTTTCCACAGGCTATCTGCCACAGAACCTGTACAGCCTCGACTCTTGTTACGGTTCTCTCCAGCAGCTAAATTCCTTGATTCAGAACATGAATGACCACAATATAAGGGCTATGGCTGATGTTGTTATCAACCATCGAGTTGGAACTACTCAAGGATCCAATGGAATGTATAATCGCTATGATGGTATCCCAGTGCCGTGGGATGAACATGCTGTTACATCCTGTTCTGGCGGGAAGGTAACCATTTTGACTTGCCCTACCCCTAAAGTACGCATAAACTACCTTGCACACCAGTGTGTTAAGAAGAACGGCGCGACATGGGCATTGTACAATCAATGGCTAAAACAAAGAAACCGAAGGAAAAAATCTTGTACAAACACAATAACTAGGAACGCAGCGATTCTTCCTGGTTGTGGGCGTCCCGGGGTTATCCAACGGCTAGCAGTTTTTTAAGATTCGTGCAAGTTAAATTTGCAATTTCAACCTGGACATAGTACACAATCACACCTCTATAGAGCCGAAGGTGGACATGTCCATCTCGTTCCTGTCCCGCACCCCACCTCCCACCACCTCGCTCCACAATCTCCATCTCGTCCCGTGCCTTGTCCCCCACCTCCCGCAGCCCACCTCCGTCGAACGTGCGAGGCCTCCAACATCCAGCCGAGGCGTGGCAGCCATGGCTTCCTCCTCTACCAGGTGATGGGCGGGAGACCTCCTCTGCCCGATGATGCGGCCGGCGGCACCATGGATTTGCGCAGGACGGCGGGAGGGGAAGCTTCCTCCTCCAGGGCGGGAGTGGAGAAGCGCCTAACAGATCCCTCCCAATCACTATCCGATCTGGGCTTTGAGGCCCTGGATCCATGGCCAAACCTAGATGTGTTGGTTCCCCTTTGTTCTTGGATGATTTTTTCTTATTTCTTTCAGAAGATTTGATTATTTGTTGTGTTGATTCTTGGACGAAAGTCATGTACATGCATATTGGATCTGAAAATTGTAAATGGACTATGTTCCAGCTCCACCGCCTCCTACTCCATGAATCCATATTGTTTAATCTTATTTTGCTGTGAAGAAATGTCTCCTATTTTACCCAATTTGATTCGGTTGGGATGGTTGCATGATTCATTCGGTGTATGAATGCATAATAGGTTGATCCATAATTGTCAGATGAATGCATAAGAGGTTGAATGCATAAGACTACTGTAGCTGAGATGCGATGGGCTATCGACTGTAAAAAAGATGGACCAGCTTATTACAAATGGAAGTAAAATAGGGTCTTTTTTGCAATACGTTACAGACCTGGCACGAATCTCAATGCATGGTGGACGTCCGGGATAAGCCCGGGACGCCCACATCTATGTAGACTTGCATTTTCGCAATAACTAGGGTAAATCATTACCTAGACTTGTACTTAGACATATATTGATGGTTAAGTATGACTTGGTTTTGTGCAAGCTATTCCTATTTTGTGCAGCCTTTTGCTTATCACCCTATCTTGATTGATAAGTTTATCGTCAAGCATTACCTAACCTTGGTGCAATTTTTTTATCAGGGAAACAAAAGTACCGGCGATAACTTTGATGGGGTTCCCAACATAGATCATACCCAGCCATTTGTAAGGAAGGATATTATCGAATGGCTGATCTGGCTTCGCAAAACCATTGGTTTTCAAGATTTCCGCTTTGATTTTACAAAAGGGTAAATAGTCAACTGGATAGAAACAAACTGTGAGAGAAAGGGATTGATTACTGTTGTGCCATTATTTTGCATCTTAACGTGCTGATTTGTTACATTTTTCTGTTTAGTGCAGTTATGCTTCAAAGTATGTGAAAGAATACATTGAGGAAGCAAAGCCTCTTTTTGCAGTGGGTGAATACTGGGACAGCTGTGAGTACAGTCCCACTGACAACCGCCTGAGCTTCAATCAGGGTAAGAGGTTTGTAATTGCATCCATACTGATTAGTGATTACTACGCTAGAATGATGCAATTTCTAGCCAAAGTACTCTTAAGGTCAATCCCTTTATTGACAAACATGCATATTACTGCAATAACCAATTATTCTATGCAATTGAAATTTTGAATTATAGGCCACTGTCTTCAGTTTTCTCTTCATTTGCTCGGCCCAACTCTCTGAACCGTTTTTGAATTGGAGTGCTTAATTTACTACTATGCAAGGCAGTTATATACCTACATTAGATTGTCTCCATGCATATGCTATATATGGATGAAACCAAACAAAGATATAAATGCAACATCACAATTTTTTTTCAGATAAACATAGGCAGAGAATTATTGATTGGATTGATAGCACTGGAGGACTTTGTGCTGCGTTTGATTTCACCACAAAGGGTATCCTTCAGGTTAGAAATGGATCATCGTTCTTTAGGAGAAAATAAGTAGCTTTGGTTATTAGTTTGAAACAGTTTAGTGTTGCTGGAGCAGGAAGCTGTAAAAGGAGAGCTGTGGCGTTTGCGTGACCCTGAAGAAAAGCCACCTGGTGTAATGGGGTGGTGGCCTTCTAGATCAGTTACATTCATTGAAAATCATGACACGGGGTCAACTCAGGTATTACCGGTTCCATTATTTTTTCCCTTATGTGCTTAAGGCTAACTTTTCCAGGTTAATATTTGCTTGGAATGTTCATAAAATGCTAGTAAGCAAAGCTAATTGGAGGTTCTGTTATTTCAGGGGCATTGGCCTTTTCCATCTGATCATGTGATGGAGGTATGCTATGAGGGCTATTTCAGGCTTTTATTGTTAAATTTGTTTGTACTACTTTAAACATACACTTGTTTCGTTAAAAGTCAATCACATGTTCCACACAATCAAACTACACAACAAATTATCACTGCGATGATGACACTTCTATGAAACATTGACGTCAGTTAGATAAAGACCACAGATGCTCCAGAAAGTTACTGTTCACATTATGATTTTCAAGTTTTTATCTGCTAGTTTATTAATATTTAAGAGATAAATGTATCATCAATATTGCATCGACTTGATTGGAAAATACAGTTAGTCTGTTTCGATATGTGGCCATGTTGCAGCTGATATTGATATAAAAATTAAGATTGATCAGCTGACACTTCCATATCATTTCCTTTAGAATAGGCCTGCTGTTCTGTGTTGAGACCTAATATGTTTATTGAACACATCTGACTGCATAATCTAATGGTCTTTCAGGGATATGCTTATATACTTACCCACCCGGGAATACCCACAGTGTTCTACGATCATTTCTATGACTGGGGAGATTCTTTCCATGGTGAAATAGCAAAACTGGTAAGCTCATACCAATTCACTCAAACGCGCATCCAGGGTCGCTGCTTTGCTCTTACAGTATGTTTTGAGTATGTTGTACTCAGATGGAGATCAGGAAATGTCAAGACATACATAGTCGGTCAACTGTCAAAATTTTGGAGGCAAGCTCAAATCTGTACTCTGCAGTAATCGATGATAAGCTGTGCATGAAGATTGGACAAGGATCGTGGTGCCCAAGCGACACGGAGTGGAAGTTGGCGGCATCTGGAAACAGATATGCTGTGTGGCACAAGTAGCCTGCTACAAGCCACACCAGCATATCTTATTTCTGATGACTAGAAGATCATAGCCTGGTAACTGAAGTACATCACACAGATTATTGCAGCATATACTCACACCTATTGGTAATAATGACGTGTAAGCGGGTAGCTCGGTTCCTGAAGAAGTGCTCATGCGCTTCTCCGACCTGGGGCCTGAGTTCCAGGCCAACCCGGGCAGCCGTGGTAGTTTAACTGAATGTCAAACTTGTGGCCAAATTACCATGGCGCTACATTCATGTGGCTAGCCAATAATACATAGCATCATTCTTGCTATCTTTGTATGTCTGAGTTCAGAATGTACATGTGTAATGTGGCACACACACAGCTGCTTGATTACACGGAAATTAAGTTTTAGTTTGCTCAGTATTATATATCTGGATGGGTTGAGACAATATCCGAAGATTGTCTGCACACTCTTGGCGCTTTTACAGAATTTTGCCTGGTTCATCATGAGGTCATGGCAATGTTCACTGAACCTGGCAATCTTCCAGTGGAAGGAGGAGTTCCTTCCGTTGCAAGGAGCCAAAAGGAGTCGCTTGGCATTCTTGCCCACAACTCTCTGAGTTCTTGTGCGCGTACCAGTGCACAATCTTCATTACAATTAAGTCCTTTTTCTGCACACACTGCTCCAGCGTAAATTTGTTGGAGGGCTAATCTTATATGAGTACTCCTGTGAAATAAATGGCGGGAAAAGGTATAAATCATAAATCTATACGCTCGCCTTCCCGCCCCTCTGGCCCGGCGGCTCCTCTCCTCTCCCTTTCCCAGTCCCCTCTTCCGCCTCATGGCGGTGGAGCCGTCACCCAAGAACCACCTCGGCGACCCCTCTACTCCCGGCGGCCTGGGCTACTTCCATCTCCGCATCCTCGGCCCCTCCGCGCCACTACTCCTGGTCCGCTCCGACCGTCTGTACTCTCTCTCCTTCTCCGGCCGCCGCGGCCACCGCCTCCGCCTCCTCGCGTCCCCTGCACGTCGTCACCGCCGCCGGCGCCGCCGGGATCTTCTCATCAGCACCTCTGGTTGCGTCCTCCGCCTCAGCCACTGTTTCTCCAGGGCCGGCACCGTGCGAGTCAACGGCCTGCCCCTCCAGGGCGGCAGCGGTGGCCCGGTTGATCTGGCCGTGGGCGACGAGGTCTCCTTGCTGCTCCTCGGCGTCAGGTACGGATTTGTGGCGGAGAAATTCGTCTCTTGTGAACGGGGTGAGAAGTCAGCGGGTTCCTGCGAGGAGGTTATTGTCCTGAGGGCTGAGTCCCTCCGGAAGCGGCTAAGGGCGATTTCGGAGAGCCAGGATCCTCTTTTTTTCTTGGGTGATTCACATTGTGCACATGTTGGGGTAAAAAAAGTGAGAGAAGAGGGTAATTTCCTGTGCTCGGATGGTCCAATTGAACCCATCCCTGAAGAGAATTTGCGGCAAGAAGAATGCAATCATGATCAGGACAAATCTGAACACCAACCTGATGTTGGGGAAGAAAATACTGTCTCAAAGAAAGGGGACACTGTTGAGTTGTCTCAAAGAAGCAAAGGATACACCAATGACAATATAGAACACAATGGATACATCAATGACAATATAGAGCAGCAGCAAACTGAGGGACGCTACTCAGATGGGAGCACATTTTTCCTGAACCGCCTCTCCGGCATCAGGCCAGAAATGCGAGCGGAACAAGAAAGTGGAGTGACACTTCCAGAGCTTCTCCATCCTATTAGCAGTTTGTTGCGAGTATTTATCGCGACATTCACCTCTGATGTTTCCTGGTGTGCCCTCTCTCCGATGCAGTTTTTTCCCCTTGTGATGATGTGGGACACAATCGAATTCTCCATAGAAATGCTAATTTTTACATGATTTTCACGTCTCAGGTTCCTGGAATATTGTAAGATTCCTCAGCTTCTGCCAGTAACAATAGCATGCCACAACAAGGATAGATGCTGGACTGCGAGCCGTGAAAGTAGAACTGCATCCCCTTTTAAGAACCACCCTAATCTACTTTTAGTGTAAGTAGCAACCTGGGATGCTTTTAATTTAATTGCTTTGTGCTTCCGAGTTTTTAATCTTTATGGTATGGGCAAGTCAGACCACCTTACTCTGCAGCATTTGCTGAGCTTTATGGTAGATCAAACATGATAAGCATAATTTTCTTGGAGGATGAATACTGATGTTGATGTATATTTTTATCTTCAAGTTACCCTCGATTCCCCGAAGTCATAGCATTTGGAAAGGATAGAAAGAAACAAGGAGTCGCATGCCACCATCCAAAGCTTATAGTGTTACAGAGAAAAGACAGTATGCGTGTTATTATTTCTTCAGCTAACTTAGTACCAAGGCAGGTCAGTTGTATGCTTCCAGCTATAAGGGCTTATCATTTCACCCCTCCATTTGTCCCACTTGTAGATTTGTTGGCGATTTGTGTTGCTATGTTCTTACCGAGTAATTAAACTATGTGCAGTGGCATCTTATAACAAACACAGTGTGGTGGCAAGACTTCCCCCGTAGGACATCCTCGGATTATTCAGCTCTTTTTAGTGCAGTTGAGGAACCAAAATCCGATTTTGCTGCTCAGTTAGTTTCATTTATAGGATCCCTTATCAATGAAGTCCCATCCCAAGCATATTGGATAAATGAGATAGCTAAGTATGATTTCGAAGGAGCTGCTGGACACCTTGTTGCTTCAGTACCAGGGTTGTATATGCCAAGTCCATGCTATTTGGAGTCCAATTATTGCCTTTCAGTAAGTTTAATTTTACCGAAACAATACATGATATATATGTTGGTTTACTGAAGTCCTTAGCAAGGATATGTAAACATATAAAGTTTCTTTTACTACACAAGTGTGCTACTAAACTACTATCTATAATTTGCATACACTCTAAAGTAGATAGCACTAGTCCTAAACGAACTTTATTCCTAAGCCAAGTACTAGTCATTGCTCTAGCTTCTAGTTCTTCATTGAAATAGGTCTGGCCTATAATGGCCCTGTTTCCCTGATTATAAACTATTTATTATTTCTGCAGGCAAATAGGATTTTACACACAAAATCTGCACGTAGAATGTTTCTTGGTTCTGTCCAAACATCAGTAGTTGGTTTATCCCATCGCTTTCGCATGCCATCTGATGCCGGCTCACAACTGAAATCATTGTCTCTATTTCTTGGGAAATGCCATGAGAACATGCACGGAACTACAGAAGTTATATTGAAAAGGAATGTAAATATACCTGCAGATGCTAATGCTGTGAGCGTTCTTGTTGCTGATCTGGATAAATTTTCTGAGGAAGGTATGCAAATCTCAAAATGTGTACTCATCCTGACGTGCTTTGTATTTCTTCATGCGCAGAACGAGATATTTTGGTTTATTTTCTGTAGAAGATATATTCGCTTCTTTTTATTCTGATCAATAACCATGTCCAATGCTCTGAAGCAGATTCAGTCCAACTTGGTTTCTTGCCTAGAGAGGTCGCAAAATGGGTATCTCCCCTAAGTGACATGGGTTTCTTCAATTTTTCTGGATTTATCTACCCCAGAGAAGCCCTTGAAGCTGCATTTGGAGTAACCGACACAAAGGTGCAGTTGCTTCTGTACGTATCAAAGGTATGGCAGGAAGGTCTTAGATGCATTTGCATATCTTTGCAGTACTCTCAGGAACTCTTGCTGATCTTTAACTGTATGAAATGCAGGGCCCAGAGTTTTCTCAGATTTCAGGGCTGATCCGGGATGAGCATCTTCCTTCGTTGTGCTCACTAGTTGCATCCTTGAAAAAGAGCCTTGGACTTTGGCGGTTGGAAGAGGTACTAAACTGAACAAAAGTTTGGCAACAGAATTTATTATTCCATACTATTTGTTGGATTAGTGGTACACTTACTCTGGTATACTTGAAATTCGTAGCTCCATAGCACTAGCTGGTGATCAGCATAATTCACATTAATTTTGATTGCCACAATTGATGTGGAACAGTTTGTGAATCTTTGTTTCATGTTACCTTGCAATATTTACTGCTGTCAACTATCATTCGTATAACTCAAATTACCGTTTATAAGCGACTCACTCAGATAAATTACTCCATAAAAGTCGTACAAACATATAGTGCAAGTCAGATACAACAGTGTTAAATTTCCAGTGTATTTTTTCCATCATGCTCTGCACGCACATTCAATGCATGTCTTAGTTATTAAAAGACTTGACCAGAAAATTCATTGGAACTAAACAGGGTTTTAATTCTTGCCTCGTGTATTTGACAAGGTTTGGTTTAAAGTTTCCTATGTTGCTTACTGACTGTCTAAAGTAAACCTTTTTTTTTTCCACCTGTTACATTTTGTGATCCTAGCCCATTGTCTTAAACTGTAATCTACATTGATCTGAAACAGGTGTTATCACGCTTCAAGTGGCCTGAAACACTGGAGACTGATTTTATGTACAGTGAGTAATATATATTTTTAATTGGAAATCAATCATCTTAATCTGGGTCTCTTACTAAACAATGTAATCATTAATTATACTATAGGTGCTTCATCCATTGGGACTTCTATTAATTCGCAGTTCATTGCACACTTTGCTTCAGCAACTGGTAAACGATCCAATCATGATTTTGACTCTGAAGAATCAGATCCTGAGGTAATATTGTAATGCTTCTTGAATCTTACACTACTTTGAATTTTACCCATTCTTGATGGACATAAATCATTTCCAATGTCCCTTGATCTTCCTAGTGGGGTTGCTGGACAGCAAGGCATGAGCTAAAGAAACCATCAATCAGTCTGTTATTCCCGACAATCGAGAGGGTGAAAAGTGCTGCTTGTGGAATTCAGTTGTCCAGATTTTTGCTTTCTCTACGTGAGGTAGATTTCTATTTTCAATATTTTAGGGGTGTGCATACTTTACCAGTAAGAAAGCTCATGACACATTTCACATTATATTTGAAGTCCTTGTAGGCTTGTACAGTTGTACCCTAACAACTTTCTTCAGGATAAAGTTAATCTGAGATCTTTAGTTCAATGAATTATGAAGTTATGCACAATGAAATAGGCAGGGCACATCTCTCTAGTTAGAGAAGCAAGTGAATAAAAGTAGCGATGATTCCTTGAATATCAGATGCATTGCAGTAGGAATAGTTTTCTTCCAATCATCATTTTGAATCTAAAACATTGCAGTATGGTTGTCGAACAAAGAAGGCATGGTTTATTACTATAATTTTACTTCTACCATCTCATATACTCCATTCTGACAGAAAACGTGGCAAAGATTGAGATCTACGGGCATAATTCATGATGCAGTCCCACATCCCCATGACAGAATAGGGCATCCTATGCATGTAAAGGTATGCTCCTGTCCTTGGAATATCAAGGAGTAAATATTCTCTGCGTTGAGTTAATATTTATGTGTGGATAGCTTATATATTCATCTTAGTCAGCATCTATGTTAGGATGATGATTCAAGGAAAATTATTCTATAGCAAACTGATTCAAAGGATAACAGTGGCAAGGAATTCACATTGAGGATGGCAATTCTCTCACCCTAACATGTTATAGACAACTTATTGATATTGATGCTAGCCTTAATGGTCATCTCTCATCGATTTTGCTAACAACTAATGAACCCCAGCTACCAAATTGACAACATGCACTATACCAGGTTGTTCAGAGGCGATTTCGATCTCGGAAAGGTGGTCATTCCTTTGGCTGGACTTACTGTGGATCTCACAATTTCAGCCCAGCTGCCTGGGGACAACCGTTACGCCCTCCATCCAAAGTGAATACAACTGATGCCACCAGAGCAGCTCCTTCTGGGCCAAGGCTGCACATTTGCAACTATGAGCTGGGCATCATCCTCATTGCTCCGCCGCCAGGCGTGTCAAAGAAGGGCAATGGAATGGTGCATGGGATCGATGACATATCTCTTCCATTTGTCATCCCTGCACCACGGTACAAGCACAGTGATAGGCCCGCTACACCGCTGGCTATGCGAGAAGCCATGGCCGAAGCTTGTATTCCACAGAGCAATGACTTGTCGGAAGAGACTGATGAGGATATTGCGGATGAAGATGATGAGCTTGAGCTTGAGCTATCTGATTGTTCTCCAGTGGAGAAAGAAGAGGAGAAGATCTACGCAGAGACGCTATGGGGACAGGTGGATTCTTCCCAGAGCCAGGGAAAAGATACCTGAAGTTTGAGGCTGGCATTGCAGTCTTACATAGGATGTGCAGCACCGGAAAGGGCTTTCAAGGAGCGTGCACTGGATATGGACATGAAAGTTAACATATAGGTTACAGAACTTGTTTAAGATGCAGTCGCAGGTCATGGCAAATTAATCTTTCTGGACGAGAGCAAATTATTGTTATAGATCTCATGTCAAAATACAGGTATAATCTGACGTACAGCCGAGGATTATTTCTTTGAAGAATTGAAGATGATTCAGTTACACTTTATTGAGATTATAGTGTGTAGTGTACATGTATTGTGATTCTTTGTTGTATTGGAAATAAATCATTTGTATATTTACCCAAGGAGCGTGCTAGGCAACTATATTTCATGATTCAATTGACAATTTCACTTGATTTTTGTGTTTAGAAGTTTCTCTGGAACTTTTTCACTTAATTTTTGTAATTGGAAATTCTCCGGCACTTCATTTTTTACTTAGACAAGTAGCACAACTCTAGGATGAGCAACCGCACTGACTATCTGTGGGCTTTGGTGGCCAGGTTTTGTCGAATCTTATATTGTAACCATTTCTATGATATTGTGGTGGTGGCAGCATGGGCCGCAACAGCCGCTGGGGGCATGGGGCATGGAGCTGGATGTTGGACGCGACGGTGTGGTCACTTGGCGGCGACGTGGTGGCTTTGAGGTCTCCTGTGAACTCGTGGCAGGCGCTGCAAATCGACCGTTTGGCTAGCTGGTGAAGGAAGGGAGTGCCTCGGGTGTGGGATTCGGCCGACGTGGTCCTAATGGCAAGTAGGCGTGGTGGGCAGTGTGGCCGCGATTTCGGCTGCCTCGAGCTCATGGGTCGGGGCAGGGCGGCTGGCCGGTGACCATGGGGCTCATAGCTCATAGGCGACGTCTTTGCACGGAATTCGCTCACATGCGACGTCGTTGCATGAAATAGCTCAAATGCGATGTCTATATGCAAAAGAATTGCCCCAATGCGACAACCCACGAGACAGCTTAAGAATTGGATTTACTGGGCCATGCGGGACCCACAGCTTATCAAGCTGAGCATGGTGATGGCCAGAGGCGGTTTTGAGAGCGGGACCCACAGCTTATCCAGCTCAGCGTGGTGGTTCCCACAGGATGTCTTATGAGCAAGGGTCCCACCACATTTCCACCTCAGATCATGGGTCCCACAACTTATCCAGGTCACGGCGTGAAAGAAAATAGGAGTCGGATCCGTCGTCTTGCCTGAGCCAATCGCCACTGCCCGTGCCATCCTCCGATCCCCTTTCTTCTTCTTCTTCTCCGGCGACTAAGCGCGGCAACACCGGCGACGCTGAGCTGGATAAGCTGTGATGTCGAGCTTCGGTACATCCTCCCGCCGCTGGCCTCGGTATGGTCCGGTGCCGATGACGCGGTGCCCTGATTGCCCCCGTACGGCGCCCCTGAAGCGGCTAGTCTCAACCACCGATAAGAATGGGAACCTCGGCCGAGAATTTGTGAAGTGTGAGAGCAAACCAGAGCCAGGGAAGGTGAGATCTGAGTTTACCCAGCTCCAATTGGGCTCAAATTTGTTGTTTTTATTAGAATTTGGGATTTGTATTCAATTTGGGATTTCAGGTTTTCATATCTGAAATTTCAGGATCTGCCAAAATGTGGGCATTTTGAGTGGCTTGATGTGTACATCGAGCGGATTCGGCTGGAGTGCGCACCCAGGGAGCTCGAGAACACGTCGGTGATGGAGCATTTGGCATCTGGCGACCCCATTTCAGCTGGTATTGTGGGGTATGCGGAAGTGAAGGCCGAGCTGAAGAAAATTAACAAGCAGATGAAGTAAATTATCGAATTGAAGAAGCAAGGCAATGTGATGGCCAGAATTTTTTATTCGTGTGCTATTTTTCTCGGTTTTGTTTATCTCCTGATCATTAGTCGTTAGACAATGCGAATCAGTGTCGAGTAATAGTCAGAATGGTTTGTAATCTTACTATGATGGATGTAATGTTATGTAGCTTTGAATTGAATAAAATGGAACACAAATTCCGGCAAAATTCGAGATGCTCTGTTTCCCCTGTTTTAGTTTCTTCAGTTCGTCAGTGCAAGCATTCATCAGTGTCGTCAGTGTCGAGTATGCAGGGTAGTGCTAGGAAAGGCCAGGCCCAAATAAAACGCTGGCCAGGCCAATAGTAAAATGTATACTTATAGAAATGCTTATGTGCAAACGTAAATTGAACAAACTTTATGGCTAAGTCTCGATAGTTGGACAAAACTATATAGACTTATTTTTATGCACAAGTCTAGTTTCTTTTTGTTGAAAATTTATAGAGGAATTTAATAGATTACTTTTTTATGCAAAAGTGTAGTTTCTTTTTCATGCACAAGTGCTTCTATAATTCAAATTTGTAGACTTGTTTTTATGCAGAGGTTTTTAGGCACAAGTCCTTCTCTCATTTAAATTTATAGACTTATTTTTGTTGAAAATTTATAGTCTCGGGAAAAAAGAAAACTTTGTGACAAACTAGTGCTTCTCTCATTTTTATGTGAGAACTTATAGACTTCTTTTTATGCAGAGGGTTTTATGCACAAGTCCTTCTCTCATTTAAATTTATAGACTTATTTTTGTTGAAAATTTATAGTCTCGGGAAAAAAGAAAACTTTGTGACAAACTAGTCTTCTCTCATTTTTATGTGAGAACTTATAGACTTCTTTTTATGCACAAGTCTAGTTTCTTTTTGTTGAAAATTTAAAGAGTAATTTAATAGTCTACTTTTTTATGCACAAGTGTAGTTTCTTTTTCATGCACAAGTGCTTTTCTTATTTTTGGGTGCCCTTATTTTTATGCACAAGTGATTCTCTCATTCAAATTTATAGACTTGTTTTTATGGCGTTTTTATGTGTCGGTATCTGTTATGACTCGGGATTTTTGTACGAACTATAAGCACGATGGCCACATTACATTAATAAAACGATAACAACGATAACAACATAACTAGGGTCTATTATAACCCGACACATACGACAGACGACAGAGACATACATAGAAATATAAAAAGACTAGGGTCTATTATAACCCGATAACAACATAACTTCTTCTTCTTCGGGTCCCCTTCTTGTTCTTCTTTGGGTACACCTTCTTCTTCATCTTCTCGCCGTACCCCTCCTCCTTGGACACTCCTTGGCCTCTCACTCTTCGTCCTCGTAGGGGAGAGCGTGCATGCCGTTCACGGTGGGGAAGATGTTGTAGAAGTTGGTGAAGACGTTGTAGGTGGTGAATGCGATGAACTCGCATCCACACCAGTACACCTGGCCGAGGAGGTAGTGGGCGTCGTAGGGGTTGGTGAACGTGACGAAGAGGCCGATGACGTGGGCGGCGTGGCCGTCGTACTGGTTCTGCAGGGAGAACATCGACGGCGTGCCTCTTGGGAGGTGGCGGTAGCCGGCCGCGAGGAAGAACTCGGCGAGCTCCCTTTCGCCTCTCCACCTTGAGATTGCCCAAACCCTCAGCGATCTCTCCATGATCCCGCCGTTGAACGGCAGCTCGGGGACGGTGGCAGGGCGGAGCCAGGTTGGGCCGTTGTACTACATGGTGGCGACGGCGAACGGTGGACCTTACCCTTGCTTGAGTGGTGGTGCCCGGTGGTGGTGGTGGCGGCGAACGGTGGGGTGGTGTGTGATCTGGTGGGTTGGTTTGTGGGTGGTTTAAATAGGCGACGAGGGGCGTCGAGTCGCTGCTAGGGTTTCGCCTCATCTTCGTGGCATTAAGTTGGCAAGAACATCCACCTAAACGTCGCACGGAATCGAGGCCCTTTGACTCCATTCGGCGCGTGACTCTAAAGCCACGTGACTCCATCGATCGGCTTGAATTGAGTAGCGTTTGGATTTGTTTCTGCGTGTAACACAACGGGTAAAACTCTGACCCGACCGACCGAGCGACACGCCCGCGTGGAGATGTAATCGCTGCCATGCGACATGCTGCTGCACCAGCCCGCGTGCTTCCTTTTCAGACCTAAAATTGCTAGACTGCGACGCTGCATGGACACGGGCTGCTGGCTGCACGCGCGCATGCATGTTAACGGGCGGCTACGTTGGGGTACGGGCTGTGGCTGCGCGCGCATGCATGCATGCAAAGTTCAGATGGGCCAATTTAAATTGTGTATCACTGACGGCCCAGTACACAGATCCGACCATCGGGTATTAAAAAACGAGGCCAGCCAATCACAGCTCAGAACCGGCCCTCCCGCGGATCGCCTGATATAGCTGCCCTTAGATCCTTCCAACCAATCACAGCTTAGCACCGGCTCTCCCGCGGATCGCCTGATAGGTGCCGTCAGCTCCTTCCAACCAATCAGAGCTCAGAACAGCGGCTCCCGCGGATTGCCATCGAATCTACCCGCAGATTCCTTCTAGAAGACAGATCCGACGTTCGGAGTTCAGCGTTAGGGTTAGATGGACGGTCCATGTTCGGCGCAGGAAGTCAACGTGGTTTTGTGAGAGTTTGACCAAATTTCAAATGGGTGTAACTAATTCAAAAAAATCGAAAAATATAAAACCTTCGCACATAGTCATGTTATGTGATATAGTTACCAAAAAAATATAAACTTGGTATACTACTATTTGTATGAAAAAACCTTCACAAAATGAACAACCTCCAGTAAGGTTGGTAGAGAGTTCAAAGGAGAGAGTAGAGGTTTTGGGGTTTTGAAAATTGAAAATTTTGAAAACCTCAATCTAGATTCATTTTGATGCAACTACACAGGATCTGAAGTTATTTTTTCATTTTCATGTCTAAAACATATTTTATTAATGATTTTGAATTAAAGCATTGTTTTAGAAAATAAATAAATAGAAGATTAATCCAAAAAATAAATCTTTCTTCGGATTTATCCTATGTTTGCAGAATGGAAGCTAATATGTTTTTTTTGGGAAGATTTAGACAATGTCGAAAAAAAAGTTGGTTAGAAATGGGGTCATTTACCCTAGCTTTGGAGCTCATTTCTAGCATATTTCTCATGTCTTAGTGTTGGGGGCAGCAAAAGGGATCAGATTGATCACGGGATGTGTATGATATATGAGAAAGCATTGAAAGGTCAAACAAACATACAAAAGTGCAAATAGATACATATGTTGAAATTCAAATTTAGCATCAAATTTGAATTTGGGCTCAAATTTGAATTTTGGCTCAAATTCAAGTACAAGTAGCATTATTACAAATTACAAGTTTTCACGAATGAAAGCTCAAACAAACATACATCACACAAGTTTGCAATCAACTTAGTATCAAAAAAATTACATCACTTCCTCTTTGCACTCGATTTCTTCCACTTTTCACTCTTTTTCTTGCTCTTGCAAGCAGGTTCTTCACTTGTTATTGTTGGATCTCCACCAAGAAGAACAGCCAGGCTCCTTGTTTTCTTTGGATCTTCACTTTTAGAAGGCCCCCCAAGCATAACAGTACCTTGAGCTGGAATTGAATCCAAATTTGATTCAATTTGCATTTGAACAGGTTCAGTTTGCAACTCCAAATTTGATTCAATTTGCATGTGAACCTCCAAAACAACTTCATCTTGAGCTTGAATTGAATCCAAATGTGCTTCTTCTTGCACATCCATAATTGCATCCAATCCAGCAGCTGGCACATCCAAAAGTGATTCAGGTGGCTGATTTTGCACTCTTTTATCACAACTTAACACAATCTGCCCAGTTCTCTTCTTTCTAACCCCCCCAATTCTTGCTTTTTTCATTGGCCAGCAAGTTTCAACCACAAGGGGCTCAAAATCATCCTTCCTAAAAAGCAAAATGGGTTTGTTAATTGCAAATAATCATCATAAACATAAACAAAAGCCTTTTGAATGATTTTTTTGGATGAACAAGGACATACTTTGAAGGAGTGTAGCGACATTTGGCTGATCCAGCTCGGTGACCAAGTTCTTCGCATCTCTTGCATCTATTTTTGTTACCTTTTTGTGCCCTTTTTGGCTTGCCATTATTCTTTTCATCTTTTTTCCCTTCTTTCTGCTTCCACCTTTCTCAAACCAAGCCTTGAATCTACTCTGTTGAGGCCTGCTAGCCTTTCTTCTCATCAAAGGAGGGGACAAGGTGAATTGAATATCAACTTCAGGCCACTGAGACTGATCTGTAAGTGGTGGAATTGGATTTGCATATGCTGCCTTGAATTTTCGTACTGAATAATATTCATACAAATATGGGTGCATATTTAGCCTGGGTTTGGAGGCTAAAAAAAGTATTGCATGTTCACAAGGTTTTCCAGTGTGTTGCCACTCATTGCAACTGCATTCATGCAAATCAGTGTTAACAACATGCCTTCTTCTAGTCTTAGTAACTCTAACTTCAACACCAAACAGTGATGATTTTTCCACACACAAATTATGAAGATTTCTGCTCCTGTTGACTACCTGCTGCACTACAGCAGGCAACTTATCCCCTTGCAGAAGATCAGCAAGGCTTTGTCTCAATTGCCACAACTTCATAATCATGATCCTGATCTGGTCAACCATGTCATGGACAGGCAACTCTTTGAAGTCCTTAATTCTGTTGTTAAAAATTTCTGCCAAATTGTTGTTTATATGATCACACTTGATGTCAGTGTTAAATCCAGACCTATACCATAATAGAGAATGGTATTGGTCCATCCAAGGGGCAAATGTGCAGTCTTCTTCCTTTATCTTACCAACATGATATGTATGTGTTGATTTAGTGTAGCTCCTTGCTGCTGGCCACAACCTGCCATAAACATCTCCTTTGAATTTCCTTATAATATTCATCCACATATGGCCAAAGCACTCCCTCTATTCAGAATGGGGAAAAACATTCTTCACTGCATTCTCAAGCCCTTTGCATGCATCAGTGTGAA
The DNA here is from genome assembly GCA_007115705.1 of Dactylis glomerata. NCBI lineage: Eukaryota > Viridiplantae > Streptophyta > Magnoliopsida > Poales > Poaceae > Dactylis > Dactylis glomerata. The sequence continues at coordinate 3,876,094 of QXEO01000220.1, forward strand.
CTGCCAAAGGTGAGACTGGCCCTATGCATCTTTTCAACTGCATCATGAACCATGTCCATGAAGCCTCTGTCTCAGACTGAAACATGCCAATTGCCACAGGGAACATCCAATTGTGTCCATCTAAAGCATTGCAAGCTGCAAGTTGACCATTCCACTTGCCAGTCAAAAATGTTGAGTCTATGCTCAAATATGGACGGCAGCCTGCTTTGAAGCCATCTATGCAAGGCTTCAAAGCCATGAAAAATTTGGAGAAATATACTTTCCCATCTGCTGTAACCTCAGTATCTATCTCCACAACACTTCCAGGTGACCTCATTTCAACTTCTGCTTTAAAGTTGAAAAGCATTATGAAGGTGTTTGCCCAATCACCATATAACTCTTTCATTGCCCTTTGCTTTGCCTTCCACACTGTATTATACTTCAACTTAATGGGGTAATTCTTTTCCAAGTCTGTCATTAGTTTCTTTGCAGTGGTATTTGGTGTCTTGGCTAAGATAGGCCTGATTTTTTCAGCAACCCAAAGTTGTGATGTCATGGTTGTAACTTTCTGAGAAGTTGTAATACAAGTATGCTGTTTTGGAATTTGATTCACTCTTATTGTTCTTCCATCAGGTTGGCGTCTAGCAGATATATACCACTTGCAAGGCTTGGCACCACCATCAAAACCTTTGCACTTTGCATAGAACTTCCTTTTATCTGTCCACAGAGTCTTGGTTTCAAACTCATGTTTGACTGCATAAGTCCTGAAACACATCCTAAACTCATCCATGGTTGGAAACAATCTTCCTACTTCAATAACTGGATTTTCTTTGTCATAAACACACACAAACTCATCATCATGTGCATCATCTACATCAATTGCAGCATTTTCAATCAACTCTAAATCTATATCTTCTTCATCATCCTGTCTTGCTTGTCTGTTACGATCATCATCAGCTTCATCACTCTCCTTTTTGTCTTCCTCGTCCACATGAATGCCGAATAGATTGGCCATTTCAATGTCAGATATTGGTGCAATGACCAAATCAGTCTGGTCATTTATATCAACTGTGTTCCAATCAACAGTTACAGCATTGTCAACAGCTTCCCCTGTCAACACTGTCACTTCAGTAAGAATGGGCTGAGTGTGCCTCTTTGCAGCCCAATCATCTTCTGCCATCTGTGCAGCCAATTTGGAGGGAACATATCCAACCCTCGAATCACCTTTCAGTTCTATCAGCTCTGCACAAAACTCAGCATGTTTGCTATCCCAGCCCTTCTGTCGATCGATTTCCTCAACCATTTCATCCCCATCCTCAATCTTAACATACTCACCTTTCCAATCATCGTATCGTAACAAACTTAATTCTTGTTCTGGCCCCCAAAGAATACTCTCCCCAAATTTTTCAACCAAATTCCTCACAGCCTGCTCTTCCATTATTTGTAGTTCTTGGGGATCAAGGTCACAAAAATTGATCTCCAATAGCACAGTTGTCTCTCTCTCAATGGGATGCATGCTACCATCAGCTAATATTGCTCTACCGGGGAACAATCTGATAGACAACTGAAAAATGGTAGGGGTAGTACTGGGAACATCATCGCCTCCCCTGTTTTTCGATGGTGGCGGCCACTGTGAGCTAGCGAGGCTAAAATCATATAGAAAAAAGGTGCAGATGTGCGTGTAGTACCTATTAGAAGGCTGCTCCATCTTGTTTCCCTCGTCCAGCACACTCGGCGGCCACAATCTAGGGGAGCCCCACAATCTAGGGTTCAAATGCCACGCTCAGATCTAAATTCAGAAGGATTGGAGGAGAATTAGAGCTTAAGATGCAACTCACCGAGTTCCCCGTAGAAGGAAATCTCCGCCGCCGCCGCCGGCGAGAATGTGCCGCCGCCGCTTTGCAAGGAAGGTGAGCTCCGCCGCCAGCTACAGGGGAGTGACATGCGCGGGCTGGGTAGGAAATGACGGTTGACTCGTTCCGACACATTAACTTAACTGCCATGTATTTGTCTTAACCGAAACCGAACCCTAACCAACATAACTGTGTCCTTGATGACCGTTTATCAGCGTGCTGGCATGTGTCGCATTTGAGCTATTTCTTTGCCAAAACCCATCGCATTTGAGCTATTTCATGCAACGACGTCGCATGTGAGTGAATTCCCTGCAAAGACGTCGTCTATGGGCTATCAGCCCGTGACCATGGCCCTAGATGGTGGTAGTCATTTTAGTAGGATCACAAGTACTTGAGTTCGATCTTTAAGTTATTGATTTATGTATGACCCATAGCGACACACTTACTAATGAAATAAAAGATCACATGCATCGGGGACAACCCCTTTTTGAAAAAAAAACTAGAATGACTAGTTGGAGGGAGACAAATGCTGAGAGGTGCGGATGCTCGTAGTTTGCAAGAAGAAAAAACATCGGCTTGCTGTGGTAAAGAAGCAGAGTTTTGTTCGCCAGACCCTCGAGTGCCAAATTTTGGCCGATTTGATGTCAACCCATCATATGTGTTGTGGCTAGAACGGTGATTAAAGCACCTCCGAACTAGGCCGACAGGAAATTGCCGATTTTGCTATTTCTAGTGAGTCACCCTCTAAGTTTTCTTTTGATGGCAACAAAACTAAACATACATACCAACTCGTTGGGACTTCGAGTACAAAGTGATGCAACAAGCTCCCACAAAGGCTGACTAGAGAGTTATACCGAACTCTCGGGGGAAAACGTGGTTCCCTTTCCTTGTCCCCATCCAGTAACCCACACTATAATTTTAGTTTTGTGTTCCCAACTCCACTATGGTGTTTGTCAGTCACACATAATATGTAAGTGTCAAAACAAATACTAATGTTTGTATTTTGAGACTTAAATAGAACTAAAAAAATATCATGCAAATTGAAGCAAAAGTTATTTCTTGTGTGGAAAACTAGACTGACATCATGGTTTCACTTGAGCTCTCTCTCATAAACATAGTGATACAAATGGAGCTTCACATAACAAGTCACAAGCGATGAAAAACTTCATGAAGTGTGAGATAATCATTCATATGAGCATGACGTTCTAGCATATATTTACAGAGCATACAACAAATTTAACTAATATTCTCTTAGTAAGAGAAAACTTCATAAACCAAGTTTAAGTAATGATAGAGTATAGCCTTAGGAACTTTGACATGCTGTTGAAAACATACACGCTACCTAGCTTGAGCAAACAAGGCCATTTATCTCTCACTAGATAAACAATAGTATATGCGTTCATTTATCCCCACGGAGGTAGAAGAGTAAAAAACTATAGAAACACATATATCTTTTGTCACTAACTATATGCTACTACATTTTTACTCCATTTAACACACACACATACCGCCCTCACAAATTTTTGCATTCAAGTTTGATTAAAACATATCATACATGAATGGGGTAACCCATGTGACGAGGATATTGGTATCAGGTGGGCCCCACAAGAAAGAACAACCCCGCTTAAAGGCTTAGATCCCAGAAGGGAGCCCGAGCGCAACAACTTGGAGTACAAGTCAAGCTAGGATCACCGATCACAGATTCTACTGGATTCTGATGTAAACTCTACATAAATCAGATTTATATTTTCCGTTAGTAGTTCTGTTAGACACCGCCACTTGTAAAACTTTAGAACCTTGTAATCATAATTCCCACCATCTGGCACGAGGGAGATGGTGGGGACCTCCTGGAATGAGGGTCGGCGAGGCGCGGCGAAATCCGGGCGAACATCAACATCCTCCAGGCGAGTTGCCGACTCTCTGCTCGGCTGACAGGTGGTGGAGCCCTCGTTGCAACCTCCGATTTGGCGGCCACGGCCAGACCCAACGGCGAGGCGGCTTTCAGAGGAGAGGCCACAAGACTCCATGGTGCTGGCCAATGGCCGGTGCGATGCGGGGATATCCCGACGGACATGCGCATCCTCCATGTGCACAAGCTCCACACGGTGAACCATAGAACCTTATCTCTTTTGTATCTTTGCATTTTAGTCTGATGTATTCTCAACACTTACACATGATTTATTTGTGCCATGTAGACCCGACAGGTGTGCCCAACTCGTCAATTTTTTTGTTAAACTGCAAAACACACACACAATTAGTGCTATATCTGTCATGACCATACCCCAAAATAGGTTGATATGTGTTAAAAAGCCCTAATGTGGTGGTTATGTAACACCAAGACACAAATATGGCAATTTTTTTGTCATTTCCTTGGCCAGCAGCTTCCCCCATCTGGTGCGCTATTAGTATTTTCCTAGACCCACTGAGGGGAAGTAGGTAGGCCCCACCCGACTTATTGCTGGCGCACCACCTAGCTGGTACACCAGCACTAGAAAATACTGTTGGCGCACCGCAAATTTGGTTCACCGGCAGTATATTTGTTGCTACAAGCCTTAATTTTCCTATTAGTGACTTATCACCTTTATGCTCGGGACATGCATATGTTAAGTTTAGGGATGCTGATGCATGCAAAATGTATCTATGCCCTTTGTATTTTATTGTGCTATATTCCAAGATAATTGAATCATGTGACTTGTTATAATCATGCTTTAGAATGATTTTGGGGTTTTTCATATAAGATGCCTTTTATTTGGATTATAACTCTGTAGGGCAGAAAACCCTGTTTTTTATATTTTTTTCACTTTGAGAGATCTTGAACTCAAAGGACCTAAAGATTTTTTCTACTCATGTTTTTATCATAATAAAAGACATATAGCACTTGGGGCACACCTGGAGGGCGAGGAGGGCCAAACGAGCATAGGTGGTGCGGCCTGAAACCCTTTCCGCGCCAACATAGCCTGTTTGGGCCACGAGGCTCTGATGCTGTTGATCTTCGTTTCTGCCGACCCTCATGCCAGGCTAAGATCTCTTATGGGTACAAGTGACCACCTCTACAGAGTGTAAGAAAGTATCTGGATACTTCCTATTTTAGGAAGGAGCTTCAAACACGGCAGGAAAGGAGCCCATCAAAGCTCTAATCAACCTGTAAAGGCTGACAGACATAGTTCTTCAGAATAAAAGCAATCTCTTTAAAAAATATTTATGAAAACCTGCATTGCCAAACGACTCTTTGGTCTAAGGCCATAGATAGTGCATAAAATACCTTATTTCCCCTATAAACTTGTTGGGTAACGCTCATTACTAACTCACTTCCTCTTAATCCTTGCTTAGATTGGAGGCAACTCAAGGAGGCAACCTCGATACATTGAAGATAAAGATGAAGCCTTCTACCAATATCAGAACTATCAGCGGAGTCCATAACTATACCTAGCCTGGTGGAAAACTAGAATAGGAATAGAAGGGACCCAATTCGCTAATCCTAGAATCTAAGTAGTTAGGGTAATTCTATAGTTTGAGTAGTAAGCTAACTGCATTAGTTGTAGCTCTAGTATAGTCTTTATTGTGTTCTTTCTCAATTGTAGTCGTCAGAACTAAACCTCTACCTGTTGAGCAGGTTCTAAAGCTCTTCTGTATGATAAAATTTATAATCCTATAGACCTACCTTGAACCTACAATGTTTTTGTTGTACCACTCTGATGGATATAATACTAGTGAGATTATATTTCATTGGTGTTATGTCAACGACTTACATACTACACATAAAGTGATATACTGAGTCACCATAACGTTACGTAGCCGCGCCTGACAAATTTCATGCAGAGGAGGTCCTAGGTGTGTTGGTGCCAAATATTTTGCTATCTCACGCGCTAAATGTCACGAGTCAACGCGCCAGGCTGATCCAAATGATTTTTGGTTACTCGCCAAGTAGAGTCTCAGCCTGGAGATGTGCCGCCTGGGTGCGCCAAATGATTTAAGTGTAGTAAAGGAGTATGCAGAATGAGTGCGAATAAATTTAGCTCGGGTTACATGTAGCTTATTTTTGAATAGTTAAAACCAATAATTTAAAGTTTTAATTTTTTTTAATTTTTTTGTAGATGTAGACTCGAGCTGTGCAAAATTGACAAAACTATAGATCTGCAATAGTGAAGAGTTCAACTTTTCAAATCTTCAAAATTTATCAATTTTTTGTCATTTTTGAAGGAAATATGCCCTAGAGGCAATAATAAAGATGTTATTATCATATTTCTTGTTCATGATAATGTTTATATTCCATGCTAGAATTGTATTAAGCGGAAACTTTAATACTTGTGTGGTTTATGAACAACACCGTGTCCCTAGTACGCCTCTATGGACTAGCTCATTGATTAATGATGGTTAAGGTTTCCTAACCATAGACATGAGTTGTCAATTAATAATGAGATCATATCATTAGGAGAATGATGTGATGGACAGACCCAAATAAAGCAGAGCAATTAGATCGTGTCATCGTGTTCATCTTTGCGAAGCTTTTCCTATGTCATGTATTGTATTCCTTAGACCATGAGATAATACAACTCCCTAGTATCGGAAGAAAGCTTTGAAGTCATCAAACGTCATCCTATGTGAGGGTGATAATAAAGGTGTCTCTCAGGTGACCGGAAAGTACTTGTTGGGTTGTATGTATCGAGATGGAATTTGTCCCTCCCAAGTCGGAGAGATATACTTCGGGCCCACTCGGTAATCGATATCAACACCGCTTGCAAGCATGTGGTTAATGAGTTAATCACAAAGTGATATCGGATTACGGAACGAGTAAAGTACTTGCTGTGAACGAGATTGAACTAGGTATGGCGATACCGACGATCAAATCTCGGGCAAGTAAAATATCGTGTGACGAAGGGAATACATATACGGGATTAATTGAATCCTGACATCGTGGTTCATTCGATATGATCATCGATGAATATGTGGGAGTCAATATGGGTTTCCAGATCCCGCTGTTGATTATTGATAGAAGATCATGTCTACATATTCTCGAACCCGTAGGGTCACACACTTAACGTGTATCGATGCTAGGATAGAATGGATAATTGGTTTATGAGTTTTAGTTCGGAGTCTCGGATGAGATCCAGGACGTCACGAGAGGTTACGGAATGGTCCGGAGAATAAGATTCATATAAAGGAAAGCAGTTTTTGGATTCCGGAAAGGTTTCGGAGTTTATCGGTATTGTACCGGAAGGTTCTAGAAGGTTCTGGAGTGGGACCAACGTGGACCCACTTGACGGAGGCCTGCGTGGGCCTAAGGGGAAGTGCCCTGGCCGCCCTGGGCCAGGCGCACAAGGCCCCTAAGGCCCAGCCGGCCAGCCCAAGGGGAAACCCTAAGGGAGTCTTCAAAGAAGGAAGGGGGGGAAACTTGCCCCCCACTCTTCCTACTCCAAGTCGGCGCCCTAGGGTTTGGGGAGAGGCCAAGCTGGCCGGCCACCCCTCTATATATAGGGGGGCAAGGGCGCAGCCCTCTCTACCCCTAACCCAAACCCTAGCCGCCAACTGCTGCCCTCCCTCTCTCTCTCTCGCGACTGCGCGTAGGCGAAGCCCTGCTGCAGAAACTCTCCACCATAAGCACCACGCCGTCGTGCTGCTGATCCAATCTATCTCTCCACCATACTTGCTGGACCAAGGAAGGAGGAGACGTCGCTGCACCGCACGTGTGCAACTCTCGGAGGCGCCGCCACTTGCGGCGTAGGATCGGATCGGATCGCGAGGAGGAGACGGCGAGTACGACTACGTCAACCACGTTCTATTGAACGTTTCCGCTATGCGAATCTTCAAGGGTATGAAGATCTCATCTACCTCTCTCGTTGATTACATCTCCTAGATTAGATCTTGGCTTTCTTGTTCGCATCCGTAGGAAATTTTTTGATTTACTATGCTTCGAAACCCTTCAATTTTATGTAGCCTAAAACAATAGGTATTTTGTCATTTTTATGTAGCTTAAAATAATAGACTATATGTTGGATAATCAGGCACAATTTCCATGATTAATTCCATAATATTAAACATGACAATACCAGCTACTACCACATGTAACTCGAATATACTAGATGTACTAAACAGCAAGATGAACGGAAACAAGTAGCAGCTAAACATGTACTCGCAGAACATAATGAACGAACGAACAGCAGTAGATCACACGTACCGTTCGTTTGCAGATATAGTCGTTGCAGTAACGTTGTTGATCACAACGTTGGAGAAGACCGGTCGAAGCAGACGGTGATGAAGACGGCGGTAGGCTGCACCGCCCGACTTGGATGGAAGACGACCCGTGATGAAGAGCTTGAGCAGTCGCGCAGAGCGCTTCCCAAAAACCTAATTCGCCCTCTCCCGCACAGGATCGCAAAGGCGAGCGGTTCCGGAGACCTGCTCTCCGTTCGTCGGTGCACGCCGGCACTCGGGATGAGGTAGACTACGGAGGCGGCGCAAGCAGAGAGAGGTGGCAAAACCCTAGATCGGTTTCAGGTGTGTGCGGCGGTAGCCGGGCAAGAGTTTATATAGACGGCGCAGCGGAGAAACCCTAGGCAACATGGGCCACGCCCACGTCGCACGCCCGAGTCCGTTATAGCAGCCCACGATCCGGGAGCGACCCGAACCGGCTAGCTGTGACGCGTCCGTCAAGGACTCGGTCAAACGCTCGGTTTTCCTGTGCACCAAAAAGATAAGCTCGGCTCCGAGGCTCAATTCTGCAAACCGCGGCGCGCGCGCGCATCGTGACGTGTCGAGTCGAGACGAGATGAGACGAGCGAGCGAGGAGGAGGAGGAGGAGCGCGTGTGTGGCACTTCTCTTCTCACTCACTTACCAAGTGGTGCAACACTCCACCTTATATGTTGGTCTACATCTCTCCCAACTTTCCATGTGGGACTAAACTTAGCTCACACCCCTTGCCTTTGTGCAGCCAACATCTTGGGCTGCATGTTACATGGGCTTATACACATGGGCTTTGAGATTTCTAGAAATTTCTAAAATCTATTATGGGCTCATATGAAAAGGCCCAATATTTCAACAATCCCCCACCAGATCTCAAATGCCCATTTAGAGATTTGCCAAACCTCACTACTTGTTTATATACCAGTGTGTTTCAGCAGAGACTGTTAAGTTGAACTTCCGCCTAGAACCTTAAGCTACGTCTATCAGCAACTTGAACAATGGACTACGCCTTGAATTGCAAGTTTTGTGCGTCAAGATTTCACTCAAAGTCATAACTAGTACATGGCTGTCAGTAGCCTACCTCGCGGGTTGGAGCATATGCGTCGTACTCCATGGTCTCTTCATGAATTTACTAGAGATCATCCAAATCTCATAGACTGCGATGTTTAACAGTCGGGCTCATATAGGTGTGTTCTTTCAAGAATGCTCTGTAGGACAACATCTTTGCTAATCATAGCCAACAGAAACATATTAAGGCATGTTGCCAACCTGCCTTACAGATTTTGAGAGTAATGCATCTTCACATAGAGAGGGTTACAGATTACTCTCCTTAGTTAAACCACTAGCTTATTTTCCCAGGTCCTAATTCACGGGATCTCCGATCACAAAGGTTGGGTTACTACTATGGCATAACATCAATGGGTCTCAAACCCATCTCCCTCGATGCACTATCTATCACATTGCGTGATAGTCCCTTAGTAAAGGGATCTGCCAGGTTTTTGTCTGTTTGAATATATGTAACAGTTATTACTCCGGAGTTTTGCAATTTCCTGACAGACTTCAAACGTCTTTTAACGTGTCTTGATGACTTCGCGTTATCCTTAGAATTGTTCACTTTGACAATAACTGTTTGGTTGTCACAATTCAAGAGGATGGCCGGCACAGGTTTTTCAACCACCGGCAAGTCCATCAAGAGCTCACGCAGCCATTCTGACTCTACAGTGGCTGTGTCTAAAGCAGTAAGTTCTGCTTCCATAGTTGACCTCGTCAATATGGTTTGCCTACATGATCTCCATGATACGGCGCCACCTCCAAAGGTAAACACATACCCACTAGTGGCTTTGATATCATCTACATTAGAGATCCAATTTGCGTCACTATATCCTTCGAGCACAGCAGGGTGCCCTGAATAGTGAATCCCGTAACTCATTGTACCACATAGATAGCGCATGACCCTTTCAAGTGCATGCCAATGATCAATTCTCGGGTTTGACATGAACCTACTCAACTTGCTCACAACAAAAGAGATGTCAGGTCTTGTCGCGCTCGCTAAGTACATGAGTGAACCAATGATCTGAGAATATCTCAGTTGATCTATTGGTTCGTTCTTGTTCTTACGCAATATCACACTGGGATCATAAGGTGTTGGAGAAGACTTGCCATCAATAAAGCCAAATCGGCTCAAGATCTTCTCAACATAGTGGGATTGCGATAAAGTAATCCCACTCTCGTTCTTATTTAGCTTGATGTTCAGGATCACATCAGCTTCTCCCAGATCTTTTATATCAAAGCACTTTGACAAGAAAGACTTGACCTCATGTATTACTTTCATGTTTGTACCAAAGATGAGAATATCATCAACGTACAAACACAATATAACACCTTTGCCCCACCATGGCGATAGTAAACGCACTTGTCAGCTTCATTAACGACAAAGCCAACAGAAGTTAAAGTTCTGTCAAACTTCTCATGCCATTGCTTAGGTGCTTGTTTCAGGCCATATAAAGATTTTAGCAACTTGCACACCTTTGTCTCTTCACCTTTTACCACAAATCCATCAGGCTGATCCATATATATTTCCCCTTCCAACTCTCCATTAAGGAAAGCTGTCTTTACGTCTATTTGATGAACGATAAGACCATAAGAGGCAGCCATGGAAAGTAGTACTCGAATGGTGGTTAGTCTCGCGATAGGTGAATAGGTGTCAAAGTAATCTTCGCCTTCTCTCTGTGTGTAGCCTTTCGCTACAAGTCTCGCCTTGTACTTCTCAATAGTACCATCAGGCCTTAGCTTCTTCTTGAACACCCACTTGCAGCCCACAGGCTTACAGCCATGGGGGCGCTCTGATAATTCCCATGTTCCATTAGAAAGAATCGAGTCCATCTCATTTTGGACAGCTTCTTTCCAATCATCTGCATCTGGTGATGCATATGCCTCAGCAATGGACTTGGGAGTATCATCCATAAGGTACACAATGAAATCATCACCAAAGGACTTTGCAGTCCTCCGTCTCTTGCTCCTTGTAGGAGCTTCATTGTCATCCTTCTCATGAACGTTCTCAAAAACATTCTCATGTGGTTGCTCAAAATAATCATCAGATGTACTAGATTCAGGAATTATCTCAGAAGAAAATCTAGCAGTGCTATGCATATCTTTCATAGGAAACATATTCTCAAAAAATGTTGCATCACGAGATTCCATTATAGTGTCAACATGCATATCAGGTACCTCGGATCTAACTACTAAAAATCTATAGCCAATGCTCCGCTGAGCATAACCTAGAAAGATGCAATCCATAGTCTTTGGTCCGAGTTTGCGTTTCTTTGGGATGGGAATGTTGACCTTTGCCAAGCATCCCCAAGTGCGCAAATATGAAAGTGATGGCTTTCTCCCAACCCACTCCTCATAAGGGGTTTTCTCTTTGTTCTTGTTAGGAACTCTATTCAGGACATGACATGCAGTCAACAAAGCCTCCCCCCACCATGCCTTTGATAAACCAGCAGTGTCGAGCATGGAATTCACCAAGTCAGACAGCGTGCGGTTTTTCCTCTCAGCCACCCCATTAGATTGGGGCGAGTAGGGAGGCGTCCTCTCATGAATAATACCGTGTTCCTCACAGAATTTGTCAAAGATTTTAGGAAAATACTCTCCACCACGATCCGACCTAAGATGCTTGATCTTTCTCTCTAGTTGATTTTCAACTTTGGTCTTATAAATTTTAAAGTAGTCTAAAGCTTCATCTTTAGTTCGCAACAAGTAAACATAGCAAAATCTAGTCGCATCATCAATCAATGTCATGAAATATCTCTTTTCACCTTTTGTCAACACACCATTCATCTCGCATAGATCAGAATGTATGAGTTCTAGAGGTGCCAAGTTTCTCTCCTCGGCCGCCGTATGAGGCTTACGAGGTTGCTTTGATTGCACACAACTATGGCACTTAGAACCTTTGGCAATGGTGAATTTCGGAATTAAACTCATGCTAGATAACCGAGACATCAAACCAAAATTAATGTGACATAAACGAGAATGCTAAACACTGGTATCATCATTAACACCGCCACAAATATGGTTCACGGATTTATTACAGAAATCTGAAAGTGAAAAGTGGAACAAGCCTCCGCACTCATAGCCTTTTCCAATAAATTGTCCATGCTTGGAAACGACTATCTTATTCGACTCTAAAACAACCTTAAATCCATCTCTGCAGAGAAGGAAACCGCTAACAAGATTCTTGTTCATAGAAGGGACATGCTGCACGTTCCTCAGCTGCACGATCTTCCCCGAAGTGAACATCAGATCTACCATGCCAACACCACGAACAGAGGCATGTGACCCATTGCCCATTAGGATGGAGGAATCCCGTGCGGCCTGGTAAGAAGTGAACATAGATATGTCAGCACACACATGAACGTTAGCACCCGTATCAATCCACCAAGAGGGAGATTGAAATACCGAAAGAACAATAAATAGATTACCATACCCATCAGTATTGCTAGCAGTCACAACGTTGATATTCTTGGCCCTTTTCCCTCTGCGGTCTGCGCGTTCTGGGCAGTCCTTGGAAAAGTGGCCGGGCTCTCCACAAGTGAAACAAGTCAGATCACTCCTGTCCCTGTTCGGCTTCTTCTTCTTGAAGGTTGTAGTCTTTACATGCTTGTTGAAAGAGGGCTTGAAGTTCCCTTTATTCTTGCCTGAGGATTTGCCTTTCTGCTGCACAAAGTTAGCAGTAGCATGACCCTCTCCTTTCTCAGTAGTGTCCTTAGCACGAGCCTTCTCCTCAACATCAAGGGACGCTATCAAATTTTCAACTGATATCTCCTGTCTCTTGTGTTTGAGAGCTGTGGCAAAGTTCCTCCATGAAGGGGGCAACTTAGCAATAATGCAACCCGCCACAAACTTGTCGGGTAAGGCACACTTAAGGAGTTCGAGCTCTTTGGCAATGCACTGTATCTCATGAGCTTGTTGAACCACAAGAAGGTCCGTAGTCATCTTAAAATTATGAAAGCTCTCCATGATGTACAGTTCACTGCCAGCATCTGCAGCACCAAACTTGGTGTCCAGTGCGTCCCAGAGCTCCTTCCCGTCTTTTATGTGCATAAACACATCACACAGACGGTCAGCAAGAATGCTCAGAATGCATCCCACAAAGATAGTATTAGCTTCCTCGAACTTTTTCTGATCATCCTCAGACATAGTTCCTTCAGGTTTGCCTTTACTAATCTGGAACACTTTCATCGTGGTCAGCCAAAGCTCAGCCTTGTACTGCCACCTCTTAAAGTGCACATCGGTAAATTTATCCGGCCTCAGTGCATCGGTAAAACCAGCCATTGATAATTCAGGAAATTGCCTACAGTTAGGTTTTTGGATTGTTGGATAATTAGGCACAATTTCCATGATTAATTCCATAATATTAAACATGACAATACCAGCTACTACGACATGTAACTCGAACATACTAGATGTACTAAATAGCAAGATGAACGGAAACAAGTAGCATCTAAACATGTACTCGCAGAACATGATGAACGAACGAACAATAGTAGACCGCACGTACCGTTCATTTGCAGATGTAGTCGTTGCAGTAACGTTGTTGATCACAACGTTGGAGAAGACCGGTCGAAGCAGACGGCGATGAAGACGGCGGTAGGCTGCACCGCCCGACTTGGATGGAAGATGACCCGTGATGAAGAGCTTGAGCAGTCGCGCAGAGCGCTTCCCAAAAACCTAATTCGCCCTCTCCCGTACAGGATCGCAAAGACGAGTGGTTCCGGAGACCTGCTCTCCCGTTTGTTGGTGCACGCCGGCGCTCGGGATGAGGTAGACTACGGAGGCGGCGCAAGCAGCGAGAGGTGGCAAAACCCTAGATCGGTTTCAGGTGTGTGCGGCAGTAGCCGGCCAGGCAAGAGTTTATATAGGCAGCGCAGCGGAGAAATCCTAGGCAACGTGGGCCACGCCCACGTCGCACGCTGTGACGCGTCCGTCAAGGACTCGGTCAAACGCTCGGTTTTCCTGTGCACCAAAAAGATAAGCTTGGTTCCGAGGCTCAATTCCGCAAACCGCGGCGCGCATCATGACAAGTCAAGTCGAGTCGAGTCGAGTCGAGTCGAGTCGAGACGAGACGAGACGAACGAGGAGGAGGAGGAGCGCGCGTGTGGCACTTCTCTTCTCACTCACTTACCAAGTGGTGCAACACTCCACCTTATATGTTGGTCTACATCTCTCCCAACTTTCCATGTGGGACTAAACTTAGCTCCCACCTATTGCCTTTGCGTAGCCAACAACTTGGGCTGCATGTTACATGGGCTTACACACATGAGCTTTGAGATTTCTAGGAATTTCTGAAATCTATTATGGGCTCATATAAAAAGGCCCAATAATTTAAAGTTTTAATTTTTTTTGATTTTTTTGTAGATGTAGACTCGGGCTGTGCAAAATTGACAAAACTATAGATCTGCAATAGTGAAGAGTTCAACTTTTCAAATCTTCAAAATTTATCAATTTTTTGTCATTTTATGTAGCCTAAAACAATAGGTATTTTGTCATTTTTATGTAGCTTAAAATAATAGACTATATGTATGTTTTCATTTTTTTTAAACTTCAAATTGTTGTTTTCAAATTAAAAGAAACGAGATCCATGTAGGTTGGTCTACATTTATGGTAGAGTTTTAGTCAAATTACAGTCGTAAATACTTTTTTCTCCTTTCCTTTGCTTTTAAGGTTTCTAATTCTTTTTTTGCCACATTGCAAGTTTAAATGGGCAAAACTCTTAGTGGATCTCCCATGTAATGACTTGGTGTACCTTTGTGATTTTTGGAAAAATAAATATTAGAAAACTATGCACATGTAGTTCAAATTTGACCTATTTTCTATAAAATTGACTAAAGACCGTTCAAATGGGGAAAACGCTAAAAGTGTTGAAACTTTATAGAAGCTGAGAATTGGCCATCAAATGTGGTCTAGTTTGAATGAAAATTGGAGAGGTGTCATTCCCATATTCTTTGCACTCGCCTTAGAAAAATATATTTTAGCATTTAGAAAATGATTTTCATTTGAGGATTAGAAAATGTTTTTATGCACCCTTTATCAAGCCAAGATGCACACATTGTTTCATTATTTACTTGTGTACCTAGAAAACACTCAGCAAAATCTGATGTTGCCGTCTAACTACCGTTAGCCGTGGTTAAAATGGACAAGTTTTGCCCGGCTCCGGTGATGGAAGGACGAGGACGACGACGCGCCTTCAACTCGTGCTAGTGTCCGTAGTCGTCGCTAGATTATCTAAATATATGTTTATATTTTTATTACTTTTCCAAACTATTTGTATTACTATTGATGATTATTAATAGACCGGCATAATTTTTGCAAAAGAATAGGCACATGTGCAGTGTATGTGCCGAGTGCTTTTCTTTAAACACTCGGACAAACTTGCAAATATGTCCGAGTGCGCCATGTAAAGCCGAGTGTTTTGTAACGGCACTCGACAACATTGATAAATTGCACCTGGCAAACAAAATACACTTCATATATCTGGATTCCAATCATGAGTTGAGAGACAAAATGGACAAAAATAAACTAAAATTGTAACAAATTTAAAGAATAAACTTTTGACGAAAGAATTTTATGTAGCTAACCTTTTCTATTGCGTCCACCACCATTGTGTCACGCCGTAGTGGTGTGCCGCGTCCTTGACTATGGCGTGGTATAAAAGGGTTAGCGGTGTAAAATTCTTTCACTGGAAGCCTATTATTTAAATTTATTATAAATTTGAATTATTATTTTCCATTTTGCCTAATTGAGGAGCGAAACTTTTCGAGACTTTTAATCATTTTTTTTTGGAGAATAGACTTTCAAACATTCTGTGAAGTTGTTTGTGACTTCACGAGAGTTTCAGACCGCTGTTCATGTCGACCGCGGCCGTGTCACTGGCTCCTGGCGCCACACCACACCACACCAAGGCCAGAGGCACATGAAAACGAGCGAAGCGAGCTACCTCCAACCCCACAGCCACAGGAAACGAAACCAGACATCACACGGCCGTTCGCCCACTCCCCGCTGCCCCGCCGTTCCCTTCGCCGGCGCCGGCAAGAGTCACAGGCGGAAGGAGAGCGCGCTTCCTCCACCCCGCCCCGGACCCGCCCATGTCCCCCTCGACACTGCTCGTCCGGCCGCCGGCGCAGGCGAGTCCGTCCCTTCTGGCTCGGCGGTGCGCGCCCGGATCAGCGGCGGCAGCGGCAGCGACGCTCCGCACGTCTCCTGCCGGCTCCTCCTTGGCCCAGTTCTCTAGGTTTTTCTTCGTCCCCCCCCCCCCCCCCCCCCCTCTCGCCCGGTGTATTGTATCCATGATTGACCTTGCGCAACTGCTGCAAAGAAATGCATGTAGCAGATGGCGATTCGTGCTAGCATTTGCGCCGGCAGTGACACGGTTTCTCTTGGTAACGCAGGCTGCGCACCAAGTGCAGGTTTGCCGCGGCCGGTGTGGACTACTCTTCGACGCCAATCGATGTTGTTGCCGACGTGAAAACGGAGAAGGCATGACCTTGAGCAGTTGATGTTCTATGTCATTCGGCTCTCTTTATCGAAAAAATGTCATTCGGCTCTGTAAAATAGTTCTCTTTTTTCTTCGGTAGGATCGGGTTTTCTGAAATTGTTTCCCAACGGTTGCAGATTGTAGTGTTGGGAGGAAGTGGATTTGTTGGCTCTGCTATATGCAGAGCTGCTGTGGCTAAAGGCATTGAGGTTGTGAGCCTGAGCAGGTACATCTTTTCCCTCATTGTCTGTGTGAATGAACGTATGTATATATACCATTGCCATGTAAAGCCATGTACATTTTATGACTAGTTATCTTAAAAGTATTTTAGTTTAGCTCTCCTATTTCTTCAATCAAATGCTTGCTGTACTAAATTGGATCGACCGACTGATTCTTACAATGTTAACTTTGTAAAGGTCTTGCAAAGCCCCTCGAGTGATTTCCATGTAGTGCATGTCATCAATCTAGCGAGCTCCTTTTCTAGAGACCAAACTCAAGACTCACATGCATCTACTTAGCTCAGCAAAACCTTGATTATTGAGGGGATGATCAGAAACATTAAGGTATAAGGTGATTAGATGAATTAAAAAATGATTGTGATTTATCATCTATGGTGAAAATGGCAATTACTCATGCATTGTTTCTGAAAACCAAATATTCATCCTGTTGTCATATAGACATTCTGCTTCATTGTGTGTTGATGGCAGGTCAGGAAGACCATCTTACTCTGAACCCTGGGCTGATGAAGTTACTTGGCTAGCAGGTATGCTGAATTACGGCATTAAGCATGCACCCCATGAAAATTAACAATTGCATACAAGTAGCTAACATTATAAATGCCTTTAGACTCAAATTACCACAAAATTGCATCTTCCTCTTCATGATCAAGACCTTTTCCAAAGGTTAAGCGCCCCCCATCCCATATATCAGCAATGTTGAAATTATGTTAATTTATGATGATATATATCTCCCAGTACTGAATAGCTAAGATAGAAGGGCCAAACCGATGATCCTCCCCAAATCTAACCTTTTTTACCATTGCCTACTTTCTACTGGCACCCCATTTTGGCAGCATTTGCAGCCCATAGCACACCTTCCCAAAAAGGTGAAACACCAGTTAAAGAGCAAGAAAACAAGTTAGGGTTACTGCCTTATTGGTCCTATATGTGTCGTCAATGATTTGCTTCCAAAGTTTTATTATCATTTAGGTGATATGTTTTAATCCATGAAACCAGTAAACATGAGTTCATGTCAGCCAAATCGGGAATACCTAAGCCCCCAAACTTTTTTTCTGAGGCACCAAACCCCAACTAGCTAGATGGTACTTATGGTGTCCTCTGTAGTCATCCATAGGCAATGTGCCATCTGAGAATTAATAAGAGAAATGGCCCACTTTGGAATTCAGTTACACTCATCAAGTAGGTGGGAATACTGGCTAAGACAGCTTTGAAAAAGGACAAGTTTTGCTGCAGGAGACAGTGGTTTCCCTCTCCAGCCAGCAACCCTCTTAATCATTTATCAATAATTGGTTGAAATTCTTATTTTCTATGCAAAGGAGCCCGAATATATTTCAAAGAGAACGTTCATGATCTGCAACTCAACCAGAATCAGTATTATCTGGAACCATATCACACTTATAGAAGTAATTTCTCATACCAGAGATTTGTTCAGTTAAGAAAATAATCCATTTAAGATTCATAACAGAAGATAAATCCTTTGTAAGAAAATGGGGTATCGGCAGCATATTGCATACTGATGATCCCAGTAGGGCAAAAACCATGTAGCAAGCCAATAGCCCAGTACTCTGTCTAGCAGCTTTCATTAACATCCTAGAAGAGAAGATGAGATACAGGATCTCCCTGTCTCACATCCTACTGGTCTAAACAAGTGGTAACTTTTAATATCAACAATTCTAACTTCAACTAAACCTTTGTCCAAGAGGGATTTATAATTTCATCCCTTCAGATTGAAGCCTCTACCATGCATCATTTTGATAAGAAATTCTCTACTCACCCAATAATAACCTTTTTCGTAAGCCAATTTAAAGATAAAGCCAGCTTGGTCAATATGAGCTATATCATGAATAATTTCATGTGCAGCTGCAACACTCTACAGGATGTATCTACCTTCAATAAGTGCAGTTTGATCTAGAGAAACCAACTCCTGACATACCAAACCTAATCTATTAGTGCGCACTTAAACAAAAAATTTAAAAGTGCAATTAGGTAGAGCAATAGGCCTGAATAGTTACAACATCAGGTTATTTTGGTATCTAGTAGCGTATGGAGGGAAAAATTTATTCTGTACAGTCCAGACTACATAGTCCTACAAGTGGGACTTGACTGGCCCACAAAAAGGGGAAAATATATTTACGCTAGAAGGAGGGCTTGAACCTCCGACCTTGTGGTTAACAGCCACACGCTCTGGCCAACTGAGCTATTCCAGCTTTTGATTGCAAAACTGCAAAATTCGCTACACAATCGCTAGCAAAATTGGCTAGCCAAATTATTTGGCACAGGACTCCACTGCCCAGGTTGGCCGAAAAATTGGCTGCAATCTGTGGAGGTAAAAACGAGTAATCCATAAACAGCCAAAAAATTGGAAAAAAACAAACAAGTGTGAGAACATTTTGCATGACCAATTCTTTGGTAGGTTCAGCTGGGGGGATAAACAAAACAGACCCCTAAATCTCCAGCCTTCTAGTCATTGAAGTATTTAACATGCTTAACAGGTCATCTGCTCATCTTTGACTGAATCCCAAAACTGCTGATAAAATAATCGTAGCGACCACACATAAATTTTTGATGACTGATCGCAACGCATGTTGCCAACACAAAATTATCATGAAAATGAGAAAAAAAAACTTCCAGGGGCAAATAAAAAAACTTACATATGAAAATGATAATAAGAATTCTGATATGCTGACGTGTGTAATACAATTTTGGAGGACTTGTGTCTTGCTGAGTGTGTTGACAATTTACACTGGGTGAAAGGTTAGTTCAGACTTCATAGTCCTTTTTTTTTTTAGAAAACGCAAAAGACTTTTGCGTTTCTTTGCATTGAAAAGAGAGAGTTGTTTACAATCCTCCTAGGAGGTTATTACAGAGCACTGTGATCAGTGGACATCCCAGTCTTGTGGCAAGATGGCACGCAGGCCTAGTGCGCCAGCTCTTGCCCACAACGAGGCCTCGCTCCTAATCCTAGTCATGAGCGTGTGGAAGGACGGCATTGAAAAGAGAGAGTTGTTTACAATCCTCCTAGGAGGTTATTACAGAGCACTGAGATCAGTGGACATCCCAGTCTTGTGGCAAGATGGCACGCAGGCCTAGTGCGCCAGCTCTTGCCCACAACGAGGCCTCGCTCCTAATCCTAGTCATGAGCGTGTGGAAGGACGGCTGGAGCCATCGAAGACGCACCCATTGCGGTGCTTCCATAGCATCCATGGGACGAGTAGTGTCACAGACTTCATAGTCCTACAAGAGGTAACTGACTGGCCAACCAAAAGGGGAAAATAATAATTACGCTAGAAGGAGGGCTCGCTCCTAATCCTAGTCATGAGCGTGTGGAAGGACGGCTGGAGCCATCGAAGACGCACCCATTGCGGTGCTTCCATAGCATCCATGGGACGAGTAGTGTCACAGACTTCATAGTCCTACAAGAGGTAACTGACTGGCCAACCAAAAGGGGAAAATAATAATTACGCTAGAAGGAGGGCTTGAACCTCCGACCTTGTGGTTAACAGCCACACGCTCTGGCCAACTGAGCTATTCCAGCTTTGATGGTAAAAACGCAAGAAAGTACTAAATCAATAGTATCTGTTAAAAATGGAAAATTTGACAGAATATTATTATTTTTTATTTTTTTTTTGAAACGAGGCAAAAGCTTTGCCTATTCCATTGATTAAGAAGAAAATAGAGAGTTTCGGTTACAAAGGAGCGTAGCTCCGGGAACAAAAGTCTACTCTCGCAGCATCAATGCGCTCAAATATTTAGCTCCGGCTATTCCCCAAAGGGCGGCACTACTCTTAATGTTACAAATAAGGAGTGTGGGCATTGAAGCGACATTTCGAAATACTCTCGCGTTTCTTTCATTCCAAAGTTCCCAAGCGGTTAGGAGTAGCAAGGAGGTGAGCCCCTTCCGACGCGTAGTATGTGCTCCGGAGATCGCACACCACCAATCATGAAGGGTGTCGAAGTTGCTCCAAAGGCTCGTATCAAGATCCGCAAGGCAAGCCAGTCTTTCAATCCATTCCACACCCTCATGGAATATCTACATTTGAATATGAGATGCGCCGCCGACTCCGGATCTCTTTTGCAAAGTTGGAAAATAATAATTACGCTAGAAGGAGGGCTTGAACCTCCGACCTTGTGGTTAACAGCCACACGCTCTGGCCAACTGAGCTATTCCAGCTTTGATGGTAAAAACGCAAGAAAGTACTAAATCAATAGTATCTGTTAAAAATGGAAAATTTGACAGAATATTATTTTTTTGGGATTTCTATTTTCGTGCCCTTAGGTCGTTAGTTGTACTCAGTTTTCCCCAGCTCGTTAGTTTTTCCTCAGTTTTCCCCTCGCTCTAGTTTGAAACCCCTCGCGGTCGCTCGGACGGGAGGGTTGCGGTCTGGTCAGAGGCCTTAGACCGTTACCGGTGACGGCTAGGGAGCCGCGGTGGTTGTGGATTGACCGTTGCTTTTGAATTGTGTTGACTGTTGACCCAATGAGACACGTCGGACTGGCTGTCTGTCACTCACCCAAAGCTTTCCCCTCCGCCCGAGACTGGAAGAGCTCACACACCGCCCCTCCGCCGCCACGCCGTCCTGCCCTCCTACCTTATGGCGTCGTCCGCCACCGAGCCGGCCCCGCCCCCACCACCACCCCCGGGAGGCGGAGAGGGCTCCGCCTCCACTAGATCTAGATCTACCCCTATGGCGGTAGAGTTTGTACATCCGTCTATTGTGCCGATTATGCCCCTCAACAGCGGATAAGATTGGGAATCGGAGGGATCTAACGCATGGATTCCATCTGGGTAAGCATCGTCTGCCTATGTGAATTAAGAGTACGCAGTTTTTGAGCGCGAATCGTTGTTGCTCAACTAACTGCGTTGCTTTTCGAATATGATTGATCCAGCGCTGGCTTTTCGGCTGGTGGTTAGGCTGGATACTAGCTTTTTGCGTGATTCTAAACGCAATGTGACCGGATTTTACATCCCAGCGGTGGTTGCAACTACCATCTCGTTGAGGGATTTAAAAGATAACATCTACGCTCTGTACCCCTGGGGCGCTGGCGATTCAGTTGATTTCCAATATTTCAACAGCACGGAGGGAAGATTTGTTC
Source organism: Dactylis glomerata (assembly GCA_007115705.1). Lineage (NCBI taxonomy): Eukaryota > Viridiplantae > Streptophyta > Magnoliopsida > Poales > Poaceae > Dactylis > Dactylis glomerata. The sequence goes on from QXEO01000220.1 coordinate 3,897,970, forward strand.
CACTAATTTCCGACGACGATCTGGGAATTCTTTTTGCTTTAAATGATTCTTGCCGTGTGGGTAAAATTCGAATCCATGTGGACAGGGTCCAGGCATCATCTGGTGTTGGGGCATCATCAGGTGGTCGGGCATCATGTCTCTCTAGTGTTGCTGCCTCTGCTAATCGTGTGCGCCGCCCCGCTCCTTGTAGGTCCACAGCAGCACCATCTGTCCCCAGTGCTAGTGGTAGCCAGATTGTTCCTGCGGTCGATGTGGAGGACGATGCAGAGATTGAGGATCCGTCTCCTCAAGATGATGAGGATGAGTTGATGTTTCCTGAATTGGTAGATCGATGCAGTAAGCAGGCAATGGAGGATCAATACATGGAAGATATTGCACAACGTGCCAGATTTGATGACACTGATGATGAAGAGAAGGATGAGAACAATGACAGCCTTGTTTTAGCCGATTACGAAGATGATGACTTGCCAACAATTGAGTGGAACAGGGAGGATCCTCAGCTTACAGAAGGCACCGTATTTCAAACGATGATGGACTGCCGTAATGCAATTACTACATATTGCATTCTCACCAAGAATGATTATGAGGTTATTAAAAGTGAGCCAGGTAGGTTCACAGTTAAGTGCCCATACAAGAGGTGTAGGTGGAGGCTGCATGCATCCACAATGCTCAGAAGCACCGTGGTTCAGGTACTACGCCAACCAGTTGTGTATTTTAGATCACGGTGTAAAATTTGTTAACTGTTACTGACATCACTTATACTTATGTTTCAGATAAAGAAGAACTCGATCGGCCATACTTGTCCACCTCGAGCGGGAGCGCCAGAGAAGAAATTAAAGCTAGCGAAGACTAGGTGGTTGGCAGATGCAATCATAGATTGGCTGAGAGAAACTCCAACACTTGGTCCAACAGCACTCATAAAATTGATATCTGATAAGTTTACTATAAACATACCTTACATGAGGATGTTCTATGCAAAGGAAATGGCTCTTGACAGGATAAATGGTCCATGGAATGAAAGCTTTCAGTTGCTTTACACTTTCAAAGCTGAAGTGGAGATGGCTAGTCTAGGCAGTGTTGTAGCGATAGACAAGCATACAGTTCCCTACAAATTGAAAAGCGGGAGGATGATGCAGAAGGAATGTTTTAGAAGGGCTTTTGTTTGTTTCAAGGCTTGCTGGAAAGGCTTTCTTGACGGTTGCAGGCCTTATTTGGCCGTGGATGCAACAGCTCTTCATGGCAGGTTTAAAGGACAGCTAGTTGCTGCTACTGCAATTGATGGACACAATTGGATGTTCCCTGTTGCTTATGAAGTTTTGGAGGTTGAGTCAGAGTAAAGTTGGACTTGGTTTCTGCAGAATTTGCGCGACCTTATAGGTCATCCACCAGGACTTACTATCCACACAGACGCTTGCAAAGGTTTGGAGAGTGCAGTAGAAGCAGTATTCCCTGGAGTGGAGCATAGGGAATGTATGCGACACTTGGTACAGAATTTTACAAAGAAATTCAAGGGTAAAGTTTATACTGACAACCTATGGCCAGCTGCATACACATGCAGCATTAGGAAGCATCTGTTTCATTTGGAAGTGTTGTATAAACAAAAAACTGGGGTGAAGGAGTACTTGGATGAACATCATGGTAGGGTGTGGTCAAGAAGCCAATTCAATGAAATTTGCAAGGTAGACTATGTAACAAGTAACCTTGCGGAGAGTTTCAATGCAAAGGTCAAGTCATTGAAAGGGCTTATGCTGTGGCAAATATTTGATAAGATTAGGCAGATGATCATGATAAAAATCGATCTGCGTCAAAGAATTGCAGCCACAAAATATGTTGGCCATCTCATGCTCCCATCTTTGATTAAGTCTTTGCATGCCAAGGCAAAACAATTGAAGATGAAATGCATCAGAAAAGGGATGGAGGCTGAGGTAACCTACACTGACAGTAAAAACAGGCAGTGGAGGTATCCAGTGAGTTTGGTTGATAGGACATGCCATTGTAGGCGATGGCAGATCCGTGGGATACCCTGCATACACGCATTGTTTTTCATGTGTGTTATAGCGGGTGCAGAAGGTGAAGTTGATCAGTATGTGTCAGAGTATTTCTCTGTTGCCAAATTTAGGGCTGCATATGCTATGAATGTTCCTACCTTGTTAGGAAAAGACCAATGGATGAAAGTCGATCCAGGCTTCAAACTGTACTCTCCAGTTTTGACTAGACCGGCAGGTAGGCCGAGGAAGAATAGGATCAGAGCTAGTGCAGAGGGTGGTCCACCCATTCGACGACGTAAGTGCAAATGTTGTGGAATCCCTGGACACATTGCTAGGCTTTGTAAAAATCCAGTTGACCCAGCTTTTGGAATGGAAGATCAGGCGGGAGCAGCAAATGCAGAGGAGATTGAAGCAATGGATCATGAGGAGATTGAAGCAATGGATCATGAGGAGATTGAAGCAATGGATCATGAGGAGATTGAAGCAATGGATCATGAGCTGCTTGAACCGATGGATCCAGAGCAGATTGAACCGATGGATCGAGAGCTGCTTGAACTGATGGATCGAGAGCAGAGGGAACAGATGGATCGAGAGCTGCTTGAACCGATGGATCGAGAGCAGAGGGAACAGATGGATCGAGAGCTGCTAGAACCGATGGATCGAGATCAGAGGGAACAGATGGATCGAGAGCTGCTAGAACCGATGGATCGAGAGCAGAGGGAACAGATGGATCGAGAGGCCTTGGAAGCAATGGATCGACAGCTGCTTGAAGCATTTGAAGAAAATGTATTAGAAGAAAGAGCACAAGCTTCGTATGATATGGTTGTCTCGGTCTTGGCACAACCTGAAGAGAAGAAGAAGAAGAACAAGAAAGATGGCAAAAGGAAGGTAGACACCGGTAATATCCCTGGTAGGGTTACCCGGAGTAAGGTGGTGGACCCAGCGAGTCACACCAGGAGCAAGAGAAAGATTTTATTTTGAACAATTAATTTGAATTTGTATGAACAATTTGTGTTGGGGATCCCTTTGTATTGAATAATCACAATAATGTAGGGAATATATGTGTTATTTGCTTGAATAAGTTCCTAGTCCATGAGCTACTAGCTATAGTTCATCGCTTGAGGTTTCCTCACTTTTCCCCCTCTTAGTGACTAAACTCAAAAAATATAGTTTTGGGTTTATTTTAATTCATAATAATTCAAAACATGGTGGAACCTTCCCATGGAGTCTTGTTATGTTACCTACAACCTAGAGAAATAATAATGGAAAAGGAAATATAGAGATATGAAGTTTCCCTTTCCCAAAACCACTTCCTAGTCCATGAGCTACTAGCTATGAAGATGCAGGGCTTTCTACTCAACACACCTCCCAAATGCCCACAATGCTTACAAACTTTGTCCAAATGAGTCCAAATTCGTCACACTTGTGTATCTTTGAATTGCAAACAATATCACGTCGCCCAAAATGTACTAAATTGTTCAAATAACACAATCTAACAATTTTTATGCCAAAAGCTTCAATTTCCCTTACTCCCTTTATTATTTGGGTGCCCCTGTTTTACTTAGTTTTACTCAGTTTTCCCCCTCCGCGTCCACTTGTTTTATTCAGCCCTACTCAGTTTTGCCCTTCCGATAAACATTTCCTCACTTTTCCCCCCTCTTAGTTCTACTCAGTTTTCCTCCCTTGTACTCACTGGCTGATCTCTGATTGGTCGAGATGTATTTCACACGAATCTTGGTTGGTTGATAGCTCAACGCACGCTTGCACCGTTGGATCATTTATGATCGGACGGCCTGTCAACCCTGGCGGTCGCGGCGGCGCGGATCTGCAGAGCACATACCTACCAACCCTGGCAGTCGCATATTCCAGTCGCATCTTCCTCTCTTACTCTGGCGGCCGCGGCGGCGCGGATCTGCAGCGTGCGTGCGTGCGTGCGGCGGCGCGGATCTAACCGTGCGGCGGCGCGGATCTGCAGCGTGCGTGCGTGCGTGCGTGCGGCGGCGCGGATCTGCAGCGTGCGTGCGTGCGTGCGGCGGCGCGGATCTAACCGTGCGGCGGCGCGGATCTAACTGTGCGGCGGCGTGGATCTAAGAGTGCCGGTGAGGATCTAACCCTCAGAAATAGTTGAAATGTTTCTCTCTGTCTCACTTTCGTTTATCTTCTCAGATCTGTTGCTGATGGACACCAAGACGGCGTGGATCTAACCGACAGTGCTCACCGATGCCAAGACGATTGAAGCCATCGCCTACAACATCGCTGCGACAGCGCAGATCCAGCCTTCAATGTCGGGGCCTGCCGATGTCTCACTTCCGTTACCCTCCTCAGATCTGTTGCTGATGGACACCAAGACGGCGGCCGTGTCGACAGTGGTCATCGATCGTCTTGAAGCCATCGCCTCAGATCTGTTGATGATGAAGAACACCAAGACGGTGGCCGTGCCGACAGTGCTCACCGATGCCAAGACGATTGAAGCCATCGCCTACAACATCGCTGCGACGGCGCAGATCCAGCCTTCAATGTCGGAGCCTGCCGATCGTCTTGAAGCCATCATCCACAACATCGCTGCGACGGCGCAGATCCAGCCTTCAATGTCGGAGCCTGCCGATCGTCTTGAAGCCATCATCCACAACATCGCTGCGACGGCGCTGATCCAGCCTTCAATGTCGGACCCTGCCGATCGTCTTGAAGCCATCATCCACAACATCGCTGGGACGGCGCAGATCCAGCCCTCCTCCATGTCCGAGTTTGCGGATGGCGCAGATCCAGCCCCCTCAGCCGCCCGTCGTCCAGGCCCTTCTAGCCCATCGGTGCGCGGCCGTGTTCAACGCCGCAAATTGGGATAAATTATGATAAATTTGTATTTTTCAATTTCAATTTGGGATAAAATTGTTCGAACTACTACCTCCGTGTCAAAAAAAGCTTCTCCACTTTCTCGATGTGTCCCTGTACATCCGAATGTATGATTTGAATTCTATCCCAACTTGATTGGGAAGATTGATATGTATTTGATCCGAGAGGCTGGTACATGCTTTCACTTTTGGGATCCATTCACTTTTATAAGAGTTCATGCATGAAAATTATCGCGCGCATTACTTAGCACAACTAGGAAATTGTACGACAAAATACAGTGGTTAGAGCCACACCAAAATACAGTGGATAGAGCCATCTACTGAATAACAATTCTATACTATCTAAATCATCTACCACAACCACATAACTGCTAGGACAGGGATGACACCTAATAAAACTGCCCAGATGAATCTACTTTTCGCCTCTCCCATCACTTGAAGTTCATGTTCTAGATTTTCTACCATTTGATCAAATACGGCAAGATCTGTCTCAAGTATCAACTTCTCCTTGCGAATAAGCTCTGAATTCTTCTTTTCTTCCTCCACAGTACGCTTCAGCTCGAATATCATCAGGTTTTTACGGGCCAATTCATCATCTAAATTGGCCACCTTCTCCTCCAAATCCATCCTCTGGCTACACCACTGGGTTGATTCATCTTGATATGCAATGTACCATGGATCATCGGCTTGCCTGGCGAACTGTAACAATAATGGAAAAAAGAACAACTGAAATCAGTCCAACAGGCCATGGCGGCACTTCAAATTCAACGGTAGTACAGAGAGCAGAAGCTAGATACATGCACTTCCGACGAGGTAGGAGAAGTAGAACGTGGCCACGACATGATCGAATCCCCACCCTCGCCGGTGTACCCGCTACGACCAGACATTGAGGACTATTTCGCACCTGCAAACTCCAAACAAATTACGGGAACCGAATCGATTAGGGGCCGGGGCAGGCCGAAGCGGAGGTCGTCGTGGGCGGCGGATCTGCTTGCGGCGGAGCAAATCCCGGTCGTCGTGGGCGGCGGATCTGCTTGCAGCGGACTTTCCTGCGGTGGGTACAATGCGTGCGGACGAAACAAGTGCTGGAGCCGTGGTTGACGTGCAGCGCCGCAGTCCGTCCGACGCCGCCGGGGAACAGAGCCGGCGGCGCGACGAGGCGCCGGCGATGGCTGCTCCGTCCGAGGGTGGGGGACGAGCTGCCAGCGGTTCTCCGATGACTAATGAGATGCACAACACTAGGTTTCAGCCATGTTTAGCACAAGATTCACTTTAGATTAAGCTGCGAAAATAGTCACCTGCTGGGTCTAGCTTAAGAAAAATTAATTAGCGAACTTGTTGCTTCTCTCTAACTAAAAGCAGAGATATATGCCTTTTCACTAAGGGCGACCCCAGCGGTCATTGGCTGAGGCGGCCCCACAGAGCGGCTCTATATGATTTTCTCTAAATAAATAGACGACCCCAGCGGTCATTGGCTGCGGAGGCCCCCACAGAGCGGCAATATATGATTTTCTCTAAATAAATAGACGACCCCACTGGTCATTGGCTGCGGCAGCCCCACAGAGCGGCAATATATGTCTTTTCCTGAAAAATACACGACCCCACTGGTCATTGGCTGCGGCAGCCCTATAGAGCGGCCCCATTTGTCATTGGCAGCACCGCGTATACAATCAGGAAATAAAACAGCCCACACGTCAGCGATAGATGGATGGCTGCTCCGACGTGTCTCCTGACCCTACCCGTCAGCACAATTCAAAAGCAACGGTCAATCCACAACCACCGCGGCTCCCTAGCCGTCACCGGTAACGGTCTAAGGCCTCTGACCAGACCGCAACCCTCCCGTCCGAGCGACCGCGAGGGGTTTCAAACTAGAGCGAGGGGAAAACTGAGGAAAAACTAAGCGGCTGGGGAAAACTGAGTACAACTAACGACCTGAGGGCACGAAAATAGAAATCCCTATTTTTTTTTATTTTTTTTTTGAAACGAGGCAAAAGCTTTGCCTATTCCATTGATTAAGAAGAAAATAGAGAGTTTCGGTTACAAAGGAGCGTAGCTCCGGGAACAAAAGTCTACTCTCGCGGCATCAATGCGCTCAAATATTTAGCTCCGGCTATTCCCCAAAGGGCGGCACTACTCTTAATGTTACAAATAAGGAGTGTGGGCATTGAAGCGACATTTCGAAATACTCTCGCGTTTCTTTCATTCCAAAGTTCCCAAGCGGTTAGGAGTAGCAAGGAAGTGAGCCCCTTCCGACGCGTAGTATGTGCTCCGGAGATCGCACACCACCAATCATGAAGGGTGTCGAAGTTGCTCCAAAGGCTCGTATCAAGATCCACAAGGCCAAGCCAATCTTTCAATCCATTCCACACCCTCATGGAATATCTACATTTGAATATGAGATGCGCCGCCGACTCCGGATCTCTTTTGCAAAGTTGGCAAGGGCCGACAGAATATTAAGAGAGTCAAAGGTTTGTCATGCTATATCACATTACACGGTTTAGAGTGATTGCAATTATTTCTAGTTTCAAGTGCTTAGTCTCTTTTATCTATAATCAAAATTTGCACAGAACCTGAGTTGATGAATTCAAATTGAAGTGATCGCCACTGCCTGTTGGCAGCAGTTTTTTCTTAGGTTGAATGAACTGTTGAAGCACAACAGTTTCAAAATGTGTATATTCAAGAGTCTGACATAAACAATGTACATACATGTTAGAAATGTAACAATATGTGCGGGCGTTGTAAGACTTCAATATACGTTATATTCAGTGAGAAACTTCAGCACCTGGAGACTATGTACATGAACTATGGAGTCTATGGACAAAAGAATCAAGAAGCTTAATCTATGGTGAACAATAACACAATTGGGTACTTGAGCTTTTGAAGTGTTGTTGCGGGGTCGGACAATTGAACAGTCTGATAGTCCATCCGACTCATGCAAGGTTTTCCCTTGTCATTTGCGTCCATCATAATGGTGTCACTGGTCTTGTACTTCCCAGACAGAGTTGCATCACTGATGACATCTTCAACCAACTGACTGACGGCCGTTCTCAGTGTCCGTGCACCGTAACTCTTGTCATATCCTTGTTAAGAAATCATGTTCTTCATTGCATCAGATACTTCTAAGCCGACACCAAGGGCCAAAATCCTACCTTTCACCTTGGCAAATAGATCTGGCTTGATCACCTTAGCTATTTTTCTTGGGTGGACTGCTCCTTATATTAGTTAACGCCCTCTACATCATAGAGTTCACTCTTGATTCGAATTGTATGGTTTGGTGTTATGATGGTTTGATTTGCATATGAAATCTTCATGAAAACTGGAGAATACAAATGCCATTGATTGGCTTCAATTAGATTTTCATCTGGAGTAACAGTGGTACCGTAATAAGTACATTCTATATTACCGTTGGTGCTTAACAAACAGATGTTACATGCATAATGTATGTCATTCTGTTGTGTGTCACTTCTGAATAAATTAGTATTGTTGGATGAGGAATCCTCTTAAAGTAATTTCCTATCGTTTTTCTTTTGAGTTCTTAGAAATACATGTATTATTTATTGTAAAATAGTCCTTAAACCTATGTACTTACGACCATTATTTAATATTTTATTGCTCCCCTGGCTCGTTACAAATGTGTTTTCTTGAAAAGTATTGCTTTACATTACAACCCCTTTGCCATCTTATACTCCCTCTGTTTAGAAATATAAGATGTTTTAACTTTGTGAAGCTAATGTATCTAGACATCTTTTAGTGTATAGATTCGAGTGAACCTATACACTAAAAGATGTCTAGATACATTCACTTCACAAAACTAAAACATCTTATATTTCCGAACGGAGGGAGTACCTGTCACGAACTGACATGTCTATATGCGATTTCCAAGAATATCTGGTTACATATTTGTTTCTTTCGGCAATCTCATATTAAGCATCTTACTGTTATGCAGGAGATGTATTTTATGCAAGATGGGAGGATGTGTTAGTAGGGGCTACTGCTGTTGTGTCTACCCTTGGAGGATTTGGTAACGAAGAACAGATGAAAAGGATAAATGGTGAAGCAAATGCTATCGCAGTAGACGCTGCGAAAGAATTTGGTGAGTACTCTGTGATGACTGATGACAGTGATATGCTGGATTCTATCTATCTACGGACATTTTGTGGGCCTATCAGGAGATTAAGATGGTTCCATGACTGTACTAAGTTGTGTCAGGCAGGCACATTGAAAAATTAAAACTTACCTTTTCTGAAGAACTTTTATCAAACTTGCTTGTTCATTTGTTATCACCGAACTCTTTCTAACAGTTTGCAGTTATTGAATACTAAGAGGTGTACTTTTTAATTGCTGAAACTAAAACTACAGGAAAAACCAACCTTTAGAATTAAGGGTGCATACGGTGGAGTATCAAAATTTAAGTTATATCGTGTTAGGGAACTTGAGATATCCTGGTTAAACCTTCACAACGGAAGACTGAGAACTTCAAACGGCTAAGACTTTGCCTTTCTGAAACCATGTTGCATAGAACTTAGCTTACGCTTCCTTATTGTTTGAAAAATATATATACGAAGAACATAACATAAGCAGCTTGCTATATTCTTCTGCAGGAGTCCCAAAATTTATTTTGATCTCTGTTCATGATTACAACCTTCCATCGTTTCTTCTTACCTCGGGGTATTTCACTGGCAAGAGAAAGGCTGAATCTGAAGTCCTCTCCAAATACCCTTCCACAGGTTAGAAACTGTGTTCGATATGATTTATACCCAGATGTTCTGCTACTATATTTTTTTCCCATGTATTCTTGCAATATATCCAATCTACCTTTCTCTTTCAGGTGTTGTATTGAGGCCAGGCTTTATTTACGGTAAAAGGAAAGTAGACGGCTTTGAGATACCGCTCGACCTCGTAGGACAGCCATTAGAGAAGCTGCTTTCCTCTGTCGAAAATTTCACCAAACCATTGAACGCATTGCCTGGTTCGGACCTGGTCCTTGCATCCCCCGTGAGCGTGGACGATGTTGCCTATGCAGTGATCAACGCTGTCATAGATGACAGCTTCTTCGGCGTGTTCACAATCGAGCAAATCAAGGAAGCTGCGGCCAGTGTCAGAGTGTAAAGATTTCCATACCTAGCTAGAAGTACCTTATGAAGTAATAAGGGATGTTTTTGTTCTTGCAAATGTTCCATGATACTAGTGGATAGCTTAAGGCCAAACTCGATACTGCATTGCAGTGCTTAGAGAGTTCAAATGCACTAACACGCTTGATTGAAAATCTGTAGCTGGCAACACTCTGTACTTTACTTGTTTATCTTGTAATCGCCCATATATACATGGGTAAAATCAACGTGGAGCTACTGCCTACATCAAGTACATCGATAAAAGACTATCACAAGCCCATGCCAACAGGCGACTGCAGTCAGGGAGGCGCCTGAACGGCTGAACCAGCCAAATACGGCTGTGTTGCGCAAGTATGATCCATTTTAGGCGGACACATATACACGGCCGATGGCCAAGACCGACACAAAAATGGGTTGCAACAGAAGACTGAATCTTCACCATCAGAATCCCAAGATTTATTCTAACCAGCTGACACATAACCTCGGACCTCGGTGGCCTAGTACGGCTTGAGGCAGTCGAAGAGGCGACGGTGATCCGAGGAAACGGCTTCCTCCGACGCGGTTGGCCTGACGGTGGACGGCGACATGCCGGCGGGCGTCGCGCACTGGCTTGGCGTCCCAGGGCTCTCCTCCCCGCGCGCCTGCGCCGGACGTGGCGCGCCAGAGTTGCCCAACGCCAGCTGCAGCACCTGCGTCTGCATCTTCTTCCTCCTCTCCTCCCTCCTCACCTCGTTGCGCTTGTTCACGTAGTCCTCGTGGATGAACACCTCCATCGTCTAACTACTCCCCAAGACTCGTGGCATGCTACGCTACTCAGGTAAACGGCACTGCACTAAGACTACTGTCTAAGATGCAGGTGTCAAGCGGACAGTTATACTACTACGACGGTGTCAAGCCGGTCGCTTTCGCCTGAATTTAACAATGTTTGGAGGGCACATCATGCAGCTGGCATTGGTCTATGCCAAGTGTGAAGTCCACAACGCCGGTACAAAATAAACCCTTGGCGCAAGGACATGCCAAAGATGTCCTAACTACACTCCAAATCTGTGAAAGCAATAAGCGTGCGACCGCAAGGCTATGCTTACGGGGAAAGCAATAATCATGCGGAGCTCTCACCCCCTCGCACTGCTATGCCATTTGCTTGTCTGTTCTTCAGATTGGTGGCTTAATCAGGATGTTGCTGTCAGGATTGATGTGTCAAATGACAGAAAAGAAACCCAGGAATTCGTGGTGTGCTTGTACAGGAGCAGGACGCCAGGACAACGGTCTGTTCCAGGTTTGCAGCGACATGGAATTGTGGACCAGAAAGCACAAAAATCACTAGAGATGTGGATACTTTGATAGGATTTGTGATGTGAGCGGGACTCACCAGTAATCACCCACCACATAATATCTTGTTGAGCTCTCACTAGGCAAATTTCTCCTGCAAACTCAACACACTTGCCTGTCTTTTTTTCATGGGTCCTCTCCAGGTTGCCATGTGGTCTTCAGATCAGTAAAATGTTGACATAGCGGATGCTAGGGATGAAATCACAATGCCGAACAAGAGCGTCAGATTATTTTAGCAGTGTACAAACTATAATATTAAGCCAAACAGGTCTCAGTGAGTGAACCTTTTGACGCGGCAAAACATCTGTCCGCTCCCAAAATTTCAGAAGGATATACACACATTATTATGTTTATTATTTACTATCACACCAGAACCCTAACAAAGGTTCAAATCGTAACACCCACAAAATTTTACCAGCAGATGGCTTCTTCTTCAGATCCGCAGTCTTTCATATCGAAGTTGATGCGCTCACCGTCCTTCGAGCGTTCCCGAGGATGATAACAACGACTGTCACGTCATCATGGTACTTTCTCCTGCTCCCGACAGGTATCCTCATCAACTGTTCGGCTGTTAAAGCTGGCAAGTCATAGGAACAAAGTAGTGAAGAGCTCATGTTAGTTCTTGTTTACAGTTATGGTTCTAGGCAAGAATGCTAGTTAAGAAAACAAATAAATAATCAAAGTAATTGGGCTCTCACAAATACTCCCTTATTTCTCATTTGATGCCTACTTTTGTAACATACGGATAAGTCTAAACCATAAAAATGGAGGGAGAATCATAAGTTTTCTACAAGCCTATAAATATGAATCTGCTATCATTGTCTTATGTTACCACTTCTGGGGTGTACTTACGAGTCAAGGCATGTTAGGTTCCTACTTAGTATCATAGAGTGTACTTACTTAACAGGGGTTAGGGGTACTTCCTTCCTATTTTAATATGAGAAATGCATTTCCACATTTGGGTTGCTCATTACCAATATGCAAGGCAAATGTGTCTTACTCTTAGCGCTGACTACTTAACAGGAACTAGGGGTACTTCCCTTCCTATTATAACATGAGAAATGCACTTCTACACTTGGGTTGCCCATTACCAATATATGACGCAAATGTGTCTTACTTGTAGCCCTAAGTATTTGTATATCAAAAGTTAAATTTAATATAATTTGGGGTATACCTGCTTGCTTGGCAGCTTTATGTACAACTTGCTCGATGAGATATTTTGCAGGATCACCAAATGGACTATCATGCATAAATCGATAAACCAACTGAACAACTTCATCATTACTGAAGAAATCAAATAAGCCATCGCTGCCAAGCACAACAAACAAATCATCCTCCGTAACTTTGTGACTCAGTGTGTGTGGATTTGTATATACGTAAGGCGGACTGCATAAATTACGAACTCGGAGAATTCCCATGAGTGCATCATTGAACTTTTTCTGCAAATTTGGATTAAAGCATTGGCATTAGATAAATCGTGAGAATGGCTTGAATTTTCTTCACATGCTAAAGTATAATATGTTACCTGCTTTAGATAGCCAACTCCAAAAGCACGGGTGACCTTCAACTTTCCTTTTACTTTGTCACCCATCACAACTTTAGGATCATTAGGATGGTCAGCTAAAAGTTTTTGGTATTCCAACGGATTTTCAAGTGAGTGGATCTCTGTCAATTGAATAGATTTCACTGTATCCATTTTTCCATATGGCATGGAAGCAAGTACGGCTCTACTATCCCCAAGATTCAGAATGCACAAATCTGTTCCCTGAAGAAGCACAACCAGAACACAAGACCCAACTGAAACTAAATCTGGTCTATCATCCATATCTTGTTCAACCATGCATAAGAAATCATTCTCAGCTTGCTCAACAGCAGAAGTGAGGCAATTCAGCACACCAGCTCGAAAACTTTCAGAAAGTTTTACATCTTCATTTTCTGCAATTCTCATGGCCAATGTTAGCTCACTTTTAACACCATTAAGTGAGTCTTCTGGTGAGTTATATATGCCATCTTGTTGCTTGATACGGCACTCTAACAAGTATAGGTAATATACTATGTTATCATATAGAGTTACTGCCAGAAAATCGGCTGCATCTCGTCCATTAAACCCATCATATATTCCACAAATCAACCATCCATTTTTCTCAGAGCACACAGCTTGGACTCTATCCTCTCCAGCAGCTCCACCAGCCATTTTAACCTCGGTACCGGTCAGAAAATTTGATGATACAATTGTTGGAGCACTGGACCTCCAAATATTTTTGCTGATCTCAAATATTGGGCTATCAATTGATGCAGGGCTGCCTTGTGAGGTGGACAGTAAGTCCAATCTTGACATAGATGGAGAAGAAACAATTTTTCTGAAAGAATTTGGAGAATCTAGTTCTGGTAAAATTTCTTCCCCAATAAGACCGTTGCAAATATTTGTATTGGCCAGTGTGAAATTTGCACTAATTGCAGCACCAGATAAACAAGTAAATGAGCCATTTCGTGACTTCATCAGAGCATTAGTTTCAAAACTCATCTGGTGAGAGGTTTCATGCTCATCATTTTCAAGAGGAAAACTCTGATAAGAATTGCAATGATACCCAAAGCTGACGCTGAGACTACTACAACTCCTGACAAGTGTATCTTCGTCTTCAGAGCTGATGCTGTGATCATTATTGTCCTCAAAAAACATTCCATCCACCATCTTCTCTATATAGATAGTATGACACCAACAATAGTGTAATATTGCTGACAAACTTTGTTTTTGAGGTCTTATGCTACTCAAATGCCATGCCAAATACAGCTGCTTTTGTACTTAAATGGAAATGCAAACCAAACCTGCAGTATTAAGCTAACACATCAGCTAAATACAGTACAAGAAAATTGAAGGTGTAGCATAAAGCATGATAAAATGTTTCTTCTCTTCTACCACAGTTTCTTGTTGGATTTCATGTCTAGCCTACCCCAATTTGCTTGGATACAAGGCTTTGTTGTTGTTGTTGTTGTGTTTAAGCGGACCTGTTGTTTCAGCAATAGTGGAACAATAGCCTTTTATTTTACGGCATACTAGCATGCTCTCCAACGGTGTGAGACTCGTGTGTTTTTTTCAATTGAAGGAAGCGATGTATTCATGGTGCTGTATCAGTGTTTGTAACTGATCAGTATTTCAGTTTCCTATAGATTTAGCCCTAAGTTTGTCTGACTATACTTCATTAAAATTTAAGTGGGGAAGGCCAGAAAATTATCCACCATTGCATGCTGTGAATCAATGAGAAAGCACCGGTTTTAAATCTGCAACATGTATCATAGAGTGGTCTATGCCCCAAGGGTGTGTAATCTTCCAGACTATTATTTTCCAGTCTCGTGAATATTTATTATGACAACAAACAGCCTCCATCTGAGCCGAATTATACAAGTTGTACCTTCTTACCAAAAATAGAGGGCGTAATTTAATAGTATCCAAGTATAGTATTTTATTTTGAAGCGACAACATACGATAGGACACATGTGGAAAGATTCTTGAAAACTGAACATACCACATCTAATACGTCACAGAGTTTAGCAAGATCTATCCTTACAATCTTTTTTTTTCGCTCTAACCAAATCAATCAAGGACTCTACAGAGAAAGGAGCATACAGATAACAATCTCGAAAGGCGAATGGGAAGAGAAGATAACCTGAAGCGAGAAGGGGTTATTTCTGTTTAAGCAGCGATCCCGCATGCGACACGGCTGGACAGGTTTATGAGCTTCACCACAGCGGCTATGACCAGTGCATCCACAAGAGCTAACCTTCTTAGGATTCACCTGTGCACCATAACAACAACAATGGCAGCAGACGATTCCATGAGAAAAAGGGACAATCAATAATGGAACCGAACAAAACAAACAGCAGGGAGAGTACGAACAGATGCATCCATAAGTTCAGAGAGACGGGAATCGAGCCAGGTGACGCAGCCCCTCCTCTCCCCTCATCCCTGAACCCAATCCAATCTGCGTACAAAAACCCAAATTTTGCTCCTAGAAAATCCCCTTCCTGAAGGCCCTATAACACCACGGCATGAATCAAGAACCAATAAGCTCAAGGCAAGAAAACAAAAGCAGGTGAGCTTGCATGTACACATGTATATACAGAAGGCATGCCAGAGACGATGATTCGTTCACCTTTCAATTGAGGATGAGCAAGCTGAGGCGGAGGAGTGGTGAACAGGAGGGCTAGGAGGCTAGGAGGAGACGGGTGTGGTGTGGGCGTGTGGCGTACAGGGGTGTGAAGGATGGGGAAAATTGGCAGGAAGGTGTGTGGGCTACGGGAGAATATAATGGGGGTGGAAGGAGGAGGGACGGAGAGGGAAGCAACGAGCTCCCTAATTCATTTACTCCGTTTTTCTCCTTTTCCGGATCTGTCTGTTATCAGAGTATTGGATATGCCAAATCTAACAGTCTCCTTCTTCCTCCGCCCCCTCCTGTCGCGTTCCAGTCTTGTTTCTCGCTTATTTTCCACTTTAACCCTTTCTGAAGCTTTTTATTATCTTTGGCATTTGTCATCTTTCTTTTGGCTATTCCTCGTCCCATGAAATCTTTCTTGTATGAAAGGCATCTATTTTCCTAGCCGACTACTATGGAAGAGCTCGGAGGAAAATTGTAGGATGCCAATAAAACAAAACTTGTTTGGATTTTAAACACTAATCAATAAAGTATTTAACACTCTCTCTAGGAGTATTTGGTTCATAAGTCCTCTCATTTTCTGAGCCAAAATTTGACCATAAACTTGAGAACAAAATATGTGTTATATGCCACATATATGATATCATTAAAAACTTCTCACGAATAAAATTCAAAGCTATGTTTTTCGTGTCATATAAATTATGCATCCATAGTTAAATTTGAGGTTAAAATTGGACTAAAAAATTGTGACTTATATACCCAAATGGAGGAGTAGAACTTACTGAAAATATGTCCTAGAGGCAAGTCATGATGATATTACCAATGTACTCATAAGAGCATCTCCACTCGTCCCCCCCCCCCCCCCCCCCCCCCCCCCCAAACAACCTCTAGTGAAAGCGATATTTTTCTATGGGGGGGATGATTTCCAGCCACACCCCTATCCCAAAGGTGGGACACAAACACCATGTGGGCGAGCTCGGGCGCGAGAGGCGGTCGTGCCGAAGCGGTTGTGGGGAAGCAGCGCGGCATCGAAGTGGCACTGGTGTGGCGCACGAGCGGGCGACGACGAGCGCGCAGGCGTGGGGGCACGGCGTCGAGCGCGCGGACGCGGGCGTGCGACGACGAGCGCGCAGACGCGGGCGCGCGACATCGAGCGCGCGGCGGCGAGCATGCAGACGCGGACGCGAGCACGCGAACGCGGACGCGAGCACGCGAACGCGGGCGTGCGATGGTGGGCGCGCAGACGAGGGCGCGCGACATCGAGCGCGCGGCGGCGAGCGTGCAGACGCGGACACGAGCGCGCGAACGCGGGCGTGCGATGGTGAGCGCGCAGACGAGGGCGCGCGACATCGAGCGTGCGAACAGTGAGCGCACAGACGCGAGCGCGAACGCGAACACGCGACATCGAGCGTGCAGACGGGGCGCACGGCGGCGAGCGCGCAGACGCGAACCCCTTCCACGTAGTCCAACACCGACTCCAAGGGCCGCATCACCAGCCACTCCGCAGCCGCCGCTTGGTGAAGCTCGCATACACCACGAACTGCTCGAGGTCATCGAGGACAGCGAAGAAGAGGTCGGGGTGGGAGGAGGGGGAGCAGACACGGCACTTGTCATCGCCGGTGATGACCTCCAGCTCCACGACGTTGGACACTAGGTCGCGGGCGCACGACGGCGCGGATGCGAGCGCGTGGCACCGACGGCAAGCTCCCAGCATGCGCGTGCTCCCAACTCTGCGCTCTAGTGGGGAAAGGGAGTAGGTGGGTTGTTCAGTGGAGAGAGAGAAAAGACAGGGGAAAAGGAAGAGAGAGAAGAAATGGGTGGCTGGCAGGTGGGCTGGCGCCAGGAAAAAGCATGCTTTGGCGCCCCCGGTCGCCCCCTTGTACGCTGGGATTGCAGCAGGGGCAGTAGATGAAAATGTTGCTATCGTCGGATGAAAAAATAAATTTGGGGGTGCCGCTGGGAACGATTTTTAGTGCCGACGCCCCTAAAAAGTGTTTTGGGGGGGGGGGGGGGTGACGAGGGTTAACTCGACAAATGTCCTAGATTGAGGACTTAGGATCGGGGGAATAGGCGGTCGGATAAACTCGAAGGTAAAGATCAGTCAAACAAGGCGTGTATTGAGAATAAACGTGGTGATCAACTTGGCTTACTCTCAATCTGTCCCTGACCAGCCTCTCCTAGCCCTTATATATAGGTGGTCAGGTCTCAAGGAACCGGTCGGGTCTGATACATATTACAATGTCTGTGTACAACATGGACTCGTACTTCGACTACGATTATTCTTAGGCCTAGCTTAACAGGCCTCAGGGGTACACAAGTAACGGGTCAGTAGCCCCCGAGATTCTACCAGAATTGTAGATTCGGGTTGAATCTCAAATCTTCATATCTTCGACTTGATCAATCTTTGACTTCTTCTTTTCCCTGTACTCAATTAAACAACTTTTATTATATTATCTCATAAGGGGTTTTTGGTTAACAAGCCTGACAGCTCTGACGGATCAAGAGGCCAGTTAAGTGCCGGAGCAGATACTCATTACCTACTTCAAACTCAATCCCCCTGGACTTGAGTCTGGGACCTGGTCTAACCCAATATTTTGCCGTATTTAGGACTTACAAAGAAAGGGTTCCAGTAGTTCTCATGGTACCCAGTGCGTCCACCAGGATTTTCTTCGCGTCGTAGACACGGAAAGTTACTAGCAGAGCGCATTCAGGTGCGTATACTAGGCCACACACGACGGATCCTGGGGTCTTACCTTCGTGACCTTTTATGACCACGGCATTCAAGCTTTGTCGCGATGACTTAGCCTGAGAATCATTAACTTCCTTTGCAAGCCTTGTTTGACTATTGAAATGTGCAAAATCTTCAAGTTGTTCTTCCTTCAAATAATCGCGAATAGCTCCCGATGGGAGTAATCGATGTCAATTTGTCGACAATATAGTCAAAGATTGTTGTCGACAAGGTAATCGATGATATTTTTGATCATTACTCAACGTTATCCGTTGTCATCGGGTGCACGACCAGTGCTCCCGATGGGAGTAGCCCCCGAGGCTATAGCCGAATTTTTTTGGGTATAGGCTCAAATATATTGTCTCCCCATCTTCCAGCTATGATATTCTTGTGTTGATTCATCGGGTGCGCGTCAAGCGCTCCCAATGGTAGTAGCCCCCGAGGCTATAAGGGGGGGGTGCGTTGCAACCTTTTTATAGACTCAAATATTTTTCTTCTGCATCACCTTTTATCTTTGGAGGTTTGCACATATCTTCTTTTCTTCCTTTATATATGTTTTCCTTTCTTAGCTCTGAACAAAATGTCAAAGCCCGTAACTTTAATTGGACCTGTAATTCATAAAGGCCCATGAAAGGTTACTTATAAATAAAGTACGCCAGCTTGCCAAGGAAAACCCTAATCCCTTCATTGTGAGCTTTCTCCGCCGCATCGTCTTCTTCCTCCAAATCTCATCTAGGGTTTTTTCTTTCCACCAAGCACAACTTTCCAATGGTGGATGCCGGTGCTGCCAACCTTGACACCGGTGTGCTGATGGAGAAGCGGGGACGCGGTCGTCCCCGTGGCAGTAAAAACAAACCGAAGGACGCCTCCCCGATGGCTTTGTCGTCTGCATCTGCAAAGCGGCACCCTAGCCGCCCCTTGGGAAGTAAAAACAAACCCAAGGCATATGCCGCTATTGCCCTAGGTGCCAGCGCTGCTCCTCGCAATGCCTCTCCTCCTCCTGTCAAGATTTATTCTTTCTTCTGTATCGCTGGTGCTCAATGCCGTGAGCAGCAGCGTGTTCTGCTGAAATTTACCAAGTTCATGGATGGGCGCGAGCTCCGGGAAGCGATCCTCCATGAACAGTCTGGAGGAGGAACTCCATATGAAGTGGAGGTGTACTATGATGGGTGCGGTGAGATGTACTTCAGGGGCGGATGGCCCCAATTTGCAGAGGACTACGAGCTGCATCAAGGGTTCTTCATGCTCTTCGACTATCATTGCAGTACGTCAAAGTTCGACGTGAAGATCTACGACGACACACAGTGCCAGAGGAAGTACGAGGCTTAAGTGCACTTCCAGTAGATGTTTCCTTCTACTTGATGTAATCTTCTGTTTTGTTCTCCTTTGGCCTGCTTTTATGTAATAAGGATATGTGATGAACTTTATTCTATGCTATCATGCTTAGTAATAGACCAGAGGAACTATCAGTGTTCCGAGGTGTGTTGATTTACTTGCGCTTTTATTTTGGCCGTGTTTGGATATAGGGTTGCGCACAACCTCGTAGTAACTCTTGAAGAGACATGAGTACATGATCTCAACAATTTTTATATTTCTTTGTACGACTCGAGGGTCAGAGCCCCCGAGTGGAAAATCGTGACACTTTATACATATCGTCGAGTTGACACAAGGAACCCGACCTATGGCCTCATGTTCTGGGTTTAGAGGGTCATAACTCGTAGTTTTCTATCGTCGTGCTTCTTCTACGCGTAGAAACGCCAGAGCCGTTCTGCATTCCACGGGTTGCTCTCATCTTTGCCTATCTTCTTGTCTTGTAGTCGATAAGCTCCTCCTGGGATGACTTCTGTAACGATGTAAGGTCCCACCCATGGGGACTCTAATTTGCCATGGCCATCCTCCTTGAGTCGTAAGACTAGGTCCCTACTACGAAAGATCAGAGGTGAACTCGACTACTGTGGTAATTCCGTAGACTTTGCTGGTACTGCTTAGCTCTGGCTAGTGCTATATCTCTTTGCTTCGTCGAGTGCGTCAACATCATTTTGAAGTGCTTTTGTAGAAGTCGTTTCGTCGTAAGCCGCAATTCTTGGAGCTTCATGAGTAATTTTGACTGGAAGCACGGCTTCTGTGCCATGGACCAGGAAGAATGGTGTTTCTTGGGTAGCCGCATTAGGCGTAGTTCTCAGACTCCAGAGCACGGAGGGTAGCTCATCTACCCAAGCGTGTTTAGCTTTCTCCAGGGGCGCTAATAGCCTCTTTTTTATTCCATTGCATATTAAGCCGTTTGCTTTCTCGACTTGTCCATTTGTTTTTGGATGTGCGATAGATGCGAATTTTAATTTGATTCCCATACTCTCGCAGTAGCTTTTGAACTCCTTGGATGTGAAATTTGTCCCGTTGTCTGTGATGATGCTATGTGGTACTCCAAAGCGAAATACTATGGATTTGATGAAGTTGATTGCTGCTGTGGAGTCTTGAGTTGTTACCGGGGCTGCTTCTACCCACTTGGTGAATTTGTCTACTGCCACCAACATATAGACGTGTCCTCCTGCCCAAGATTTGTGCAGTTTCCCTACCATGTCCAAACCCCATTGTGCAAAGGACCAGGACATTGGTATTGGCTGTAGTTCTACTGCTGGCGCGTGTGCTCTGGATGCGAATTATTGACAGACCTCACACCTTCGGACCATATCTTTTGCATCTTTGATGGCCGTTAACAAGTAGAATCCTGCATAAAAAGCTTTGGCTGCTATAGCTCTGCTGCTAGCATGATGCCCGCAAACTCCTGCATGGATGTCCTTTAATATATCTTGTCCTTCTTGAGGGGTGACGCATCGCTGTAAGATGCCAGTTATGCTTTTCTTGTACAACTTTCCCTGTGATACGACAAAAGCTTTGGATCATTGTATTATCCTTCTTGCTTCGACTGTATCTTTGGTTAGTGTCTTATTTATCATATACGCCAAGTATGGCTGCATCCAAGTTTCTTCGATCATCATGACTTCCTCTGGTTCTACTATGCTTCCTGTTCCTGGCTTGCCAGCCCCCGAGCATGTCGTCAGATGCTGACTTGGTTCCCCTGGAGTCGAACTCTTGCTACTTTTTATTGACCTCTGTATGATTTCCTCCCAAAAGACTCCTGGTGGTATAGGCAGGCATTGGGACCTGATGTTTGCTAGATTGTCGGCTTCCTCATTGCTGGCTCTACTGACATGTGAAACTTCGCACCCATCAAAAGTTCCTTCTAGGTAGTAATACAAGTTTCTGTACGCCATCATGTTGTCGCTAATGGCATAATGGCATCGCACCGATTCATCACTTGCTAGACGACGAGATTCGAGTCCCCGAATATTTTTAGTCAGGTTGCTCCACATGCTTTGGCCCTTTTCATTCCATGAAGCAAGGCCTCGTACTCGGCTTCATTGTTGGAAGCTTATGGAAAACTCATCCTTAACACATACTTTAGTTTGTCCCCCTGTGGTGATATTAAGACTACACCTACTCCTGCACCTTGGACCCTTTTTGACCCGTCGAAGTACATTGTCCATACACTCGATAGGTCAGGTGGTCCTATGTTTTGTAGTTCGAGCCACTCTGCTGTGAAATCTGGTAGTACCTAAGAATTGATTGCTTTCTGTTTCTCGTACATGATGTCCAGGGGAGATAGTTCGATTCCCCATAAGGAGACATGTCCTGTTGCTGCAGGGTTGTTCAATATATTTGATAGTGGGGCTTTGTTAACCACTATGATTGGGTGCACCGCAAAATATTGCCGTAATTTTCGTGCTGTTGTGAACACGCTGAATGCAAGCTTCTGATAGTGTGGGTACCTCTGCTTTGTTGGTGATAGGACTTCGCTAAGGAAATATACTGGCCGCTGGACTCTGTGAGCCTTTCCTTCTTCACTTCGCTCGACTACTAGTACCGTGCTTACCACTTGATGTGTGGCTGCGATATATAGTAGTAGTGGTTCTTTTTCTTTCGGTGCGACCAACACTGGTGGTGTGGAAAACACTTTTTTCAGCTGTGATACGTCTCCAACGTATCCATAATTTTTGATGTTCCATGCTTGTTTTTACACCATTTGCTTAGTGTTTCATTACACTTCATGGCATTTTTATGCATTTTCCGGAACTAACCTATTAACGAGATGCCACAGTGCCAGTTCCCTGTTTTCTGCTGTTTTTGTGTTTCAGAAAAGTTACATAGGAAATATTCTCGGAATTGGACGAAACAAAAGCCAGACGTCCAGATATTTACCGAAGCTTCCAAAAAACCGAAGAGGAGACGGAGAGGAGCCACTGGTGGGCCACATCACTAGGGGGCGCGGCCTAGGGCTGGCACGCGCCTCCCTATGGTGAGCCCCACCAGGACCCCTTCCGACGACGCCCCTTCGCCTATAAAGACCCCCCGATGGGAAAAACCTAAATACCCGATCACTTTTCCAGAATACATCGCGATCCACCGCCGCCGTCGACCCGAAGATTGGGAGGGTCCAGAAGCTCTTCCCGGCACCCTGCCGGAGAGGAGAATCGCCACCGGAGGTCTTCTTCATCGCCATGCTTGCCTCCGGCACGATGAGTGAGTAGTCTACCTTGGACTATGGGTCCATAGCAGTAGCTAGTTGGTTGTCTTCTCCACCATGTGCTTCATGTTTAGATCTCATGAGCTGCCTTACATGATCGAGATCACCGTTATGTAATTCTACATGTTGTGTTTGTTGGGATCCTATGAATATTGGTGTTATGATTGAGTTGATGTACTGAATATTATCTTATGTTATCTCTATGTTGTTTATGATATTGCATGCTTTCCGTTGTTAGTAGCTATCTTGGCCGAGTAGTTGCTAGTGACTCCAAGAGGGGGTATTTATGCTCGATAGTGGGTTCATGCCTCTATTTAATCTGGGGGAGTGACAGAAACTTCTAAGGTTGTAGATGTGTTGTTGCCATTAGGGAGAAAACAACATTCATATGCTCAAGGGCATATGCTTTGTTTACATTACACACTTTGCTTAATGCAGTTATCTGTTGTTCGCAACTTAATACTTGTGGAGTTCTCGGATTGATTCGCCACAAGTGGATTATTAGTCATAGATGCAGTTGGATGGCGGTCTATGTATCTTGTTGTAATGCCCAGAGTAAATCTCATAGTGATCCTCTCGACATATCACGTTGTCTTTATTCTATCAATTGACCAACTATAATTTGTTTACCCAGCATGTGTTATTTTATCTTATGGAGAGACACCACTAGTGAACTGTGGACCCCGGTCCTATTTCCTTTATATCGCTATCACCCGTTTACTTTACTCGCACTGTTTACTTTACTCGCAAACTACTATTGCTTTCCACTCGATACGCTCATTCCTTTGTTTCAAGCAAACCGGTGAGATTGACAACCTCATCGTATGTTGGGAACAAAGTATTTGGTTGTGTTGTGTGCAGGTTCCACGTTGCCGCTCGCAAAGCAAAGCTTGGACGAGGCACCCTATAAATTGTCCGGAGCTATCGCGAAGCTAGCGGGCATCACCTTCAGTCGTATTGGCTTTTTCCTACTGGATTGACTACCTTGGTTTCATAACTGAGGGAAAACTTGCTGCTATATTCATCAAACCTTCTCTTGGGGTTTCCAACTTGCCGGTCATTTACTACACATTCCCACGTCAACTTGGCATCAAAAGTTTTCTATCGCCGTTGCCGGGGATTGAAGAAGAAGCTCCCACATCATCATCACCGCGCCATCAACAAGTTTTCTGGCGCCGTTGCCGGGGAAAAAGAAGACTTCTGCAAGGGGAGTTTCGCACACACATCCTTTACTTTGTTTTAAGTTTTGCTTTACTTTATTTTTACTTGCATCGTTTTATCAAAAACACAAAAAAATTAGTTTCCTTTATAGTTGTTATTTCTTTACTTCTAGTTCATTATGTTGTTTCCTAAGTACGTTTTGGAGGGCCTCTCGGTAGGTAGTGGTTCAATTATTGGAAAAAGTAACATTGAGGAGTTCTTTAATCATATTAGTATGCATAAAGATGTTGAGAAAAAGTCTTTGGCTGAGCTTGCTCCTAGTTATGAAGTTGCTTCTGCTTATTTAGTTGACATGTTGGAAGCTAGGTTTGCTAGCCTTAATCCTTTTATGCAATACATGTTTCTTAAGCTTCGTGATATTGAGGATCCTGAAAAGAAAGCTTTTATCTTGGAAACTTTGCGCATAGAATTTAGAGATGTTGCCATTGAGGCTAGGGAAGTTTTTAAGAAATTTAATAAGCTTGGCTCGCCTGTAGAGGTTGTTGGTACACCCAATGATTTTAGAGTGCCAATACCTTGTAAACTTTTAGGGATTCATGATGCTTTGGAAAAGAATTTTGGTTGGATTTGTCCTGAAAACCTTTTTGATGAAGGTAGTGTACCAAAAAGTGATCATAAGGGATCTTCAAAAACTCATTTGGACACAATTCAATTCATTGTTGAAAAGACTTCTGCAGTTGATCTTAATGATTCACATGATATTACTTGATTCACATTTTTCTACGCCTAGCTCAAAGGCGTTAAAGAAAAGCACTCTTGGGAGATAACCCAATGTTTTTTACTTTCAGTACTTTTTCTTTTATTTGAGTCTTGCAAGTTATTACTACTATAATAACCTCTCCTTATCCTTTTTATTTTGTTTTTGTGCCAAGAGAAGCCTCTAATTTGAGTGAGGTAAGATTTGGGGATGTTGCTGTCCTGAAACAGTTTTTGGTGCTGCACCGTAAAAATTCGTGAAAATTATCTGTATATCTTTTGGACCTGCGATTTCTTGTGCATATGCCCCAGGTTATATCCAAACTTTCATTACTTAAACACTTTTTGATTTGAGCAACAGAAAACCCTCTAAAAATTCAACCTTCATCAGCTGTTCTGTTTTGACAGATTTCTGCCAATATTTGTGTTTGCCGCTTTATCGCTTTCTTTTTGAGTTCTTTTGATCACGGAACTTGTGGGGAAGTTGCTACAGTATTATATGATTTATATGTGGTGGTTTTGAGTTGAAACCTGAAGCAAAAAAGGGTTGATTCAATGTTATGCTTACACTAATGTTGCTAATAGATTTGTGTTTAGTTTTGTATGAAGGAAGTTTTCAAGTGTAGGGATTGGAGAATGATGAGATGAGTTGAAGAATGGACAAAAGCTCAAGCTTGGGGATGCCCATGTCACCCCAAGAAATATCCAAGAGGTACAAGCGTCAAAGCTTGGGGATGCCCCCGAGGCACCCCTTCTTCATCGGCAAAAATCAGGTCACCTTTCAACACACTATATTTTTATTGCTTCATGCATTATGCGTTTTTCTTGGATTTTAGTTTTCAGTTTTGATTAGTTTTGTTTGCTGAAATAAATGGTTGGACCCCAACAAATTCCTTTTGGAGAAGTTGCCTTGCTTTTCATTTGCCAAGAACACTCGTTGAACGATAAGAGTGAAAAATGGACTTGATCGAGTGTTCTTCTTTTTCTAGAACTGCGTTTAGCTTTCGATTTTCGCCTTGATATGTGTTCAGATCTTGTTATATCTTTTTATCAAGGTGTGTTTTGACCTCTGGTCCATGTTGGTTTTCATCAAAAGAGTTTTTATAAAAAGTTTGAATGGTGTTGGAAAAGAGAAAAAGCTTTATGCAAAAAAGTGGTACAAGAAGGAGCTTGTGTAGACTGCGGCCTAGGCTTTTGCATGTCGTGTGGTTTTGCTGTAGCATGACTTGTCTCAAATGACTAAGATTGCTTAATGAGCCTTTGAAAAAATCATGCATTGTTTTAATTATTTGGAAGCATTATTTTGGTTTTCTCCTTTGATGCTTTATTTGGGTTGACTTGGCGCATGCTCACACATGTTAGACTCATACAAAGTCACCATTGCCTCTATGATCATTTAGTTTTTGACTTTTGATGCCATCTTATGCTTCTTTTAATATTGCTTTGTCGCTATGCATGATTATGGCCGTTATTGCTCTCTTAGTTGGTCGCTCCCAGTCTTTTGCTAGCCCTCATTTTGTACTAAGTATGAGCTCTACTCGTGCATCCAACTCCCAAAAGCCAAGTTTGCCAATGTGTCCACTATAAATTGGTCAGTAAAGCTCTCACGAACTTGATGGCACACTTTACTTTTCTCGTTCTAAATTTTTTGACATTGTGGCTCTCTTATGTTGAGTTGTTATGCTTGCAAGTTGTAAGTTGGAAATTAGCCCAGCCATGCCGTCATGGGGCAAGCTTTCAACATTGCACTATCTTTCATTTGAGTTGATATCGTGATCTTTTGTTTATGGATACTCGCGATGTGAAATGAATTGGGAATCTTGCGGGATCATGGAGTTTGTATATGTGTTAGAGAAACGCCTGGGCCGCTAATCTAAGCCATGCATAATTCATGGTGGAAATTTATAGTATGCCCATAGTGAACATTCGACGACGCATCTCACAATAAAAATCTATACCAATGGTAAATAAAAGAGATGCCGAGGTGTTCATTGTCTGTTTGTCCTGTCATTTTGATGTGGGCTTGTTCCATGTCATCGGGCACGGAGGTACCCCATTGGCGGTTCTCGATGATACGTGTATACTTACAATGACAAGAGCTTGCTTGGGACTCTAAGTAAAGTAGCATGAGGTTTGGGTATTCATATTTCACGGGACACGAGGTTTTCAACTTATGATTTGTCAAGCATATACAGCATAAGTGTACTCGCATTAACTTTAACCATTCAAGATGCTTATGATGGGGGCAATGAGAGCTCAAAGCCGGTAAGTACCATAATTTTTGAAGGTTTATAAAACTTGCAATCACTGCTTCCCTCCGCGAAGGGCCTTTCTTTTATTTTTATGTTGAGTCTCCACCTTCTATCTTTATGCACCGTTAAGAGAGCATAGTTGTCATTCTGAGTATAATGTGCATTGTCCCAAAGTTTTCATTGATTGATTCATATTGTTGGTTTCACTTGTTCTTAAATTATTTGTATCTAGTCGCCCTCTTAAACTTGAAGGTGTCCTATGCATTTATGTTTTGCTCTCTCATGAAGGACAAGCTAAAAACCATTTGTATGTTTTTCCATATGATTTGAACACACGTTTGACTTTCATTGTTTCATTTTCATGATCTTTCGTTTGTGTTCTTTTTCATGTTATAACATGGTTGCTAAGTTTCTTCTATCAAGACTATATCTTTCATGCCCATGTTTTAAGTTCTTGTGATCCCAGCGCACAACGCTTACATATATGATCAAGATTGTGTAGGTGCATGTCACCTCAAAAATTATTTCTTTTGTTATCACTTACCTACTCGAGGACGAGCAAGCTGCGCGAAAGCTGTATCTGCCTCTTGTGTCCACTCGAACTTGTCATCTGCCTTTTTCATGAGTGCATAGAAGGGGAGAGCTTTTTCTCCTAATCGTGCGACAAATCGACTTAATGCCGCCACACGTCCTGCGAGTTTCTGTACGTTGTGTAGCTTTGCTGGTTTCCCCATCATTAGTATTGCTTGGATTTTCTCTCGGTTTACCTCTATGCCTCTTGCTGACACTAGGAATCCCAGAAGTTGCCCTGCTGACATGCCAAAAGAACATTTTGTCGGGTTGAGCTTGAGCTTGTACTTGTTTAGGTTGTCGAAAGTTTCCTGCAGGTCGCTGATTAAAGACTCCTCCTTTCTTTTTGTGATGACTACGTCGTCGATGTAGACTTGGATGTTGCGGCCTATATGACTTCCGAGACAATTTTGCATCATCCGTTGGTAAGTTGCTCCTGCATTTTTTAGACCGAAGGGCATGACTTGATAGCAAAAAACGCCATATGGTGTGATAAAAGCTGTTTTTTCTTCATCTTCTTTCTTCAGCTTGATCTGGTTGTAGCCGGAATACGCGTCCAAAAAGGAAAGCCTTGCACACCCCGCTGTTGAGTCGATTATCTGATCAATGCGAGGTAGCGGAAAGGGATCCTTAGAGCAATGTTTATTGAGAGACCTGTAGTCGACACATACTCTTTCTAAGTCCATATTTTTCTTAGGGACGATAACTGGGTTAGATACCCAAGTTGATGCTTTGATTTCTCTGATGAATCCTGCGTTTTCTAGCCTGTGCAGCTCGGCTGCTATTGCTTTTCTTTTGGGTTCAAAAAACCGTCGTAGAGGTTGCTTGACTGGCTTTGCTTTTGGATCCACATTTAGTGCGTGCTCGATGAGTTCCCTGGGAACCCCTGGCATGGCTGAAGGACACCAGGCAAAGATTCACAGAGGAACTCGACGAGCGCGCTTTCCTATGCGGGGTCCAAGTTTACCGCTATTGAAGTAGTTTTGTTCGGGTTCGTAGGGTGAACCTGGATTTTCTTGGAGTCTTGTGTTGCATCGAAAGCCTGGTCTGGAAGGGATCGACCGACGTCGGGTAACACGTTGTGATCAGTTTCGCCCTTGAGTCTTGCATATTCAGCTGTCATGCCGAAGGTTTGAGCCATCTTATTGAATTCTTCGTCGCAGGTGTTGGGTACTTTGAAGCTGCCTTGTACTATGATGGTCCCCTTAGGTCCTGGAATTTTGAGTGTTAGGTATGCGTAATGAGGGACTGCCATGAACTTTGCAAATGCTGGTCACCCCAGGATTGCATGGTACTGTGAGGGCCAGTCCATCACTTCGAACTCCAACTTCTCACTGCAGTAGTTGCCACTGTCGCCGAAACAAACATCGAGTTCGATTTTCCCTAGGGGGTAATTTGCGCTCCCTGGTACTATTCCGTGGAAAGAGCAGTCTGTCGGCTTCAAGCATTCCAGCCAGATGCTCATTGCCTTTAGGTTCCTTGCGTATATCAGGTTTATTCCGCTGCCTGCGTCCATAAATACTCGCCCAATGTCGTATCCTCTTATTTGTGCCTTTAACACCATTGGCTCGTGCCCTGGCCTGGGTACTTTCCTTGGGTGATCTACTCTGCTGAACCTGATTGGCTGGTCGGACCACCTTAAGTATTCTGTGGTGGCTGGTGGTGACGATATTGCTAGGTTTACTTGCCTTGATATGCTCTTCTGTTCTTTTTTGGACTCCGGGACAGGCTGGATCATTGCGGATATGTATACTTTTGACTCTAGACGTCTTGCATTATGTTATACTTGATATCCTTGACCTCCTCGATGTGCTCCTTGGTTTAATTCCAGAGCGTCTTGTAATCTTAGGAATGTTCTGCAGTCTTTCATTTGGTGATTGGAAACCCTCTTCCCATCTAAGTATGTATAGTGGATGCGGCAGGGTCCATGGAGCATGTCCTCCGCCGATGGGCCAGAATACTTCAGCTTTTCTCTTTCCCAATTGTTTATCTCTCGGTACTCTCTGCTTCCATTGCCTTTCTCGTTCCTCCTTTCATATCCTGCCGCTACTTGGTTCAGCTATCCTTGTTGCGAGACCTGCGCCTTTGCCTGCTTGCTCTGTCGACTTCTGGTGAACATGCCCTTTTGTTGTTATAAGTGTCTTCTCCATCAGCGAATTTGTTTGCTATCTCCATTAATTCTGACACTGTTTTGGGCCTTGTTCTCCCTAATTCTTCCACGAGATCCGAACGGCGAAGGCCAGCCGAGAAAGCATCTATTGCCCGCTCGTCGGAGACGTCTTCTGCGGAGTTTTTTATTATGCTCCACCGTTGTATGTATGAACGTAGGGTTTCGCCCTTGCTCTGCATGCAGGATTTGACTTCTTCTAGATACGCTGGATGCTTGTATGTCGAACGAAAATTTCTTGCAAATTGACTCTCTAGTTCTCCCCAACTTCCGATGGAATCGTTGGGTAAAGTGCTTAACCAAGACCATGCTGCGACGGTGAGGTGTAACTGCAAACTTTGCATCACTGTTGCTCTTGTTCCTTCGAGTATTTGTACTGCTTGAAGGTAGTCTGATAACCACAGTTTAGGTTCTTGTGACCCATCGTACTTTTGCTGATCGTGTGGCAGTTTAAATCCTTTGGGTACTCACGTTCTGCGAACCCTTCGGGTAAAGCATAGCGCACCCATGATGGTGCGTAGTAGGCACCCAATTGGGAACCCCAAGAGGAAGGTATGATGAGCACAGCAGCAAGTTTCCCTCAGTTGTGAAACCAAGGTTTTATCGAACCAGTAGGAGAAAGAACCACACTTCCGAAGATTGATGCCCGCTAGCTTTGCGACACTCCGGAGAATGGCGCCAGATAAATGCTTATCGGCGTGAAGCTTTTCACCAGCAGCAACGTGGAACCTGCACACAACACAACCAAGTATTTTGCCCCAACTTATGATGAGGTTGTCAATCTCACCGGTTTGCTATAAACAAAGGATTAAGCGTATCGAATGGTAAAAGGTAATAGTATGCAAGAATGTAAATAATGCAAGTAAAAGTAAAACGGTAATAGCAATGTAAAAGGAATTGGACCGGGTTCCGCAGTTCACTAGTGGTGTCTCTCCATAAGATAAATAACAACATGCTGGGTAAACAAATTACAGTTGAGCAATTGATAGAATAAAGATAACGTACATATGTCATGAGGATCACTATGAGATTCACTTTGGGCATTATGACAAAATACATAGACCGTAATCCAACTGCATCTATGACTAATAATCCACCCTCCGGATGTTGTCCGAGCAACCATTGGGTATTAAGTTGCGAACAACAGATTATCATCTTAAGCAAAGTGCATAATGTAAACAATACAAATGTCCTTAAACACAAGAATGTTGTTTTCTCCCTAGTGGAAACAACACATCTACAACCTTAGAGGTTTCTGTCACTCCCCTAGATTACTAGAGGCATGAACCCAACTATCGAGCATAAATACTCCCTCTTGGAGTCACTAGCATCTACTCGGCCAAGATATCTACTAGCAATGGAGAGCATGCAAGATCATAAATAACATAGAGATAACATAAAGATAATAATTCAACACATCAATTTAACATAGTACCAATACTCATCGGATCCCAACAAACACAACATGTAGAATTACATAAAGATGATCTTGATCATGATAGGCAGGTCACAAGATCTAAACATGAAGCACATGGTGGAGAAGACGACCATCTAGCTACTGCTATGGACCCGTAGTCCAAGGTAGACTACTCACACATCACTCCGGAGGCGACCATGGTGGTGGAGAAGGCCTCCGGCATGGATTCCCCTCTCCGGCAGGGTGCCGGGAAGAGCTTCTGGACCCTCCCGATCTCGCGTCGATGATGGCGGCGGCTTGCAGTATGTTTCGAGGAAAATTGATCGGGTCTAGGTTTTTCCCGTCGATGGGAATATATAGGTGGAAGGGTGGCATCACAAGGTGGACCAGGCAGCCTCACCCCTAGGTGGCGTGGGCCAGGGCTAGGCCAGCGCCGCCCTAGGGTGTGGCCAGCCTCTGGCCCCCTCCGTCTCATCTTCGGACTTCGCGACGCTTCGGGAAAAATAGGAGGTTTGGATTTTGTTTCGTCCAATTCCGAGAATATTTCCTGTGTAACTTTTCTGAAACACAAAAATAGCAGAAAACAGGGAACTGGCACTGTGGTATCTCGTTAATAGGTTACTTCCGGAAAATGCATGAAAACGCCACGAAGTGTAACAAAACACAAAGCAAATGGTGTATAAACAAGCATGGAGCATCAAAAATTATAGACACGTTTGAGACATATCAAGCATCCCCAAGATTAACTCCTGCTCGTCCTCGAGTAGGTAAGTGATAACAAAAGAATAATTTGTTAGGTGACATGCACCATCACAATCTTGATCAAGGAGGTAAAGCATTGAGTGCTGAGATCAAAGAACTTAAAACATGTGCATAAGAGACATAATCTTGACAATAAAACTTAGCAACCATGTTATAACATAAAAAGCAACACAAACGAAAGATCATGAATAATGAAAACATTGAAAGTCAAGTGTGTGTTCAAATCATATAGAAAAACATAGTAAAGTGGTTTTCAGCTTGTTCTTCATGGAATAGCAACACATAAATGCATAGGACACCTTCAAGTTTAAGAGGGCGACTAGATACAAATAATTTAAGAACAAGCAAAACCATAATCATGAATCAATCAATGATAAACTTTGGGACTATGCACATTAAACTCAGAATGGCAACTATGCTCTCTTAGATGGTGCATAAAGGTAGAAGGTGGAGACTCAACATAAAAGTAAAAGAAAGGCCCTTCGCAGAGGGAAGCAGTGATTAAACATGTGCTAGAGCTTTTCATTTGTAAAATAGAGAGATAAAAATTGGTTTTGAGAGGTGGTTGTCTTTGTCAATGACTGGCAATGCGGTTCTTACTATCTTCCATACAAAGCAAGTTTTTGAGAGAGAGAGATTGACACTTTGGTGCTCTTTTATAAAGCTTGGCACTCCTCCCCACTTTTCCTTTCACAAACCATGGCTAACCGATTCCATCAATTGCCCACCAACTTTCACATACCATGGAGTGCCTTTTTCCTTTTTTTCTTCTTTTCTTTTTTTCTTTTTTTTCTTTTTTTTTTACTTTTTGGAATAAAACAATATGGAAGATAGCAAATCTGACCACTACGTCCCCATGAGCTGAAAACAGTGTCACAAAACGAGAAGTATTTTGAAGTTTTTTTTTGAAAGGTAGCACATGAAAATTTACTTGGAATGGCTTGCAAATACCATGCATAGGAATTTATAGTGGACACATTGGCAAACTTGGCTTTTGGGAGTTGGATGCACGAGTAGAGCTCATACTCAGTACAAAATGAAGGCTAGCAAAAGACTGGGAGCGACCAACTAAGAGAGCAATAACGGCCATAATCATGCATAGCGACAAAGCATCATAAACCGAAGCATAAAGTGGTATCACAAGTAAAAACCAAATAATCATAGAGGCTTATGGCGACTTGTTAGAGTCAAACATGTTGTAAGCATGCGCCAAGTCAACCCAAATAAAGCATCAAGGAGAAAATCACAATAAAATGCTTCCATATAATAAAAATAACGCATGATTTTTTCAAAGGCTCATTAAGCAATCTCAGTCATTTGAGACAAGTCATGCTACAGCAAAAATTACTAAGAATACTATCAAAATGACATCAAGCATGGCATGCAAAAGTCTAAGCCGCGGTCTAAACAAGCTCCCATTTGTACCACTTTTGGCATGAAACTTTTTTCTCTTTTCCAACACCATTCAAACCTTTTTGAGACAAATCTTTTGATGAAAACCAACATATACCAGTGGTCTAAATACACCTTGATGCAAAGATATAATAAGATCTGAACAAAAATCAAGGCGAAAAACAAAAACTAAACGCAGTTCTAGAAAAAGAGAACACTCGTTGAACGATAAGAGTGAAAAGTAGAGTGTTCTTGGCAATAAAAAATGGAGTGTGTCTTCTCCAAAAGAAATTTGTTGGGGTTCAACCATTTATTGCAGCAAACAAAACAAAAGAAAACTTAAAGCAAAAGTAAAGATGCTCCAAGAAAAACGCATAGAATATGAAGCAATAAAAATATAGTGTGTTGAAAGGTGACCTGATTTTTACCGATGAAGAAAGGGTACCTCGGGGCATCCCCAAGCTTTGACACTTGTACCTCTTGGATATTTCTTGGGGTGACATGGGAATCCCCAAGCTTGAGCTTTTGTCCATACTTCATCTCATCTCATCACTCTCCATTCCCTACACTTGAAAACTTCCTTCATACAAAACTTGACACAATTCTATTAGCAATGTTAGCATAAACATGATAGTAGATCAACCCTTTTGGTTCAGTGTCAAACTCAAATATACCACATATAAAGCATATACTACTGTAGAAACTTACTCAAAAGTTCCGTGACCAAAAGAACTCAAAAAGAAAGCGATCGAGAGGCAAACACAAATAGTGGCAGAAATCTGTCAAAACAGAACAGCTGACAAAGATCTATTTTGCGAGGACCTTATGTTGCTCAAATCAAAAAGTGCAAAACTAATGAAAGTTTTGATATAACCTGGGGCATATGCACAAGAAATCTCAGATCAAAAAGATATTTTGAGAATTTTCATGAATTTTTATGGTGGAGCGCAGAAATCTGTTTCAGGACAGCAACTTCCCCAAATCTTACCTCCCTCAAATTAGAGGTTCTTCTTGGCACAAAAATGAAATAAAAATGATAAGGAGTGGTCATTACAGTAGTAATAACTTTCAAGACTCAAATAAAAGAAAAAGTACTGAAAAGAAAACATTGGGTTATCTCCCAAGAGTGCTTTTCTTTAATGCCTTTGAGCTAGGTGCAGAAAATTGTGAATCAAGTAACATCAAGTGATGAAGCATCAAGCTCATAATTTTCTCTAAGAATAGAGTCAAAAAGTAATTTCTTCCTTTTCCTAGGGAAGTGTTCCATACCTTTCTTGAGTGGGAATTGATATTTGATGGTGCCTTCTCTCATATCAATGATAGCACCTACAGTTCGAAGAAAGGGTCTTCCCAAAATAATAGGACATGAAGCATGACATTCAACATCCATAACGAGAAAATCAACGGGAACAAGGTTATTGTTAACCACAATAAGAACATCATTAATTCTTCCCAAAGGTTTCTTCTTAGCAACATCAGCAATAGGAACATCATAATAACATTTTTCAAGCGGTGGTAAATCAAGCATGTCATAAATCTTTCTAGGCATGATAGAAATACTAGCACCTAGATCACATAAATCATGGCAATCAAAACCATTAACATGCATATCAATGATGGGTTCCCAACCATCTTCTAACTTCTTGGGAACAGAAGCTTTTTGCTTCAACTTTTCCTCCCTAATTTGCATGAGAGCATTTGTAATATGCTTTGTAAAAGCAACATTCATAGAACTAGCATTAGGACTCAAAGCAAGCTTTTGCAAGAACAAAATAACTTCAGATATATTGCAGCCATCAACATCAAAATCATTAAAAGAAATAGAGCTATCATCTCCCATACAGCCTTGGTGAACAACTTGTTCTGCTCATATTGCATCTGCATAAAATTCTTAGTAGCACTTTCAACTTCTAAAATCCTTTCTTCACTAGGCATTTTAGGTCTACCAAGATAGCCATTATCACTATTAGAAGGATACAACCTATAATTGTTGCTAGCAAAATTGTTCCTATAAGCACTGTTGTTGAAATTATTATTTCTAATGAAGTTTACATCAACATGCTCTTCTTGAGCAACCAAAGAGGCCAAAGGAACATTATTAGGATCAACGTGAGCTCTATCATTATAAAGCATAAGCATAATAGTATCAATCTTATCACTCAAGGAAGAGGTTTCCTCAACGGAATTTACCTTCTTACCTTGTGGAGCTCTCTCAGTGTGCCACTCAGAATAATTTACCATCATGTTGTCAAGAAGCTTTGTTGTGGTGCCCAAGGTAAGGGACATAAAAGTGCCTCCAGCAGCTAAATCCAATAGATTTCTTGAAGAAAAATTCAGTCCTAAAAGGTTTGGACAATCATCCAAGTAGTCAGTCCATGAGTGGGACAATTCTTTTTCATAGATTTCATTCTTTCCCAAGCTTGAGCAACATGTTAATTATCAAACTGTCTAAACTTCATAATATCACTATGCAAATCTATAATCTTAGCAGGAGGATAGTATTTTCCAATAAAAGCATCCTTACACTTATCCCAAGAATCAATACTATTTCTAGGCAAAGATAGCAACCAATCCTTAGCTCTTCCTCTTAAAGAGAAAGGAAACAACTTAAGCTTAATAATATTACCATCTACATCCTTATACTTTTGCATCTCACATAGCTCAACAAAATTGTTGAGATGAGCTGCAGCATTATCAGAACTGGCACCGGAAAATTGCTCTTTCATAACAAGATTCAACAAAGCAGGTTTGATCTCATAAAAATTTGCCTCAGGAGCAGGTGGCGCAATAGGAGTGCAGATAAAATCATTGTTTTTGGTGCTAGTAAAATCACACAACTTGGTGTTCTAGGAGTACCCATTCTAGCAAAACTAAAAGCAGACAAGTAAAAGTAACAAATATAAAGGAACTAAATTTTTTTGTATTTTTGATAAAACGATGCAAGCAAAAATAAAATAAATAAAAACAATAACAAAGTAAAAGGTTGAGCGTGAGAGACTCCCCTTGCAAAAATCTTCTTTCTCCCTGGCAATGGCACCAGAAAAATGCTTGATGGTGCTTAGTAGGCACTCAGTTGGGAACCCCAAGAGGAAGGTATGGTGAGCACAACAACAAGTTTCTCTCAGTTGTGAAACCAAGGTTTTATCGAACCAGTAGGAGAAAGAACCACACTTCCGAAGGTTGATGCCCGCCAGCTTTGCGACACTCCAGACAATGGCACCAGATAAATTCTTGTCGGCGTGAAGCTTTTCACCAGCAGCAACGTGGAACCTGCACACAACACAACCAAGTACTTTGCCCCAACTTATGATGAGGTTGTCAATCTCACCGGTTTGCTGTAAACAAAGGATTAAGCGTATCGAGTGGTAAAAGGTAATAGTATGCAAGAATGTAAATAATGCGAGTAAAAGTAAAAAGGTAATAGCAATGTAAAAGGAATTGGACCGAGGTCCACAGTTCACTAGTGGTGTCTCTCCATAAGATAAATAACAACATGCTGAGTAAACAAATTACAGTTGGGCAATTGATAGAATAAAGATAACATACATATGTCATGAAGATCACTATGAGATTCACTCTGGGCATTACGACAAAATACATAGACCGTAATCCAACTGCATCTATGACTAATAATCCACCCTCCGGATGTCATCCGAGCAACCATCGGGTATTAAGTTGCGAACAACAGATTATCGCCTTAAGCAAAGTGCATAATGTAAACAATACAAATGTCCTTGAACACAATAATGTTGTTTTCTCCCTAGTGGCAATAGCACATCTACAACCTTCGAGGTTTCTGTCACTCCCCCATATTACTAAAGGCATGAACCCAACTATCGAGCATAAATACTCCCTCTTGGAGTCACTAGCATCTACTCGGCCAAGATATCTACTAGCAACAGAGAGCATGCAAGATCATAAACAACATAGAGATAACATAAAGATAATAATTCAGCGCATCAACTTGACATAGTACCAATACTCATTGGATCCCAACAAACACAACATGTAGAATTACACAAAGATGATCTTGATCATGATAGGCAGCTCACAAGATCTAAACATGAAGCACATGGTGGAGAAGACGACCATCTAGCTACTGCTATGGACCCATAGTCCAAGGTAGACTACTCACACATCACTCCGGAGGCGACCATGGTGATGGAGAAGGATTTCGGCAGGGATTCCCCTCTCCGGCAGGGTGCCGAGAAGAGCTTCTGGACCCTCCCGATCTTGCGTTGATGACGGCGGCGGCTTGCAGTATGTTTCAAGGAAAATTGATCGGGTCTAGGTTTTTCCCATCGAGGGGAATATATAAGCGGAAGGGCGGCGTCAGAAGGTGGACCAGGCGGCCTCACCCCTAGGTGGTGCGGGCTAGGGCTAGGACGCGCCGCCCTAGGGTGTGGCCAGCCTCTAGCTCCCCTCTGTCTCATCTTCGGACTTCGCGATGCTTCGGGAAAAATAGGAGGTTTGGCTTTTGTTTCATCCAATTCTGAGAATATTTCCTGTGTAACTTTTCTGAAACACAAAATAGCAAAAAACAAGGAACTGGCATTGTGGCATCTCGTTAATAGGTTAGTTCCAGAAAATGCATAAAAATGTCACAAAGTGTAACAAAACACAAAGCAAATGGTGTATAAACAAGCATGGAGTATCAAAAATTATAGATACGTTTGGGACGTATCAGCCCATCTCTTTTTCGTCGTCCTTATAATTTTCTTCCTTCCACGCATAGCGTGTGTTGTTCACCCTCGTTTGTGCTATGATATTCCTTGCATCCTCCCTTCATGCCCTACGCTTTTCATCTCCTGACGAGTCGCTTGTTTGGCTTTGTGAGGATTGGCACTTGATGCTTTCCTTTCCCTTGTCCTCGTAACGTGTCGTCTTCTTCTCTAGAGAATGTTTCCTTAGTCTGT
Organism: Dactylis glomerata; assembly: GCA_007115705.1. Lineage (NCBI taxonomy): Eukaryota > Viridiplantae > Streptophyta > Magnoliopsida > Poales > Poaceae > Dactylis > Dactylis glomerata. Next base: position 3,936,101 of record QXEO01000220.1, read on the forward strand.
CTTCTACTAACCCAAGACTTCTTATTGCGGCTTGATGCATGTGCTCCCGTGGATCTCTGGGTTCTGGTTGCATAGTTAGTGGGTACGCCTGTGCTGGTACTAGTGCTGCTTGTGGTGTTTCTTGCACAAAATCCTCCTCGCCATCCGATGGATGTGCGCTTATGCTTCTTGCGCGATTCTCTTCCCTTGCCCATGCTATTGTCCTCCTATTGTGCTTTGGCTCTCAATGTCTCTCTCTGCTGGAGTCTGATGCTTCGCTGTATTCATCCTAGTACGCTCCACTTGATACACTATTGTTTTCTTGACTTCTCTGGACATCGTCTTTTTCCTCCCGTAGTTTCTTTTTATGCTGATGCAGGGCATACTGGTACCCCATCAAGACTTCCCTTCTTGAATTGGCGGGTACCTCTGTGCCGTGGTTGATGGCTGACATGATGATTCTCCACTCTCCGGTGGAGACGTGAATTTTCTCCTTTTCCTTTTTGCTGTTACTCCTTAATTTGTTGACTTGCGCGTGGGTTGCTGCATTGTCTGTAGGGTCGTTATCTTCTGTTGCTTCAGTGATGATGACGCATAGTTGGTGTATACTGCCGGAGACGCCACCGCTTCAGGTGATGAAGTCCTTTTGGCTAGGATACGATTGATCCACTGTTCCTCCTATGTCGAGCTTTTCCATGGTTTCGTCGAGTTCTTCGATTTTTTTCTCTTGTATTTTCTACTGTTGTGAAGCTGAACGGTGAGTTTACCTCGCTGGAGGAGCCCACTGATGATCCTGACATTGCGATTGTCTTGATTTTGCTTGCCGACGGATCCAGTTTTGCTGGATCTGAAAGGCGGGTCGAACCCGAAGATCTGACGCGAAAGTTCAGGCTTCCGATCATCAGCTCCATCTCCTGGTTTCCGTCGACTTCTTGATTACTGTTGGCTAAAAGCGAAAAAGCCATCGAATTCATGATTCCAACGCCCCTGCTCCCCACAGTCGGTGCCAATTGACGAGGGTTAACTCGACAAATGTCCTAGATGAAGGACTTAGGATCGGGGGAATAAGGCATCAGATGAACTCGAAGGTAAAGATCAGTCAAACAAGGCATGTATTAAGAATAAATGTGGTGATCAACTTGGCTTACTCTCAATCTGTCCCTGACCGGCCTCTCCTGGCCCCTATATATAGGTGGCCAGGTCTCAAGGAACCGGTCGGATCCGATACATATTACAATGTCTGTATACGACATGGACTCGTACTTCAACTACGATTATTCTTGGGCCTAGCTTAACGGGCCTCAGGGGTACACAAGTAACATGCTCTATTAGCTATACCCTTATTAGGGGGCCTTAGTGGAGATGCTCTAAGCTATTTATATTGTCCTTGAACTTCATCAATGATATGTATTGTTGAATACATGGTTCATTTGTGAGACTATAAATTATATGATGATTGCTTTGATGGTCCTTAATTGATAAGTTTATGGGACACATATCTTTGATTAATATACCACTCATCTGACAACAATATTACACAAGTCATGAGCATGGTGAGCCGATCCGGTACTATTAACTATGGTAAATGAGATTATAAAATCGTACATGACTAGTTTGAGATGCAATGAGCTATTGTCATTTGTTAGTCTCAAATACAATGTATATGCCATGTCCTTAGACCTAAGGTTCTCGCATGATCTGAGTTGTGGATCGACTTACTTAGGGTCTATCAAGCGCGGCTCCACAACTTGGTACTTACAAAGGTAGATTTTGGTTAACCGGGAAACAAGATGTGTGGAATCATTAGCCAAGGTAGGATTACCCCTACACTTGGAGAGATATTTTTTGGACCCTCCCGGAAGATTAGAATTGAAAAACATGGCCATGCATCCTGGGTTAAGAGTTAACTCAGTTTAAGGGAATCTGCACCACGGGACCAACAAGAGATGTCGAGTTGATAACCAGGATGACAAGAACTCGATTTGATCTTGACATTGTATATCATCACGAAAAGGAATGCATCATATGTCAATTTATCAAGGTTCGCCAGGTTGACTTAACCACACTTGGGAGTTGGCGCATTCTGCTAGGAGCCACTGCCAACTATAGACTTTCATTAGAGCAAAGTGTTCACTGGTAAGTTAAATCGTGCTTGGATGATCATGAACGTATAGGTTCATATATAAGGGAAACATAACCATTTGAATGTGAACCGAAAGATATAGGCCAGTCGGATTGGACCTATTTGGCATTGGAACAAAGAGTCCTATTCGGACTGGATTTGTGTAGTACTAGGACTAAGATACAACGGGACCGCAAATGTTATGTGCATAGTCACTGGTATCAGCGGAGGCGTTCTAAAAAAAAACTGGAGGCGCGTATGCCCAAGAGGTATGCCATACGCTTGATATTTGAAGTTTTGGAAACCCTAGCAATCCGCCGCCTGACGTTCGGCCATGAACATGCAGGTACCGTAGATGCGTCTTGAAATAGTTCGTGGGATCCAGAAGTTGTTCGAGGGATCACATGAGTTGGATGGCATTGCAGCAATGTGCTACATCAAGTTCTGCACATGCACACTAAGTGGTAACCCATGCCCTAATCCCGAATCATGGATCATGATACATGGTAGGAAAATTTTATTTTGAGCAAATCATCTGAAATTCAATTTGGCTCCCGGATGCATATGCTTCCACAAGCAACAAAACATATTTTAAATTGTCAAAAAAATTGACAAAAAATTCTGCATGTACATCTCCATAATATATGTGCATTCGTAAAGTTTCATCATAAATCCATATTTTTTGTGGTCCATGTAAAAAATACAAAATTTATCTTGTGACAAGCCTTATTTTTAGGACCAAATTTTTGTTTTTTTACACACGCCACACGACAAGTTGATTTTTCGTGAAACAACTTTGTAGGCACATGGCATGTGAAGATGTACGTGTGAATTTTTTGTTTCAATCTTTTAGACATTTCAAAAATATCTGAGCTGAATTTTAAAATAAAGGGAGCATATGCTCCTAGGAGCCAAAACATCACTCCCGCAAATCATTGCATATAGTGACGAGGGTTAACTCGACAAATATCCTAGATGAAGGACTTGGGATCGGGGGAATAGGGCATCGGATGAACTCGAAGTTAAAGATCAGTCAAACAAGGTGTGTATCGAGAATAAACATGGTGATCAACTTGGCTTACTCTCAATCTGTCCCTGACCGGCCTCTCCTGGCCCCTATATATAGGTGGCCAGATCTCAAGGAACCGGCGGGTCCGATACATATTACAATGTCTGTATACGACATGGACTCGTACTTCGACTACAAATATTCTTGGGCCTAGCTTAATGGGCCTTAGGGGTACACAAGTAACGGGCTCTATTAGCTATACCCTTGTCAGTAGCCCCCGAGATTCTACCAGAATTTTAGATTCGGGTTGAATCTCAAATCTTCATATCTTCGACTTGATCAATCTTCAACTTCTTCTTCTCCCTGTACTTAATTAAACAACTTTCATTATATTATCTTGCAAGGGGTTTTTGGTTAACAAGCCTGAAAACTCTTACGGATCAAGAGGCCAGTTAACTGTCGGAGCAGATACTTGTTACCTAATTCAAACTCAATCCCCTTGAACTTGAGTCTGGGACCTGGTCTAACCCATTCTTTTGCCGCATTTAGGACTTACAAAGAAAGAGTTCCAGTAGTTCTCAGGGTACCCAGTGCGTCCACCAGAATTTTCTTCGCGTCATAGACACGGAAAGTTACTAGCAGAGCGCATCCAAGTGCGTATACTAGGCCACACAAGATGGATCCTAGGGTCTTACCTTCACAATCTGTTTCAATCATGGCATTCGAGTTTGGTCGCAATGACGCAACTCGAGAATCATATCTTGCAATCGTTTCAGCCTTGTTTGACTGTTTCAATACTGAAAATCTTCAGGTTGTCCAACTTTTGACTAATATGAATTCCCTCCCGATGGGAGAAACATCAATAAACAAGTCTTCTTTCGCCTTCTTTATTATTCTTGGAAACTGAAATTTCTTCGGGTGCGCGACCAGCGCTCCCGATGGGAGTAGCCCCCGAGGCTATAGTCGAAAGTTTTTTGAGTATAGGCTCTAGTAAACTTTTTCCTTGCATCCTTCGCATAGTTGCTTTATTTGGCGTAATGATTTCGTCGGGTGCGCGATCAGCGCTCCCGATGGTAGTAGCCCCCGAGGCTATAGTCAAAAAAAAATCGGGTATAGACTCACAGAAAAGTGTTCCTTCACCGCTGCCTGGTATTACTTGTTGAATGTTCGTCGGGTAGTTTGATCAGCACCAATGAGCAGAGTAGCCCCCGAGGATATTACTGAGTGTTTTGCGGGAAGCCATGATCTTTGAATCGTATCATGATTTCTTATTTTTTCGGTGACTCAAAGCTTGTGACGTCATTGATAGAGTCACTATTTCATGTGATTTGACTAGACGCTAACCGTTGCTCATGGGCAACGCAGTAACTTTACAGTTTTCTGCCCGTTAGTGGGCTTACCGCTTCCGCTTTGCGCGCCACGTCTCAGCACACGTTCCTTTCACAGAAAGCTATATAAGGGGGAGACATCGGTTTCTACTGTTTACCTGTTCTCTGCTCTTTCGCCGCCACCATTGCTTCATCTTCCTTGTGCTCCTCAGCTTCCTCGTAGCCCCCGAGCGCACTTCCTCCGAATGCCCACAAAGAAAGTTGCGCACAAAGAAAAGATGACGAAGAAGAAGAGCGGGAACGCGACGACTGATACGTCCAAAACGTATCTACTTTCCCGAACACTTTTGCTATTGTTTTTCCTCTAATTTGTCTATTTTGAATACAACTAATGCAGACTAACGCTATTTTCAGCAGAATTGCCCTGGTGTCTTGTTTTTGTGCAGAAATCCAACTTTCGCGGCCCAGGCCTGGCCGCGCCAGGGTGTGGTGAGGCCACCCCAGCCGCCTCCTTGAGCCTTCCTTTCGCCTACATATACCTCCAGACCTGAAACTATTGGGGGTTCGGTGTTTTTCCCAGATAGAGTTCCGCTACGCCGCCACCAACAGAAACCGCGATTCAGAACCAGAAACTCCATTCTGGCACCTTGCCGGGACGGGGATTTGGAGGAGATCTTCATCACCGACGTCTCTCCATCAACCATCCATGACTCCCCCATCCATGTGTGAGTAATTCCCGCGTTAGGCAAAGGGGATGGTAGGGATTGGATGAGATCATTCATGTAATTTGCTATGAGATTGTTAGGGCATGGTGCCTAGTATCTATTGTTAGTACTTATGACATTGTTGCAACTTGTTGTGCTTAATGCTTGTCACTTTGGGCCCGAGTGCCATGATCTCAGATCTGAACTTGTTATTGTTTTATGATGATACTTATTGTTTATGGTCTTACCTGCAAGTTGTTTACACATATTGTTGTCCGGAATCCGAGGCCCCAAAGTGACAGCAATTGGGATAACCGGAGGGGATGGCTATGATGTGAGGATCACATGTGTTCACCGAGTGTTAATGCTTTGCTCTGGTACTTTATTAAAAGGAGTACCTTAATTACCAGTAGATTCCCTTGAAGCCCTGCTGCAAACAGGCTGGTAGGACAGAAGATGTCGTGCAAGTTTCTCATTGCGAAGACGTACGACTATATACGGAACACATGCCTATGGTTGTTTAGTACTAGGATGCTTTATCATTATTTATCTGCAATTGCCCATGTCTTGCTGATTTCATGAATTATCTTATCCATGCAACGCCCGTTCATCCATCTCTATGCCTACAGTATTTTATCCTACTGTTTACTATTCCTACTATTACCGTCTTTACTTTACTATTGTTGCTACTATTTTACTACTGTTACCACTATAAAACTATTGCTAGTGATAAACCGCTGCGAGCAAGTCTGTTTCCAGGTGCAGCTGAATTGACAACTCATTTGTTAAGGCTTATAAATATCCTTTGGCTCCCCTTGTGTCGAATCAATAAATTTGGGTTTTACTTCCCTCGAAGACTGTTGCGATCCCCTATACTTGTGGGTCATCAAGACTATTTTCTGGCGCCGTTGCCGGGGAGCATAGCTTTATTTTTAAGTTCACTTGGGATTCATATTGTTCGCTGCAATCCATTCATCATGGGTAAACCTCGTGATGGAAAGTTTCTATATTGACATCCACTACAAGAAGAGGTACGACTCTGAACACCTCTGTTGCTCTTGATTTACCATCTGTTATGAGTAAGTTGCTTACACCACCGCATGCACATGCTACTTCTTCTGCTGAGTTTTAAAATGCTACTGATAGTTTAGATGATGCTTCTTTTGTGCTTGATGAGAGTGGTTCGCTAGGTTCCTTTTTAGAGGCTACAATTGCTAGAACTAAGCAAATGGGGAACATCACTGTTACACCTGCTAGTTCACCTGAGTCTAGGGAACACCCTAGTGACAATTTTGATGATGCCTATATTGAGCTAGATGATGCTTTTATTGATGAATTTCATGCTACTAGTGATGCTGGTGCTATTAGAGATCTTCTTGCAAGACGTGCTGTTAGATACAAGTTATCTCCTGATGCTAAGTTTGCTGCTTCTCCCATAAATATTAGTGATAAGGATTATGATTTCTCTTTGGATTTATCTTACATATATATTGTTGAGAAAGAACCTTTTTGTGGTACTGAAAGTAAGAGTGCTATGGAGCACATGAATGAGCTTTCTTCTTTGAGTAATTTGTTTTCTGATGATACTAAGCTGTGCACTTACTTTGTTGCTAAAATTTTTCCTTTTTCATTGAAAGGTGCAGCTAAATCTTGGTTTAATAATTTGTCTCCTGGATCTATTGATAGTCCTATTGCTTTGGTTAACGCTTTCTTTCAGAAATATTTTCCTGCTAGTGCTCAACATGCTGCTTTGCAGAGAATCTTTGACTTCGAGCAGGTAAAAGGAGAGAAACTGCCAGAATCATGGGGAAGGTTTTGCTCTTTAATTAGAGTACTGCCTGGAGCGCCATTGCCTAAAAATGAACTCCTTGATATATTTTATAATGGACTAACTGTTGAATCTAAGACATACTTGTATAGTTGTGCTGGTGGTGTTTTCAGGAAAAAGACTCTAGCTGAAGCTGAAGAATTAATGGCTAATATAAGCCGGAATTATGATGATTGGACTATGGCTGAGTCAATGCCAACACCAACGCCGACACCAGTGCCAATGCCAAAGAAGAGAGGAATGATTGAATTAAATGATGAAGTGATGAGAGAAGCCAAGAAATCTCTTAAGGAGAAGGGTATTAAATCTGAAGATGTGAAGAATCTACCACCTATAGAAGAATTATGTAAGCTAGTCCCTCGCTCATCTACTATTGAGGTACACTGTCTCCAACGCTTTGATAGTAGAGATATTCCTTACTCTAAACCTCCTGATCAATGCTTAGATGAGTTTGATAATTTCATTGTCAAGCAAGATAATTTTAATAAGAGAGTGCAAAATCATTTGTTGGAAAATTCTAGAGCTATTAACAAGTTACAGGATATTGTGGAGAGAACCTCCAATGATGTGAAGATGCTTGTTAAACATTTTCAAATGGTTCAGACTCAAATTGATCAGCTTACCAAGGTGCAAAAAGATTTGCTAGTTAATGCTTCAAGAGAAAAACAAGCGTGTGAAATACGCACTAGAGGAGGTGCTACTACTCAAGATCCCTTATATCCTGAAGGACATCCTAAGAGGATCGAGCAAGATTCTCAACACACTTCAAGTGATGATATTCCTTCCAAGAAGAAGAAGAAGAAGCATAAAACAGTTGCAGAATCTTCCGAAATAGGTAAAGATCCTAATAGTGTTTCTATTTCTGATGCTGAAACAGAAAGTGGTAAAGCTTCCGATAAAGAAGAAGTTGAAGAGGAACCAGAAAAGCTTGCCAAGAATGCAAAGTACACTAAGGAAGACTTCATTGCCAACAAGCATGGTAATGAGAGAGAACATTGGGTGCAGAAACCAATGCCTTTTCCTGGTAAGAAACATAAATCTAAGGAAGAAGAACACTATAACAGGTTTTGTGAATGGATGAGACCTTTATTTTTGGAAATTCCTTTGACTGATGCTATTAAAATGCCTCCTTATTCAAAGTATATGAAAGATATTGTTACTAACAAAAGGAAGATTCCTAGTGAGGAAATTTCCACTTTACTTGCTAATTACTCTTTTGATGGTAAAGTTTCAGAAAAGCTTGGAGATCCAGGTATACCAACTATTCCTTGCTCTATTAAAAATAACTATGTTAGAACTGCTTTATGTGATTTGGGAGCTGGAGTTAGTGTGATGCCTTTTTCTCTCTATAAGAGACTTGATCTAGAAAAATTGATATCGACTGATATATCATTGCAAATGGCTGATAAGTATACTACTATTCCTATTGGTATATGTGAGAATGTTCCTGTTCAGGTTGCTAATAATTGTTTGATATTGACTGACTTTGTTGTGTTGGAAATGCCTGAAGACGACAATATGTCTATTATTCTTGGGAGACCTTTTCTAAACACTGCAGGTGCCGTTATTGATTGCAACCAAGGGAAAGTCACCTTTAATGTTAATGATAAAGAGCACACTGTTTATTTTCCCAAGAAGATTGATAGAAAATATGCTCTAAACTCAATCAAGAATGTTGAGACCATCAAAGTTGGTCAAATTTATTGTTCAGATCTAAAGCCCAAAGAAGAATATCAAATTGTTATGATTGGGACAATGCCTATCAAGGTCGAGGTAACATAATCATTAAGTGAAATGCAAAGTTTTGCTTCATAGAAAAGTGGTTTGGTAGCAAGACTTGATCAACCTTGTTAACAAAGCAGTTTTTGAATGAACAAAGCTATGTTTTCATCGCATTTACTTTTGTTTCCACCTTGTTCAGTTTTGTTTCTGCTGTTTAGTTTCATATTAGAATATCATAGAGCTGTTGTAAGCTTGGTTTGGATTTGCTTTCTATCGTTCCATCTTTGTTTTCCCAAGTTTTATTCTCTTATCAATTTCTGAAAAATCCTCGAAAATAAAGTTTCTTGAATTTTTTTGGAAAATTCTTTTTAAATTTTTATGTCAAAAATGAGGCAGATAGGCACCTGGGACACACCAGGGAGACCCACCATGCCACCTCACCACATGGTGGTGTGGCCCAAGCCTGGTCGCGCCGTGGCATGGTGAGGGGGCCCCCTGGCCCTCCACTTACCTTTCCACCTCCACTTCACTCTCTCTCCCAAAATATCTCCACACCTCAGCTCAAACCCGTGTTCTTGCTGTTCTTCCTCGCGATTTTTTGATCTCCTTGCTCAGCCCATCTTTGTTGCTGAGATTTGGAGCATTTTTTCTCCGGTATGTGACTCCTTCGATTGTCTAATTAGAATTTTGTTTAGTGGAGTATTTATTGAGTATTTTAGCTCTATAGGTGAAAGGTTAGATGAGTTTGCATGTTTGTTATATTGCTTAGAAATGTTATTTTGATGCATGCTAACCCTCTTGCAACTCTCTATAGTAGTTCCCTACATTTGTTTGTTTCAAAATCACTTTTTATGAGGTTGCTTAAAAATTTCAGAGATGGAGGAAAATGCATACCAACTCTTTCAACATGAACTAGAGGTGCATGAGGTAATGGGAGTCCACCATGAAGAGGGAGTCTTTCCCTCAATCTATCCATGCTCGGAGTTCATGAATGCTGCTGGGATCCTGCAGGACTTCCAAACTCTAATCTCTAATGCAGGATTGGAACATTTTATTGATGGTGAACCTCACCAATATGCTAAACTAACAATGTCTGTGGTGCAGGATTTTAGATTCAGTTGGTCTTCATCTAACCCCATGGTTCATTATAAAATCTACAATAAATCTGTGGACTTGCCCTTTGATGTTTTCTGTGCAGCTATTAGAATACCACAGTGGGGATCGCGCAAAAAGATGAGGGAGCAGCCCAGGCCATTGATGGACTTATATGAAGAGATTTGTCAAGGAAGAAGTTTCTCAGGAGAGTGTGGTAAAATTCGAAATATTCATTTCCCATCTATTCGATACTTTGCCTACTTTATTACCAAGTGTGTTCTTGCTAGGAAGACTGCAAGCAAGTTATCCTCCTATGATCTAGCTTTTATGGCTGCTGCTTTGAGATGTGATAGGACTTATAATTAGGTGCTTTGATAGCTTTCCGTCTTGCTGCTAACCGTGAGAAAGGGGGAGTTTGTGGAGGTCTTATTGCTTCTCGCTTATTAGCTTTGCATGGTGTAGTGCCTCATGTTTTAGACCTTCAGTTCCCCGTAGAGAGGCTTGATTTTAATTCTATGCTACATCATAAGTTTGTTTCTTCTCATGCTTGTTTGGACAACTTGTTATTTGAGATAACCCTTTTCAAGGAATCAGCTTGGAAAGTAGTTAAGACTGATCGATCAGTTCGTTTGCCTGCACCTCTTTTGTTTAACCTTGATTGCAGGAATGGATGGTGACTTACAGAGATGAGCTTGATGCGCACATAGTGGAGCACCCTCAGCACACGCATGAGGATGGGGAGGCGACCGAAGAGTCAGCCCAGCTCTCAAACACTTGGTAGTTTCCGTACCAGCAGTCCTATTATGACTATGCACCATCTGCTTCATCTTCACAAGAGCCAGGCTACGACCATGCCAATGATGACCCACCGGCCTGGGGCAACTACCAGCGTTGGGATTGATCTCCACTTAGGCCAAAAGCCTAAGCTTGGGCGGAGGTACACCGATGATTCACTCATCTACATATCATATTTTGTCAGTACTTTGTATATCCATGTTTCGCTTTCTTTTCTTGATTGTTCTTGTTCTTATTTCTACTTTCCAAAACACAAAAAGATCAAAAATATTTCTGTTGTTTCTCTTTGTTTGTCTTTTTAGTTTTCTAGCTTTGGTTTGCTTTGTTTTCTTATTTTTGGTTTGTTCTTTGAAAAATCCAAAAATATTTTGCTTTGTTTGCTTTTTCCTTCTGTTCTTGTTGCAAAATTCGACAACCCAAAAATATTTGTTGTTCTTATTCGGTTTTGTAAAGTTTGTTGCAGAGTTCAGTCTCTCGTGACTCCAATGGAGCTTGGTATTCACTTCATATTATTAAAGCCACACAAGTGAAAGGCAATAGTGATGACATATGCGACTCGAGATGTGGAAAGAGGCTGGTATGAACTCTATTTGTTTTCATTTTTGTATATATACTCATCTATGTGGACGTGCTTAGCCTGTTCATGTAAGGTATATGTTATCTAATGGATGCTTTGTAGTTCTCGCTTTCATATGATTAGTTTCAATTTGCTAATAGTTGGTAGCATGTCATGTAGATGTTTGCTTGCATTGTTTTATTCATAATACGGTATGATATTGTGGTATCCTCCTCTGAAAGTTTCATTTGAATCGACTTGGCACATGCTCAAGCATGCATATGACTGAACAAAAAGTCAATTAAGCCTCGATGATTTACTTTGCCTCAGAGTTCTTGTATCATTTTTATGCCTATATTAATTTTGTTTTGTCGCAAGCATGATTATGATAGTTATTGCTCTCTCGATTGTCGCTTCCCAGTCTTTTGCTAGCCTTCACTTGTGCTGAGAGGGAATACTTCTCGTGCATCCAACTCCCGAAAACCAAGTAACCCCAAAGACTCCAATATAAATTCCTATGCATGGTATTTCAAAGCCATTCCAAGTAAATTTTCATGTGCTACCTTTCAAAACCTTCAAATACTTCTCATTTTGTGCCACTGTTTTTAGCTCATGAGGACGTAGTGGTTGGAATTGCTATCTTCCATATTAAATTAAGTACCCCTCGACATGCATGCTTCATCTGCTCGTCATTAATTTTGTAAGGGAGCTAGTCAGACCATTGTAATCTAAATCTAAAAAAAGGCACTCCTCCATGGTATGTGAAAGTTGGTGGGCACCCAATGGAATCGGTTAGCCATGGTTTGAGAAAGGAAAAAGGTGGGGAGGAGTGCTAAAGCTTTATAAAAGAGCACCCATGTGCCAAATTTTCAAAGAACTCGGAACCGCTCTCACTTGTTTAGTATGAAAGATAGCAAGAACCCATTGCCAGTCGTTGACATGAAACAACCACCTCTCAAAATAATTTTTTTTCTCTGTTTTACAAATGAAAAGCTCTAGCACATGTTAAATCACTGCTTCCCTCTGCGAAGGGCCTTTCTTTTATTTTTATGCTGAGTCTCCATCTTCTAACTTTAAGCACTTTCTTGAGAGCATAGTTGTTATTCTTAGTGTAATGTGCTTGTCCCAGAATATGGTTATTTGTGGTATAACTTTGATGCTTGTATCTTTGATATTTTTACTTCTAGTCTTCCCTTGAACTTCAGAGGTGCCTCAACATTTATGTTTTGCTCCACAAATAAAGGCAAGTGGGATACCACTCTTTCATATCTTATAATGAGCATTACAATCCTGTAGCTTCTTATGTTTCATGTTACTTGTTATTAGTGTATTGACACTCTTTCATAGCTTGCTTGACTATGAGGTAACATTAGTTGCATATTTCTTATCATAAATTGCCTGAGTATTTGATCATATAGTGAGAATATATACATCTTATGAAGCAAATGTGTTCGTGAAAGTTTCTTTTATCGCTCTCAGTTGTTAACTGAATTGCTTGAGGACAAGCAAATAGCTAAGCTTGGGGGGAGTTGATACGTCCAAAACGTATCTACTTTCCCGAACACTTTTGCTATTGTTTCTCCTCTAATTTGTCTGTTTTGAATACAACTAATGCGGACTAACGCTGTTTTTAGCAGAATTACCCAGGTGTCTTATTTTTGTGAAGAAATCCAACTTTCAGGAAAAATCTCGGAAAATACTGCAAAATTCCTATTTTACCAGAAGACCCACGGAGCTATAAGATGAGATAGAGAGGGGCTAGGAGGCCGCCACACCCCCTGGTGGCGCGGCCTAGGCCTGGCCGCGCCAGGGTGTGGTGAGGCCACCCCAGCCGCCTCCTCGAGCCCTCTTTTCGCCTACATATACCTCCAGACCTGAAACTATCGGGGGTTTGGCGTTTTTCGCAGATAGAGTTCCGCTATGCCGCCACCATCAGAAACCGTGATTCGGAACCAGAAACTCCGTTCTGGCACCCTGCCGGGACGGGGATTTGGAGGAGATCTTCATCACCATCATCACCGACGTCTCTCCATCAACCATCCATGACTCCCCCATCCATGTGTGAGTAATTCCCGCTGTAGGCGAAGGGGATGGTAGGGATTGGATGAGATCATTCATGTAATTTGCTATGAGATTGTTAGGGCATGGTGCCTAGTATCTATTGTTAGTACTTATGACATTGTTGCAACTTGTTGTGCTTAAAGTTTGTCACTTTGGGCCCGAGTGCCTTGATCTCAGATCTGAACTTGTTATTGTTTTATAATGATACTTGTTGTTTATGGTCTTACCTGCAAGTTGTTTACACATATTGTTGTCCGGAACTCGAGGCCCCAAAGTGACAACAATTGGGATAACCGAAGGGTATGGCTATGATGTGAGGATCACATGTGTTCACCGAGTGTTAATGCTTTGCTCCAATACTTTATTAAAAGGAGTACCTTAATTACCAGTAGATTCCCTTGAGGCCCTGCTACAAACAGGCTGGTAGGACAAAAGATGCCGTGCAAGTTTCTCATTGCGAGCACTTACGACTATATACGGAACACATGCCTACGGTTGTTTAGTACTAGGATGATTTATCATTATTTATCTACAATTGACCATGTCTTGCTGATTTCATGAATTATCTTATCCATGCAACACCCGTTCATCCATCTCTATGCCTATAGTATTTCATCCTACTATTTACTATTGCTACTATTACCGTCTTTACTTTACTATTGTTGCTACTATTTTACTACTGTTACCACTATAAAACTGTTGCTACTGATAAACTGCTGCGAGCAAGTCTATTTTTAGGTGCAGCTGAATTGACAACTCATTTGTTAATGTTTATAAATATCCTTTGGCTCCCCTTGTGTCGAATCAATAAATTTGGGTTTTACTTCCCTCGAATACTGTTGCGATCCCCTATACTTGTGGGTCATCAGCGACCAGCTGGGTTCCCTATGAATTCGAAGAATTCGATCTGACCAAATCTCAGAGGGAGGGGTTCCTCGTCGAAGGGGAGTGATACGTCTCAAACGTATCTATAATTTTTGATGCTCCATGCTTGTTTATACACCATTTGCTTTGTGTTTTGTTACACTTCGTGGCATTTTTATGCATTTTCCGGAACTAACCTACTAACAAGATGCCACAGTGCCAGTTCCCTGTTTTCTGCTATTTTTGTGTTTCGGAAAAGCTACACAGGAAATATTCTCGGAATTGGATGAAACAAAAGCCAAACCTTCTATTTTCCCGAAGTGTCACAAAGTCCGAAGATGAGATGGAGGGGGGCCAGGAGCCAGGCTCACCCTAGGGCGGCGCGGCCTGCCCCTGGCCTACGCCACCATGGGGTGAGACCAGCTGGTCCACCCTCCGACGCCCCCCTTTCGCCTATATATTCCCCTCGACGGGAAAAACCTAAAGGACGGATCGCTTTTCTTCGAAACATACTGCAAGCCGCCGCCGTCGTTGTCGCGAGATCGGGAGGATCCAGTAGCTCTTCTCGGCACCATGTCAGAGAGGGGAATCCCTGCCGGAGGCCTTCTCCACCACCATGGTCGCCTCTGGATTGATGTGTGAGTAGTCTACCTTGGACTATGGGTCCATAGCAGTAGCTAGATGGTTGTCTTCTCCACCATGTGTTTCATGTTTAGATCTTGTGAGCTGCCCTACATGATCAAGATCATCTTTGTGTAATTCTACATGTTGTGTTTGTTTGGATCCGATGAGTATTGATACTATGTTAAGTTGATGTGCTAAATATTATATTTATGTTATCTCTATGTTATTTATGATCTTGCATGCTCTCCGTTGCTAGTAGATATCTTGGCCGAGTAGATGCTAGTGACTCCAAGAGGGAGTATTTATGCTCGATAGTTGGGTTCATGCCTCTAGTAATCTGGGGGAGTGACAGAAACCTCTAAGGTTGTAGATGTGTTGTTGCCACTAGGGAGAAAATAACATTCTTGTGTCCAAGGACATTTGCATTGTTTACATTACGCACTTTGCTTAAGGCGATAATCTGTTGTTCACAACTTAATACCCAATGTTTGCTTGGACGACATTTGGAGGGTGGATTATTAGTCATAGATGCAGTTGGATTACGGTCTATGTATTTTGTCATAATGCCCAGAGTGAATCTCATAGTGATCCTCATGACATATGTACGTTATCTTTACTCTATCAATTGCCCAACTGTAATTTGTTCACCTAGCATGTTGTTATTTATCTTATGGAGAGACACCACTAGTGAACTGTGGACCCTGGTCCAATTTCCTTTACATTGCTATTACCGTTTACTATTTTACTCGCATTATTTACATTCTCGCATACTATTACCTTTTACCACTCGATACGCTCAATCCTTTATTTATAGCAAACTGGTGAGATTGACAACCTCATCGTAAGTTGGGGCAAAGTTCTTGGTTGTGTTGTGTGCAGGTTCTACGTTGCTACTGGTGCAAAGCAAAGCCCTGGACAAGGCGCCTTATAAATTGTCCGGAGCTGTCGCGAAGCTAGGAAGCATCACCTTCTGAAGTTTGGCTTTCTCCTACTGGTCTGATTAAACCTTGGTTTCATAACTGAGCGAAACTTGCTGCTGTGCTCATCATACCTTCCTCTTGGGGTTCCCAACTGGGTGCTACACCGCACTCTCAGGGATCAGATCGTCTTCCCAGCACCGAACGCATCCCCAAGCCCCCGAGCGGTTATCGGGTGATGTTTCTTGCCTTCCTTCTCCGTGGCCTTTCACTTCCTGCCCATGAATTTCTTCGTGGGCTCCTCTTTTTTTATGGCGTGCAGCTTCACCAGCTCATGCCAAACTCTGTTTTACACATTGCCTGGTTCATCACCCTCTGTGAATCCTTCCTGGGGTCGATCCCCATTGGATTCTTTGGAAATTTCTTTTTCGCCGCTGCCCCAGTGTGTCTTTATCTAAGAACCCTGAGCTGGGCAGGGCTGTCATATCTGTGCGTGCTGAGGCACATTATCTCGAATTTAACATGGCTGCCTCAGTTCAAGGTTGGAAGAAGAAATGGTTCTACATCAAGGACCAAAAGACTGCTTCCTCTGACAAATTTGGTATTGCCCCCTTTGATGCAAACAAGAGTCTGACGAAGCTGACATCATGGGACTCTCCTCTCACGGAAGCTGAGATCGAGGACATCAAGCCCTTGCTGACTCGCATTTAGAGTCTAAAGAGCGCAACTGGAGGCGCACTAATAAGGACGCAACTCATGGCGTTCTTCCCGCAGAGGCGCATTCAGCCTCTCCAAGCTCGTGTCTCCAAATTGTGGTCGTATTCTGGCTCGGAAGATCCTTCTCAAGTGTCCAGGGAGGACCAAGATAAAAAGGGTCTCAACAAACGAGTGAGAGCTTTGACTACTCTCATGAAGGAGAAACAGATCCCAGCTTTGACAGCTGATTTCTTCGACTCCACTCATCCTTTACCCAAGGTCTGTGCTCTGTAACTTGTCAATGTTGACTTCTTTATTCTTCGACTTTTTGTGTTTTGCTATTGTTTGCTAATATTTTGTGATTGATTCTTTTGTAGGGCCACCAATTTTTGATTTCTCGTCCTCCTCTTCCAGAGGAAGGGCCAATTCAGGCTGATCCTGCTTCTGCTGCTTCTGAAGCCCCCGAGGCTGACGACGGTCAGGACAGAGATGATGCCGAAGTTTCTCGAGAAGAAAGTGGCTCCACTTCATCACCTCCTCCTGCGAATTCTGGAGAGCCAAGCCTAGATAAGAAAAGGAAGCGTCTCGACAAACTGCTTTCCTCGAGTACCTCCTCTCCAAAGGATGCACCGGGGGAGCCCTCTACTGTCAAGGCCTCTGCTCTTGAAATGTTTGACGCACTGGACTCATGAATTTTGCTACCTCTTTATATCCAAACTTTTCTATCCTTAACTATTATCCTTCTTGTTGATTCCAAGTGTTTCCTTCTCAGGGACAATGACGATCCGAAGAAAGATGCTACAGCTACTCCTCTTCTCGACGCTTTGACCATCTCCAAGGAGCCCTCTCAGGAGGAAACTGTGGTGGTTAAGTCATCAACAATTCCTCCTGCAAAAAGTACTCCTACTCGTGCTTCCAAGCGTTTGAAGAAAGCGGCGACAGTGAGTACTTCTCTTGAAGCCCACCGACCAGCAGCTTCTTCTGATGATGTGAGTATTGCTTCTTGTACTCGATTTTTCATTGATTGAGCTTTTCTCACATACTTTCGTTCTACAGACTTTGATGCAAAAATTTCTCTCCCTTGGCGCTGAGTGTGTCGGGTTTCGGGAGACTGCTCGGGCCTCTCAAGGTATGTCTATTTTGTGTTGTAGCTCCTACTTGTTCGTTCATCTTCCCGTGGTTGCTTGCTGCCTTTCCTTTTCCTGTTTTGGATTGTAGTCGCTTTGACTGCGGCCAATGCTCGCATATCGGCTCTAGAAGCCGAACTTAATGCTTCTAGAGAGGCTTGGGAAGGTGCAAATTCTGCCAAGGTTGTTGCTGACAAGGCTGCTAAGTCAGCAGAGACCAAGGCTAAGAAAGCTGAAAAAGCACTTGCCGATGCTGATCAGAGGCAGGTCCAGCGAGAGCAAGCTATAGCCGAGCGTCTCGATAGGATTTCAGTTCTTGTTGGCAGTAAGTGTCACGTTGTTCTTTTTTTTCTACTTGCTCATACTTCTATTTGATGATATTTGTTCGCTTTCTCTTGCTTGTTTCTCTACGGTGCAGCAGAAAAAATTGGAGTATCTTGGAAACTTTGGCAACCAGATGCTGAAGATCCCTTGCTGGCTGCGGTAGATTTGCTGGAGTCAAACTAGAAACTAGTCCAGGATGTTCTTCAGCTGACTCGCCGCGTACTGATGCACATTTTTGTTGGGTTATGGCCGAAGAAGAAGGAGGAGATGCCAGTCGACAACCTCTAGAAGCTTGTCGCGGCCTTCGACGCCATTGAAGATCCTGTGCTTATGATGAAGCGCACATCGGTGAAACGGGGTGTTGAGGGGGCAATTTCCCTTGCTCAGGCGCATGGCGAATAGGTGGACTGGGAAAAGATTAGCTCTTCCCGTGCTCGCCCCCTTTCGGAGATGTTTGGGTTTTTCAAAAAGGCGAAGGAGTATGCGCCATGCATTGTGTCTCTTATCACTCCTTCGGCAGCTTCTTTGACTCCTGCGCCAAGTTCCTCGACTCCTCCGCCTGGCGCTGCTGCTACCGAGTCTTCTGCGCCCTCTACCGCCACAGAGCCTGCTGCTGAGGTGGCGTAGATTTTAGCCTTCTCTTTGTAATTTCTTTTCTTTCGAGTTGATGTAGTAGACCTTTCCATCTTTTGCCGATAATCTATCGGGGAACTCTGTATTTCCTGTAAATATTTTTGCTTTATGAAGTGTTGCGCTTGGTCACTCGATGTGTTTCTGAGTTGTTTTTTCCTTTCATTCTTTTGCCTTCCAGCCTGTGTATGCTGGTGGACCGCCAAATCGTGATCGCGACTCGCCACCCGCCAGTATGTCCAACCCTGGGGTTTCGTCTCCTCCTTGTTCTCCTTGTCGATATACTGAGTACTTGTCGAGGATTTCGGACCTCGAAGGTCTCTTAGCATTGCTAAAGCGTCAAGCAAAGTATGCCTTGGACTAGGCTGGGAAGTCTTACAGTTTGATGAGGCAGGTATCTGCGCTTGAAGATAAAGTGTCTGGTTTGGCGGCCTAGATTATGCACCTCAAGGAATGTGATTCTTATCTTGTTAAGATTATCGAGTCAGCGTGCGAGCAGCTGAAATGTGAGTTTTCTTGAGACCCTTTTGAGTTTCCTACTAATTTTCTTGACTTCATACTCTGATGAGTTTGCGTCTTCCAGGTACTTGCTTGCATCCCACTGATGAGGATCGTCGGGTTTTCGAGCGAATTGCAGCTCTGGAAAGGGCGTTGAGGGATACCGATACTTTGTGGGTTGATCCGCGGCGTCGTAGCGCCAGTGTTCTTCTACAGGATCACGCTCAACATATTGGGAAAGCGGTCGATGGTTGTCAAAGATCATTGACAACCATGTACTCTGTTATGCTTCCTCGCAATCCTCCGCCGGAAAGTTTTAGGCAGTTGCTTGACGCTTTTAGATCGAGCCAACGAATTCATCGTTTGATAGAGCTAACTTAGTAGCTGGTGCTAATTTTGCTCTTGGATGGATACGAAAGTGGCTTCCAAGGCTGAACTATAGTTCCATGTCTCTAAGTTTGCCTCCAGGGCGCGTGAAGCTGTAGGTCCATATGGATGCCACGCTTCAGCCGGCGAAGATAATTATAGCTAGGTTGCTTCAAGAGGATGCTAGATTCTTCCGCGAGCATCATTATTTGAACCCTCTCATGGTAGATGATTCGGATCAACCAATGTTGTAATGTTCTATTGTTGTGTATACATTTTTTTATGAAATGCGAGAGTTTTCATATTCTGGGGCTGTTTGCCAGAAACTTTGTGCTCAAGGCGTTTATCTTTGTTTGTACGTTTGCCGCAGTTCCATAGTGTAGAGCTTGATATTTGTTTTGCAAAGACTTGTAGACTCGGAAGGGAGGAACTTGTCTTTTTTATTATGCTTGAATATAAGATACATGGGTTGTCCCAAGAGACTCGGCCAGTGACCTGTGTTTAGGGTCTAGAGGGCATTGCCCTAGAATAACTCCTGGCTTAATAGCCTTATTTTTCCTACTCTACTTTCCTAACCTTTTCCGTACGCTTGATGTCTATGTTGTGGAGGTATTCTCTTCTTCCACTGCAGCTTCCTTTGGGTCTGATGACTGTACCCGCAGTTTTTCACTTCTGGCTCTGCTGGGTGTCCAGTGAGCTGTTTTGTGATGCCTGTAGTCGCGCTTGCTGCTTTACCCTTCGGTTCTCTATAGTTGGCTATCATGCCAAAGTTTTGCGCCATTTTGTGGAATTCTTTGTTGCACATATCTGAGAGTTCGAAGCTTCCCTTTACTGTGCTAATCCCGTTTGGTCATGGTATCTTGAGTACCAGGTACGTATAGTGAGGTACCGCCATGAATCGCAAAACCGCGGGTCGCCCAAGGATCGCGTGATATTGGGAGGGCCAGTCCATGACTTCGAAGTCGAGCTTTTCTCTTCTGTAGTTTTGGCGATTTCTGAAGCAAACATTGAGTGCTATTCGACCCAATGGATAGTAGGCACTCCCTGGTACGATTCCGTGGAAGGAGCAGTCTGTTGGCTTCAGGAATTCTAGTGATATGTGCATTGCTCGAAGTGTCTTTGCGTATATCAGGTTTATTCGGCTCCCTGCATCCATGAACACTCTATCAACGTCGTACGTCCCGATCTGAGCTTTGAGTACCAAAGGCGCGTTTCCCGGCCGAGGTACTGTTATAGGGTGATCTTCTCTGCTGAATTCTATGGGTTGTTCGAACCAGTGTAGATATTCCGTGGTTGCTGGAGGCGATGTTACTGCTAGGTTCACTTGTCGAGTTATGCTTTTTTTTCTCTCTTTGTTCGACTTTGGGACTGGTTGTATCATTGCTATGATGTGCCCTTTGGATGGGATATATCCTCCGTCATTGTCGTTTCATTGGCTTGGCTGGTTTTGACCTTGCGAAGCTTCATTGTTTGCCTGTTGAATCGTTGTAGGTGTGTTGTTTGTGTTTCCTTCATACCGTTGCTTCTTTGCTTTGGCTTGTTTGTTGACTGCCGCCTCCTGCAGTTTCAAGAATGTTTTGCAATCTTTTATTGCATGTCTAGACACCCTTTTCCCATCAACGAACGCGGAGTGTATATGGCATGGTCCGTTTAGCATATTGATACGTCTCAAATATATCTATAATTTTTAATGCTCCATGCTTGTTTATACACCATTTGCTTTGTGTTTTGTTACACTTCGTGGCATTTTATGCATTTTCCAGAACTAACCTACTAACGAGATGCCACAGTGCCAGTTCCCTGTTTTCTGTTGTTTTGTGTTTCAGATAAGCTACACAGGAAATATTCTCAGAATTTGACAAAACAAAAGCCAAAGTTCTTATTTTTCCCGACACGAGACGGAGTCCAAAGCAGAGACGGAGGGGTGCCAGAGGGCAGCCGCACCATGCCATGGCGCGGGCCACCCCCTGACCGCGCCGGGCTATGGTGTGGGCCCCTAGTCCACCTCCTGACGCCGCCCTTCCGTCTATATATTCCCCTCAACGGGAAAACCTAAAGGATCCGATCAATTTTCCTCGAAACATACTGCAAGCTGCCACCGTCGTCGATGCGAGATCGGGAGGGTCTAGAAGCTTTTCCCGGCACCCTGCCGAAGAGGGGAATCACCGCCGGAGGCCTTCTTCATCACCATGCCTACCTCTGGAGTGATGTGTGAGTACTCCACCTTGGACTACAGGTCCATAGCAGTAGCTAGATGGTCGTCATCTCCTCCATGTGCTTCATGTTTAGATCTTGTGAGCTGCCTATCATGATCAAGATCATCGTTGTGTAATTCTACATGTTGTGTTTGTTGGGATCCGATGAATATTGATACTTTGTCAAGTTGATTTACTGAATTATTATCTTTATGTTATCTCTATGTTGTTTATGATCTTGCATGCTTTCCATTGCTAGTAGATATCTTGGCCGAGTAGATGCTAGTGACTCCAAGAGGGAGTATTTATGCTCGATAGTGGGTTCATGCCTCTAGTAATCTGGGGGAGTGACAAAAACCTCTATGGTTGTAGATGTGCTATTGCTACTAGGGAGAAAACAACAATCTTGTGTTCAAGGACATTTGTATTGTTTACATTACGTACTTTGCTTAAGGCAATAATCTGTTGCTTGCAACTTACTACCCAACGGTTGCTCGGATGATATTCGGCGGGTGGATTATTAATCATAGATGCAGTTGGATTACGGTCTATGTATTATGTTGTAATGCCCAAGTGAATATCATAGTGATCCTCATGACATTTGTATGTTTGCTTTATTCTATCAATTGCCCAACTGTAATTTGTTTACCCAGCATGTTATTTATCTTATGGAGAGACACCACTAGTGAACTATGGACCCCGGTCCATTCTTTTACATTGTTATTACCGTTTACCATTTACTTGCTTTATTTATATTCTTGCAAACTATTACCTTTTACCACTCGATACGCTTAATCCTTTGTTTACAGCAAACCGGTGAGATTGACAACTTCACTGTAAGTTGGGGCAAAGTTTGGTTGTGTTGTGTGCAGGTTCCATGTTGCTGCTGGTGCAAAGCTACGCCCTAGACGAGGCGCCATATATAAATTGTCCGGAGCTGTCGCGAAGCTAGCGAGCATTAACCTTCGGAAGTTGGTTCTTTCTCCTACTGGCTCGATAAACCTTGGTTTCATACTGAGGGAAGACTTGCTGCTTGCTCATCATACCTTCCTCTTGGGGTTCCCAACTGGGCGGACATCTACACGCCATCAAGCAATTTTTCTGGCGCCGTTGCCGGGGAGAAAGAGGATTTCTGCAAGGGGAGTCTCTTGCTTCCAATCTTTTACTTTGTTATTGTTTTGCTTTATTTTATTTTTGCTTCCATCTTTTTATCAAAAATACAAAAAAATTAGTTCCTTTATATTTTTTATTTTTACTTGTCTGCTTTTTAGTTTTGCTAGAATGAGTAATCCTGAAGTTGAGGTTCGTACTTTTAAGCAACAAGGGGGAGAGAGTTTGAAAGATGCCTGGTACCAAATTAGTAATGCTCATCATAGGTGTACAAAGAAGCATTCTACCATGATCCTCCTTAGGAATTTTTATGTTGGTATATCTAGTTGGAATAGGTACGTTCTTGATACTCTCGCAGGAGGTAATTTTCTGGGTACTCCCGCTTTGGAAGCTTGCACTTTAATTGAAAGTTTAGTGGGAGTACCACCTATTCATGTTGTTAAAACTTCGGTCACTTTGGAGGAAGTTGTAGAAAAACTGAGCTCTTTAGAGAAAAGTTTGCCAAATCTCCTTGATAACGCTAGCCAGGTTAATGAATCGATAGAAAGTATCGGTAAAAGGATCACTGCTTTAGAGGCTAGCACTATCTATGATAGTCAAAACCTTAGGATTGGTAAATTAGAGGATTCTATGGAAACTCTAAGTTCAATTTTCTCTTCTCTTAAATTTAAGAAGGAGAAAGCTTTTGTTGGAAAAGAGCAAAAAATTATGTATGTTCCCAAGGTGTCTGTGCCAAAACCGCAACATGTTTTTAAGATTAGTAAGACTTTTAGTTCAACTAAGAGTGACTTGCAGGTTGAATCATCTTCGGGGACTTCTAAAGTGCCTAGTGTGGCAAGTGGTGCTCTTGAGGAAACAATTGATCTTAATGCCTCACTTGAAAATACTTGATTTCCAGTTTCTGCGCCTAGCTCAAAGGCGTTAAAGAAAAACACTCTTTGGAGATAACCCAATGTTTTTTTTTCAGTACTTTTTCTTTTTGTTGAGTCTTGGAAGTTATTACTACTGTAATGACCTCTCCTTATCATTTTTATTTTGTTTTTAAGAACCTCTAATTTGAGGAAGGTAAGATTTGGGGAAGTTACTGTCCTAAAACAGATTTCTACGCTGCACCGTAAAAATTCGTGAAAATTCTCAGAATATCTTTTTGATCTGTGATTTCTTGTGCACATGCCCCAGGTTATTTCCAAACTTTCATTAGTTTTGTACTTTTCTATTTGAGCAACAGAAGGTCCTAGGAAAAATCGATCTTTATCAGCTGTTCTGTTTTGACAGATTTCTGCCACTATTTGTGTTTGCCTCTTGATCGCTTTCTTTTTGAGTTCTTTTGATCACGGCACTTTTGAGGAAGTTGCTACCGTATATTATGCTTTAATGGATGGTATATTTGAGTTTGAAACTGAACAAAAAGAGTAGATTTACTATCATGCTTACACTAATGTTGCTAATAGAATTGTGTGAAGTTTTGTATGAAGGAAGTTTTCAAGTGTAGGGAAAGGAGAGTGATGAGATGAGATGAAGTATGGACAAAAGCTCAAGCTTGGGGATGCCCATGTCAGCCCAAGAAATATCCAAGAGGTACAAGCGTCAAAGCTTGGGGATGCCCCGAGGCACCCCTTCTTCATCGGCAAAAACTAGGTCACCTTTCAAGACACTATATTTTTATTGCTTCGTATACTATGCATTTTTCTTGGAGCGTCTTTACTTTCGCTTTCAGTTTTCTTTTGTTTTTTTTGCTGCAATAAATGGTTGGACCCCAACAAATTTATTTTGGAGAAGACACACTCCGTTTTTCATTGCCAAGAACACTCTAGTTTTCACTCTTATCATTCAATGAGTGTTCTCTTTTTCTAGTATTGCGTTTAGCTTTCATTTTTCGCCTTGATTTTTGTTCAGATCTTGTTATATCTTTGTATCAAGGTGTATTTAGACCACTGGTCTATGTTGGTTTTCATCCCAAAAGAGTTGTTTCAAAAAGGTTGAATGGTGTTGGAAAAGAGAAAAAAGTTTCATGACTATAGTGGTACAAATGGGAGCTTGTTTAGACTATGGCTTAGACTTTTGCATATCATGCTTGATGTTATTTTGATAGTATGCTTAGTAGTTTTTGCTATAGCATTACTTGTCTCAAATGACTGAGATTGCTTAATGTGCCTTTGAAAGAATCATGCGTTGTTTTTATTATATGGGAGCATATTATTGTGGTTTTCTCCTTTGATGCTTTATTTGGGTTGACTTGGCGCATGCTTACAACATGTTTGACTTTAACAAGTCGCCATAAGCCTCTATGATCATTTAGTTTTTGACTTGTGATACCACTTTATGCTTCGGTTAATGACGTTTTGTCGCTATGCATGATTATGGCCGTTATTGCTCTCTTAGTTGGTCGCTCCCAGTCTTTTGCTAGCCTTTATTTTGTATTGAGAGGGAATACTTCTCGTGCATCCAACTCCTAAAAACCAAAGTTTTCCAATGTGTCCACCATACATACCTATTAGCAATTTGCTATTCCAAGTACATTCGACTTGCTTTTATCTATCCTTCAAATTAAACTTTTTGTGTTATGTGAAAATTAGTGAGTAAAGCTCTCACAAACCTAACGACACACCTTACTTTTCTGCTTTTAATAATTTTGACCATTGTGGCTCTCTTATGTTGACGTTATGCTTGCAAGTTGTAAGTTGGAAGTTAGCCCAGCCATGCCGTCATGGGGCAAGTTTTCAACATTGCACTTTCTCTCATTTAGTTGATATCGTGATCTTTTGTTTATGGATACTCGCGATGTGAAATAAGTTGGAAACTTGTGAGCTCATGGAGTTTGTATATGTATTAGAGAAATGCCTGGGCCCCTAATCTAAGCCATGCATCATTCATGGTGGAAATTTACAGCATGCCCATATAGGACATTCGACGACGCATCTCACAATAAAAAGCTATACCAATGGTAAATAAAAGAGATGCCGAGGTGTTCATTGTCTATTTATCTTATCATTTTGATGTGGGCTTGTTCCATGTCATCGGGCAAGAGGTACCCTGTTGGCATTCTCGATGATACATGTATGCTTACAATAACAAGAACTTGCTAGGGACCTAAGTCGAGTAGCATGAGGTTTGGGTATTCGTACTTCACGGGACACGAGATTTTCAACTTATGATTTGTTAAGCATATGCTTTGTAATTATACTCGCATTAACCTTAACCACTCAAGATGCCTATGATGGGGGCAATGAGAGCTCAAAGCTAGTAAGTATCATAATTTTTGGAGGTTTATAAAACTTGCAATCACTGCTTCCCTCTTCGAAGGGCCTTTCTTTTACTTTTATGTTGAGTCTCCACCTTCTACCTTTATGCACCGTCTAAGAGAGCATAGTTGTCATTCTGAGTCTAATGTGCATAGTCCCAAAATTTATAATTGATTGATTCATGATTATGGTTTTGTTTGTTCCTAAATTATTTGTATCTAGTCGCCCTCTTAAACTTGAAGGTGTCCTATGCATTTATGTTTTGCTACTCCATGAAGGACAAGCTGAAAACCACTTTGCTATGTTTTTCTATATGCTCAAAACACACACTTGACTTTCAATGCATTATTACTCATGATCTTTTGTTTGTGTTACTTTTCATGTTATAACATGGTTGCGAAGTTTTATTGTCAAGATTGTGTTGGTGCCTCATTGATCAAGATTGTGTTGGTGCATGTCACCTCAAAAATTATTGTTTTGTTATCACTTACCTACTCAAGGACGAGCAGGAGTTAAACTTGGGGATACTTGATATGTCTCAAACGTATCTATAATTTTTGATGCTCCATGCTTGTTTATACACCATTTGCTTTGTGTTTTGTTACACTTCGTGGTGTTTTTATGCATTTTCCAGAACTAACCTACTAATGAGATGCCACAGTGCCTGTTCCCTGTTTTCTGCTATTTTTATGTTTCAGAAAAGCTACACATGAAATATTCTCAGAATTGGATGAAACAAAAGCCAAAGTTCTAATTTTCCCGACACAAGACGAAGGGGTGCCAGAGGGCAGCCGCACCATGCCATGGCGCGGGCCACGCCCTGACCGCGTCGGGCTATGGTGTGGGCCCCTGGTCCACCTCCTGACGCCGCCCTTCCGCCTATATATTCCCCTCAATGGGAAAACCTAAAAGACCCGATCAATTTTCCTCGAAACATACTACAAGCCGCCGCCGTCGTCGATGCGAGATTGGGAGGGTCTAGAAGCTCTTCTCGGTACCCTGCCCGAGAAGGGAATCACCGCCGGAGGCCTTCTTCATCACCATGCCTGCCTCCGGAGTGATGTGTGAGTAGTCTACCTTGGACTACGGGTCCATAGTAGTAGCTAGATGGTTGTCATCTCCTCCATGTGCTTCATGTTTAGATCTTGTGAGCTGCCTATCATGATCAAGATCATCGTTGTGTGATTCTACATGTTGTGTTTGTTGGGATCCGATGAATATTGATACTTTGTCAAGTTGATTTACTGAATTATTATCTTTATGTTATCTCTATGTTGTTTATGATCTTGCATGCTTTCCGTTGCTAGTAGATATCTTGGCCGAGTAGATGCTAGTGACTCCAAGAGGGAGTATTTATGCTCGATAGTGGGTTCATGCCTCTAGTAATCTGGGGGAGTGATAGAAACCTCTAAGGTTGTAGATGTGCTATTGGTACTAGGGAGAAAATAACAATCTAGTGTTCAAGGACATTTGTATTGTTTACATTACACACTTTGCTTAAGGTGATAATCTGTTGCTTGCAACTTAATACCCAACGGTTGCTCGGATGACATCCGGCGGGTGGATTGTTAGTCATAGATGCAGTTGGATTATGGTCTATGTATTATGTTGTAATGCCCAAGTGAATCTCATAGTGATCCTCATGATATTTGTATGCTTGCTTTATTCTATCAATTGCCCAACTGTAATTTGTTTACCCAGCATGTTATTTATCTTATGGAGAGACACCACTAGTGAACTGTGGACCCTGGTCCATTCTTTTACATTGTTATTACCGTTTACCATTTACTTGCTTTATTTACATTCTTGCAAACTATTACCTTTTATCACTCGATACGCTTAATCCTTTGTTTACAGCAAACCGGTGAGATTGACAACCTCATTATAAGTTGGGGCAAAGTACTTGGCTGTGTTGTGTGCAGGTTCCACATTGCTGCTGGTGCAAAGCTACGCTCTAGACGGGGCGCCATATATAAATTGTCTGGAGCTGTCACGAAGCTAGTGAGCATCAACCTTCGGAAGTTGGTTCTTTCTCCTACTGGTTCGATAAACCTTGGTTTCATACTGAGGGAAGACTTGCTGCTGTTCTCATCATACCTTCCTCTTGGGGTTTCCAAATGGGCGAACATCTACACGCCATCACATATCATCTGGTGACGGATTGTATTCTCGAGGTTTCCTTGACTGGAACCTTTTGCTATTGCTAAAGTCTTCTCTTCTGTAGCTGCGGTATCCTGAGTTTCTGCGGTCATCTCCTTGATAATTATTGTTTTTATATCCTGCGACTACTTGACTATGAGAACCGTAGTTGTCGTAGTGGCGGGATCTTCTCCTTTGGCCACTGTAGCTATTTCCCCTATCGTCCTCTGGTGATCGTGTCCGCTTGTTGTTGCACGCGTCTTCGCCATCTGCAAATCTATTTGCTATGTCCATTAAATCTGACACTGTTTTTGGCTTGATTATGCCCATCTCTTCGACTAAGTCTCCTCGTCGCAACCCGAGTGTGAAGGCATCGATTGGTCTCTCATCTGAAACTTTGACTGCGGAGTTCTTGATAATGCTCCACCTTTGGATATACGACCTAAGTGTCTCATTGCGTTGCTGTACACAGGCTTTGACTTCTTCTATCAATGTTGGCCGCTTGTATGTTGACTTGAAGTTACTCGTAAATTGCTTTGTGAGTTCCTCCTAGCTTCCTATTGTTCCTCTTTCTAATTTACTCAACCATGACCTGGCTGCGCCGGTGAGGTGTAATTGCAGACTTTGCATTGCTGTTTCCTTCGTTCCTCGTAGTATTTTTACTACATGCAAGTAATCTGAGAGCCATGACTGCGGCTCCTGGGATCCATTGTACTTTTGTTGGTCGTGGGGCAGTTTGAAACCCTTGGGTACTGGTGTAGTGCGAACTCTATGAGTAAAGCATGACGCCCCCATCTCTTTTTAATCATCTTCGTAGTCATATGCCTTGGTGGGAGTCCTGGACCTTTGGGTTCTTCCATGCTTTGGGCTTTTGTGGTGACTTGGCGATGGTGATCTTGATCGTCGGCCACCACTCCGGCGCCGAGGATTGCTGTAGCGGCGTGGTGACCTAGGCTTATGCTTTCCTTTATTGCGATATGCCTCCTCTTCTTTTGCTGTCAACTTGTTACCTACCATTCTTAATCCTTGTAGTGCTGCCCGGTGCATATGTTCCCTTAGGTCTCCTGGACTTGGCCATGTTGTGTATAGATACGTTTGTGCTGCCACAAGCGCTGCTTCTGGTGTCTTTGGTATGATATTGCCTTGCTCATCGACTGATAGGAAGGACGAGTTGAGGTTTTTTGGAGAGGCTTCGCCTTTCTGAGTGCTCGAGGTTTTCAACCCTTGATCTGTGCCTTCGGTGCCTTTTGCTGTTGTATACGATGGGTCGCTGCGTGCTTTATGAAGAGCTGCGCTTGCTGCAATGGCTGAATCTTTCCTTTTTTGTATTTCGCTTCTTCCTCTTGCTAGTTGCTTTGATTGCTATCTTAAGGCATAATGGTACCCTAAAAGCATGTTTTTGCTTGCATCTGTTGGTATGGGCACGCCGTGTTCTATGGCTGTTTTGATTATGTTCCACTCCTCGACTCATAGCCGAACTTTTTCCCTTCTCGCTAGAGAATCTGCGGTTTTGCCTTCCGCTAGGTGATTTGCTCCTCTGTTTACATTTGCTGGGTTGAGTACTGGGTTGTTGTTGTTGTCAAATTCTTCTGAGTTGTCTCCTATAATTGCGAGTACTTGATACCGGTTGTCGAACTTGCTGTTGAAGCTTGAGAAGATAGTTTCGTCATCCTCATGAAGCTCTAGTCCTGTCTTCCATGTGTCTATTGATTTGTCTGAAGCATCGTCGTGGCAGATTGTGAGGTCTTCGAGTTGATCCCCTAGGTCGAGATTCTCCATGGTTTCGTCGAGTTCTTCGATTTTTTCTTCTACAATTTCTGCTGTTGCAAAGCTGACCGACGAGTTTGCCTCGCTGGAAGAGCCCACCGATGATTCGGACATTGCGATTGTCTTGGTTTCGCTTGCTGACGGATCCGGTTTCGCAGGATCTGAAAGGCGAATCGTACCCAAAGATCCGACGCGAAAGTTTAGGCTTCCGATCGTCAGGTCCATCTCTTGATCCATGCTCTCGAATATTGGAGTAAAGTTTGGTGGATGAGGCTGAAAATCAATGGTTCCGAAGGATATCTGGTTTCCATCGACTTCCGGACTACTGTTGGCTAAGAGCGAAAAAGCCATCGAATTCATGATTCCAACGCCCAAAGTCCCCATGGTCGGCGCCAATTGATGAGGGTTAACTCGACAAATGTCCTAGATGAAGGACTTAGGATCGGGGGAATAGGGCGTTGGATGAACTCGAAGGTAAAGATCAGTCAAATAAGGTGTGTATCAAGAATAAACATGGTGATCAACTTGGCTTACTCTCAATCTGTCCCTGACCGGCCTCTCCTGGCCCCTATATATAGGTGGCCGGATCTCAAGGAACCGGTCGGGTCCGATACATATTACAATGTCTGTATACGACATGGACTCGTACTTCGACTACGAATATTCTTAGGCCTAGCTTAATGGGCCTCAGGGGTACACAAGTAACGGGCTCTATTAGCTATACCCTTGTCATATAGTATATCACACATAATTATGCATTTTCATAATAATTTTAAACAAACACAATGGCCATAGAAAAGCTTCATCTGGCCTACGATTTATCTCTCACGTGTCAACAAGGTAGATGGATCTTGCATCATAGCTGCTTATCGAAGATGGTGTTTGGCAAACCCTCTTAAAGAGAAAATATGTTGGCTCGAAGGCAATATCTCATGTAGTTTGGAAACCTGGCGATTCACACTTCTGGGCTGGTCTGGTGGCAATGAAGAACAATTCTTTCGCTTCAGATCTCTTTTAATAAAGGATGGATTGCAGATATGTTTTTGGGAGGAGAAGTGCCTTGGATACCACATTCCGGGAACTATATCCTGCTTTGCATAACATTGTACAACACAAAGGTGATACCGTTGCTACTGTGATGGTGTTCTCACCTCTGAATGTAACATTTATTGAGAGATTTAATGGGGCCTAGAGTAGTTGCATGGAACGCCTTACTGTATCGGTTGGCTTCTATGTAATTAAACACATGGAACTAATGATTTTGATGGAATCTACATGCGAATATAAGTTTCTATGTGGATTCATTGTATAAAATGCTTATATATCAGTTGATAACAATAAGATGATTTGAAAGATAAAGATAACATTAAAGACCAAAGTTTTTGGTAGGTATCTTCATAGAGGAGTGAAACTAACCAAAGCTAATCTTGCTAAGAGGAATTGGCATGGGAGAAGAAGGTGTGTTTTCTGTCAATGACGATGAGACTATTAAACACCTTTTTTAGTGCCTATTCATCAAATCTACATGGTCAATCATCTAAGTAGCTTTCGACCTGTATCCCCATGTAATGTTATCAGTATCTTTGGAAATTGGCGTCATGGTATCGATTATAGGTTTAGAATACTTATTAGAGTGGAAGCGTTTGCGATTATTTGGTCATTTTGGCTATGTAGAAATGATAATGTGTTTAATGATAAAAATTCTTCTTCCTTGCAGGTCATCTATCGGTTATGCTTTGTTTATGGTCGTCTTTATAACATGTGGAGAACCCCGACCTATTTATGGAAGTTTGTACATGGTTGGAGGATACAGTAAGAAATATTTTTTCCAACATGGATGACCATAGCGATGAGGAATTAACGGAGGGGTCCACCAAAGGCGGAAGTTACGCTAGGGTGATCGAGAGGCGATCGCGCTAAAGCTAGGGTTTTCCTCTGGAGGGTGGTGGCAATCAGCGGTGAAGAGGACCTCGACGGCGGGATCCGGCTTCGGGCGGCAGTGTGGACGTTCTCTAGATCGTGCCTCCACTAGTGAGTGCCTCGATCTAGGATTTCATGGCTTCTCCGACAAACTCTGGGGTGAGAAGAGGCGAGTCCTGCAGGACTCCATCTCGATCTCCTTGCTAAGAGGGGAGCGGGGGATCTGGCTGCTGGCCTCTCGGCCAGGATGGGCGATCTGTTACTTACTGAGAAGGAGGCCACTGGGTTGGTAATCACCCCGTAAGCTGGTGACCGGAGCCCTAGAAAGGGCCATGCAAAGAGCTTGGGGCCTTCACAGCTCTGTGCAATTCAAAGACATCGGCGACAACCAGTTCATGGTCCAATTTTCATCGGAAGGAGACTGAAAGCACGTGATGAAAGACGGCCCCTGGCAGTTCGACTTCAATGTGATTCTTCTGAGAGAATACAACAGATTAGTTCGGCCATCTGATATGGTCTTCGACTCTCTAGATATCTGGGTAAGGGTTTTGGACCTCCTGATGGACTTCATGAATAGTGCTTCTGGGAGAGATCATTGGTGGATGGATAGGAAAGTATATCCAAACTGATGTGGATGATGAAGGAATAGCCTGGGGCAAAGATTTGAGAATTTGTGTTGCTGTCCGGGTTGATCAACCTCTCTTGCGGGGTGTGCCATTAAAAAACTCAGAGGAAGATGATGTGCAGGGGAATTGGTTTGATCTGAAGTATGAGAAAATCCCACACTTTTGCTTTGATTGTGGGCGTCTAGTGCATCCTGCTGAAGGTTGTCAAGCTGAGAAGGATGATACCAAACAGTGGGGTGAGTGGCTCAGAGCTTCTCCGGGTAGAAGCCATAAACCCCCTCCGAGAGCTCGTCCATCTATGTCTTCTGGCAGCTATAATTTTAGCCGATCGGCTGAATCGGATCCTCGAGGAAGGGGTGGTGTGACCATTAGAGATCTTCCTCCTCGCAGAAACCTAACTTTTGAGCAGTCTCAGTCAAACCTATCTCGCACTGGCGGGAGGGATCAGAGGAGAGAGGAAGAAGATGTGACAAGCCCATGGAAATTCAATAGCTCCGGGGCGTATGATCAGCGTGCGGGGAAGGCACATGTGGAGCAAGATCAAAGGAAAAAACCTGGAACCTTTATTCGTCGCCAAAGGCCTGACTCCAATGCTTTGGTTGCAGACAAGAAACATTTGCCGCAGGGCAATAGATCAAACAAACGCACGAAGCAAATCTGGGTGCAAGTTCCAGTGCAAGTTGTAGGCGAATAGGGATTCTGAATCAGCTGGTAAGCGTCAACGAGCTGCCTCTGTTTTTGATAGACTTGAAGATCCATCGGCGGACCCTACGAGGCAGGGCCGCCGAGAGCAATGAATATCCTCAGCCTCAACTGCCGCGGTTTAGGATTGGAAGCGGCAGTAGGCGAAGTAAGGGACTTGATCAGGTCCTACAACCCGACGGTGGTGTTCCTTTGCGAGACTAAACAGAAGAGGAAAACTATGGATCGCTTGCAATGGAGCTTGGGTTTTAGACATGGTGTGTGTGTGGAAGGTAAAGATAAAGGAGGTGGTCTAGCCTTGTGGTGGAGAGATGGTGTGGAGGTTGCTGTCCGCCCTTGGTGTCAGTACTTTATAGACGCAAAAATTACTACGCACACTGGTTCATGGAGATTCTTGGGCATCTATGGAGAACCAAGAACGGAGCTGAGAGGGAAAACGTGGGAGGCGATGCGGTATTTGAGAGCTCAAGATGACCTCCCCTGGATATGCGCTGGTGACTTCAATGAAATTCTAAGCCAGGAGGAACAGGTGGGTGAAAATGTAAGGAATGAGAACCAAATGGCAAACTTTAGGCAATGCTTGACGGACTACCGTCTAGCTGACCTTGGGTACTCGAGCTACCCCTTCACTTGGGATAATAAAAGAGAGGGCAGAGCAAATGTGCAAGCTAGATTGGATAGGGCCACGGCCAATGTCTCCTTCCTATAATTGTTTCCTCTAACCCAAGTTCAACATGTTGCCACGGAGGAGTCTGACCATATGGCTTTACTGATCAAAGCGGCTGCTGAGGCGGACAGCCGTCCTCACCAAAGAACTCGTGGGTTTATTTTGAAGAAATGTGGACTAAACACCCTAAGTTTGATCGCATGTTAAGTGATGCTTGGAAAAATAGTAGTTATCTCGGCTCTGGTGCTACTGGCTTGTGTTTGCGTCTGAAAGAAGTGTCTGCGGACTTGAAAAGGTGGATTTTTAACACTTTTGGCTTTGTCCAGAAAGAGATAAAGAAACTGCATGCTGCTCTGGAGGAAGCCAAGACTCAGTCTCTAGTTTCTGGATCCTCACTAGAGGTAAGAAATATTGAGAAGAGACTTCACGAAGTGCATGAGTCAGAGGAAATCATGTATAGACAGCGCTCTAGGCAGGAGTGGCTCAAAGCTGGTGACAAAAACACCAAGTTCTTTCAGAACAGAGCGTCGCACCGGTGACGGAAAAATACAATTTGTTTTCTGAAGAACTCCGATGGGAGCAGGTGTGATTCTGATGTCGGTATGCGGGAGATGGCCAGGTCTTTCTACTCGTCTTTGTATACTTCTGAAGGCTCGGCTGATTCTGAACGGATCCTTGATAAGGTTTTGGCATTTATCTCGAATGACATGAACGAGAAGCTGACAGTAGCTATCTCTGACTCAGAAATAGAAAAAGCACTATTCCAAATGGGCCCAACCAAATCGCCGGGACCAGATGGGCTGCTTGCCCTTTCCTATCAATGCCACTGGGCTGAGCTAAAACCCACAGTTTGTAATGCGGTTAGGGGGTTCCTAGCGGGAACAGACTCTCCTGCTGATCTTAATGATACAATCTTGTTCCTAATCCCAAAGGTTAACGCCCCAGAGAGTCTGAGCCAATTTAGACCGATTGCGCTGTGTAATGTTCTGTACAAAATTGGGTCTAAGGTGCTGGCTAATAGACTCAAGCAAATTATTCCGGCCCTCATCTCAGAAGAACAGAGTGCATTTGTCCCAGGGCGACTTATATCTGATAATGTCTTTATTGCCTATGAGTGCACTCCAATGATCAGAACGAGGAAGAAGATAACCCCTTTGTGTGCTGTCAAATTAGATATGGTGAAACCATATGACAGGGTGGAGTGGATATTTCTAGAGAAGATGATGCAGAAGATTGGTTTCTCTCAAGGTTGGGTGGACATATTTATGAGATGTCTCTCTTCGGTGCGCTTTTCGGTCAAACTGAATGGTGGTCTCTCCGAGCTCTTTCTTCCCTCCAGAGGTCTACGTCAGGGAGATCCAATTTCTCCCTACCTGTTCCTTTTCTGTGTGGAAGGCTTTTCTGTTTTTGTTGAAAGAGGCACAACGAGAGAATCTTCTTAGAGGAGTAAAATTCGGATCAAATGGTCCGCATATCACTCATCTTCTTTTTGCTAATGACAGTGTTGTTTCCCTTGAGGCCACGGACAGTAGCTTTCAGACTTTGAAGCAAATCCTTGTAGATTATGAGGTGAGCTCTGGAGTAAAATTTGGATCAAATGGTCCGCATATCACTCATCTTCTTTGGAAAAGGTTGCACAAATGATGTCAAGGAAAATCTGAAGCAAGTGTGTGGTATCTCCTCGGAAGCCCTCTCAGAAAAATACCTGGGACTGCCCACGGTAGTTGGTCGCTCTAAGGAAGGATGCTTTAAGCATATCAGAGAAAGGGCATGGGGGAAGGTGAAAGGTTTAAAGGGTCAAGGCATGTCGAAGGCTAGCAAAGGCACGTTGATAAAATCGGTCATTCAAGCAGTCCCAGCTTATGCTATGAGCTGTTTTTATTTCACCAAAAAACTCTGCACTCAACTTACCTCTATCTCGTCGAATTTTTGGTGGGGTGATAAAGATGGGCAAAAGAAGGTCCATTGGATAGGATGGGGCAAAATGTGCAGAAGCAAAGAGCAAGGAGGCTTGGGTTTCTGGGATTATGAATGCTTTAATCAAGCTTACCTAGCAAAGCAAGGCTGGCGCTTGCTCACTGATCCCAACTCGCTATGTGCCAGTGTCCTCATAGCAAGGTATTTTAAAGATGGTGATTTCTTGAGTGCTGCGTGCCCTAAACGGGCTTCCTATACGTGGAAGGGTATAATTCATGGTAGGAATTTGCTCAGGGAAGGACTGGTGTGGAGGATTGGCAATGGAGAATCTATTAAAATCGCTGACGATAATTGGATTCCAAGGTCTAAAGTGCAACATCCACTGGGACGTCTCCAAGAAGAGTGCCCCGAGTGTGTAAGTGATTTCATTATCGCAGAGGGGGGTGCATGGGATGTTGAAAAAGTAGCGGGACACTTCGTCCCGCTCGATGTGACTGACATCCTATGGACTCCTGTTGGTCGGGCAGGCACTACTGATTTCCCGGCGTGGAATTTTACCAAGAATGGTGTGTTCTCGGTGAAGACGGCATACCATCTTGCTCTACAAAGGAAGGAAGTAGCTAAGGGAGCTTCTGAATCAAGCAGTTCTTGTGATGAACACAAAGGCTGGCTTTCGTTATGGGATGCCCAAGTTCCAAACAAAATCAAAGTTCACGTGTGGAGACTAGTGATGAACGGATTGGCGGTAGGTACCGAGCTCAGTCATAGGAGGATGAAGGACGGCATTGTCTGTCTTGCGTGCGGCAGAACTGAGAGTTTGGTACATCGCTTCTGGTCCTGC
This sequence comes from Dactylis glomerata, assembly GCA_007115705.1. Classification (NCBI taxonomy): domain Eukaryota; kingdom Viridiplantae; phylum Streptophyta; class Magnoliopsida; order Poales; family Poaceae; genus Dactylis; species Dactylis glomerata. The sequence continues at coordinate 3,972,472 of QXEO01000220.1, forward strand.
CCCCACTCGGCCTCAGCGTGGAACTATCTGTCAGAATTCTCTGGGTGTTAGTTTCCCCAACCACCTGTCACACTCAGATGTCATGCTGATCTGAAGGGCTGGCTGTTGGATTGGATTGGGAGAGGGTCGAGCGACCAGATTGCTTTGAGATTTCAAATGCTCTACAACCTTTGGCTTACTCACAATGATGCTCGGGAGTCGCTGCAACTGGATAACCCGACCAGTGTAGCTCGAATATGTGTCTCTGCGGTTGAGGAATGGCTAAATATCCATCGGAAGGAGTCGACAAGAACCTCTAGGACACCGGAGCACTGGCTCCCTCCTAAACCAGGTTGGTGCAAGATCAACACTGACAGAGCTTTTTGCAAAGCTGATGGCAATGGCGGGGGTGGCGTGATTCTGCGCGATCACCATGGTAGCTTCATCTCTGGAGCCTGCCATTTTTTCCCCATGTCGCTGATGCTGAAGGCGTTGCGCTCAGGGCGTGTATGCATGGTCTGCTCCTTGCGAGGGAGCTCAACCAGGAGAAGGTTATTCTCGAAACGGACTGCTGCGGGGTTGTTGCCAAACTGGCAAATGGAGATTGGGATAGGTCACTTTATGGCTCGCTGATTGAAGACATCAAATATCTTCTTCAGGGTTCAGTGACACGGTCGTTCGATCGATCCGGCGCAAAGCAAATGGTGTTGCGCACATTATGGCGAAGGAAGGCTGCGATGGGAGAATAAATAGGACCTGGCGGGCTGTGCCCCCTTCTATTGTTATGAACACACTTGTAAAAGACTTGTCTGTTGCTTAATATGATCGCAGCGTTAAATCTCAAAAAAACATGGATGACCATATAATCTTTTTATCGGACCACCATCACTTTAGGCGATTTACAATTTCTCTTAATAATATGTATTTCACCTTTTTTATTTTTAAATGGCTATGATATCCTAGCTATCCAGAAATCGGATGTAATGCTTAAACATCTTCCCTTATCGAAAAACATAGCCATGCATGGAGTAGAAGTAAAACCGAGCAGGTAAGTTCATCGCTTCTAGTTCACCTGTCCCAAGGAGTTGAAACCAAGTGTTTATAAAAACTAGGAAATATGCCCGTGCGTTGCATTGGGAGAGAAAACTCATATCACGACTCAGCGCAACCGGGAGAGAAAACTCATATCACGACTCGGCGCAATGCATATTCTATCACTTTTTGCCTCATTTAGTTATCCTTTTTGGTACTTGTATTTTAAAGCATTTTTTTCCATAATTTATTTTAGCAAATCAAGATCCAAAATTCAGGAACAAATCAAAATAATGTCAGAGATCTATCTAGCCTATAGTGTCATATTCACTCGTCAAGATTTAAGAAGTAATAGACACGTTCTTCAATTGCACATGGATTTGGAAAAAATGAAACAAATAACAATATAACCATGTATAAGAACAATGTATATGATTAGGGTCGTGTTATTTCTATACTACTTCTGTTCTATTGCCTGGCTTATCCTCTATATCACATGAGACACACAGAGAGAGAGGTGAAAATTGATTAAAGAAGAGACCAAAAGAGGAGAGACCGCGACAGGGGAAAATAGACCGGAGAAGAGACAGAGAGAACAAAGAGGGATTCAAAAATTGATCTGAGGTGCTGCAGCTGCACAAGCACGAGGAGCACGTCTTTAAGCTTCCTCAAGCTTTCTATGCTCTGACAGAGTCATGGAACGGCTCTAGGCGTGGATCCAGGCATCCAGCCCCACCGAGGATGAAGAAGCGGCGGGCCGAGCCGCCGAGGGACCAACCAGGAGCAAACAGCCACGCGTCCTACTCACCGGCCGAGCGGAGGCAGGAGACGGCGGGAGCTCGGCCGGCCGCCATGACTGAGCTCCGCCTGCTGTACGTCCCCATGTCGCGCTCGAGGCGGCGCCCCCAGGAGATGGCGGGGGGAGCTCGGCCAGCCGCCATGGCCGAGCACTCACCGAGCTTGCGCTCGAGGCGAGGTGATGCCTCCCATGCTTCCCCGTGTCTGGCCGAGCGGAGAAGGCGGCGGGAGCTCGGCCGTCCACCATGTCCGAGCGCTCACGAAGCTCGCGCTCGAGGCGGCGTCTACCATGCATCCCCGTGTCCGTCCAAGCGGAGGCAGTAGATGGCAGCAGGAGCTCGGCCGACCGCCATGGCCGAGAGCTTCTAGACACTCCTGCGAGCCTCCCGTGAGCGGCAGAGCGACGGCTTCGCCGGCGACTGGAGCCGTGTGCGAGGCGGCGAGGTGGGTGGATCTCCCCTGGGTCAAGCGGATCCCAGCGGCACACACCACCGTTCCCTGGCCGCGCGGATCCCCGACAGCGCCCCATCGAAGAAGGAGGGGATAAGGTGAAGGTTACTGCAAGGGGCTAAACTATAAAAGTGGCAACCACCGATCTTAGAGTGATTGCGGGTTAATTTCTCCAAAAGTCATTTTTCAGTTCTATTTATAAAGATTTGTAGAGATACTGCGGGTTGATTCACAGAATTAGGTAGGATTTTTTTGCAAAACGTCCGACGGAAGAACCAAACCATAGAACCCTTGCGTACTTTATTATTAGGGGGTATAGATATAGATATAGATATTTGTAGACAACAACGGAGGTTGGAGCTGGAGTAGCGGATATTTAAATTAGCCTTGTACTAACCCTTCTTATGCTTATTGTGAGATCTGATATTGAGTCCTCACGTCTGATATCCATGTCTAGCCTGCAGTTGTTGTCGATGTAGTGTTTCCTGCTGTCTAGTTTTTTGTCCTTCATGGTTTTTCCTAATCGCAACCAAAGAAGCAACGACTGCCTGAGACGCTCAATTGCTGGAAGCCCGGAAGTATCTTTTTCCCTAATGGCATAAGACAGTCGATTGCTGGAAGCCATGAAGTATTTTTTTGCCGTTGGACATGGCCGTGCTCGATCTCTTGCCTCTCGTATGTCTTCTGGCAACCGGATCTTGTATTTCATACTGACACACTCGCAATATGGTCGCCTTTTTCCCACTGGCAATACACGCCGGAAGCTGACGTTGTTGTTTCTTCGAGCTGTGTCGGATCGCGTCCATGGCTTTCATTGTCTGCTTTTCTTGGTCAGATCTCTCGCCCGGGCAAATATGTATGCACATGGATGATACTTGCGGTATCAAGAATCTCTTACAGCCAAGACCAATACTCATCAATTAATGGATTGTGCTAGACAAATAATACATGAGATCTGGAGGATATCTCCAATTCCCAATCTAACCGAGATTCTTCAACATGATTTAGATTTGTGGCTTTGGACTACAATCGTGAAGATATACGGACCTTGAGGACACAAATCGGCCTAGTGGGCAGTGGGTTTGTCAGGCAGTTTGCCGAGAATATCATCAAGCAGGCAGCCGGGCGTGACGGACGCATCTTTGATGAGATTGAATCCATCAGGCGTTCTAGTCTTTCACAGGCGCGTTCTAGTCTTTCACGTCACGGATGCGTATTTGTTCCGATCAACTATGAAGAGTCCGTGAGTAATACAAACATATAATCGTATCTATACCTTATTGTTTTCCGAGCTAACGTACGTTGTAACACTAAACTGCTTAATCCTAGCCCGACGGAAGAACCAAACCATGGAACCCTTGCGTACTTTATTATTAGGTATAGATATAGATATAGATTGCACTAGGTCCGTCCCTAGGGAGGCCGAAAGGCATCGATCCCGGCGTATCGGTTGGCGGGCAACCAGATCAGGCGCGCTGATTGATGTGGTAGTATCAGATTAGAGTAGATAACGCCTGATGAGATGCTGCGTGTTTGGTTGGCATGAAGCCATGGTGGTTCTTGAGATTCCTTCAAGTTGGAACTCCGTACAGAAGACTACTAGTCCGACTGTCCTACTTGTACAGGTGCACACGGTTCATTTGCAGCATGTGAGCCGTGTCCGGTAGCACAACGTGGATCCGCAGTGTGTGCCACTGCCAACTAATCCAAGACTATTCAGCTAGCAGGGGTAGACCTAATTATCAACTGATGTAAAGTAGGAGTGTAATGTGATAAACCGAAAGCCCAGGGTATTACACATAATCTTCTCACGGCAAGTTCAAGAATACTATTCCATTTGAGAATCTTCAAGAATACCATTTGCTGCCCACTCATCGATGACAGAGACTTGCAGAATCGCATTGTGTGACCTCCTTAGGGAGCAATTCGCCTTAAACACACCACACATCCATAGATAAATCCTTCAGCTAGTTGACCTGATTGTAAACTATGCCATTGATCTACCAAGTGACCTGAAAGTCATACGTATATGTGGGGCTTGAAAGACATTAAGAAACCAGTCCGTCAGCCAATAATAATCCTTGTCGTCTTCTAGCAAATTTGTTAACCATTTGAAGAAATGATTTATGACAAGGCTAGCATGTATTGCTAGATCTGTGCAAGCCTCGAATAGAAATATGCAAAAGCCCAACTGATCTTTGTACTTGTAATATAGGATAGTATACATTTTCTTTGAAGCTGTCAGCCTCAGCATAGCTCATATATACCCTGAAAATATCTTAAGAAACAATGAGGAAAGATGGGTGGAATTGGCATCTGTGTGACAGAATAATTGAATGAGGTTGGGAGTAACAATTCTGTGTGCTCCACATTTGAGTGGCAAATCTTTAACCAGTTCCGTAATCTTTCTCTGTCACGAGTACGTGTACGACTACAATGACTTGACAACGAGTCATCGTCACAAGTAGACCAATGGCGGCCTTGTGTTGCAGTAACAACGATTAAGATCAGCCCAATAATGATCGATAAACCCTGTAGGGGAGCACGCAGCTTCGTTTACAGTAAAACCATTGCACACATAGTTCGCACCACTTTGTCTCAGTGGGCGATGTGCTATTCCTGATAACACAGAGCAGTTAGTAAAACTGTACCGTAAAGTTGCTGACCGCTGATACATCAGCATCTGGATCTGGATCGGTGGTTCTTAGCCCGAGGAGACATCTCAGATCCAGTGAATAGTGATCGCTGGCGCGTGATCACCACACGCTTATGATCGTAGCAAGAGTAGACAACATTTTTTCAGAAAGGGGAGGCGTGGTGGTGGCCTCCGTTAGGCTTGTAACCCTTCTTGTAAATGTTGTTGTTGTCTTCTTTCACTTAATATAATAACGCGCAGAGCTCTGTGGGTTCTCAAAAAAAAAGATGAAAGCCTTAGCCTTTGGTTTTTGCATTGAAGTACGACACATAATTTATTACAGCACATGAATTATACTCCCTCATTTCAATGAATAAGACATATTTTTTTAAAAACTCAAGCTAAGTAAATTTTAACAACCTTTTAGAAAAAACTATCAATAACTAAAATATTCTATAGATATCGTATGAAAATATATTTCATGATGTATCTAACGATATTGATTTTTTATTGTGTATGTTAACGATTTAAAAATTTGGTCAAACTTTTCATTATTTGATGTTTGAAAAAAAAATTAGACCTTATTCATTGGAATGGAGGTAGTATAAGATCAGTACATGTATCAACCATCTAAATATAAAACAAGAAGAATTGTAGCGATGCATCAACAAGGGATCCTATTATTGAAGTGTCACACCAGTAGTACAAAAATACACCCAATATTCATAGCTTGACGCTTGTCCTCTAGTTGAAGAAAGAACTATATACGGGTCCAATGGGTGGCCAAAGGACCTAAGAAAAGGAAACTCTTGGCTTCTTTAAGATAAATTCATTGCGCATATATCATATTGTTCAAAGTAAAGCACAAACTCCCACTCAGATTTAAACTTTATCTTTCTTAGGTATACTCTTCACCCAATTTCAAACAAATTTGTGAAGCTAGTTGGAGGTGATAAATGGAAGGACATATGTAGAACACACAATATCATTTTGCAAAGGGACATTCACAAAACAAGTGTTGAATCACAAAAAAAACTTATAATTTTGAAAGGAGGTAGTCACACTTTGTGGTGAAGCAACCACATATAAAACCCGATTTTCAGTGGGACCTTCATTTTTCAAATGTACTTTCCAAAAACATTGTGTTACCATGCATGACGAAGGAATGACAGATGGGCCCCCGACATTCGCCTACCTGGTTTTCGGTCCAGGTGGGGTGTCTCAGGAGAGGCTTTCGAGGCCCGTCAAGGCAGTGTTTCGATGCGGCCCGGGAGTATTACTTGGTGTACAAGCGAAGTTTCGAAGAGTCCAAGCTAGATTAGGTCTCGGTTGATCCGATCTGTACTTGGCTTGAGAAACACTCCTGAGACCTAGCCTTATCTTATAAAAGGCTGGGAGGGAGGTTTCGAAACCAGAGAATCACTTCCACCCACCTCACGCCGGAGCGCTCGACAACTTAGAGCTCTCTGCTTTTGGCCAGATCCAATCTGCGCCGCCATTGTAACACCATCATCGTCGCCACCACCTCAATACAAAAGTCAGACAAGCAGGACGTAGGCCTTTTACCTTTCGAGGGGGCTGAACCTGGGTAAATCCTCGTGTCCTTTTGCTTTCGTCTGATCGCCGTCGAGTTCGCCAGGTTCCCAATACGCTTCCTAGATCGAAAGCCCTTCGACATGGGCATTGCCGGGGATAAACCTCGTCAATTGGCGCCGACCGTGGGGACGACGGGATCTGGATCTACGGATTCGCCGGCTCCATCACCAACCGCAACCAAGATCGGCATCGACACCGCCGTCGGCATCGCTGCGTCGACCAACGACAACACCACTTCCAAGATCGGCATCGACACCGCCGTCGGCATCGCTGCGTCGACCAACGACAACACCACTTCCAAGATCGGCATCGACACCGCCGTCGGCATCGCTGCGCCGACCAACGTCGGCACCCCCGTCAAGATCGACGCTACCGTCGGCATCGCTGCGTCGACCAACGACGACACCACTTCCAAGATCGGCATCGACACCATTGCCGGCATCGCTATGCCGGCCATCGTCCACACCAGCCCGATGGAATTCGAGACTGGCGCCGTCGAATCGACTGTCATCGATGGCATCTCGCCAAGCACCATCAACCTCACCTCGACGATGAGCGCCATCGACCCCGTCCCGAGCGCGGCAAGGGCAGCGCCCGAAGGCTACGACATGGCCTTCGGACTGTTCAATTTCCATGTGGACAGCAATGGAGCAATGGAACTGCTCTCCATCGGCGAATCGGCTCCACTCGTGGCCGAAGCGACGACACCACCATCCGTCGGGGGTAAACCCTCGGCAAGCGCGTCACTAGCGCCGTCGAAGGAGGAGCTGAGACTGAAGATTTCGACCCCATCAGTAGGGTCGATTGATTTCGAATATCCGCCTCCATCCCCGACCACCGCATACTGCGTCGACTGCGACGCATACCACTACATAGGCGCCGGAGATTTCTCACTCCATGAGATCGCCGGCTGTGAAGATCCGCGGGGAGGTATAGCAGCTATCTACCCAACGATATCCGAGTGCGATCGGGCTCTCAACGCCCTCACGCTTCGTACGGCACCCTATGATCCTGACTACGTCGAAGGATTATACTCGGACTACACGTGCTCTGACGACGACGACGTCTACCCCGAAGCTAAGGGGAAAATCGGCAATTCGGTGAGCTCTGCCTCACTATGCGAATCTAGCGCATCCAGCGACGGCTATATGGCTGATCATGACTCTGACTTCATGGTCGAAATCGGGCCCTACGTCGAAAACGACGATGTCTATCCTCCAGCGCTGGGCGAGATCAGCGATGACTCGACCCCATGGCCCGGGGGCCATTGCATGATGGCATCGCACAACGACGGAAACGACAACGACGGTCGAAACCGATCAGACAGCGGTCGCCAAGTGGTCACACATGACCAGATCCGGTTCGCAAGAAGGGTCTATGCGGGCGAAGTAAACTTCGGACCCAACCCAAGTCCAAGCGATCTGGCTGCACTCCGATTCGTCGTTCAGGAGCAAAAAGATCAGATCAGCGCTGATAGGCGAGTGTTGGAACGACGCAGAGAGGAGGCCGATGCATCCAGCAGGAGGAGGGCAGAAAGATCATCGCACTACTCTTCAAGCGTTCAGCACAGATCAAGATCGCGCACTCAGCAGGGGGCCGATATGCATAATGTCACTCGAAACCTGGAGGCAGAATTCAACGAAGCTGAGTTAATGCCCAAGACCAAGGAAGCAGCAATCATGGCTGCAGCGGCATACATTGCTGCGAACGCGTCTAACGGTGATGAACATATGCGACACCTGCGAAATCTAGCACTCGAAGGAGTAAGGGTGCTGCAAGGCACGCCTGGCTCAGCACATGATGCGACAACAGCAAGAGCCGCTCCACCACCGGAACAGGCTAGGCACCCAGCACCAGCGCCAGCCGTAGCGCCTCGGACGCATGTGGTCGAACCTCTCAACGGAGAGCTTCGGCATGGCCTGGCCCAGCATAGAGTCGACCAAGGGCGAGCGCGACGCGAGGCGGAAGCGTTCGGCGGTCCCAGCGACGGACTCTGCGGGGCAGAATGCTTTAGCCTTTTGATCCGCTCGGCACCATTGCCGAAAGGAATCAAGCTCAGCGACGGCGTAGTCAAGTTCAACGGGCAGCAGGATTCCCGAATTTGGCTAGATGATTTCATGACCGCTGTCAAGATCAGCGGCGGATCCAGAGACAACGCTCTCCAGTTGTTATCACTGCACCTAAAAGATAACGCAAGGGCATGGTTGAATAATCTCGCCCAAGACAGCATTCGCTCCTGGGAAGAGTTTCGGCAAACGTTTATCGCAAATTTCCGAGGCACCTCACGACGCCCTACGTCGTTCGAAGAGCTTCGCTTATGCGTGCAGAAGACCGGCGAAAACCTGAGGTCATACATCTCACGATGGATCAGCCTTCGGAACACGACAGAGAATATCTCGCCCGAAAGGGCCATTGATGCATTTCGGGACGGCTTATTTCGGCGTGACTTCAAGGAGGAACTGGGGCGCTGCAAGCCCAGAACCATCGACCACCTCATGAGTTTGGCGAACGAATGGGCCGATGGCGAGGACTCCATCTCGGCTCCCAGAAGCCGCCGTCGATCAGCAGAACACGATGGCGATGCGAAGGATCAGTTCCATCCCGGATCTCGGAAGAAAGGTCGCCGAAGCCGCTACGACAACACGGAGAACGTAGACATGATAGCAGCTGGCTACGTCCACGAAGACCGCGACGACAATCGCGACTTACCACGACGAGGAAATACTTACTACGGCAGCAGCAGCCGTGACTCGAAACCCAGCAAGGAGTGGCGTCGCCGGCAGCCACAGCTGTCGGCAGAAGAGATGCTCGACAGCGGATGCCCAAGGCACATGTACCTCGACAAGGACGGAGTACGAAAACCTGCACACCTCCTCATCGAGTGCAGGGAATTCCTTCGCCTCAACCGAGCACTTCAGGAGAGGATGAATGTCGAGCAACCAGTGGCAGGGGCGATAGCCTACAACGCTCCACCGCCACCACCGAATCCACCAGCAAATGTCGTACAGCAAAGCCATCAGGCCGCTGCGATCCAGCAAGCCGAGCAGCGACAGCCGGCAAACAAGGAAGAAGAGTTCCCGCCTCCAAGAGGTTTCGTGCCCATGATTCAGAGGGGGCGCCCGACGAACAAAGTTCGGCGGAAACGCGCGAGAGAAGTATTCCACGCCGAGCACGCGCCACCAGCTACTCCCGAATATCTGAATTGGTCCGAACACCCGATTGGTTTCGACCGGTCAGATCATCCACCGAAGATACCACGCCCAGGACACCATGCTCTGGTTCTTGAGGCACAGATAGGGGGCTTCACCTCGAAAAAGGTGTTCATGGACGGAGGCAGCAGCTTGAACCTAATCTATGCAGACACGCTGCGAAAGATCAAGATTCCACTAAACAATCTCCTGCCAACAGAGACCTCCTTCCACGGAATCGTCCCGGGAAAGCCAACGTATCCATTGGGGGCGATACACCTCGACGTCATCTTCGGCACTAAAGCAAACTTCAGAAAGGAGAAGATCGAATTCGAGGTGGTCGACTGGCCCTCGCAGTACCATGCCATCCTCGGGCGACCAGCGTTCGCCCGATTCATGGCGGTACCCCACTACGCCTACCTCAAGTTGCGGATGCCCGCAAACAGAGGACCACTAACGATCAGCGGCAGCTTCGCGCGGTCAGAAAACTGCGACAAGGACTTCAACGACATGTCCCAGACTTTCGGGGTGCACGAGGAACTGCACCACATTCGGGAAGCCACTGTCATGGACATCGACCCACCGGCGCAGCAGAACGCCCCAGAGTTGTCTTTCGATGCCACCAAAGACACCCGCGAACACCAGATCCACCCGACTGATCCAACCAAGACGGCGCGGGTGTCGAACTCCCTTTCCCCCGCATAGGAAAGCGCGCTCGTCGAGTTCCTCCGTGAGCACTGGAGGATGTTCGCCTGGTGTCCAGCATATATGCCAGGCATCCCCAGGGAACTCGCCGAGCACGAGCTTAAAATATTCCCCAACGCAAAACCGGTCAAGCAGTCTATGCGACGGTACAATCCAGAGAAGGCCAAGTCGATGGGCGAAGAAATCAATCGCCTCCTTGAAGCTAAGTTCATCAGAGAGATCAAGGAAGTCACATGGCTCTCGCCACCGGTCATGGTGGAAAAGAAGGACACCAAGATCTACAGGATGTGCATCGACTTCACAGCTCAAACAAACACTGCCCGAAGGACTACTTCCCTTTGCCCCGAATCGACCAGATTGTTGATTCCACGGCAGGATGCGAGCGCCTCTCGTTCCTCGACGCCTACTCTGGATATAACCAGATACGGCTAAAGGTAGAAGACGAAGACAAGACGGCGTTCATCACCCCGCACGGGGTATACTGCTACATGACGATGCCTTTCGGGCTCAAGAACGCTGGAGCTACGTATCAGCGGTGTATGCAAGCATGCTTGAAGGAACAAATCGGACGCAACGTCGAGGTCTACGTCGACGACATTGTCATCAAGACATCGAAAGCAGATACTCTGCTCGACGACCTTCGAGAAACCTTCGCCAACCTCGACAGATATAGCATCAAGCTTAATCCGAAGAAATGCTCTTTCGGAGTACCCACCGGCCAACTGCTGGGCTATCTGATCTCCGAGAGAGGAATTGAAGGCAACCCAGAGAAGATAAAGGCCATCATCAGCATGCACCCTCCAAAGACGCTCCGACACGTCCAGCAGTTGACAGGCTGACTCGCAGCGCTTAGCCGCTTCATCAGCAAGCTTGGCAAAAAAGCACTGCCCTTGTATCGACTGCTCAGAAAAACAGACAACTTCACATGGACCGAAGAAGCGCAAGCCGCCTTCGACGACCTCAAGCGACGACTATCGACCTCCCCAGTTCTCGTTACACCTCGAGAAAAAGAGCCAATGTTGCTGTACATTGCGGCTACAAATCAAGTTGTCAGCTCGGTGCTTGTGGTTGAACGCGCAGAGGAAGGCAAAGAGCACGGTGTTCAGAGGCCCGTGTACTACTTAAGCGAAGTCCTGTCGCCAACCAAGCAAAGATACCCCCATTATCAGAAGTTGGCATACGCCATCTACATGACGGGGAAGAAACTGCCGCACTATTTCGAGTGCCACTCCATCATAGTAGTGGCTTCGAACCCAGTCTCCAGCATCCTCAACAACCCAAACGCTACAGGGCGTGTGTCGCTATGGGGAGTCACGCTAGGACCCTGGGAGATTACGTACCAGAGCCAGTCCGCAATCAAGTCACAGGTCCTACCGGATTTCATAGCCGAATGGACAGAAGCCCAGATGCCCGAACTACCAGACCTGTCGAACAGCTGGACCATCTTCGTCGATGGGTCCAAGCGGGTTTCGGGGGCAGGAGCAGGAGTTATCCTGGTATCACCACAAGGAGACAGGATGCGCTACGTCCTCCGCATGCGTTTCCCGAATCCCTCCAACAACGAGGCAGAATACGAAGCCGTCCTTCACGGTATGCGCATGGCGAAGGCCTGCGGGGCAACCCGCATCAAGATTCATGGAGACTCGAACCTCATCGCTCAGCAAGTCATGAAGGAGTGCGACGCAACTTGCGCGAACATGATCGCATATCGCGCCATGTACGACAAGCTCGAAGGCGAATTCGAGGGCTGTGAAGTAACACACATCGGCAGGGAAAGCAACGAGGAGGCAGATAACCTGGCCAATGTCGGCTCAAGATGCCTCCCAATACCGCCAGGTGTTTTCTTCGAGGAGATATTCGAACGCTCCGTCAAGATCAAACCCACACCTGACCCGGCGTTAACAACACGTCCGGGGGCTCGGACAACCGACACCGCCCCAGCGGCAGGAGCAGCAGACCTCCCAAAGGATGCAGCCGCGGTCATGCTCGTCGAGGCAATATGGACAAAGCCGTACTTGGCGTACCTGACGAGGGGCGAACTCCCAGAAGACCCCATCCACCGCCGACAAGTCATGCGGCGCTCTAAGGCCTTCACGATAATCAATGGGGAACTCTACAAGCGAAGCACTTCGGGGGTGCTCCAGCGGTGCATAGCGCAGGAAGATGGAATCGCCCTCCTCCGAGAAATCCATGAAGGAACCTGCGGTCATCACGCTTGCAGCCGAACCCTCGTAGCAAAAGCCTTTCGGTCCGGATTCTACTGGCTATCCGCCCTCTACGATGCCAGGAACATCGTCCAGCACTGCGAAGCGTGTCAGATGTTCGCCACCAAGCCGCACGCGCCGGCATCGGAACTGCAAACCATACCTGTGGCATGGCCCTTCGCACAATGGGGGCTCGACCAAGTGGGGCCTCTCCCCAAATCATCTCGAGGAGGGCATACGTACTTGCTCGTCGCTGTGGACAAGTTCTCCAAGTGGATCGAAGCCGTTCCGGTCACCAACCAAGAGGCAATCACGGCGGTCAAGTTTTTCGAGTCCATTGTTTATCGGTACGGCGTCCCGAACAGCATCATCACCGACAACGGCACCAACTTCACTTCGGGCGAATTCCAGGGCTTCGCCAAAGACCTCGGCATCAAGCTCAAGTACGCTTCGGTAGCACACCCCAAGTCCAACGGCCAGGTCGAAAAGGCCAATGGACTCGTCTGCGGAGGCTTGAAGAAGCGACTGCTTCGACCCCTCAAGCGCGCAGCAGGCGCCTGGGTCGAGGAACTGCCTTCGGTGCTATGGAGCCTACGAACAACGCCCAACTCCTCGACAGGCTACACACCCTTCTTCTTGCTCTTCGGAGCAGAAGCCGTGCTGCCCACGGACGTGCGCTACAGCGCGCCCCGCGTCGCCGCCTACGTCGAGGAAGACGCGGACAAGGCGTTAGCAGACGCCCAAGACCTGCTGGACGAAGCTCGAGACGTCGCCCTCGTTCGATCGGCGGTCTATCAGCAGAGCCTCCGCAATTACCACAGCAGACGGGTACGCGGACGCTCTTTCGAGCCGGGCAACCTCGTACTCCGACTCAAGCAAACAAGCACGTCGAAGCTGGAGCCACCATGGGAAGGCCCGTACCTTGTCCACGAGGTCATCCCAGGAGGAGCATATCGTCTACGCAACCCGAAGACGGGCAAAGACATAGATAACCCATGGAACGCCGCGCAATTGCGCCGCTTCTATCCTTAGCTAGCAAAGCTGTCTCCTCTACCCCATCTAAATCAAGTGTCGGCAGCAGTCCGCACCCAACATTATGCCTTCGGCACCAAGCAATAAAATTCGAGTTCCTCACTTCATGAGTTAACATATCCGCATATTCGCCTACGCTCGGGGGCTCAGTCCTTCGACCCACGCTCGGGGGCTCAGTCCTTCGACCCACGCTCGGGGGCTCAGTCCTTCGACCCACGCTCGGGGGCTCAGTCCTTCGACCTACGTTCGGGGGCTTCACCTACGCTCGGGGGCTCAGCCTTTCGACCCACGCTCGGGGGCTCAGCCTTTCGACCCACGCTCGGGGGCTTTCGACCCACGCTCGGGGGCTCAACCTTTCGACCCATGCTCGGGGACTTTCGACCCACGCTTGGGGGTTCAGCCTTTCGACCCACGCTCGGGGGCTCAGCCTTTCGACCCACGCTCGGGGGCCCAGCTTTCGACCCATGCTCGGGGGCTCAGCCTTTCGACCCACGCTCGGGGGCTTCGACCCACGCTTGGGGGCTCAGCCTTTCGAGCCACGCTCGGGGGCTCAGCCTTTCGACCCACGCTCGGGGGCCCAGCTTTCGACCCACGCTCGGGGGCTCAGCTTTTCGACCCACGCTCGGGGGCTTTCGACCCACGCTCGGGGGCTCGCCCATTCGACCCACACTCGAGGACTTCGCCTACGCTCTGGGGCCGCGCTCGATCAGCTCACGTTTGGGGAACGCGTTCTCTCGACCTACGCTGGAGAACTTTCGCCTTCCTAATCGATGCTCGAAGTCTCTGCCTTCTCAACACAGTCGAATATAAACACAGGTATACAATATATGTACAGAGTGAAGATACAGACACAACAACAAAGCTAGTTCATGGTGCCGCAGCATCTCGACTCGCCCTCTGACGATCGCTTTCGACGATAATTTGTCGAGCGATACAATCGCCGGTACTTCTACAAGCAGCATAATGCCGTTCCATGTCGTAGCGACCGCTGGGCGACGGCGGAGGCGTCTTCAGAAGCTCTAGGTCGACTTCAGGGTAGTGCGCATGCATGAAAGCAAGTGCGACCACAGCCCCGCTGCGCAGATGTGCCCGGACAAAGGAATGTATAGCATGGCCGTTCTCGAATCGATCGAGCAGCGCCGGCAAACCTTCGGGCTGATCATTTAGAGGAAACATCGCCTGGTGCACCAGCGCAAGGGCACTTCGGCTCGTCTCAGCCAACGCACCAGCTTGAGCAATCCTATCCTGAAGGAGTGTCAGCTTCATTGCCTTCGATCGATTAGCCCAGAAGTTACCAGCAACGGAGTTGGCATGATTCTGGGCAGCAATAATATGCGCGTTTACGCGCCGGGCCTCAGCTGCACTGTCAAGACACGCATCTGCGAACAAGAGAACAAAGACTCAGTCCTGCAGATCCAAGCCAACGTGCAGCGAAAGAAGTTCGAAGACTTACACTTCAGTGATTTGCCAAGATTTTCGATCTCATCTAGAAGGAATTTCTCGCAGTCCGCAGCATACGACGCCTTCGAAAGAGCAACATCGACCTTGGCAGTAACAACCTTTAGTTGGCGCTGCGCATTCTGGAGCTGATCGCGCAACGATCGAATTAGTGACAACTCGCTCGTGGAGGGCGCTCTTCGCTCAATGGCACCAGCAGTACTACCAGTTGTTTCGTACGAAACAGGCCAAGCACCAGAGGTCAGCGAAGGATCCTGCATGAGGAGCCGAACATCACACACAAGCAATGGCAACCAAATGGCGTGAAGATTAACATAATAGCAGCACAAGTTTTACAACCGAAAGAGTACTAATCGGGGTCACAGCCCTCGATGTGCACCAGCGAAACTAATTACAATTGGGCACCAGAAGCACTGCTTGCACTACGCCGAACTACCAGCCTTGCTAGACGGCGCGGCGGATGCGCCACGCTTCCGAGCCCTCGCTGCCGCACGCTTCTCGTTCCTATCGGCCAGGAAGCCCGTCATTCGAGCAGCCAGTTCACGAGCACGCGCGACGTAAGTCTTGGCGGACTTGTCGCGTCCGTCCTTATCCTTTGGGTATGTGCTCGTGACCTTGTCAGCATCGAACTCCACGCCATGCATCATCATCATGGAGAAGACAGACTCGGTGCCGATGGTTACCTGACGGCGTACTGCGGCAAATAACGGATCTTCGCCACCCGCCTTCACCGCCACAGCGTCGAGGATTCCCGCCATGGTGTTGCTAGTCGAGTCGGGTACAGAAGTATCCCGAACGCGAACCAGCGTCGACCGCACCCGCGCTAAGAGGTTGACAACCTCTCGGCTCAGGCGTTCGGCAAATCCGATACTGGACTCGATTCCAGCAGGCCCTTTCATCGCTCCGGCGTCTAATTCGGCAGCAGCTACACAAGCAAGCAGACAGCTAAGTCACAACGCGACTTTTCGCCCCGAAAGTTATTCCGGAAAAAGCTTTGAGAACTTACCACGCAAGGCATCAAGTGAAGATTGTAGGCGCTGGGTCAGCTCTCCTTCGCGGGCTTCGGCGTCCAGGCGGCTTTTATCCGCGCGCTCCTTAGCTTCGGACGATTCGCCCTTCAGTCGGGCGATTTCGTCGTTCAGCTCGGCGACCTTATCCTTCAAACCCGAATTCTCAGTGGTAAGATTGTCCAGCTGAGTTTTCAGGGAAGTCTTATCAGTAGCAGCTTGGGCCCCAATCCCTAGTCAATAGAAGAAGATGTTCAACAACAAAAGCATCATGTCATACGCAAAGGCGAACTGTACAAGGAAGGTGGCATTACTCACTTCGAGTTTCGTCGAGCTTCTCAGACAGCCTACGATTCTCTTCCTCTAAGGCGAAGAAGCTCTTGCAAACCTTCGACAGGTCCCTAACAACGGGCTAAAGAAAGTCGGACGACAAATTAACCTTCGAATCATGTTTCGGAGGGCAAGCCCAAGTGTGAACACTTCGACTCACCCTCGGGGGCTACTAATGGTCAAATACGCGAAGTGCAAGTCGAAAGTCTTTGGACTTACATGGTTGCTAGGACCGGAAGGCCCGCCGGACGAGGAGACAAGCACGAATTCTTGTTCCGTCGCCTTCTTCTTGGAAGAGGTCGAAGGCTTCGTCGGAGCAACTTCGGGGGCGACAATATCAGCGACCTTCTCCTGTGAGTCTGCCGTTTGCTCAAGGGCGTCGTCATGAGGTCGAACCTGGTATCGATCTTGATCCCCCGGACCAGTCGACGTTTCCTCGGTGGAAGATCTGAAGCAATCATCAGCGTTAGAATCGGACAACCAAATCAAAACAAGACCACAAGTTACACGAAAGAAGAACTTACGATGCGTCGATCCCGAACTTCGGAAGGACCTTTTTCTCTGTTCGAGGAGGAGGACGGCAGTTCAAAGGCGAGGCAGGGATGGCGCTGTTGTCGTCATCCCCTGAAGAAAAGTGAGTGTCGTCAAGGTCTTCCGAATCCTCGACAACGTCCGCGACTCGTTGTCTCTTCGGAGCCCTCGGTGGCGATGGAGCAGCGGAGGCCGACCCTTCAGGCACCTCGGCGAAGTCACGCCCCGGATATTCGCCCATCTCTGGCTGGGGCGGATAGCATCGGGCTATGTTTATCACCTACATAAGGAGAAAGACTGCATTCGACACTGGACGATCCGGCTAAGAAACGAAGAAGGCATTCGAATAAAAGCATAATCATACCTCGGTGCGGGGAAAGGCTTTGCTGAAGGCCACTGCACCGAAGACCTTCGGCACAGGATCCTTCTTCTTGATGTTGGTGACGGCGCGTACGCACTCGTCGATTTCGGCTTCGTGCAGCTCATCCTGAGAGATGCGAGTCGAGTCCCGGCGATCGCTGTAATCCCACATGCAGTGGGCTCGAGCAGCGAGCGGCTGGATTCGGCGCTCGATGAAGGTTCGGATGAGTTGGACTCCCGAAAGTTCCTTCTTCGGAGTAGCTCGAAGCTGTTGGATCGTCTCCATCAGCGGCTCTGTAATCTTCAAGTCCTCGTCCGAAAGGTCGTGCCTCCAGGAGACGCGAGGTCGAAGAACGCGGGTGGGATGGAATTCCTCAAGTCCGAAGTTTTCGCCGTCGGAGGATTTGTCCTTGGCGTAATACCACTTCGTCCTCCACCCGGGGTTGTTTTCGGGTGTTTGGAGGTTGAAATACTCGACGTCTGGGCGCACTTGGACGCCGAAACCGCCGGTCTGATAGGGCAGAGGGTGCCGAATCACGAAGATTCGGCGCCACAGTGCCCAGTGGGGATCGATCCCCAGGAAGCACTCACAAAGCGTGATAAAACACGCAATGTGAAGAACAGAGTTGGGATTCAGGTCATGGAGCTGAATCCCGTGAGCAAAGAGAAGGCCACGGAGAAAAGGATGCGGGGGGAAAGACAGACCCCGCAGCAAAAAGGCGATGAAGATTACCCGGAAACCGAGGGGTGGCCGGGGAACGATCTCCGGGCCGGCGGCGAGCGATTCCGCCGGCGCATTCTTCAGCAGGCCCATCTTCTCGGCCTGGGTCAGCTCCTTGTTGCCAACCTTGGATTGGACCCAGCGGCCAACGCCGGAGCCTTCAGCATCGGCCGTCTTGGCCTTCTTGGCGGCGGCAGTGGCGCCGGCGGCTGTGGAGCTCCTCTTGCCCATGGTCAGGGCGCAGCAAAGATCGCGGAAATGGAGATGGAAAGGAAGAGCTACAAGGATGCTGCGCGAGGAAGAAGACGATGGCGGCGGAGTGAGATAGACTGTTACCCTGCCACCGTTATTTATTCTAGCTCTAGAGATCTACGTCAGATCTCAACCGTCCATGGCGAAGTGGAAACGGCCGGGTTGATCCGACCGTCCACGTGTCAGCACGCGAGCACCGCGGCGTCCACTACGCACGGTAGTCAAGGAAACCGCGCCGGTTATTTCTCACCCACGCGCGGGACGTGCGGTCAAACTCTGTCAACGGCCGCGATGCACGGCTTGAGGGCCCACCACACGTCTTGTCCTGGCAGGCTCAGGCCCGTCCTGCAGAGGATGAGGTGACGACTCGACGCAGTGTGTCGTCAGCGCTGACGCGTTCCCTAGGGTAAAATGCTGTCTTTTCGACTCAAGGGGTAAAAACTGGCAAAGGCTCTTTCGAGTCCCAAAGGTATGTACCCCTTGCACTCAGATGATCTCTCGATCGGGTTTCTTTCGAGGTCTTCTGTGCTTTTCTCTTTTGTGCCATTCGAATGAGCATTGAGTTTCTCGACGACTCTGTCTTTCGTTCTTTTGGGGGAATTTTCCGGTCCCTCGAATTATCTCTTCCGGGCCAGCAGCGCCTTCGACATATTCGAGGCTGGACTTCGGCCCCTCGAATTACTTCTTTCGGGCCAGCAGCGCCTTCGACATATTCGAGTCAGGGCTCCGGTCCCTCGAATTATCTCTTTCGGGCCAGCAGCGCCTTCGACATATTCGAGTCAGGGCTCCGGTCCCTCGAATTATCTCTTTCGGGCCAGCAGCGCCTTCGACATATTCGAGGCTGGACTTCGGCCCCTCGAACTACTTCTTTCGGGCCAGTAGCGCCTTCGACATATTCGAGTCAGGGCTCCGGTCCCTCGAATTATTTCTTTCGGGCCAGCAGCGCCTTCAACATATTCGAGTCAGGGCTCCGGTCCCTCGAATTATCTCTTTTGGGCCAGCGGCGCCTTCGACATATTCGAGGCTGGACTTCGGCCCCTCGAGCTACTTCTATCAGGCCAGCAGTGCTCTCGAAATATTTGAGGCAGGGCTTCGATCTTTCGAGCTGTTTCTTTCTACCCAATAACACTTTTAGAGATTCGGGTTCGAGTTTCGGACCTTTGAATCATCTTGTTCTAATCTGTCTTTCGGGCTATCAACGCTCCTCAATCAACATGCCCGAATTTTGGTCGCCATATACCTGTTCGGATGCCGTATGTCAAATACGAAGGTAAGACCACGATTTGCAACATCGGATGGCCCGGTATTCGTATCAAACGCGCTCTGCCGGAAATTTTCCATACCTACGGTATGAAGCTTGCACCGATGGACGCATCGAGTGCCTCACAAATGAACTGGGCTTCGACTTGGTAAGTCCAACGCGGCTCAGGTCGAGGTAGCGCCAGCCCACGCGGGTTCGAGTCGGGGGACTCGAATCTGAGTAAGCTAACC
The DNA here is from genome assembly GCA_007115705.1 of Dactylis glomerata. Classification (NCBI taxonomy): domain Eukaryota; kingdom Viridiplantae; phylum Streptophyta; class Magnoliopsida; order Poales; family Poaceae; genus Dactylis; species Dactylis glomerata. Next base: position 3,992,241 of record QXEO01000220.1, read on the forward strand.
GAATGTCTTTGCAGCAATGCAATTAACTGAGACCCGGCGTGAGTCTCAGGCCGGTTATGCGCATCCCTCTGCAAACCCAACTTAACGCTTTCGAGGCTCTACATGAGAGTAGCTCGAAAATCACGTAACGAAACAAGCATACTATTCGAATGACTTCTGTACATTTGCAGCTTTGCAGGCCAAGTGCTCATGTCGGGTGCGGCTGGGAAGACTTTCGGGAGGAGTCCCTGCCATAGTCTTTGGCTATCCCAGGCACTCGGGGGCTACTGACGAAGGAATAACAGATGGGCCCCCGACATTCGCCTACCTGGTTTTCGGTCCAGGTGGGGTGTCTCAGGAGAGGCTTTCGAGGCCCGTTAAGGCAGTGTTTCGATGCGGCCCGGGAGTATTACTTGGTGTACAAGCGAAGTTTCGAAGAGTCCAAGCTAGATTAGGTCTCGGTTGATCCGATCTGTACTTGGCTTGAGAAACACTCCTGAGACCTAGCCTTATCTTATAAAAGGCTGGGAGGGAGGTTTCGAAACCAGAGAATCACTTCCACCCACCTCACGCCGGAGCGCTCGACAACTTAGAGCTCTCTGCTTTTGGCCAGATCCAATCTGCGCCGCCATTGTAACACCATCATCGTCGCCACCACCTCAATACAAAAGTCAGACAAGCAGGACGTAGGCCTTTTACCTTTCGAGGGGGCTGAACCTGGGTAAATCCTCGTGTCCTTTTGCTTTCGTCTGATCGCCGTCGAGTTCGCCAGGTTCCCAATACGCTTCCTAGATCGAAAGCCCTTCGACATGGGCATTGCCGGGGATAAACCTCGTCAATGCACGAGGTAAAGATACATTGGCTTAACTGTGAAGCTGCCCGACGTAGTTAATGCTAAAATATATAACCTAACCGATTCCATTAGTTTGGACTTCTGAAAAATTTGGCTAATGCATCAATTTAATGTGGTATGGGAGGAGGTTTCAAGTTTAATCTCCGGATAACCCACTATTTAATCTAAAAATAGTTGCGGCCTCTCATCTAACCCACGCCTTCAGACTTTTGAAAAATTTGGCTAGTGCATCAATTCAATAATTAGCCGCCATTGAAAAACATCTTAGTTTTGGAATAACTGAACATCCATGCCATTGCGTTAATTTATTCCGGGTTGTGCCCATCTAGAAGCTATATTTAGGGGCCCGTTCCCCAAAACATTTGCCACTGAAAGCTCCTGTCGTTGTGCAATCTTATATAGAGATGGATATTGTGGAAAATTAAACAACATTGCCTCCATCTACCTTTTTGTGGAGAGGAACCGAAGCATCCATTGACCCAAGCAGGGCAAGGACGCGAGGCGACAGGGACGTGGTAGCATATATGGTGGCGTCGCGTTTTTTTTTAGCGAGAGCGACCTGCCCCAAATTGTTCCGTCGTTTTCAGGCTCCGTCATCCGTATACAGGCTCGGGATTCTTCGGCGATCAGTGTGCGCGGCTACCCGACTTGCCAAAGGTCAAACCAGCTTACATAATCGCCTCGCCGGAAGAACTGGCCGCTCGGGAGGAAGGAAGAAGACAACCCTGTCAACATCAGATATCGCAACCACGGACTTGCAGGGTGCAGATCGATGGGCTGAGCACATTCTTGTGGTCTGTGGGCGAGGAGCGTCCGTCCGTACGTCTGTCTTCTCGACTCTTCGCCGCTGTCATACTGCCTGGAAGGTTCTGATGGATAATCAGGACGTGTGCTGCGCATCGTATACACTCTGCCTGTACGGTGTTCACACGAAAACGGCTAGCTACTGTGGGTCAGTGGTGAGTGCTACTCTACTTGAAAGCTTGTTTCTTTTGGGTAAGCTACGCATGATCGAGTACTGCTTCTTGGTGTGCTAAGCAGCCAGATAGCTCAATGCATGCTACTAGTGCAGAAGAAAATGGCGAGAGCTTTGAGTTGATATGGTGAAAATTCGTTTGTTCACTCTGAATATACTGAGATGCAGCATCAAAGCATGCATATTTTCAGCAAACTTGCCGTGAAAGTCGTTTCGTCCGTTTCGTTCGTCGTGTCTGCTGTGGTTAATGGGATGATGCACCAAGCAATGCCATTGCAGAGGACACAGTTTTACCCACATTGTATGATGTTAATGATCAATAACACGACAAACAAGATATTTTTTGTGGCTACAAAGTTGCAAGTAGACGAGTGGTGGTAATATGACAAATCTTTTCCTACAAATCTACTATACTCCGCTTGCCCACTGGTGGACTGAAAGGGCATCTAATTGTCTCATTTTAGGGGCCGTTGTATCTCGTAATGTCGTCATACTAGCTGGAGGGGCAGGGCCAAATATGCGTGCCTGCAGATGTTTGTTTTTTTTTTGAGAGAGGAAAGACTTTCATACATTCAGAACTGTGTCTCTTACAGAGTCTTGGTTACAAAGACTGCAGATGTTGGAACTAACCTAAAAGAGCATATATACGATGATATCATTGCAAAACTCGAGTGGTTTAAGTAGTGACGGCCGACTCAGATAGCCACAGTAGCTTACTTTATACTAAGCAGCATCTTCAGGAGATTGTGTGTGTGTCGAGTGGCGAGTTATGAACCATTGGGGTTGGAGATCAAGGCTTTTTTCCCTTTGTGGAAAAAGAGATGCGTCCGAGGTATCCCTGTCACTCTAGTAATCCAATGGCCAATGCCAATTCCCAGTTGGCAACTTGGCATGCATTTCTGAAGTACTCAAACACAACACCTTTCAGGGAAGATGAAAATACTACGAGTGCAGACTGGCGTCGCCCCCCTGCTATCCTTTTTAGATACTGCACAGTTTAGTCTTATTTGCTGGCTCCAGATTTTATTTTATTTTGAAACGAGATGGCTCCAGAAATTGGATGATGCATATGGGCATGGACAATACAGAAACATGTTCATGTAGTAATAGTAGTGTTAGAGGCATTTCAGAGCATACCTGAATAATCAGAATGCCAACAGTGAAATCATAGCAGTGCTAGCGAATAACCTGCATCTGAGACACACGTCTTCGGTGAAAAGAGGAGCCCCTGTTTTTGTTAACAACGACCTGGTTGTCATTTGTCACCGCTCAGCAATGAAGCTTTTAACTAAAAGGCGAGTACTGCACAGAAGGATACGATTCCGCGACATAGGGATCGCACGTTCTAGGACAGGAAAACAGGCAGACGACAGTACAGTACAGATCCCTCCATTCTCCTGTCCAACCTGACAGACAAAAACCGGGCCTGAACATGACAACTGCAGATGCAGGCTATAGCACGGCCCCTCACGCGGTCACAGCCCCCGGTTCAGCACATGATTCTATTCCAGCAAAAAGAAGCGATCGATCTTCCGTCGTCTCTGTAGTCTGTACAACCGCGGGTCAACCACGACCCGCGGTCTCACTCCTCGACCATCCTTCAAAATAGAGGAATTTTACTGTACCCGGTACTCCAAAACCAAGCGGTAGAGTACCAGAGAAATCAAGCCGTCCGTTGATGGAGGGTAAGCCCGTCTTTTCCCCCAAGCCCCCATCAGATAGATCGGTCAATCAGGCCAAAGAAAAAAAAAGATAGATCACCGTCTCGTTCCTTTCCCGCACCTCCCTCGCCATAGCGGAGAACCCACATCCGCCCCGCCGTCGGCGCTCCTCCGTTGGGGAGCTGGCCGCCACAGCCGCTCACCGAAGTTTCTTGATCAACTCGGCCTTCCCGTCCTCCGTCCATTGATCCCAGCAGCCAAGCCATCCGCCGGCAACTCGCTCATCCCCCGATGGCCCGACGTGGCTCGCGATCGACCACGGATCTGCGCCGTCGTGGTCGAGCGTCTGAAGGTCTCCTCTTCGCTAACCCTTGAGCCCTCGCTCTTCCACTCGCGTCACCATCGAGGGTCTCCGCTTGCACCGTCGTCCCGCCGGAAATCCTGACAAGTTCGTCGCCAGTAAATCTGAAAATCTGTCAGGTACATCGGTAGAGGCTGTTAATTATTTACTTGATATCTCTGCCAAGAAAAAGTAGTCTCTAATGTCCACGCCTTACCATGATTCACTGTTACAAATTATGAACTAACCCATTCTAGTTGGAGCCAATAGCAAGACTTGACCTTTTAATATATGAGTTCTACTAGTATTTGTTATGGCAGAATTTCTTGTTGAGGGTCTCTAGTATCATATCTAGTTTTGCACCAAATGAATATTTTTGGATAGGAAGTCAGAGACACAATGTCATGAACACATGGACAATTACTGCCACCAGCAAGGATTGCGGAGGAGGTTCTTCTCTGTCAGCAGCGGCGAGGAATGCGGAGGAGGTTCTTCTCCGGCTGCTGCTGCTCGGGCAACTACGGGTAGATCTTTGGCCGGTTTGCCTTGGGGACTTTGTGTCGCTGTACGAGAAGCTGTTCCGAGCCGCCGCCGCCGCTGCGCCACTGTCTCCTACTTCTCCATGCGAGGGCACATCGTTTGATGAGATGCTACGCATGTCGACGAAGTGGGCATCGTTGCAGGAACAATGCAATTGTGTTGGGGATTAGACTGAATAAATGCAATTCTGGCTATCAGCTAGCAGCCAGGGGCCCTTATTCAGCTAACAGTCCGGTTCAGCTATCAGGTGCAATACGGACGGAATTGAGGCATCAGCACATGCAACACTGGTGGGTAACTGATTTACAACCATAAGCTAAAACCATAGTTCCTGCTATCAATTTAGTTCGGTTTGGGTGGAGAGATCATATGGTTTAGTTTGAGCTGGGTGCTAATACACATTTTAGTGGGTTGGTTTGGTTTGGTTTGGTTTTCATGAATTCATCACGTGGGTTCAGTTTAGATACAACTCAGTTCCCCAACCATTGCAGCTTTACTTGTTGGGCTTTATTCACCTTATTGTACGAGTATTTCGTTTTTATGTGCTTTCCATAAATCTGGTGACAGTAGAATTGTCTTGTACAGCTAGTTAACCTTAGGACACATTCCTGAACTCATTATCTATGTTTACTTTGTATTACAGGAGATGAGAAGGGGTCGAGAGGTTGTCTTGATCTGCAAGATTAATAACAGAGGAGCTGAACTATGTGTAAAATTCAGTTTATGTGCTCAAATCCAGATGGAACAAAGCAAAGAATCCTAGAAGAAAACAGTCTTTAAACAAAATCTTTAGCATGTATACTAGTTCGTTCTGTCAAGCTTATGGACAAAGATGATATATGTTGCATGTTTGTTCAACGTGTTGGCAGTGAGAATATTTTGTATTTGTATGCTTCTAAATGTTGTCATGGGAGTGAACCACTTGACAAAACAATCTGTTTTCTATGTTTAGTACTCCCTCCGGCACGAAAAGGATGTCGGGCGTTCAGTATATTGTACCTTTTGCAAAAAAGTCCAGCATACAGTAAAAACGTTTCATCCGTATCCCGCGAATTGAAATTCCAAGTTCAGATCTTCACCGTCTCCGTCCTCCCCTCCGTCCGCCGCTCCCTGGCAGTCCGCCGCCGATCCGCAACTGCTCCGATAGCCGCCGGATGGCTCACTCGGGGATCTCCCTGCTCGCTTCGGAGGCCCCCCGCGGGGGTCGTACTGCTCCGCACGTGCGGAGCTTCCTCCTACGGCCGCGCCGCCGCTTTGCTCGCCGACGGAAGGCGAGGCCACGCCGACGGAGGGATAGCCCTGGCGGGGGAGAGCAAGTCCCGCCGCTCCCGTTCCAGCTCTGTCCTCCTTGCCACGTTCCCATCCCCGACGTCGAGCTCCTCCTCCACATCACCCAAGCTCTCTTGCCTCTTCCTCGTCGACCACCAAACCGGAGCACCCAAGCTCTTCCGCCGACCTCTTCCTAGCGCTGCCATCCACGTCACCGCCCTTTGGATCGTGCCGGGAAGCAGCAGATCGACGACTATGAGCCCGACTTCGTCTGCTGACATCGCGGACAAGCCAGGCAAAATCCGAGGACCCCTAGACCTCCTTCAAGCCCAGGGTGAGCAGGGGCACATCATTGACCTCTTCTCCGTCTCCCCATGTTTGTTTCGCCACCGATTTGTGGTCACCGTCGCCTGCAGCCGCGATAGCCTAAAGTTCAGAGAAACACTCAGTCAATTTTGAGTTCAAAGAAACACTCGATCACTTTTGAGTTCAGACAAACCCAATCATATCTGAATTCTTGTGCACAGCTAGATGAGTTTGTACTGAAACTTGTACAGAGAACATATATTGATGTTTCTAGTTAAACTATTAATTGATGTTACTGATTGCTCCTGGTTGAACAATTACATAGCTCCTTGTTGAACTATCAATTGATGTTGCAAGATATTTGATAGAAAATGGACTGAAGTAAACGTGCTGGTACAAGGCTTAGATCACACTAAGATGGTCACAGACTCACAGTAAATGAACTGGCATGTGAGCTGAAGGTTAGAATCATCAGTGCCATACCAAACCTAAAATGACAAGCAAACTTATATTTGAAAGAACTGAAAATGCACACTGTATCTGATAAAATTAACATGCTTGTGAACATAACTTGGATGTGGCGTCCATAAAGAAGTGCAGTTGTGGTCAATTCTACACACAATTTCACTCAATGAAACATTGCAAATTCTACACTCAACTATGAGATGAGGGAAGGACTTCTGATTGTGTCGGGATTTCCCCAAGGGCTTTGTCTTTTGCAATTCACCCATGCAGGAAATTACATGCCATGCATTTATTTTGATAATTAAGCATGCTAGAAGAACCTACAGGTAAAATATAAATGTGATGCTAAGCTACTGTTATGCTAAGTTATGCTACAGATATTTTCTAGCACTCTTAAACTATGTAAACATCCAATATATCGAAGAAAGACCATCTTTTCAGTTCAGTATTATTTGAACGAGGTGGGACTATAATTCAGAAATAAGGCAGTCTAATGCAGGATTCCATCACTGAAATTTACAACACAGGGGTCAACTACGCAGAGAAGATCATACATTTACATTTACTTACATTTCCCAGACCACTCTTCATCACTGGAATCAGCAGAAAGGGGAAATATGCCAAGTTCATAACCCATTAAACCCAGTAAAATTAAATGGCAAAATAAAAACAGGTCTGAATATTTGCAAAGCAGTAGAGAACAAATATTCAGAAATTAAGATAGGGATTTTCTAAGGGTGGATGAACTTAAAGAAGTGATGCTATTTTTCAAGTTACTGGTGCTATTGTTCAAGTTCAGTTAAAACGCAATCATATTTCACACAGCAACATACAGATATCACAAGTGGCAGGGAGTAATAAAATTCAGAAGTAAGATAACAGTAAGTACACATAAGGATTTTCTGTAGCTAACCAACTGCTGACTGCTAGATGAGGCAACTAAATTAGAGCTAAATTTCTACTGTACCTATTTGCATAAAGTATAATCTGGTGAAGAAAAGAGTCACCTCATCAAATGAATGTTGTGATCCAGATGCGTGTCCTTACAGAATGAATCATGGATTGCCTGAACACTTCATGGTGCACCTCTCGACAAAAAGAGACTAGGTTACTACAAAATTGTGAAATTCATCCCTTAAATACTGACTAGAGCATGCATGTGAAATCCTAATTATAAGCTCTTCCTGGATACTTTGTGTGTTCCACTGACACTTAAGCAACACAGCTAAATTGATGTCATTTCATATCAAATTGAAGAATGGGAAAATTCCAGCTTCTGTGTGACATCCGTTTACAACTACTTTAGCCACTCACCAACAAATACAGTGGTAATCGAGGGATCTCCTTGGGCGCCTGTGGAAATCCAGGGATCTCCTTGGGCGCCTGTGGAAATCCAGGGATCTCCTTGGGCGCCTACATAGTAAGGAGGTGCCATGCGGTGCATGACGTAGAAGCCGAGGCCACCGCTCGTAGACGACGGAGACGAGTTCAGGGGACCCGTCTTAGCGGCTGCGCCATGTCCCTCCGTCTGGTCGGAGCTCGACGAGGCAACACTCTGGCAAGAGCTCGGGAAGGCAGGAGCTCGGGGAGGCAGCAGCACGCAGATCCCGCACCGCCGCTCGCAGGTCTAGCGCCCCCGCACAAAAGTTTGACCTTTGCCTACAGGTCGGTGTACGGGCGGGGAGCGAGTGGAAGAGCGGATTTATGCGATGAGCGGGAGGAAGAGGACGATAGCGAGGAGCGAGAGGAAGAGGGGGGGCAGCAGCACGACGCAGGGGGAGAAAGGCGGCGGTGGCGGGCGGCGGGCGGCGTCTAGAAGAGAGCGAGGGAGAGAGCAAGGAAGAGGGCCGGTCGGCGTGGATGGCTGGTTTGGTCGGAAGTTTGTCAGGTTTTTTTTTTCGAAAACAACCGTGCGTCATCTATTTCGTGCCGGAGTGAGTATATGTAATACAGCAACAAAGATGTGAGTCTTGGATGATTATGTGTCTCGGTTCTTGTAATGGAGGCAAGTAACATCTAGAATCAACTTTCCAAGAGCTTCATTAGAATAACAATCTCAGGTCGTGATAGGACACCTTTAACATATCATACAAGTTACATACTACGGGTGCTCTCAATAGTACACGCACTACGAATGCTCTCAAAAGTACCAGAGTACATCATCACTGAACACACGAGTACTCTCCATGATACAGATGATTTCAATCACTACAGGAATGAAGCTATAAGCCGAGGGCTTATAGCCGTCGGCGTATAGGGCATTGCCCTCGGCGTACGCTACGCCGACGGCAGCCCTCGGCGTAGCCCCTCGGCGTACACCTCCCTCGGCAGAACAAGCGTGGCCGTCGGCGTAGGCCTCACCCTCGGCGTATAGGAGCAGTGCCGACGGCTGGACGGTGGCCCTCGGCGTAGAGACCGTCGGCGTAGCACTTCGGACGGACGGAGAAGGGCAGACGGCGTCGTCCCTACGCCGACGGCATTGCCCTCGGCGTATGGGTGCACGTGGCACTTCCCTAGGGCTCCCCTCGCCAGCATACGCCGACGGCCTCCCCCTCGGCGTCTACGTGCACGTGGCACCACCTCGGCACCCCTCCAGACAGCCTAGACGCCGACGGCCTTGCCCTCGGCGTAGAGGAGGCTAGACGCCGACGGCCTTGCCCTCGGCATAGGGCTTGCCAATTGGGCATATGCCACCCTCTACGCCGACGGCCTTGCCCTCGGCGTATAGGTGCACTAGTTTTTTTTTTGCAGTTTTGCGGTTTTGGACAGTGCAAATACACAGAAATACATATATATTTTTACATGCCATACACATAAATTCATTGCAGGTGCCATACACAAATATATATATAAATTCATAGATGATCAAGTCGCGACACGCAAGTGAAACAAGTATCAACACGGAAGTATCGACATAGTATCTCGAGAGTACCAACACACAAGTACCAACACGGAAGTATCTCGAGAGTACCAACACACAAGGCGGAAATCCCTACTACTCTGGAGACGGGGTCGGGGTAAACCCGAGATCTCCCCTAGTGAAAGTAGGTTGCCGATGTTCTGCGAAATTACGCCCAGTAGAAGCTGCAGAAGAACCGCCAGGAGAAGTACCAGGAGTAGTACCACGAGAACGGCCAGGAGAAGGACCATCGGGATGGACCGGTGTGATCTGACGCCCACCCCGCGAGGCAGCGGAAGATGTCGTTCCCTACATGTTCCCTAGATGTTAGCAACTTGCGAGGCAAAGGAAAGCGGCAACCATTGGTTTGGCAAAAGAACTTACCGCCGTCGATGCGTAGTAGGTCCTAGCGAAAGTCTCCCTCGATGGCATCAATGGCGCCGGCCCCAGTATGGGAGGCTGCTCCCCTACATCGAAACTCGCTCCAGATCGCATAGCCATCATCGACGCCTGCAAGATAGTTTAGATGTGGGACTTGTCATCTTTTTCAAGCTAGGGGAAGTGGGACTTTCATCTTATTTAAAAAGTAAGGTTCAGACTTACATGTAGATACGCCATGTAGGCCTGAGTCGCCTCCTGGTGCAGCCGAAAGGCCTCCTGATATTGCTCATGAGCCGCATCGAAGGCCGCCTCGAAAGCAGCCTACCATTTCACAAACAATGAATATCATCAGCACTTATCCATGCAGGACCGAAAGTCGCAAAGAGGATGGAAATGAGGAAAACTTACATCATATCTGGGTCGACGAGGCTGGTCACGAGGCGGGATAGGGGCGCTGTCAGGGGTGAGGACCGCCTTGAGGCGCGTGAAGCTCGTGGTGAGGGAATGCTTGACCTTTGAATTAAGCACCTTGAGACGGCCATGCTGCAACCCGTGCCCCGACAGGACCAACGACTCCTCGTCGGTCTCCGCGCGTCTAGGGTCATCCACCTCCGGGTGACGAGACTGCACCATCTGGCAGTAGTCCTCTATCTGCTCCCCGGCCTTGCCGTAGTACTGGGGGGGCGTCCGGAGGCGCCGAGGGAGCGGGCTTCTTCCTCCGCATCATGTCATATACCGAGACATCGTAAATCTCCTCCCCTGGAGGTGCCTCGGCCACCTGCATGACGAGAAAATAAATGTTATGCGTATAAAGTAGGAACATGACGGGAAAATAAATGTTATGCATGATTCCATGTATGTACATACCATCTTCCCCCTGAAGCGATCAAAGCTGCGGTTTCCCGCACAGTGTGTTCCGCCGTCGCCTCGGTTATCCGAGTTCCGCATCGACACGGCTGCAAACTCCTCGTCTGCCCTGAGCCACATCGTACTAACCAGCTCCGCCCATGCCTCTCGATGCGCCTCAGCCCATTCAGGGACAACCTGAAAATGCAGTACTCAACTCAAGATAATGCAATGGCAAGTTAACAGCAATATAGGATCTCATTAACATTTCACTCACCGACATGAAGTCATCCAGCGACATCTCGAAGTCGGGATTCCGACCAACAATGTCCTCCTTCTTGACCCTCTTTCCCCTTTCAGCCCAGAACTGACTAGCGGCCGTTACCTTATGGTTGTACCACACCTGCGGTGTCAACTTCTCACAAGCTCCAAGCAAAGTCCGGTCCGCCCTCTGCGCATCCTCCTCATCCACGCGATAAAAGCACTTCAATCATGCATAAAACAATTGTGAGAGTCATGAGTTAGCACATTGGTTCATCACTATGAATGAAACTCGAGAAATATGCCTTACCCAAAACTTGGTGATCACAACCTCAGCAGCTGTCCTGAAGCCTACTCCCGGAGCAGCCTGGAAGTCTGCCCAAGTAGTGGCTAGCTTCGGCTCGCCACCGGGGACCATGTCGAGGGGAGTGTATTTCCCCGGCCAGAACTTCCTAAGCAGAGCTCCAACCATGCGAAAGATTAACTCCCTTACTTATGTTCGAACAATAACCATCAGGGAACATCACGACGTATTTGAGCCACTTGAATGCCTCCTTCTTTTGGGTGGAATCAAGGCAGAAGTTAGCATGCGGCTTGAACCAATTCTTTCGACGGCCAGTAGGAGGCTGCATGTATAATCTCTTCCTATCGCAGAGCTTCTCAACATCGACTCTAGCCTTGACATTATCCTTTGACTTCCCAGGAATGTTCAGGACTGTGTGAAAGAGGGACTCCCCGACATTCTTTTCGGTGTGCATCACATTGATGTTATGGGGAAGTTCGAGGTCCTTGTAATACTCGAGCTTCGTGAAGGCTGCCACGTGAGTCCAGTTGTGCGTTACCCCATATCCCACAAATTGATGGACATTTCCCGGCTCCGTAGGCACGAGAGCACGTAGTTCGGCATCAACAGCTGCACCATCGAACTTTGGCACCTCTTTTACTTCATGCACAACTTTGCCCTTCTTAAAGTTCTTTATGTCTTCTCTGAACGGATGCCTCCTTTTGAGGAACTGTCGATTCGTGTCAAACGCAACATACTTGCCACCTGATTTTAGCCAAAGGAACTCAAGTCGGTGCCTGCACACTGGGCATGGCCACTTACCAGCTGTACACCATCCGCATGTTAAGGCGTACCCGGGCATGTCATGCATGGTATACTGCAACCAAACTTTCATGTAGAAGTTTGTCTTTGATGCTCGGTCGTATGTCAACGTCCCGTGGTGCCAAGAGTGGTTCAAATCATCCACAATCGGCTGCATGTAGACACTCAAATTCTTACCCGGGTAGTCGGGCCCTGGAATGATCAGCGACAGAAACATGGTCTTCCTCGTCATTAGGACTCCGGGAGGGAGATTGAGCGGAATAACAAACACGGGCCAGCAGCTGTAATTAGCAGTCGACATTCCATATAGATTGAAGCCATCTGTTGCTATCGCAATTCTGACATTCCGAGCATCAGCTGCCTTATCGGAGTATTTTTCATCGAAGTTCTTCCATGCCTTACCATCAGATGGATGTCCCATCTTCCCCTTATCGATTCTCGTCCCCTTCTTGTGCCACGTCATCTGTTTGGCGGTCTCCTCGCTCATGTAAAGCCGCTGGATTCTTTTTATGAATGGGAGATACCGAAGAATCGACTTCGGGATCTTTGACTGTCTCACCTGACCATCCTTTCCCTTTACCTCTTCATATCTGGAGGCCTTACAAATAGTACAATAATTGTCCTCCGCAAACTGTTTCCAAAATAGAAGGCAACCTTTTGGACAACACTCTATCTTTTGATAACCCATGTTGAGCTCTTTCATGAGTCTCCTTGTCTCGTGCAGGCTTTGAGGCAGACAATGCCCTTTCGGCAACATGTTACCAGTTGTTCTCAGACTAGCTTCGAAGCCGTTACGGGTGGTGGAGTACTGGGTCTTGTCGGCTAGACACTGAGAGATGGCATCGAGCTGAGAAATTGACGCACCGTCGTACAGAGGCTTCTTAGCCGCGGCCAACATATCATAGAAGGCCTTCGCAGTTGGCTCTGGTTCCTCCGGTTCTGGGGGTTCCTCGGGTTCTAGCGCTTCCTCCCATGAAGGTGGAGAATCCGGCATGTTGCCATGGATGAGATCATCTAGAAGGTTTCTGACCCCATCGTACTCATTGCCATTGAGCCGCTGCCGCATGACGTCCCCTCTGTCACGCTCATGTCCATCAAAGTCGATATGTGTGACGTAGTGAGACATATACCCATATTGCAGAAGGTGTTTATACATGTCATCTTTTCCTTGACGGTGACGCTTCGAGCAACGACTGCAAGGGCAAAGTGCCCGAACCCGCCCCTTTGTAGCACGCGCTAACTCTTTCACTAACATCTGAGTCTTACATACCCACTCATCTGTTTTATTAGTCGCACTAACACGGCCACTGTACATCCATCCATTGTCAGCCATCCTCTGCTTTATTGCGAGACGAACCAGAAACATAGCATTTCATATCAAATAGTAGCATGAAATTAAAAGCATCATATTTTTATTTTTCTACCGGACAAAACGCATGCATCAACCTATAGCTCTACTAGGTGGGCTCCTAGCAGCCCCCGGATCCGTAGATTGAGTACGTTCTCCATGTTCTACCTCGGTCCGAGGCAGAATTTCGGCAGCACCTCCCCGCTGCTCTCCCGATACACGTCTTGGCAAAATGCCGAGAGGATGTGCATCCGGAGAACAACGGGGAGGCGCTACCGAAATCCTGACTCGGACCGAGGTAGAACACGGAAAACGTACTCAACCTACGGATCCGGCGACTGTCCCGTAAATGCCGCAAGCATTACGCTTCATAACATGCCGACCTCTAATGCATATTTATCCGCGTAACGCTCGCGGACGGGAAGTGACACCTAGGTTACGCGACATACTCGGTGATCTAGACACAAAAATAAAACCTAGGTACATGGGAGGGAGATTTATACCCTAGACGCGTGAGAGAATCGTCGAAGAAGATCCGGGACGCCCCGTCAAACACCCCCGCGACGCCCCCCCCCCCCCCGTGTCCACCTCAAAGCATCGCCTGCATAGCGACAAAACCAATTAGTCATGCAAGTGAACATAATTTTTTTACAATAGTGGTATAACAATATTACTTCACCATAAAGAACTAAAGTGCAAAAAAATAATTTATTTGACCACTTTTACTTAGAATTTCATTGCAGCACATTATCTTATTTTACTAGTGCATGCGCTTACTTTCACCATAAACATCTTTTTTTTATAACTAAATCCTATTTCTAATTTATACTACACTAAAATCCTATTTCTAAATTAATAAAACTAATATAAGTATTATCATTAACCTAATTGTACTACATTAACTAACCTACACTAACTAACTAACCTACACTAACTAACTAACCTATACTAACTAACCTACACTAACTAACTAACCTACACTAACTAACTAACTATACTAATTAACTAGCTAACCTGCAGGGAGCTAGGCCGGCCGGCGCGCGCGCGCGGGAGGGGCCGAGCGCGGGGCAGCTGGGCGCGGGGCAGCTGGGCGCGGGAGGGGCAGCTGGGCGCGCGGGGGAAGGGGCGGGGTGGGTGACGGGCGCGCGAGGGCAGGGGCGGGGTGGGTGACGGGCGGCGAGGGCAGGGGCGCCGGCGAGGTGGCAGCTGGCGTGGCCGGGGGCAAGGGCAGGGGCGGGGTGACGGGCGGCGAGGCGGCGGCTAGCGTGGCCGGGGGCGAGGGCAGGGGCGAGGTGGCGGCTGGGAGCTGGGAGAGAGAGAGAGGAGCAAGCAGGAGAGAGAGAGGAGCGTCGGCCGGGGGAGTGGATAGGGTGCGAGTGGATAGGCCGGCCCTCCCCTGTACGCCGACGGCCGCGCCGTCGGCATAGCCGCTCCACCATACGCCAACGGCCGAGCCGTCGGCATAGCGTTTTTTTTTTGCCTCTATGAAGCGCCTAGGCTAGTCCAAGCACTAGTCATACTTGTTGTTTCCTGCTGCTGCACTTGCTGTTTCCCGCACTCCAGGGAAAAAAAGGCTAGACCGAACGAACGAACGAATTAAGGTTGACAGGCCGCATACTTGTTGTTTCCTGCTGCTGCTGGCGACCGAAGCCGCACTTGTTGCACGATCGAGCAAAGGCCGCACTTGCCAGGCCATTCCAGCTGGCGATCGAGTCAACGGGAGGGGTCACGCGCCGCGCGCGCATGCATGCAATCGTACGCAACAACGCCCCGGATGTTGAATTGATTTCGCGCACGCACAAGAACCCTCTCTTTTCTGGCTACAGGGCTATAAAAAGGTAGGCTGATCGGAACGTCTCTCTTTTCGCGCACGCACAAGATCCTACGTTAGACGATGCTCCGGTGGTCTTTATCCGGCAAAACCCTAGACAGAGGGGGTTCGGAGATCTACCCCTATAGCTTTCTCCGTAAGAGGCCTCGCCGATGGATCTCCTGCTTTATTTTGGTTTGTCTACAACATATATACATGGAAAGCAAAGATTGGGCCCACTTTACCATGAAATAGGCTCCGATAGACCCGTAGCGGGAGTTTCCACGTACAGATCCTGCATTTCACCAAGTGTTAACAGCCCATGTCTGTGGAGAAGGCCATGCTCGGGAACTACCTATATTGCATGTACCAATCTTGGGTCACACCTATACACATATGTTAAGAACACATGCATGCATGTTTCCTACGTTAGACGATGCTCCGGTGGTCTTTATCCGGCGAAACCCTAGACAAAGGGGGTTCAGAGATCTACCCCTATAGCTTTCTCCGTATGAGGCCTCGCCGATGGATCTTCTGCTTTATTTTGGTTTGTCTACAACATATATACATGGAAAGCAAAGGTTGGGCCCACTTTACCGTGAAATAGGCTCCGGTAGACCCGTAGCGGGAGTTTCCACGTACAGATCCTGCATTTCACCAAGTGTTAATAGCCCATGTCTCTGAAGAAGGCCATGCCCGGGAACTACCTATATTGCATGTACCATCCTTGGATCACACCTATACACATATGTTAGGGACACATGCATGCATGTTTCCTACGTTAGACGATGCTCCGGTGGTCTTTATCCGGCAAAACCCTAGACAGAGGGGGTTCGGAGATCTACCCCTATAGCTTTCTCCGTATGTGGCCTCGCCGATGGATCTTCTGCTTTATTTTGGTTTGTCTAGAACATATATACATGGAAAGCAAAGGTTGGGCCCACTTTACCATGAAATAGGCTCCGGTAGACCCGTAGCGGGAGTTTCCACGTATAGATCCTGCATTTCACCAAGTGTTAACAGCCCATGTCTCTGGAGAAGGCCATGCTCGGGAACTACCTATATTGCATGTACCATCCTTGGGTCACACCTATACACATATGCTAGGGACACATGCATGCATGTTTCCTACGTTAGACGATGCTCCGGTGGTCTTTATCCGGCGAAACCCTAGACAGAGGGGGTTCGGAGATCTACCCCTATAGCTTTCTCCGTATGAGGCCTCGCCGATGGATCTTCTGCTTTATTTTGGTTTGTCTACAACATATATACATGGAAAGCAAAGGTTGGGCCCACTTTACCCTGAAATAGGCTCCGGTAGACCCGCAGCGGGAGTTTCCACGTACAGATCCTGCATTTCACCAAGTGTTAACAGCCCATGTCTGTGGAGAAGGCCATGCTCGGGAACTACCTATATTGCATGTACCATCCTTGGGTCACACCTATACACATATGCTAGGGACACATGCATGCATGTTTCCTACGTTAGACGATGCTCCGGTGGTCTTTATCCGGCGAAACCCTAGACAGAGGGGGTTTGGAGATCTACCCCTATAGCTTTCTCCGTATGAGGCCTCGCCGATGGATCTTCTGCTTTATTTTGGTTTGTCTAGAACATATATACATGGAAAGCAAAGGTTGGGCCCACTTTACCATGAAATAGGCTCCGATAGACCCGCAGCGGGAGTTTCCACGTACAGATCCTGCATTTCACCAAGTGTTAACAGCCCATGTCTCTGGAGAAGGCCATGCTCGGGAACTACCTATATTGCATGTACCATCCTTGGGTCACACCTATACACATATGCTAGGGACACATGCATGCATGTTTCCTACGTTAGACGATGCTCCGGTGGTCTTTATCCGGCGAAACCCTAGACAGAGGGGGTTTGGAGATCTACCCCTATAGCTTTCTCCGTATGAGGCCTCGCCGATGGATCTTCTGCTTTATTTTGGTTTGTCTACAACATATATACATGGAAAGCAAAGGTTGGGCCCACTTTACCCTGAAATAGGCTCCGGTAGACCCGCAGCGGGAGTTTCCACGTACAGATCCTGGATTTCACCAAGTGTTAATAGCCCATGTCTCTGAAGAAGGCCATGCCCGGGAACTACCTATATTGCATGTACCATCCTTGGGTCACACCTATACACATATGTTAGGGACACATGCATGCATGTTTCCTACGTTAGACGATGCTCCGGTGGTCTTTATCCGGCAAAACCCTAGACAGAGGGGGTTCGGAGATCTACCCCTATAGCTTTCTCCGTATGTGGCCTCGCCGATGGATCTTCTGCTTTATTTTGGTTTGTCTACAACATATATACATGGAAAGCAAAGGTTGGGCCCACTTTACCCTGAAATAGGCTCCGGTAGACCCGCAGCGGGAGTTTCCACGTACAGATCCTGCATTTCACCAAGTGTTAACAGTCCATGTCTCTGAAGAAGGCCATGCCCGGGAACTACCTATATTGCATGTACCATCCTTGGGTCACACCTATACACATATGCTAGGGACACATGCATGCATGTTTCCTACGTTAGACGATGCTCCGGTGGTCTTTATCCGGCAAAACCCTAGACAGAGGGGGTTCGGAGATCTACCCCTATAGCTTTCTCCGTATGTGGCCTCGCCGATGGATCTTCTGCTTTATTTTGGTTTGTCTAGAACATATATACATGGAAAGCAAAGGTTGGGCCCACTTTACCATGAAATAGGCTCCGATAGACCCGCAGCGGGAGTTTCCACGTACAGATCCTGCATTTCACCAAGTGTTAACAGCCCATGTCTCTGGAGAAGGCCATGCTCGGGAACTACCTATATTGCATGTACCATCCTTGGGTCACACCTATACACATATGCTAGGGACACATGCATGCATGTTTCCTACGTTAGACGATGCTCCGGTGGTCTTTATCCGGCGAAACCCTAGACAGAGGGGGTTTGGAGATCTACCCCTATAGCTTTCTCCGTATGAGGCCTCGCCGATGGATCTTCTGCTTTATTTTGGTTTGTCTACAACATATATACATGGAAAGCAAAGGTTGGGCCCACTTTACCCTGAAATAGGCTCCGGTAGACCCGCAGCGGGAGTTTCCACGTACAGATCCTGGATTTCACCAAGTGTTAATAGCCCATGTCTCTGAAGAAGGCCATGCCCGGGAACTACCTATATTGCATGTACCATCCTTGGGTCACACCTATACACATATGTTAGGGACACATGCATGCATGTTTCCTACGTTAGACGATGCTCCGGTGGTCTTTATCCGGCAAAACCCTAGACAGAGGGGGTTCGGAGATCTACCCCTATAGCTTTCTCCGTATGTGGCCTCGCCGATGGATCTTCTGCTTTATTTTGGTTTGTCTACAACATATATACATGGAAAGCAAAGGTTGGGCCCACTTTACCCTGAAATAGGCTCCGGTAGACCCGCAGCGGGAGTTTCCACGTACAGATCCTGCATTTCACCAAGTGTTAACAGCCCATGTCTCTGAAGAAGGCCATGCCCGGGAACTACCTATATTGCATGTACCATCCTTGGGTCACACCTATACACATATGCTAGGGACACATGCATGCATGTTTCCTACGTTAGACGATGCTCCGGTGGTCTTTATCCGGCAAAACCCTAGACAGAGGGGGTTCGGAGATCTACCCCTATAGCTTTCTCCGTATGTGGCCTCGCCGATGGATCTTCTGCTTTATTTTGGTTTGTCTAGAACATATATACATGGAAAGCAAAGGTTGGGCCCACTTTACCATGAAATAGGCTCCGATAGACCCGCAGCGGGAGTTTCCACGTACAGATCCTGCATTTCACCAAGTGTTAACAGCCCATGTCTCTGGAGAAGGCCATGCTCGGGAACTACCTATATTGCATGTACCATCCTTGGGTCACACCTATACACATATGCTAGGGACACATGCATGCATGTTTCCTACGTTAGACGATGCTCCGGTGGTCTTTATCCGGCGAAACCCTAGACAGAGGGGGTTTGGAGATCTACCCCTATAGCTTTCTCCGTATGAGGCCTCGCCGATGGATCTTCTGCTTTATTTTGGTTTGTCTACAACATATATACATGGAAAGCAAAGGTTGGGCCCACTTTACCCTGAAATAGGCTCCGGTAGACCCGCAGCGGGAGTTTCCACGTACAGATCCTGGATTTCACCAAGTGTTAACAGCCCATGTCTCTGAAGAAGGCCATGCCCGGGAACTACCTATATTGCATGTACCAATCTTGGGTCACACCTATACACATATGCTAGGGACACATGCATGCATGTTTCCTACGTTAGACGATGCTCCGGTGGTCTTTATCCGGCAAAACCCTAGACAGAGGGGGTTCGGAGATCTACCCCTATAGCTTTCTCCGTATGTGGCCTCGCCGATGGATCTTCTGCTTTATTTTGGTTTGTCTAGAACATATATACATGGAAAGCAAAGGTTGGGCCCACTTTACCATGAAATAGGCTCCGATAGACCCGCAGCGGGAGTTTCCACGTACAGATCCTGCATTTCACCAAATGTTAACAGCCCATGTCTCTGGAGAAGGCCATGCTCGGGAACTACCTATATTGCATGTACCATCCTTGGGTCACACCTATACACATATGCTAGGGACACATGCATGCATGTTTCCTACGTTAGACGATGCTCCGGTGGTCTTTATCCGGCGAAACCCTAGACAGAGGGGGTTTGGAGATCTACCCCTATAGCTTTCTCCGTATGAGGCCTCGCCGATGGATCTTCTGCTTTATTTTGGTTTGTCTACAACATATATACATGGAAAGCAAAGGTTGGGCCCACTTTACCCTGAAATAGGCTCCGGTAGACCCACAGCGGGAGTTTCCACGTACAGATCCTGCATTTCACCAAGTGTTAACAGCCCATGTCTCTGGAGAAGGCCATGCTCGGGAACTACCTATATTGCATGTACCAATCTTGGGTCACACCTATACACATATGCTAGGGACACATGCATGCATGTTTCCTACGTTAGACGATGCTCCGGTGGTCTTTATCCGGCAAAACCCTAGACAGAGGGGGTTCGGAGATCTACCCCTATAGCTTTCTCCGTATGTGGCCTCGCCGATGGATCTTCTGCTTTATTTTGGTTTGTCTAGAACATATATACATGGAAAGCAAAGGTTGGGCCCACTTTACCATGAAATAGGCTCCGATAGACCCGCAGCGGGAGTTTCCACGTACAGATCCTGCATTTCACCAAATGTTAACAGCCCATGTCTCTGGAGAAGGCCATGCTCGTTAACTACCTATATTGCATGTACCATCCTTGGGTCACACCTATACACATATGCTAGGGACACATGCATGCATGTTTCCTACGTTAGACGATGCTCCGGTGGTCTTTATCCGGCGAAACCCTAGACAGAGGGGGTTTGGAGATCTACCCCTATAGCTTTCTCCGTATGAGGCCTCGCCGATGGATCTTCTGCTTTATTTTGGTTTGTCTACAACATATATACATGGAAAGCAAAGGTTGGGCCCACTTTACCCTGAAATAGGCTCCGGTAGACCCGCAGCGGGAGTTTCCACGTACAGATCCTGGATTTCACCAAGTGTTAATAGCCCATGTCTCTGAAGAAGGCCATGCCCGGGAACTACCTATATTGCATGTACCATCCTTGGGTCACACCTATACACATATGTTAGGGACACATGCATGCATGTTTCCTACGTTAGACGATGCTCCGGTGGTCTTTATCCGGCAAAACCCTAGACAGAGGGGGTTCGGAGATCTACCCCTATAGCTTTCTCCGTATGTGGCCTCGCCGATGGATCTTCTGCTTTATTTTGGTTTGTCTACAACATATATACATGGAAAGCAAAGGTTGGGCCCACTTTACCCTGAAATAGGCTCCGGTAGACCCGCAGCGGGAGTTTCCACGTACAGATCCTGCATTTCACCAAGTGTTAACAGCCCATGTCTCTGAAGAAGGCCATGCCCGGGAACTACCTATATTGCATGTACCATCCTTGGGTCACACCTATACACATATGCTAGGGACACATGCATGCATGTTTCCTACGTTAGACGATGCTCCGGTGGTCTTTATCCGGCAAAACCCTAGACAGAGGGGGTTCGGAGATCTACCCCTATAGCTTTCTCCGTATGTGGCCTCGCCGATGGATCTTCTGCTTTATTTTGGTTTGTCTAGAACATATATACATGGAAAGCAAAGGTTGGGCCCACTTTACCATGAAATAGGCTCCGATAGACCCGCAGCGGGAGTTTCCACGTACAGATCCTGCATTTCACCAAGTGTTAACAGCCCATGTCTCTGGAGAAGGCCATGCTCGGGAACTACCTATATTGCATGTACCATCCTTGGGTCACACCTATACACATATGCTAGGGACACATGCATGCATGTTTCCTACGTTAGACGATGCTCCGGTGGTCTTTATCCGGCGAAACCCTAGACAGAGGGGGTTTGGAGATCTACCCCTATAGCTTTCTCCGTATGAGGCCTCGCCGATGGATCTTCTGCTTTATTTTGGTTTGTCTACAACATATATACATGGAAAGCAAAGGTTGGGCCCACTTTACCCTGAAATAGGCTCCGGTAGACCCGCAGCGGGAGTTTCCACGTACAGATCCTGGATTTCACCAAGTGTTAATAGCCCATGTCTGTGAAGAAGGCCATGCCCGGGAACTACCTATATTGCATGTACCATCCTTGGGTCACACCTATACACATATGTTAGGGACACATGCATGCATGTTTCCTACGTTAGACGATGCTCCGGTGGTCTTTATCCGGCAAAACCCTAGACAGAGGGGGTTCGGAGATCTACCCCTATAGCTTTCTCCGTATGTGGCCTCGCCGATGGATCTTCTGCTTTATTTTGGTTTGTCTAGAACATATATACATGGAAAGCAAAGGTTGGGCCCACTTTACCATGAAATAGGCTCCGATAGACCCGCAGCGGGAGTTTCCACGTACAGATCCTGCATTTCACCAAGTGTTAACAGCCCATGTCTCTGGAGAAGGCCATGCTCGGGAACTACCTATATTGCATGTACCATCCTTGGGTCACACCTATACACATATGCTAGGGACACATGCATGCATGTTTCCTACGTTAGACGATGCTCCGGTGGTCTTTATCCGGCGAAACCCTAGACAGAGGGGGTTTGGAGATCTACCCCTATAGCTTTCTCCGTATGAGGCCTCGCCGATGGATCTTCTGCTTTATTTTGGTTTGTCTACAACATATATACATGGAAAGCAAAGGTTGGGCCCACTTTACCCTGAAATAGGCTCCGGTAGACCCGCAGCGGGAGTTTCCACGTACAGATCCTGGATTTCACCAAGTGTTAATAGCCCATGTCTCTGAAGAAGGCCATGCCCGGGAACTACCTATATTGCATGTACCATCCTTGGGTCACACCTATACACATATGTTAGGGACACATGCATGCATGTTTCCTACGTTAGACGATGCTCCGGTGGTCTTTATCCGGCAAAACCCTAGACAGAGGGGGTTCGGAGATCTACCCCTATAGCTTTCTCCGTATGTGGCCTCGCCGATGGATCTTCTGCTTTATTTTGGTTTGTCTAGAACATATATACATGGAAAGCAAAGGTTGGGCCCACTTTACCATGAAATAGGCTCCGATAGACCCGTAGCGGGAGTTTCCACGTACAGATCCTGCATTTCACCAAGTGTTAACAGCCTATGTCTCTGGAGAAGGCCATGCTCGGGAACTACCTATATTGCATGTACCATCCTTGGGTCACACCTATACACATATGCTAGGGACACATGCATGCATGTTTCCTACGTTAGACGATGCTCCGGTGGTCTTTATCCGGCAAAACCCTAGACAGAGGGGGTTCGAAGATCTACCCCTATAGCTTTCTCCGTATGTGGCCTCGCCGATGGATCTTCTGCTTTATTTTGGTTTGTCTACAACATATATACATGGAAAGCAAAGGTTGGGCCCACTTTACCATGAAATAGGCTCCGATAGACCTGCAGCGGGAGTTTCCACGTACAGATCCTGCATTTCACCAAGTGTTAACAGCCCATGTCTCTGAAGAAGGCCATGCCCGGGAACTACCTATATTGCATGTACCATCCTTGGGTCACACCTATACACATATGTTAGGGACACATGCATGCATGTTTCCTACGTTAGACGATGCTCCGGTGGTCTTTATCCGGCGAAACCCTAGACAGAGGGGGTTCGGAGATCTACCCCTATAGCTTTCTCCGTATGAGGCCTCGCCGATGGATCTTGGGTCCAACCTTGTTTTGTCATGTTGCTATGACCTAACCAAATACAAGCCAAGCGAAGGCTGCACTTTGCTACCCCCTTACGATGCACGTCTAGGGGGGTAGACGACGCGGGACACACGAGCTAGGGTTTCGGTGGAAGGGGGATTCTGGTGCCTCGGGGTCCCTAGGGAAGATGCATGTGGCCCTAGCACATTGTTTTTGCATGGGGGACCTAACCAAACACAAATATAATAGGGAGAAATGTCCACCGGGGAACCCCCCCTCCCATCCGGATAATATCTAGTGGGGGGTAGACGATGCCGGGCGCGCGGGGCAGGGTTTCGAAACTACCGCAGTCCAGCGTAGGAAAAGTATAGCATCTTTGAACAACTTCGCCAAAATATGTGAGACATAAATTCACACACATGCATGCGATAACACTTGCACAATTTGTTGACCTCTACGTGTGAGAGACAAGATTCGCTACGTCATTTCATCCGGACGTGTGGAGACTGCTATTCGAAGGGTTTGAATTTGTCAATTGATAAAAAATATAATCATGTTTAAATTATTGATAGTAAAAATATATATAATGCAGCAGGGGGGCATTTTAAATTTTCTGACGCTATATGCCGAGGGCAGCCCTCGGCGTAGCACCTCCATACGCCGACGGCCTGTATACGCCGAGGGTGGCCGTCGGCGTATGTCTGACGCCGTGACAGCGCCGGCAGGCCCTCAACATGCACGGCCACGTGTCCACCCTATACGCCGAGGGCTGCCGTCGGCGTATCAGTGTCTACGCCGAGGGTTTTCGTACGCCGACGGCCTTCTTCGTAGGGTATCCTGGAGCACCCCTACGCCGACGGCACCGACCTTTGGCCGTCGGCGTAGGTGCAGGCCGTCGGCAACTTTGTTGATTCCTGTAGTGAATACTCCCTCTGTACAGCAGTAGAGAAAACCTCGCTGGCCACCGGTTTCTAGAAGATGCAACGCACCTCGCTAGGCCACTCCAGGCACTCGCCTAGCACCTCCTGGACTTCTCATCGCCGGCAACCAGGTGAGAAAGGCCAGTGAGAGCAACTCTTGACTCGGGCCAGCTCCAGGTGCTCGCCCGGCACCTCGCCGGCTCCTTCTCCTTGGCTCTCTAGCAGAAACTGATCGCTAACCCCTAGCAGACAGATAACAACAGTACCTCGACTATTAGGTTGAGACTTGGAGGCATCAGGTAGCTCCTCGCTCAGCGCCTCAATGTCTCTCAGCAGCGAGACATAACCTGATCAGCAGGAGCACCGTATCAGAGAGAGCACCAACAACAACACATCAGAGAGAAACAAATTCACTTTAAGAAACAATTACTCCAAATCTGCAATTACATTGCCTGCAGTACCTTCAAAGACAAGTTTTAGGAAGCATGGCATGAAGTATATATACACAGTTTTTGTATGACAGGGGTATGAAGGAGTATTGACAGTACTACAATTCAGTTAACTTGATATTCCTTTGTTCTTCATAATTCAGCTAACTGAGAAAATTGCATGATCAAACTGAGAAAAGTACATTTAAACCACATAATCAGGTTACTTTGAGTAGTAGTTTGGACTCTATTTAAACTGCACGATCAAACTTCGAAAATTGTATTCAAGCAGCAGCTATGATTGCCACTGATATTTTCACTAACACAGAAAGTAGCAGTAGTCTAAACCCACTGAATCATACCAGGTTGACAGTATCCGTCGAGGGAGCCAACCTCCTTGACGACACGGACATATCACTTAACCTTCCCCCAACTCTTAAGCGCCACGGCCGCTCCAGCCATTCCCTACCTCGCCGCTGGGAGCCTACCTCCACTCCCATGCATCCGTCGAGGGAGCCAACCTCCTGGACGCCACAGACGGTCCTCCCTTCCCCCCAACTCGCCGCCGCCCGCATCCATTGAGGGAGCTGACAACCTGGCCGCTCCTCCCTCCCCCCTCCCTCGCTGCCACATTGAGCCGACCAGCACTCCCGCCCACCATTCGACGCGCATCCGTAGGGCGGCTGGTCGCAAAGGACGCGCGTCGCCTCGGCCCCTCCCCGGCCGACGGCCGTCGCCTTCCTTTCTCGCCTGGGAGGCGCTCTTCTAGGGTTTGCTGCGGCGATTTGAGAACAAATGCTGAGTCAAAAAGACGGAAATACCCCTAGCCGGGACAGATATATCTGTGCACCAGAACGAATTACCGCTTTGCCCCTCCGTTGAGGTACTCCGCGAATTTTCCGTGCAATTTTGAGTAGGTACTCTGTGAGCTTGTCGCGGAGTACCAGCGCAGGTGGGCCATTCGATCGCTTAAAATGAACGTCTCTTGTTAATTCCAAGTACTGTAAAAGTCCTCTCAAAATATAGCCCCGAGGCACCCAGGCTCTGAGGCCATGTGTATTTCCGTCCGTCGGATGAGTCTCCCGAATCGATCCTGGCCGTCCATCCGGATTACTGTTTGGCTTAAAATTTCTACCCGCCCTGGCATCTAGGCTAGCTACGGTCACTGAATTATGGACCAGCATCTTGCGTGGCCCGCTCGTCGGTGAGGGGCAAATCCTAACGCACTGTATGAGTTGAAATGGAGAGGAGAGAGACGCGATGGCTAAGCCCGTGGTTGTGCCAGTGTTCTAGGGGTAAAATCGTCATTTCGTGTCTCATTTCGTCCTTCTCTCACCAGCCCGTACGTGCGTGGCGGACGGCGAGGCGACGCCATACGACGAGCACGGCGAGCGAGCACGCCGCCTACCCCTCGTCCAGCCCCGTCCCTTTCCTTGAACAATCCATAGTTCTAGGGTTTCCTTCCACTCTCCTCCACTTGCCAAGTCCCGCTCCCGACCTCATCCTCGAAACCCTAGCCGCCGCCACAGGCCATCGCTGCTAGGCATAGCCATGGAAGGGAGGACTTGTCCTCGGCGGATGCACGGGAACCTAGCAGGAGGATGGGCGGGAGGAAAGGCCAGCAGGCGGCGAGGAAGACGACCAGGCAGCACGGCGGCTCGTGCTACTACATCCTGGGCTTCATCGCGACCGGCAGCGACGGCTTCTGGCCGCCGGCGACCGCGTGTTGTTGATGTTCTCCCGGACGGCATCCTCCTGCAGTGAACCTGCGACCCTCCTCTTACCGTCCTCCTTATCTCAAGCAAAAGGTGATTTCTGGTTCTCTCCTAGCTCTCTTTTGTTTTCTATGTGGATCTGAATAGCAGGCTATCCTAGCTCTCTTTTGGTTCTTGTGTGGATTTGAAATAGTAGGCTATCAGTCGTAATTTGGTGTGGTAGAATTAGCTGTAATTTGGTGATAGGAATGGACAATAGTGGTAAGATTAAGGTATTGTCAAGACGTGCACTGCAATTCCAAGTTTCATCAATCCAGTTGTTATTACCTACTTGCCCAATTTCGTGTGATTTACTCTGTTATAATTTGTTACTCCATTGTCAATGTCTCTCAATAGAAAGTTTGTGATCTCGTGATGCAGACCTCGAGTCGTCTTTTGCACTGAATCTGTTTCTAGATAAGTACTCGATGGCAGGCTCACTAAGGTCCGTGTGTTAATTCCAGAGATGCCAACTATATGTTTGTTATTTGCTGCTGATGACGCAATTTGTTGGTTTTGGTGTAGGGAATGCTTGTGTTTCTCACCGGTGATGATCCAGAGAAGAATCTGTTTACTGCTTCTTTGTTTTCCGTAAGTATGATGCTTATTTTATTTTCATAGTGTCAGTTTCTCATAAATCAAGATTAAAATCTTGCATTGTTGTGATTAAAATTTCTGATAATGGTTTAGCTTTGAAACATATGTGAGTGAAGATGGTGTTAATATATCATTTATCACTCAATGACCAAGTGATATCATATATTCTCTCGTGTTTCTCTACCATTTTGAGATGCTTCCTTGGCTGCTTGATTATATATATGTTTACAGAATAATTATGTGTGGCCATCTCTTTTGTTAGATTTCCCACTTTCATTTTCTAGATCTGTGAGCAGATGTTTTAAGATTCCTTTCTTATTTGTTAT
The DNA here is from genome assembly GCA_007115705.1 of Dactylis glomerata. NCBI lineage: Eukaryota > Viridiplantae > Streptophyta > Magnoliopsida > Poales > Poaceae > Dactylis > Dactylis glomerata. The sequence continues at coordinate 4,019,568 of QXEO01000220.1, forward strand.
ATCATAGCACTGGCAATGTGAACTATGCATCTTCTGCTCTAAGTTTTTCTACATTGCATACATTACGTTAACAATGTATACTCTTAGGTATAAATATTATATCCCTGCAAAAAAGTATAAATACCAGTGTTTTTTTATGAACATATTGGCAGACATTTGAGAGAAGAAATGTATTATATGAAGGTGCAGGGCAGTCTGCAATATAAAAAGATATAATATAATACAAGAACTTCAAGCTTGGTTTTCTGCAGAGAATTATAATTGTAGAGAGCGGGGTGTTGAAGCTGCTTCTGTCACACCAATCACCAGTTACCTTTAATGAATCTGGCTGAAGCAACAGATGTAGCACGGTTAGCTAACTGGAAAGTTTCAAGCAGTTGTGTCCGTGGAAGAAACCGTGGACGGTCATGAACATCAAGCTGAAGGTATCCCTTCTTTGAATACCTCAACCCTTCAAAAAAATCACATCGGGTGCAGTACGATAGAGTGCATTTCCTAAGAACTTGTAGTGTTTCTCTGATATGTGGAATGGTAGTACATCAGTGGTACTTTGTTTTGGAAATCTCTGTGCTGAACCAAGTTGATCGAAACAACTAGATCTGTAGATGCTCAATTTTAAATGGTATATTCTGAACTTCAGTTACATGGTTTATGCAAATAGTGCAGAAGAGGTGGATAGTCTGTAGGCTATATAATTGACGGTGCAAGCGACTTATCCCTGTTAATTCGGATTTCTGCAGAGAACGAGGGAGTATTAGTTAATTTGAGTGTATGGTTGTATGTTGAGTGTAAATTCGCTTAATTCGGTGTCTGTTTGCTGATATTTATGTTTGTAAGTGATAAGGTTTTCGAGGTTCGGTTTTGCCGACAACCACAAAGAGTATTCAAATGTAGTTGGCACTTTGTGACCCAGTTCTAGGTCTTTATGGAATAATGTATTGTTAGCTAATTTCTCCATTTAGAGGCTCTAATTAGAGCTAACTTTCTCTCTGTTTAGCCATCTTAGAACTATTAATATTCATATGTTGAGGAACTGCAAGAAGTTTCTGATTTTAGTTATAATAATTTACTAGAAAGTAGAAAAAACCCACAACCCATTGGGGTTATCCTGCGCTTGAAAGAAGAACTAGGAAAAGGAAAAAATATATCTATGGTCAATAGATTATATAGCTGCAAAATGAATTGGTTCACATTGAATTAAAGGAGTAATTTATGCTTTGTGGATAGTCCAGAATAACCAGTCTACTGAAGATCCAGAGGGTGGGAAGGAAAATATGCTCAAATAAATCTATTCATAGCAAATGATTGAGTTTAACTTGACCAATAGAATAGGATGTGTATCAGTGTTTTCACTTAAGGAACTTAACAACTTTATAAATAAACCCATGTGCTACAGGTTCGTAAAGTAGTGTAGCTTGTGCAGGTAGCTGCAGTTTATTGGCTGAGAACCACAGCCTCAATGTTAGTACTGTTGTTACTTAAGATAGAACATGATATATTTGGAAATCACCCTAGGCAATATATGTTCGTAAAGTAGTAGTAGTTTACACAGATAGCTGCAGTGTGTCAGTTTGACACTACTGCTTATTCTCCGCCCCTCATTTTTAGGGTATTGAGCATAGTCTACTGTATTTAATGTTGGGAACTTAGAATTTCTTGTGTTAAAACACGACTACCTCAGCATATGATCGTGCAATTGAGATAGTAAATGTGGTTGTACATCGATTCCCAAGTTTTTGATACTTCACCCCTTTATGGTCGGCTGAAAACAATGGCAGTTGTTTACAATCATTGCCTTGGAGTATATATTACCTTATAGCTATAATTGCCTTTCTACATGTCTATGTTTACCGATTAATTGGTTGGCTTCTTGAAGTGGTACCCGCTTGCTTCTATCATCTTTCTGAACTTATTTACTAAATGCAGATTTTTCAGCCCTTCCTTGATTCTTTACTTCTGGTCAATAACCATTTGGTTCTGTAGTGCAAAATCTTTTATTAGGATTAGGCAGGAAGACAGAGGATCGCTTCTCTATCGTAGATGCCTTCTTCAGTGTATAAAGTCCAGAACATATTGCCCTGTCATGGCCAGTACACTCTTTTTGGTGTTTCTGATTATCAACATTTTAGCGTGGCTTCTAAAATGCCAAATTACCAATCCTTCTCCACATATGTAGTCTTACAGTTCTACAACTTAAAATATATGTTATAATGTGCTTGATTCAGACAAAAATATTCACAAACCATTGTGTATTTCAGAACTAAAATTCATCTTAATTAGGTTATAGTTTGGTGCTCTTTTCGACTAGGCTCGTCATGCCACTTTTGGCTATCAGGTGAACCTAATCTAAGTTTTTCATGTGCTTATCGCCAGCCTTACAGTGAAAGAATTATTATTGTAAAAAGGTAGCTGTAGCTATGCACGTTTTTTCTCAAATTGTGTTCTGGCTTTGAGGTTGCAGATGTGAGCAGCAGTTTGTAGAAATGCTCAAGGAGAAAGACTGTTGAGGGGAGGACAATATTTGTGCTTATATGTGAGAGAAAAGGATGGAGGAGGAGGGTGCCACTGTGGAGTTACTCCTGGACAGATGATATCGGCCATACGCTCGCCCTTGGGCTACATCTCCGTAGAGGGGAGAAAGACTGCAGAGGGGAGAAAGACTCTAGAGGGGAGGACAAAATTCATCTTAATTCTTAAATAATTTTGCAAGATCCTACAGGTGTTATCTAAAGATGATCTGAACCATACTCCTGTTGTAGATTTGATTTGTAGGTGGCCAAGCCATTATCTGAATTGGACTTTATATTGTTTTACACTTTGATACTGAGAATTAAATATTGAAGCAGTTGATGTTATTTGCTAGTGTGACTTGAACAATCTTGTTTTCCCTCTTTATACAGAAACAAGGAGGCTAGCCATCGCCATTGTCATGCATGGCTGCAGAGACAAATATCAAGAAGCAGAAGAATGAAGCAAACATGATAGGTGGGGCTCAGGACAAAACAGAAAGGCCTGAAAGCTATAATTTGACAGGTTATTTAGGATGATAGATTTACCTACAACGATTTAAATGCAGTGTACTGTTTTAAGAAGTATGGGCTGAAAAAATCCTTATATTCTTTCCTAAATGTTTTGCATATGTCGAGGTGTGACATGGAAGGCTTGGATTTGGGTGGCAGGAATTTAATTCAGGTATTGCACTAATCATATTAGTTCAGACCATTGACTTACAGAAAGTTAGTTAAAGCCTGTCCTACTTTGCATCATATATGTTCTTCTGTTTATAGCTGGAGAGCAGTACTTTAACAATAAGGAATTATTGATGTTATCCCAATTATTTTTTGAATTCTATTGTTTTCTGAAGTTAGAGCTATTAGTTTACTTGCTCGAGTTCTTGGTTCAGATATAGCCTTGGCGTGTCCGAGATGAGGAGCGCGCCGCGTGGTGTAGCAGGTGTGGTCGCGGCGATCAAGACCATGGGCTTGGGGAGCAACGTGCACATCGGTAGACGGATGATGTTAATACACCAGGGTGAGCTTCTCCCAATCCCTATCCAATTGAGGAGAGCATGTTCTTAAGGTTATTGTTCGTTCTGGATAGCTTGAACTATATATAAATTCTGATTTATGCCCAGAAGTGCTTGATGAATTGATAATATAGGTGAAGATGTGGTACAGAATGTCAGAGGCAAAGTTTTACATAATAATTAAGTATTTATTGGCACTGCCAAGGAGGATTCATTACACCTTCGTATACAATTGCTTGATATTATGCTTATGTAGCACGAGTTTTCCATATTTTTGTTGTTTATATTGTATCCTTGCATTATATAGGAGCATAGAATATTTCTTAGAGTTTAGTTAGAAAATCTGTATATTGATATTTGGAAGCTTTATTAAAGAAATTTACTAACCATACATGTACATTTAGAATTATATTCCTAATTTTATACAAATAACTTAAATGAATGGATAATATTTAGTGTGGTGCTCCAGCTGATCAATTGTCTTCCATTCAGCAAGGGATGGCAACGGATGTCTGATGTTAGTGATTATCAGAGCTTTCCTTATTTTCGGAGAAGATGCAAAAACCTTCCATATATTTTCTTTAAGCAGGTGCTCTCCTTTATAAAGAACATGCAAGAGCCTTGCATACCTGTCAGAAGTCTTATCTTTTGGATGGACCATCGATATTATGAGTACCATATTGCTTTTCTATGCATGCTCGCTTGTCCTTTCATTTATTGTTTCACTACGTGATGTCTTTGGATTTTTTTCCAAGAAAACGCAAAAGGATTTTCGTTTCATTTCACTGAAAAGAAAGACTAACAGTGGTACAACATCTAGAAGGAGGGACACACACACACACGACCGTCCTCACCAAGCAGTCTACAGCTAGGTGAGGAGGTGCCCTCAACTACTGACCGCAATGACATTAGGCCTCACTCAGCCTTGCCTTCAACCAAGGACGGTGACGCGTCGAGACTCGGAGTAACAGGGCAGCAACATCACCGCTGCCAGGCGCCTTCAGGGATGATAGCAGCTCCAGGACTACCCAGGCCAACGTACCTCACACTCATGTCTTCCATTCGTCAGGGAAGTGACACGCTGGAATACGTTGCGCCCCGGATGTCCACGCCCTGTAGCAGCCTATACCAGAGCAACACATCGCCAACCTCCAGCCGCAGCATCACTGTACTCCACTTGCGCGCAGCCAAAGAAACATCTTCAAGGGGGGAACTTCGCTAAGATGCCACCGCTGCTCGGTCCAGAAGGATGGACCTAGGGTTTCCCCCGGTGCTCGAAGAGGAGGTCTGGTCAGGGTCATGTCAATGCCTCCAAGGAGGTAACGGCACCCTTGTGTGTCGGCGTTGACATCACAGGTCGTCGCCATGCGGGAATTTTGCCCCGACCCATGAACAAGGACCTTCATTGATGCAGGGGTAGGATGGAGGTGGCAAAGCAGGTCGCTAGAGTAGTCTATCACGCAGGAGGGGGGAGCCTACAAACATCATAGGAGGGGGGCATCGGCCAACACAGCAACAGCAGGTTGGCCACCGCCCGATGGGCCGCTGCTCGCATGCTTGCATCCTCGGCCAGTGGCGGCCAGGTGGGATGGGAGAAGGGAGTTGGGGATAGAAGTAGGCCACGGTCGCGGCCCACCCAACCCAGGTTGGGCCCGAGCGCCACCGCCAGCCGCCGTGTTGCTTGCGCAGCCTGCTGGCACCGTGCCGCATCGCCATGCCACCGTCCACCACTCCGAATCCCCACCGCCACACCGCCTCGCTGAGGTCGGCCGACCGCGACCCACATGATGGCGCTACTTCGCGTGAAGGAGCTCTGCCAGGGTGCACGAACGATCCCCACCGCTTTTGGTGGCTGGGCGCTGGCAGCAAGGGAGTCAGGGGCTTTTTGGATATTTTTTACTTTCATTTCCAAATGGATGTTTTGATGGATTTTCTATTGATGATGCTCAACATAAAGGAAACAAACTGAGCGTTTAATGCATGATAAGGACTAATCTTCACTGGCATGATCGTAGTTGTTTTCTTTGCTCTCTGCAACAAGAGTCTATTAATAGTTTGGACAGTAGTTATAATTCTAATAACCCAATCTCTGAGATTAATATATTTAAGGGAAAGAACAATCAATGAGAAGTAATAGTTTGTGATCATCATGTGTGAGAGACAGCAAAAGCATGTGCTACTTATTGTCTGCATGGAACAAGAAAACATACTGAATATCCCTGTTGCTGCAATTGGTTCTTGAGCTGTGAAATAAATAAGAAAAACACTTGGGAAGAATTCTGATTTGTATCTAGCTCCGGATCTACAAGGCTATTCTTGACATTCACACTTTTCTTCTTCTAGAGTTGTTGCCATCAGAACCATTGCTGTATATGTGGGCAACCTCTTTCCCAGTTTCTTCTTCACATTCCTGGTTTTCTAAGTATTTTTTTTAATATGATGGGCTGATATGATTTCATTTATTATTTACAATATTTTTTACCTTTTTTTATATTATATCAAGTTGGCGAACCTATCATAGCGTTCTCAGCATTTTATACTTGACACCCTCAAAGTTACAAAATTGTGCTCATACTATGTTGTTTCTATGCATGTATCTCTCACAGAAGTAGCAACATGTGAAAGTTAGTTATGTTCATTGATGCATCTTAGCAAGTCTAATGCCGTCAACCTTTGTCCCTGTTTGTAGTTATATTAACTAGCTAAGTGCAAATTACCTACTCCGATCTTTTTCTTTGTATCTGTATGTATGTATACTTTTATTATAATGGACAAATTTTATAGACTATGATAGATGGAACATAAGTAAACTATATCTTCCTTACTTATTGCAGCCCCATATAGGAATTTTTTTTTGAGGGGATTTTTTAGGGGTCATATATAAGGGATTTTCTATTTATTGTTTGATTATATTGACGTAACATTGGCTTCTAACAGTTTATACTTGAATTTATAGTTCTCTCTGTAGCTAGAGGTTGTGTGCAACCTATCTGAGAAACTTGGTTGTTCACATTGCTATAAGAAATATTGTTTTTTCATGTAGTTGACTGCCTTTTTGCAATGTCTAACAGTTTTCGGTTATCTAGATTCTTGCCTTAAGTAATGATCTGAATTGAACATGTAGATATTTGACTTGAACTTGGATATGTGTGTAAAATGCTTCGTAGAGCTACTGTTGGCAATTCAGCTTTAACGATGATGTGCCTTATGCTTAGATGATTTTCGTTTTCAGTAGCAGAGTGCACAAGTACATGCATAACTTCTCCGTATTATTGTTTATTTGAATAGGCATGATCTATGCAATTCTAGCTTAGCATTGGTTCATGATGACTGTCTAACGAATGCCATTAGATTAACCTCTACAAAAGCAAAACAGAGTTCTGGGAGCACTAATCTACAGGTGGACATGACTGGTCAGTATACAGCTTGGGGTAGTCATGCTAGAGCTTTTGAAAGGGCACATACCATTTGACAGGTATGCTGTCAACAAGTTTTAGGATACTATGCATTAATGATCATAGATGTGATCATGTGGGTGTTTGCGTTATAGTTCTAAGCCTAGGTCAGAACAGTCAATCCTACGGTGGGCGACCCCCTAACTGCATGACATCAGTGCTTTGGACAAGATGGTTTTGATTCTGCATTCAAAGGAGCTGTACCCTGCCAAGTACCTGTCATGTTTTGTTGATGTGCTCGCATTGTGTGTCCAGGTAGGACTTCACTCATTGCCTCATGTAGATCATTTATAGAAAACAAAACGTATATCTCACCCCCAGCCACCAATATATGTTGCATCCTTAACCAGAATTCAGGCCGCCGATGAAGAAGATGGTCGATGCATTGGTTCGTCCTGTGTGGAGAGGGCCAACATGACCAATAGAATCGGGATCAAGATTTGAGATGACGCAAGTGAAACCCATCTATCGCCTTTGAATGACCGTCACTCCAATGTCTTAATATCTCTTCCTTAGAGCTCATGTTGAAATATATGTATATGCACTGCAAGCTTGGTGAAGTGCTAAATGATGCTATGTTCTATTAATAATTTAATATGATGTGGATTCCTAAAGTAAAAACATCTTGACTTCAATAGAATTTATGTCTACATATTATGGAAATATTACACATAAATTTCACTTGCTAACCTAAAGTTATTCATATTTGCTTGCCCGCGCGGCAAGCCGCGCCTTCCTACCTAGTACAAGTCATATCAGCGGATGCTCCCACATCAGCCGTGATCCTCACTTTCCCGAGATAATTCCTTCCACAATGCACTTGATAGAACACTAGAGGCTGAGCCGCACCGTGGGGCGGTTCTTCACTGGTCCTTTGCGTATCAATTTGAACGCCTGATCTGCTCTCTTTGTAGTGAAATCGATTATAGATGAAGTGTTTCACCATCCTCTATGGGCACATGCATTTGTGGCTTGCAATTACTGCTTAAATTCTATAGATGATTGACAATAGTTCTGAAAAGTGCAGTGTTATACAAGTCAGTTATAACACGCTGAACTCTTTCCACCGAAAATTACATCATCAAATCTACATGGAACATGTTCCAAGAACTATACGAGCGTCGTGAAGACTGTTTCGTAAAAGTCATTGGCAATGTATCAAGAAAATATTACAAGACTTATAGACCCTTCGAGAATTTTCTCATACAATTAACTGTAACATGTACTCCCTCCATCCTAAAAAAGGGTGTCATAGATTTGTCTAAATTTTAAATATATCTATACAATAAATCACATATAGATACATTCAAATTTAGATAAATCTATGGCATCCTTTTTAAAACGGAGGGTGTAGCAATTTAGATTAATCGGGTTATATTCAACCAGGGCGCCCGGCGACAATCTATACTCCCTTTGGGAGGGAGTAAAATTCTGTTAATCGGGTTAGTACAAAATCACCGATACTCTTCTTCCGATCGGAGGGAGTAAAATTCTGATTAGAAATCACAAGTTATTTTTTCTTTTTCGCTGGTTGGGCTACCACCAGAACCCCACGTGATTGTTCACCAGCCCACTAGCCCAGTCCAGATCAGGATATGGGTCTCGCCAGTCTCAGGAGATGAGTCTCCGTTCTTGCACACTTATGTTAAAAACAAACGTTGTACACTTGTACTGTACCCCACGACCCAATAAGTTGATGCTACAAGGAAACAGCGGCATAGTTTTAAAAATCGGACCGGTGATCGAACCGGTGAGGTCGTTGGTTTAGGTTTTTACTGGTCGGACCACTGGTTCACCGGTTCACCATCTGGTTTTTTAAGCTATAAAATAATATATATAATTTTAAATGCTACAATAAATACATAAATATGTGTACAACAATATTCCAAAACTTGTCAAAATAATTCACATACAAATACAAACGGAACAAATCAGTATATAGACGGCTACTACAAGCCTACAACTTCTCATTTTTTTTTAATTAGCAGGCTAAGCAACGCAAGTAAACACCATGAGCAATCCATCGCGGTGCAAATGAACAAGCGGAGTACGACATCAATTCTTCCCGGTGTTGGCTCTGGGAGATGCAGAACATGTGGAATGACATGGTGAACTGTAACCACGTTCGAAGACACCTGTGGAGATCAAGTGAGAACTGGTAGAGCGGCGGCCGGAGGGACACGGAGCTTGATTAGAGGTCGTCTAGACTCAGGAAGCTGCCGGCGAGAGCAGGATTTGAGCGGCGAACAGCCTCCGATGGCAAGTGGCCGGGGAATCGACCGTCGGCGGCCTTTGGAGCCGAGCATGGTCTCAAGCGACTGCCGGGGGGACTCGACCCTCTGCCATGGCGGCGCCGCGTCGGTCTCCAGTCCAGTCAATGGCGGCGAGACACGAGAAGGGGGACTAAATTGGGATCGATTGGATCCAAATCTCATAAAGGCATGGTTTTCCTCCGTTTCCAATTCTACCCCTTCGCATTTTTCATGTGAAACTTAGAATGGCAGTGAACCGGACGGCTTACTAACAACTGCCTGGTTCGCTGGTTCTTGCAAAAACCGACCGGTTCAACTGGTTTTCTCCGGTTCGGTGGCAGGACTGGTCCAGTGCGCTTAACAGACCAGCAAGGTTGCTGGTTCCGATTTTTTCCGGTCAACTAGTGAACCGGTATGGTTTTTAAAACTATAAACAGCGGTACATAAGAGAGTGAATTTGAGAGAAAAAGAATTTCGACATAGCTATGGCCCAAAGAACCGCAGCGGTACCAACATGATTTAAGAGCCTAGGCCCTAGAGGTAAAAAAACATCCACCACATAACTATGTACCAAAAATAAATGGCATGCTAGAGTGCGGCTAAATGTACCTCGGGCTATGTGTAGCATGTTTCTTGAAAGACCAAAAATAAAAATTCAAAAAATCTGATTTTTTCTTCGGAATTTAGACAGTTACTTATTCTACTAGTGTCCAAAACATAATGGGAAGTAACATGGTTTATGGGCTATGAAAAATTATAAAACTGTAGATAGTAGTGAACAATTCAACCTTAAAATCTTCAATATTTATAAAATTTTGTCATTTTTATGTACCCTCATAAATTAGGTATCTTTATGGAGATTTCACATATTCTTAGAGTATATTATTGACTAAATCTATGATTATTTTAGTTTTTTCTTTGAAAATTCAAATTATTATTTTCAAATTTTGAAGAAGAAAAGATTCATATAGCTCGGGCTACATTTGTGGTTTATGGGCACGTTACCCATTCACATCTCATGTGCATGTTTACAATGCAAATTCATCGTTCCCAAAATTGACCGAGCTCTAAGTCAATTCTCAATCGAGACTGTCCCAAAATTGACCAAAACATATGCGACATTCTTTCCCATTTCCCCAAGTGCAACTCTTATATGTATTTTATTCAAATAATTATTTTGGGCACATGCGATACTTAAACATGTAGTTAGAAAATCCTATTTCATGGATCGTGTAGGATCAGAGCTTGTGTAACCTACTATACTAGTAATCGAGCACGTGCACATGCACGTAATAATAAGTGTTTAGATTCTATAATTGCAAAAAAAGAAACGGCTCGCTCGAGGATAATAATGTAATATGTAAATTATATAAAAATTAGCCTACTCACCAATATGAAGTTCTATCGTAAAGAGAGATCTTCTAGATCCCCCACAATAAAAAGAAAGAACTTCGAGTTTTTGTAAAAAAAACTTATGATATATACAATAACGGAATTCATGCGTCATTAAGTACTATCAAAATAGGAAGCCATAAGATAGAGGAATTAATTAGAAATACCAGAACAAAGTGAATAAGATTTATTATACATCCCTGCTAAATTTTTTCTTCAAGAAATGCATTGCCTCCTGGAGATTTTGAACATTTCAGGCAGCATCCCGTAGGATCCACTCGAGCCTCTGCATCACCTCATCGTGGCTGGTGTTTCTCTGTTGCATCATGATGACAACCAATTCATCCAACTTTGAAACCAGTCACCAGTGTATATTTATTTGATAAATCCTGCATCTTCCAAAGTAAACAGATTCATGCATAAGCTACTCTAACATGTCACATATTGGTCCGAATGTTCTGTATCACGCATGTTATTGGTGCTTGCAGAGCAGTACATACCACATACTCTTGCCATATCTCATACGTGATGATCATACCTTGTTACATTCGAATGCAATTTGATCTCTCCCACGAACAATATCATCAAAGAACCAGAGGCACGTACAAAGATTCTTCTCCTTCTCCACCCTTTACTTGTATCTCTGGAGTAGTACAAAACTGAAGAAACATTGAAAGTGTGAGATTACCCAGGAAATCTAGAAGCTGCGAGAAGAAAAGATGGATCACAAATAAAGCAAAAAGATTTGCAAAATTAGTAAGTTGCTTTTCCCCTTAAAGTAGCGTTAGGCATCTTAAGATCATTCACGAATCACCATGTAGGCTTGCAATTTTGTAAGAGGCTCTCTCCTTTGTCATGGCAGATAGGCGTTCTTGCAAGAGGCTCTCTCCTTTGGCAGGGAGTCGATCGAGGACTTGATCAGGTGCGGATAGAACCGGCGGGGGCGTGCGATGACGATGCATGGACGGTGGCTGGCGGGGACGACGCGGAGTGCTGCATAGTGGCGGCGTGAGTTGCTGGGGCCTGGGTGCGGGGATTAAATCCGGCCGTAATCATCCTAGGTTTTTTTTTGACATGCAATCATCGCTGGTGCTGAGGCTTGCGATAGGAGTTGTCCGTCTGGTATTGTTTTAGCGTAATTAACGGGCGGTTTTCAAACCCTCAGATCTTTGTCTGTTGGTTAAAATTGGTTGGATCTGCCCCCCTCTCTCCCTTTTTACATTGGTATAGATACATTGGTATAGATATAGATGGAAGGCCTGAGAGCAGATCAGCTTAACACTTTGAGATATGAGAGCAGTATAATAATGATACACCAGAGTTTTCTTAAATGAATGCACCAGGCGAAGTAACATATATGCTTTGTTAAATGAATGCAGCTTCCGGATCCTTCGGTGCCCTTTCCTATAGGGACTGTCTAATTTATACTCAGCTGTTTTTCAATTCGTACACAGTCGTTTTTTATACCAATAAGGCGTTGCCACGTCGTCCGTCTGAGTTTGAATGATGACGCTGATTTCCGTCGAGCCATTATATTTATTTTGTTGAGGTTCCGTCGCCCGTACATTCATCATCTGCCGCTGCACGTTTCCCCGCAGCCAAACCAAAGGATACCTGCATGTTTGATAGACCTCTCATAACAGGTATCATGTCGCTAGAGTGAGGACCAATCGAACCACTCCTGCTACCTGATCGATTGCTCATCGCATGTACCATGTTTTCATAAATATTCAGGTCCACAGATTGCAGACCTTCTTCTTTCACAAAGTAATAGAAAGACGGAGGAGGGATTCCCCATCGGGACAAAGAAAAAAACCAGAAGAAATAAAGCACACTGAGAAAAACTTGGAAAAAATTGATTGATGAAACATCTTGAGAAATGAAACTAAAATAAGAACAAGGAATGAAGATTAACAGTAAAAGAGAACATCGAAATTTATGAATTCAATTCTGAAGAGAGAATGACAATGAAGAAACAAAACAATAGAAATAAAGAGACTGCAAATCAAAACTGGAGTAACAGACTAAGAATGACAGTGAACTAAGAAAGAGAATGACAGCCAAAATAATACAAGGAACTTAAGAAGGAGAAACTAATGGGAAAAAAACGAAATAATGACAGAGACTAACTAGTTACTGAGAAACACTGAAGACTGTGAATGAAAGACTACTGAATAAAGAATGACTAAACTGAAACAATCAAGAATAAAAATGAAAAAGTAAACAGAGAAAACTATAATGAATCGGCAAAAACCCAATGCAAAAATGAATAAAACAAACAGAAATAAATGAAAATGAATCGGCGAAAACACAATGGAAACAAACCAGGACAGTCATGAAATAAATGATAATAAATGAAAATGAAGATGAAGATGAATAAAAATTCAAGACTGAAAATGAAAGTGAATTAAGTCACATTAGTATATACTGAAAGACTGAAACAGAAAATGAAGAATACTGAACAAATGGAGGACTGATGAGTGAGAATAATATTGAAAATGAAAGTGAATAAAAATTGGAGACTGAAAATGAAAGTGAATTAAGTGACATTAGTCTATACTGAAGGACTGAAAGATAATGAAGAATAACGAAGAAATGGTAAACTGAATGAGAAGAACAATGAAGAAACAGGCATTGAAAATGAGCAATGAAGAGTGACAAGAATACTAAAAATGAAAGTGAATAAAAATTGTAGACTATAAATGAAAGTGAATTAAGTCACATTAGTATATACTGAAGGACTGAAAGACAATGAAGAATAACGAAATAGTGGTGAACTGAAGACTGAGAAGAACAATGAAGAAACAGACATTGAGAATGAGCAATGAAGAAAAATGAATGAAAACTGAAGATTGATATACTACACTCCACCCGCACCACCACCCTCCACCATCCACTGAATAAACAGACAAAACTCCCAACTCGTTGCTGCTTATGAATCTGGTGTCAGAAAATCAAAATGAACGAATATACTAGCGAAAACCATCTCATATATGGAGCGGTGAGTGGTCAAAAACGGCATCCGCAGCTGCGCACACACATAAACATAAACAAATTTGCTAAGATGGCTCAAGGGAGAGCTAGCAGTGTGAATGAATCGAGCTCCGATTGCCTCGAGCTCGCATGCAGCTACCTCTATCTAAAAATCATAGACACCTGCATCTATCCTTCACCCCCATCCCCACAAAAAATGCGAAAAAAAGCCAGTAAAATCACGCGCGATTTTGCCTACAAACACAATATTGTCGTGGATCCGGCGCCTCCTACCCCCAAAAAAGGCAACCAGTTGGGGCTACCTGAGGATATACCATCGCCGGCACTGTCGTCCCTGGTTCTGTAGCCATCGCCGAGGGTGGGAGGGGAGGAGAGGCGCCTCTCCTCTCTTCTACCGCCCTGTTCCTCTCTGTCTCTGACAGACACCAGTCTGCTTACCCCCTCGGCCCCTCCCCTCAAACGGACAAATGAAAAAGAACACGCTGCCAGAAACGAGAAAAATCAAAAGAAAATAGGGCGGCCTGGAGCACTAAACGGGCCAACACCACGAGCCCGACAAAAAATAATAACACACGGAGACCGCTTGCGCTCGAACCTCAAAGACATCGGAACGGCCACAAAAACGTGTGTGCAGAAATTAGAAAAGCTCATAGTGGGGAGTAACTTGGAGTAGTGTCATACATATGTTACTAGCATATGTTACTACTTTCATAGTGGGTAGTAACTTATATATGGTGTCATGCAAGGTGTCATTTATCAGGTCGTAGACTCATTTTGCTTTGGGGTGTGTGATGTTATGGTAACATAGCTAGTTACCACAAGCCTCTCTCTCTTCAATTAATGACCTGCTATGTCACCATTCTATCTTGAAAAGTGTGATGTTACCACTTAAGTTACTCCCACTATGACTAACCTTTCACAATGGGGTTTCTTAGCGCGGTATTCTAGATAATTTGCTTACGTGGCACTATATTAAATGAAGAAAGAGAGTGGTGTTGTATCTTAGCTAAGCTACAACCTTTGCACGCAACCATGTGTAAAAAATATTGCTAGCCCAATCAAATGCATGCATGAGCCCCAAATCATTAAATTTAGATACAACCCTTAATATACAATACATTGGAAAGGTTGTTTCTTCAAATATACCTGACGAGGGTATGACCCCTCGGTCCTCGATATTTGCCTATCTGGTTCCTGCCAAGGAAGAAGCCCGCTCGACGGATACACGAAGCCCGCAAAGCCCAGCACTTCGACTTGGAGTAGAAGGCAAAAAATATTTGTAAACCCTAACTGGCTGCATCTATAAAGCCACCAAGGGCGCCCCCCTAGACGACCGGATTCGCATAGCCTACAACACAACCTCGCATAGGCTAGCCACGCCATCTCCTCCCACCTCCGCCAGATTGCATCTGCGCGCCATTGTAACAGTTCCACATATACCAGCAATACAAGATCAGACAAGCAGGATGTAGGTCTTTACCCTCCGGGGGGCCGAACCTGGGTAAATTCGTGTGCACCCCCTGTTTCTGTCTGAAACCGTCGAATCCGCCAAGCGCCCACATGCTCTCCATGAATCGAAAGCCCCGAAACATGGGCATTGCCGAGTTAGAACCTCGTCAATACCACTACCTAGGATATCACGCTAAGAAACAATGCATTGGAGAAGTCCTAAAGAAGTTGGCGGAGCAAAAGATTCTGTGAGCCAAACATTGACTCACACACACAGATTGACAAACAATAGTAAATACTCTCTCCGTTTCAAAATATAAGATGTTTTAGGTTTATGAAGCAAATGTATCTAGACATCTTTTAGTGTGTATGAACCTACACACTAAAAGATATCTAGATACATTTGCTTCACAAAGCTAAAACATCTTATATTTTAAAACGGAGGAAGTAGATTACTGCGTTCACATAAATGCATACAGACTTGCAAGTTTTTTTTTTTTTTGCAAGGACGAACTTACGGGAACAAAAGTAAGTGCACCCTAGAGACTAAGGGGCTGTTTGGTTTAGGGGATGAGTTTTTTGGATAGTGGTATCCCCAACCACTTGGCTAGGGGTAGCCACTTTTTTGTTTGGTTGGGCACCAAGAGAGGTGGTTAGGGATAGCCATTTTCTTGTTTGGTTCAGAGGATGAGTGGTTATAGTGACCTCTTTGACTCAAATGGTGATGTTACCTCTTCGATCGCTGACATTTATACAAATAAATAAATGACGTATCAAAATTCAGTACCAGCTTATTTGCGTACACATAGAAGCAACATTTAGTAGAAGCAGCGTTTCATCATCTTTATTTCTCTAGAAAAATTCAGTACACATTTCGTCTCCTCTGAAACTTTTGGTACAAAGAAACTAATCGGTAAATGCAATCTATTTTTGCTACATCGGTGCCCACCACACCACCGTAGTCAGTACACGCTGGGGAAGGAGTCTATTTTTTCAGCAACTCCTCTTCTGCATGGATGCCCACCAACGAGTCAATGATCGATCCCCAGTGCCAGCGCCCACATCTCAATTCCCAGCAATGACGCCCCTCTCTGACTTCATTAGTACGGCGTTTCCTGGCACGCCTAGGTTCCTTCCCCAACGCAGCTCGACAAGTGAGCGGAAGAGAAAACGCTTCAGAGTAAGATAGCCGAAAGTGGTTGCCCTCATCCACCATATTTTGTGGGATATGCTCAACCACTGTTTTGAGTCTAAAGTGGCTATCCCTATCCCCTTCACCCTCTAAACCAAACACTGGATAGCCACTAAAAAAGTGGATATCCCCTACCATCCAGTGGATAGCCACTGAACCAAACAGCCCCTAATTGGATTTTCAGTACTGGAGGTGGTATTTTGGCTTTGATTGCGTATGAACCTACTATGAAAGATACACAGAAACAAATTTTAAAGTGTAAAAAATCCAAAAAAACAAATTCGCATGTAAATCTGACGTCCTTTGTTCGTAGGCACAAGTTTTTAGAAAAAAAGGAATATATTATATGGAATGTGTAAAAGGCCAAAGATGTTCAAGGAATAGTTATATTGTAACATATCGAAGTTACTAGTCCTTTTACACAAAACACAATAAATTCTCTCTTTTTTACATTGGACAAAATAAATTCTCTCTTCTACATGGGACAAAATAAACACAATATATATTTTGATATGTGTTTTTAAACAGTGAGTTCATATGCACCTGAGAGCCAAACTGGATTCGAGAAAAACTGATAAGCTAAACTAAACTTTTAGGGATGCAAGCATAACCATTTCTTGGAAAGCGAAGAATCGTAACTCGTAAGATGCAGATTTCAAACAAGTAGTACTACTTCACAAGAACAGAGTTTTTATTTCCGGCAAACCTTGTTGCAGCGCCCTTGGCATCGATCGAAGCCAGGGGACATGGATCTCGGCAGCTTACATGGGGCTGCCAAAGGTAAGCCCGGAACCTCGAAGAGCCTCCTCCACGATCTTGTCCAGCCTCGCCGCCATCTCGGGCGTCATGTAGTTTTCCCAGTCGCCGATTGCTCCCTTCCTGAAGTAAACGTCGTTCTTGATGCCCAGCTTGTTGGTCCCGTTCTTGTTGACGTCGGAGCTCTTGAGTTCGTCGAAGCTACAGAGGTCGACAATCTTGCGCACCACCCCTGCCTCCTCCTCCTCAGGAGAGAAGGCGCACCCCATGAACGCCGCGAGCTTCTTCACGTTGCCCACCGGATCCTGCAACAGCTCCTCGTACTTGAGGAAGAGCACCTTGTCGGGCCTCCTCTGGCTCTCCTCCCAGTATTCGAGCGCATGGCGCCACAGCGGGCCGGCCACGCTCCGCCCCTCGCAGAAGAGCTCGAAAGCGTCCTCGAAGGAGGGCAAGGGGCCAGACTGCGGCAGGCCCGCGCCGCCCAACTTCCGCAGTGCCGCCGCAGACTTTTCGTTGTAGAGCCAGAAGGACACCAGCGCGTCCTTGGGCTCCCGGCAGATGTAGACCAGCCGGCAGCCCGAGCCGTCCGCCGTGATGCCACGGGGAAGCAGGGAGTAGTTGAGGTGGGTTCCGAGCAATCGCGGGGCGGTGAGTGCCATGATCTCGGGTATGCCGCTCGAGACCTCCAGGAAGGGGACGCAGTCGTGCGGGTTGAGGCGCTGCAGCGGGTGGTCGATGTCGAACGGCGAGTGCGTGCCCCGGTTCAGCGTGGAGAAGGCCAGTGCCTTCAGCCAGGTGGTGCCGGACTTGGGGCAGCTGGCCAGGAAGATGTCCGTTGGCCTCGCCTCGAAGGACGCGTGAGCGGCGGCGGCGCCCTTGAGGACGAACTCGGCGAACCAGAAGCCGTTGTACTGGCGCATCAGGTACGGCGGGCACCGCCTCTCCATGGGGAGGGACTCCATCATCTCAGGTAAGTTGGCCGGCGAGAAGGCGTCCGTTGACTGTGCGCCAGCTGCTTCCATGGCGTCCCGTGCGAGTGCGAGGCCTGTTGGCGATAGTTGGAACTTGGAAGAGAGGAAGGGGTTGATCATGATTGCTACTCCTACGGATAGTACGTTACGGACTCAAGGCGTGGCACATCAGCGCAACTGTAGAGATAAGAACGTGCACGCTTTTTCAACAAGAAGTCTAAACTTCACCCAAGCAAATCATCACACGTCAGACCGTCAACTCTCCTTCGGTCCTTCCACTGTACAATCCGTAAGTCGAGCATTATTGTTAGGGCAAATCGGGCAGTTTTCTTTAGTTTTTAGTTAGCGATAATTGGAACTTGGAAGAGAAGAAGGTTTTGATGACGATTGGTGCTAAGTTCCAAGCACGGGATCGATGCTACACCTACGGGACGACTTTGGCTGGTGCTGTTTTGTTTCTCAGCCGTGATTTCAGGATCTTGATTCACCACGCATCACCACGTCGATCCATATGTACCAGTCCGTAGACCGTAGCGACCATGGGGCATGGGCTTCCATTTTTTAAAAACGTTTGGCAGTCTGTTGCTATCCGATTGGATGGAAAAGATAAAAGGTATACAACGTCGGATCGGTTATTTCGGAGTGCCGATACGGACAGCCAAGTTTTTGGGCCGGGTCTCCCGGTCACGTTCTCAATACAGAAAACTTAAGTTGAAATTGAATTTAATTTTCATGATTACAAATTCAAAGAAAATTTGATAGAAATTTAAACAAAACCAAACTAAACCTAATCAACTCGCCATCGGTTGGAGGTTGGGGCGCGTGAGGGACCAGCCTCGCCTTGTTCTTGGCAGCCCTCGCTGCCCTTCTTTCGCTGCCCATTGGTCTACCCGTTCCTGCTGCATCGCCCGCGAAATTCGGTGCGCCTCCGTAGCTGGAACTGTCGGGCGCTTGCGCGCCCTCTCTTCCTTCATCGTCGTCAGCCTTCGATGAAAGTCGTCCTTGAGAGCTACCTGATTTGCCTCGTGGGCGGCGGCCTTGGTCATGGTCTAGGTGTCCAGCTCTAGGATGCGTGCTCCGCCTCCATGAGAACGTGGGTGCTCGCCTCGACTGGTGCCTGCTCGATGGAAATCTCAAAGTCCAAGGCCACGTTCGCCTCCTCCAATGCTCAGGAAGCGTTGTGTTGCTCGAGCATCGTCTCGAACAAGGCGAGCAGCGTAGGCTGCTCCTTGTTGGCTCGCGGTTGTAGGTAGTCCCACATCACCTCCTACTCTGCCTCTGGCCTTGCCAACTCCTCGTCCTCCTCGTAAAAGTAGTCGCCGAAGAGGTCATCGTTGTCTGAGTCGTCCGAAGGTGGTGGACTCGGGCTCGGCTCCGGCGGGGCAGTGGTGGGATGTGGTGACCAAGAAGGGCGTGGCAGGTGGCGCAACATTGCGGTGGTGGGTGGTACGGGGGCGATTGATGCATGCAAAATTCATGCCTGAACTTTGTAGTTTATTGATGCATATTCCAGAAATTTTTAGATGTTATGAGATGTTATAATCGTGTTTTACATTGATTTATGGGGATTTCTCATCGATCCCCCTTATTTTGGTTATAACTCTGCAGAACAGGAAACACTGGTTTTGTGTATTTTGACGTTTCAGGGACCTTTCAGAACTCAAATTGAGCGAGGATTTTATGGCGTGAATATTTTTATATAAGAAGCAACCTGGGATGAAGAAGTGCTGAAGTGGGCCACCAAGGTCCCAAACGAGCATAGATGACGCGGGCCCATCCCTGGCCGCGCCATGATACGTCCAATTTGCATCACTATTTTGTATCATAATTTACTGTTATTCATTGATATATTTCATATTTAGATATGATACTTATGTTATTTCCTTTGCTTTCACATGTTTGATGATCATCGGAGGAGTTGCTGTCGGAGGCAGGATTCTGCTGGAAAAAGGACCATCAGGGGACCATATTTTGAAGATCAGGAAAATTCCAGAAAAATACCCAGAAATTACATTTTCCCAGAAGACTCGGGAAGCCAGAAGGGGGAGTCGTGAGGAGCCAGGGGGGCCCCACACGCCAGGGTGGCGCGGCCAGCCCCCTGGCCGCGCCAGCCCTGCGTGAGGCCACCCTGGCCCACGTCTGGTCTCGCCCCTCCGCGTACATCATCGTCCCCGAAAACCTAAGTCAAGGGGGGGCTCAGAGTTAGACACCGCCGCCTCTGCGGGGCGGAAAACACCAGAGAGAGAAAAGCTCTCCGGCAGGCAGAAATCTGCCGGGGAAATTCCTTCCCGGAGAGGGGAGATCATCGCCATCGTCATCACCATCGCACCGGACTTCATCGGGATCATCATCATCATCATCTCCATCACCAGCACCTTCATCTCCACCATCACCACGCCATCCCGCTGTAACATCTTGAGTTGGATCTTGTTATATTCATAGGGGAAACTTTCCCGGTGTTGATTACTCTTGTAGTTGATGCTATTGAGTGGAACCGTTGAGTTAAGGTTTATGTTCAGATTGTTATTTACCATTATTTCACCTCTGATCATGATCCATATGATGTCTTGTGAGTAGTTCGTTTAGTTCTTGAGGACATGGGAGAAGTCAAGATGTTAGTAGTGAATTATTGTTGAGAAATATTTAATGGTTTGATATTGTTGTGGTGCTATTTCACTAGTGGTGTCATGTGAACGTCGACTACATGATACTTCACCATTTATGGGCCTAGTGAGATGCATTGTGTATTTGGCTACCGATTGTGGGGTTGCTGGAGTGACAGAAACCGAAACCTCTGTTGGGAAACCATTGCACCAGGGAGCGTAGGATCTTAGAGTTTAAGGCTGTGGTTAGATTTATCTTAATTACTATCTTGTATTTGCGGATGCTTGCAAGGAGTATAATCACAAGTGTGTATTTATCCTAGTAAGGGTAGTGCTCTAGCACAGGTTCACCCCCATAACACCTATCAAACCAATAAATACTATTGGCTCTATGAAGCGAAAGCTCTTGACAGAAACTCCCGTGTGTCCTCGAGAACGTTTGGTTATTATAAGTACACAACCGGCTTGTCCTTTGCTGAAGAAAGGATTGGGCCACTTGCTGCAATTGTTACTATTGTCGTTTATTTACTCGCACTTTATTTACTCGTATTACCAAATACCCTTGAAAACCTGTTTGCTAGTATTTACAGTGATTCCTTGATCAAAACTGCTCATCAACACCTTCTGCTCCTCGTTGGGTTTGACACTCTTATTTATCGAAAGTACTACGATACACCCCCTATACTTGTGGGTCATCAAGACTATTTTCTGGCGCCGTTGCCGGGGAGTGTAGCGCTATTGAAGAGTGGAATTGGTAAAGGTAACCGTCGCTGTGAGTATTGTTTTTATTTTGTCTTTTATTTTTGTTTTACTCTGCTATGGAGAACTCTCCATTTGGTTTCCTATTTGGAAACACATCTACTACTACTACTGCTACACATGCGGAGGAACCACCACCGCCGCCGCCTGCTGAAATTGATCCTTTTAAGATACCTATGAAAATTGTTGGGCGTATTATGGATAACTGCTATTCAGGAGATGGAACTGTCCATCCGGGTGATCACTTATTATTTATACATGAATTATGCGAGTTGTTCAGATGTGCAGGTATTTCACCAAGCCAGGTTAAGAAGAAATTATTCTCATTATCATTGAAAGGCAGAGCTGAAGAGTGGTATCGACTACTCCAAGATGGTCCATCTATGGCATGGGAGGATATTGTGCCTCTCTTTTATTCCAAGTTTTATCCTCCAAGTGAAATTCATAAAGATCGTAACCGCATATATAATTTTTGGCCTCATGATGGAGAGAGTATTGCCCAAGCGTGGGGGAGATTGAAGTTACTAATGCTCAAATGCCCCATTCATGAGCTCCCCAATAATATTGTTATTGATAATTTTTATGCGCGGCTTACTCTTCCTGATAAGGATTATTTGGATGCTTCTTGCTTTGGATCATTTACTCATATGAAAGAAGATGCTAAGTGGAAACTTCTTGACCGTATACAAGAGAATGCTGAAGGTTGGGAAAACGACAAAGGTAGGAAGTGAGGTATAAACTATGATTATGAATGCATTAAATCTTTTATGGGAACCGATGACTTTCATAGTGTTAGCGCTGCTTATGGTCTTGATTCACAAATACTTGCTAATTGTCTTAAGGCCTTTGCCTCTTATCTTGATGTTCCAAAGAAAGATTGGAACAAATATCATGCGCCTTATAAAGATTCTATTAGTCATGTTCCTGCTGCAGCTACTGAAGTTTGTACTGTTGATAGCATTGTGCCTGAACCTTATTTCGAGAAGACACCTTTCCCTGCTAAGGTAAAGAAGTATTCTACTTTGGTAAGTGTGTCTAATAAAAGCACTAAAAAAGCTGCAGAACCTGATGAGCAAATTACTATTAACTCTCCTGTAGCTATATTGAAGGATCTTGTTACTAAAGATGTAGGGGATGAATATATTCTTTTTTGTGAAGATGCTTCTAACATTCTCTCACATCCTAAAAAGCATAGGAAAGCAAGTGTTCCTGTTATTTCTGTCAGGATTGGAGATCATTGCTATTATGGTTTATGTGATATTGGTGCTAGTGCAAGTGCTATTCCTTTAGAGCTTTACAAAGAAATCATGCACGAGATTGGCGCTTGTGAACTAGAAGATATCGATGTGGTTGTTCAGCTTGCTAACAGAGAGACTGTTTGGACTCTTGGTATTGTTCGAGATATGGAAGTTCTATGCGGTAAGACTAAATACCCTACTGATTTTCTAGTACTTGGTAAGGAGGCTAGTAAAACTTGTCCTATTATTTTTGGTCGACCATTTTTGAACACTTGTGGCGCCGTGATAGATTGTAAGAAGGAGAATTTTTTTACTAAGTTTAATGGAGAGTCTTATGAGTTTAATTTTTCCAAGTTTGCTAAGACTTCTTATAAAAATGACACGCCTAATGAAAGTTTTCGAGTTGAACAGCTTGCTTCTATTGCTCTTGCTCCTAATAATGCCTTGCAGCAATTCATGGAAGATCACGAAAGTGATGTTTTTAGCAAGGAAAGAGAAGATATTGACGACATTCTTCTTCGTCAACCACCGTTACTCAAACATAATATACCTGTGGAGGATCTTGGTACCACTTTACCGCCTAAAGAAGATCCTGTGTTTGAATTAAAGCCTTTGCCTGATAATCTTAAATATGCTTATATTGATGATAAGAAAATATATCCTGTTATTATTAGTTCTAAACTTTCAGGGAAGGAAGAAGAAAGATTATTGGAGATATTGAGGAAACACCGAGGAGCTATGGGATATACTCTGGATGATTTAAAAGGGATTTTTCCCACTTTATGTCAGCATGCCATTAATATGGAGAAAGATGCGAAGCCAGTCGTGGAGCATCAACGCCGCCTAATTCCCAAGATGAAGGATGTGGTAAGAAATGAGGTATTAAAACTCCTTGATGCTGGTATCATTTATCCTATTGCTGATAGTAGATGGGTTAGTCCTGTTCATTGTGTTCCTAAGAAAGGAGGTATGACTGTTGTGCCTAATGAGAATAACGAGCTTATTCCTCAAAGGGTAGTAGTTGGTTATAGAATGTGCATTGATTATAGGAAGGTAAACAAAGTTACTAAGAAAGATCATTACCCTTTACCGTTTATAGATCAAATGCTAGAAAGGTTGTCTAAGAAGACTCATTTTTGTTTCCTTGATGGTTATTCTGGTTTTTCTTAAATTGCTGTTAAGAAGGATGATCAAGAGAAAACCACTTTTACTTGTCCTTATGGAACTTATGCTTATAGATGTATGCCGTTTGGTTTATGTAATGCTCCTGCTACTTTTCAAAGATGCATGTCTACTATTTTTCATGGCTTTTGTGAAGAAATTGTGGAGGTCTTCATGGACGATTTCTCCGTCTATGGAACTTCTTTTGATAATTGTTTGCACAACCTTGATAAAGTTTTGCAGAGGTGCGAAGAAACTAACCTTGTTCTTAATTGGGAGAAATGCCACTTTATGGTAAATGAAGGAATTGTCCTTGGACATAAAATTTCTGAAAGAGGTATTGAAGTTGACAGGGCAAAAGTGGAGGCAATTGAGAAAATGCCCTGTCCCAGAGATGTTAAAGGTATTCGTAGTATTCTTGGTCATGCTGGTTTCTATAGGAGGTTTATTAAAGATTTCTCTAAGATTTCAAAGCCTCTTACCAATCTTCTTCAAAAGGATGTACCATTTGTCTTTGATGATGATTGTAAGGAAGATTTTGAAACCCTTAAGAAGGCTTTAACTACTGCTCCTATTGTTCAACCACCTGATTGGAATTTACCTTTTGAAATTATGTGCGATGCTAGTGATTTTGCTGTTGGTGCTGTTCTTGGACAGCGCGTTGATAATAAGTTGAATGTTATTCATTATGCTAGTAAGACTCTTGATGCTGCTCAAAAGAATTATGCTACTACTGAGAAAGAGTTTCTTACTGTTGTTTTTGCATGTGATAAGTTTAGATCTTACATTGTTGATTCTAAAGTTACTATTCATACTGATCACGCAGCTATTAGATATCTTATGACTAAGAAGGATGCTAAGCCTAGGCTTATTAGATGGGTGTTGCTTTTACAAGAGTTTGATTTGCATATCGTAGATAGGAAAGGTGCTGAAAATCCTGTGGCTGACAACTTATCTAGATTGGAAAACATTTCTTTTGATCATATTCCTGTTAATGATAGTTTTCCAAATGAACAGTTGGCTGCAATAAATGTAACTTCGCGAGACCTTCCTTGGTATGCTGATTATGCTAACTTTATTGTTTCCAAGTATTTGCCTCCGACCTTTACAGCTCGGCAAAGAAGAAAATTCTTTTATGATTTGAGGCATTATTTTTGGGATGACCCACATCTATATAAAGAAGGAGTTGATGGTATTATGAGAAGATGCGTACCGGAATATGAGCAACAAGAGATATTAAGAAAATGCCATAGCAGCGCCTATGGAGGGCATCATGCTGGAGATAGAACCGCGCAGAAGGTTCTACAATCAGGTTTTTATTGGCCAACCCTCTTTAAGGATGCCAGAAGGTATGTTTTATCTTGCGATGAATGTCAAAGAGTTGGTAATATTTCTAGACGCAATGAGATGCCCATGAATTATACTCTTGTTATTGAACCGTTTGATTGTTGGGGATTTGACTTTATGGGTCCTTTTCCTCCTTCAAAAGGCTATACCCATATACTTGTTGTTGTTGATTATGTTACTAAATGGGTAGAAGCCATACCTACAAAGAGTGCCGATGGTGAGACTTCGTTAAAAATGCTTAAGGATGTTATTTTTCCTAGGTTCGGAGTGCCTAGATATCTTATGACTGACGGAGGTTCTCATTTTATTCACGGTGGTTTTAGAAAAACTCTTGCTAAATATGATGTCAATCATAGAATTGCTTCTGCTTATCATCCCCAAACTAGTGGGCAAGTAGAGCTTTCAAATAGGGAGATCAAGTCTATCTTGCAGAAGACTGTCAGTAGATCTAGGAAAAACTGGGGTAGTAAGTTAAACGACGCTTTATGGGCTTATAGAACTGCTTATAAGAATCCCATGGGTATGCCTCCTTACAAGATGGTTTATGGAAAAGCGTGTCACTTGCCCTTAGAATTAGAACACAAAGCTTTTTGGGCAGTGAGAGAGCTTAACAGAGATTTTAAACTAGCCGGTAAGAAAAGGTTGTTAGATTTGAGTTCTCTAGATGAGTGGAGAAACGAAGCGTATGAGAATGCCAGACTTTTTAAAGAGAAAGTCAAGCAATGGCACGATAAGAGAATTCTTAAGAGAGAATTTCATGTTGGTGAGAAAGTTCTTTTGTATAGGTCTCGTCTCAGATTTTTTGCAGGAAAATTACTCTCTAAATGGGAAGGACCATATGTTATTGTGGAAGTGTACCGCTCAGGTGCTATTAAGATCGCTTCATTGAAAGATGATTCTACACAAGTGGTGAATGGGCAAAGACTCAAGCATTATATTTCTGGAGATTCTTATAATGAAGATGTTGATGTTATTGAAACAGTTTCTCCGGAAGAATACATCCAAGACAAATTGCAGGTACATGCAGAGTTCGCTTTCGAATAGGTAACAGTTCTAGTCAGAAAAGTTTCGCGAAAAGTTCTTCCTTTAATATTTTTGCTGTTTTTACTAAATATGAAAAATCACGAGACGAAAACGGGGAGGAAAAAGAGTTCGTGTGTGTCTCACACACAGGTGGCGCGGGCCCACCCCTGGCCGCGCCACCTATGTGTGAGAACACCCCGGAACTCGTTTCCGTCCCGGTTTCCTCCTGTGATTTCGTTTCGATGTATAATTTTCGCCTATTTAACCCCCCGGAGTCCCCGAGGTCTGTATATCGTTTTCTCGTCGTGTTTTGTTTTGAGCTGTTTCTGTCAGGGATTGCCTTCGATTTTGGAGTTATAATGTCTTCGTCCGGTTCATCTAAAGAGAACCCTCTTGCGGATTCCATCAATCCGTATATGAGGGAGCTGAAGATGCATCTGAAGGAGTTGTCACTCAAGGATGGGGAGTTGCAGATTAAAGACGTTCAAGGACCCAAGGGAGAAGGGAGTCTCAAAGCAAGGATGGAAGCACTGGAATAGGAAGTTTTCAAATACAAAAAGATGGCGGAACGCGAGGTGGACATTATCTATAGGATTAATCAAGAGCTTGTTGCCAAGTACAAGAAGGAGACTACGGAGCTTTGGAAGGATGTCCTCTCACTCCAGGAGACGACTAACCAATTACAAGCACAACTCTACGACGTGCAAAACCAAAATTGTGAGTATGAAGCTAGATTTCAACAAATGAGTGCTGCTGCAAGTTTCAGGATTTTGGAGACCAAGACATCCTTCCTTGACGGAGGACCTCTGCCTTGGAAGTACGACAACGAAGAAGAAGATTCACCGCCACCGCCAAAGGAGTAATTCGTCATCGTTATAGGCATCCCCTTGGCTTGTTCCAAGCTTGGGGGAGTGCCGCGGTATCACATTATTACCTTTTGCTCATTTACTTTTCAAGTAGTGTCATATCATGAATAAGAAGTTATCTTATAGAATAGTTTGCAGTTTGGAAGTATCCTCCTTAGTTAGTTATCTATGTATCCCTTGGTGTGAGTTGCGGTAATAAAATATTAATGAGAAGTTTATCGTTTACTTTTCGCACACTTTATGTTAGTTTGCAATCTCTCTTATATGACTAGTCTTGTGGATTGGTATTGGTATCACATTGGGAGCATGAGTAGATTTAGTTGGTTTTGGCAAACCTAGCTTGGTCAGTAGCAACTTTACCTTGAGGTTTGAGTAGAAAAGAATAAAGAAGTGCTTGCAGTTGCATCACTTCAGTTTTCCCTTATGTTTGGCTTATAAGCATTGTTATTCTTAAAGTTAAAATCGTTGTACCTTCAAGGGAGTTTGCATGATTGTTCTTATTATATGTATGTTTGTTTGTTTCATGCAACTCTTATGCTTGCTACCCAGCCTTGCTAGCCAAAAACCTGTACTGAGAGGAAATACTTCTCGTGCATCCAATTCCCAAAAGCCAAGTCACTTCCAAAGAGTCCACTATAGATTCCTATGCATGGTATTTCAAGCCATTCCAAGTAAATTTTCATGTGATACCTTTCAAAAACCTTCAAACACTTCTCATTTTGTGCCACTATTTTTAGCTCATGAGGACGTAGTGGATGAGTTTGTTATCTTCCATACTAAATTAAGTACCCCTCGACTAGGCAGCTTCATCTGCTCGTCATTAATTTTGCAAGGGAGCTGGTCAGACCATTATAATCTCAAAAAGAAAAAGGAAGAAAAAAGGCACTCCTCCAATGGAATGTGAAAGTTGGTCGGCACCCGATGGAATCGGTTAGCCATGGTTTGAGAAAGGAAAAAGGTGGAGAGGAGTGCAAAGCAATAAAAGAGCACCAAAGTGCCAATTAATCAAACATCTCGGAACCGCTCTCACTTGTTTAGTATGGAAGATATCAAGAACTCCGTTGCTAGTCGTTGACAAAAGCAGCCACCTCTCAAAATAACTTTTTACCTCTGTTTTACAAATGAAAAGCTCTAGCACATGTTTAATCCCTGCTTCCCTCTGCGAAGGGCCTATCTTTTACTTTTATGTTGAGTCAACCTATTTCCCTCTATCTAAAGCAAGCATTTGAGTTGTTATGTTTCACTCATCCATATGTTGATCCGTTTAATCATGTTTATTATCTTCCTTGTTTTGTATAATGCTTTTATCTGAAGGAATATATCTTTGAAAGCTTTCTATGAATGCAAAGTTTACTTTGTTGAGCATATAGTCTTTGCTATATTAGCTCTGTTTTAAAAGGCTCCGTTTAAAAGAGAGAAAAGTTTGTTCTCCATTCTTTGACCAAGAACTAAGGTTTGCCATTGCCAATTATAATTTACCTTGTGTATCTTTACATGTGATTCCCTTTTACCCATTGCAGGTCTATATCTTATAAAGGGAAGTTGCTGTCTATTATAATTTGTGCTTTGGTGAATGTGATGCTTCTTGTCCGTATTTTGATTATCAATACTTCACTCCATAAACCTGTGGTCATGTTTACCGAGTTTAGTTTTCGCTTGGGGACAAGCGAGGTCTAAGCTTGGGGGGGTTGATACGTCCAATTTGCATCACTATTTTGTATCATAATTTACTGTTATTTATTGATATATTTCATATTTAGATATGATACTTATGTTATTTCTTTTGCTTTCACATGTTTGATGATCATCGGAGGAGTTGCTGCCGGAGTCAGGATTCTGCTGGAAAAAGGACCATCAGGGGACCATATTTTGAAGATCAGGAAAATTCCAGAAAAATACCCAGAAATTATATTTTCCCAGAAGACTCGGGAAGCCAGAAGGGGGAGTCGAGAGGAGCCAGAAGGGGGCCCCACACGCCAGGGTGGCGCGGCCAGCCCCCTGGCCGCGCCAGCCCTGCGTGAGGCCACCCTGGCCCACGTCTGGTCTCGCCCCTCCGCGTACATCATCGTTCCCGAAAACCTAAGTCAAGGGGGGGGCTCAGAGTTAGACACTGCCGCCTCTGCGGGGCAGAAAACACCAGAGAGAGAAAAGCTCTCCGGCAGGCAGAAATCTGCCGGGGAAATTCCTTCCCGAAGAGGGGAGATCGTCGCCATCGTCATCACCATCGCACCGGACTTCATCGGGATCATCATCATCATCATCATCTCCATCACCAGCACCTTCATCTCCACCATCACCACGCCATCCCGCTGTAACATCTTGAGTTGGATCTTGTTATATTCATAGGGGAAACTTTCCCGGTGTTGATTACTCTTGTAGTTGATGCTATTGAGTGGAACCGTTGAGTTAAGGTTTATGTTCAGATTGTTATTTACCATTATTTCACCTCTGATCATGATCCATATGATGTCTTGTGAGTAGTTCGTTTAGTTCTTGAGGACATGGGAGAAGTCAAGATGTTAGTAGTGAATTATTGTTGAGAAATATTTAATGGTTTGATATTGTTGTGGTGCTATTTCACTAGTGGTGTCATGTGAACGTCGACTACATGATACTTCACCATTTATGGGCCTAGTGAGATGCATTGTGTATTTGGCTACCGATTGTGGGGTTGCTGGAGTGACAGAAACCTAAACCTCCGTTGGGAAACCATTGCACCAGGGAGCGTAGGATCTTAGAGTTTAAGGCTGTGGTTAGATTTATCTTAATTACTATCTTGTATTTGCGGATGCTTGCAAGGGGTATAATCACAAGTGTGTATTTATCCTAGTAAGGGTAGTGCGCTAGCACAGGTTCACCCTCATAACACCTATCAAACCAATAAATACTATTGGCTCTATGAAGCGAAAGCTCTTGACAGAAACTCCCGTGTGTCCTCGAGAACGTTTGGTTATTATAAGTACACAACCAGCTTGTCCTTTGCTGAAGAAACGATTGGGCCACTTGCTGCAATTGTTACTATTGTCTTTTATTTACTCGCACTTTATTTACTCGTATTACCAAATACCCTTGAAAACCTGTTTGCTAGTATTTACAGTGATTCCTTGATCAAAACCGCTCATCAACACCTTCTGCTCCTCGTTGGGTTCGACACTCTTATTTATCGAAAGTACTACGATACACCCCCTATACTTGTGGGTCATCATGCCACCCAACCTTGTTTGGCCCTCATTCCTCCGTTGTCGTCCGTCTTCGCTCCAGATCGCTCAGCTTGACCTAAAAACTCCTATATAAAGACCCCCCAGGCGTTCCCTCGAGAAGGCGATGATGAAACATGAAACCACAAATAGAGTCTGTTCCAGTGAAGATTAGAGGGGGAAACGCTGCAGGAGTCGCCCCGGTCGCTTCTCCAACCTCTCCAACATCACCAACACCGCCACCATGATGAAGAGGGAGTAGTCCACCTCTAGACTATGGGTTTGTGGCAGTAGCTTGTTTTATTTCTCTCTTGTGCTATGATGTTTAGATGTCATACGAGCTACCCAACATGATTATGATCATATTATGTAATTCCTATGTGGTGGATCCTTATTTTATTGGATGATATATGAGATGTGATTCTTTATTATGTTCTTGATGTATTAGTAGATGCATATTGTTACCCCGTTCTTTATTACTTGTTCTGATCCAATAAGTATGCGAGAGCATGAGGGGGATGATTTGTATTAGATGGAGTAACTTTGTAGTAGTAGTATATTGTGACAGCAAACATGACCTGCTATGGTGTTTTCCAATTCCGTAGTTACCTCCCTAGGGATATAAAGAATGCATGTGCTATATTTATTAGTGATAACTGAGAATCCTAAGTTGACATTCATGGACTTTATTCCATCGTAATATGTCTAAGGGGTAGCATATTTGTTGTTCACCGTCATGTCAAAGTATCTAAGGCTATACTTTTTTAATTCTTAATACTAGATTGCTTGAAGGTTATTTTTTTCTAGGAGAGTATAAATAAGATGTGTAGTAAAGAAGTGAGCCTAGCTCAACTGGCTATGGGAGTGGATGTACAACCCAGGCACCCAGGTTCAAATCCCCACGGATGCGAATTTGGGTTCTTATTATTATTTTAAAAAAACTCGCTGTGGGGGTCTCCCCCACCGCTTTCCTTTCAAAAAAAAGATGTGTAGTATCATTTTTATGTTAGGACGTGATGTCCATATGAATATTATCAAGTAACATTATAAATTCATGACATTGTTTCAGTCATGTATCTTGCGCTTACACCACACCTTTATGAGAGAGCAGACAAGTGAACCCATGAACCCTGGTCCAATTTAAATCATAATAAAGACCTTTCCAACGCTTCTACATGTCTTTTTATTTCCAGTTATAATTAAGTCCACAAATACAAAAATATCTTTTACCTTTTGCAATTACATAAAAAACCCAAAACACCTTTATTAAAGACTTAGTTTGCTTTATATTATTTACTTTTTGTTATTTTATTTTATTAGTTGTACTTATTCTGAAACCTTGTGCTTGACAACCACTCGGTGAAGTTGGGATGCAAGACAAGGAGTTTGTTTTGCAGGTTGCCTGACGAGAATGAAGAGAGCTTTTTGACTGTTCCCCGAGAGTTTGATATAAACCCCGAGTCACCCTTGTGGGGAAAATTCTCTTGCTACAACACTTTGCACTTGGAATCCCAATGAAGTAGCACATTGCTTAATGCCATCAACGATGAAGTGTGAGATGCTCCACGGTGGTCCAGTTTTATATCCAGGAGTTCGGCGGGAAGGGCGAAGGGCAAGTGACGAGAAAGAGCGGGAGGACCAATGGAGCGCGTAGACACCGTCACGTGGGAATACCGTACATCCCCGTGTATGCCACAGTCTTACAGGACGCATGCCTGCCGCCACCTGGGGAACCGATGCTGTCTTGAATAAAAGTTGTCCGCTATTTAAATCTCATTGATCGGCCGTTTGCTCTATGACAGGTCTGACCTACATGTCGGTATCCTACGTGGTCGCAGCTTCCGACTCCGCGTGCCCCCTGTGGACATGAGTCGGCCTACGGGCCGGTAGTTTTATTGGTCACGCGGGAACCAAAACACGTTTGGGAGCCTTGGCTCGGTGCGAAAACGGTCAGGTGCTGCCAAACCCGGCGGTGGGAGGCGTTTAGGGGACACAACAAGAGATGCTCTTAGAGCAAGAACAATATACCCACTCTTACGTGGCTAGTAGCACGTCAAAGTTAGTAGCACGTGCTGCAGCTCGCTTCTCTTCTATCACGTTGTTTCTCTAGCTACATGGAGGCCATTTTTAACCTTTGAAAACAATATTGTAATCTTAAAGTGTGTACATTTTCAGAATGAAATATGTTGTATTTGGACTCTGTAAAAATGACAAATCTAGATTTTATCGTCGGTGAACGGTAATGAGCAGGACACTGAAATCTTGGTTTTGTCATTTTATGAGATTTTTCCGAGGAGAAAATATATTGTATTCGTTCTAAAAATTTACATGCTGATAAAATACAACATTGTTCAGGTGTATGCATTTTTTGATTTTTCTAGACATTCACAATCAAAAAAATTAGATAAAAAAAATCTTAACCGAGCTACACTTGGGGTTTTCGTTCTGTGTGGTGTATACAAAGACAAAAGCAAAAGACCAAGTCTCTCGAACTCAGTGGCGATTCTAGAGCGGCAATGGAGGGTGGGATCAAATCACCAAGTTAAAATGACTTCACAAAGTAAATATGGGCATATGACTCATTTGGTACTTTGGTAGCTGAGTGCCCCTCTCGTCTCATGAGATCAACTGATTTGGGATGGTTTGATATAGCTAGTTTGCTTCCTCGTTGTTCCCTAGTGAACACACAAACTAAAAAAAGCTCCATTTCATGGCCTAGAACCTTTGGAACATATATTTGCAATTTTCTTGTAAAATCGGAGGGTAGGCTCAAGCCTCACGAAGCCCACCTGGTAAAATCGCCCCTGCTCGAACTCACGTGAATACAAAACATATTCTATCTCTATTTTGTATCTTTCATATCGCCAATTTACCATGCCACCATGACTCGTAGCAGTTTCATTTGCCCCATAGATCTTCCTAAACAATATAGGAAAGCCAAACACGAAAATTGCGATCAGTCACGGCCCCTTAGAAAATTCGCACTGGTGCAAACCAAAAAGAACTGACCGGCGCTACCAATTCCGTGGTGAGAACGTGAGCAGCTACACCGAGCGATTTTAAAATTTAATTCGCCCTCTCCCATACAGGATTGTAAGGGCGAGTGGTTACAGATACTTGCTCTCATGTTCGTCGGTGCACGTCGATACTTAGGATAGAGTAGACCAGACTAACATGTCACACATGCGTTGTCATGAGACAGAGTAACCATCGGAGGAGCGTGCATGTACCAAATGGTGGAACACCATCGTTTATGACGAGGTCTAACTCTCTTCTAACTTTCTATCTTAGCACCTACCTCTTGTCATGCCATGCCACAATGGGCCTTTAAGATTTGCAGAAATTCTAGATTATTTATGGGCCACAAGAAATGGGCCCATTATTTCAACACCATTTGTTGTGCAAGCATGGTTTCTTAACTTCTCGATATGTTTGGAGCGGAAATCCTATTCTCCGCCCACTGCGGACCCGATCCGGGGCTCCGCACAGGGCGAGAGAACGAGCCGGCGAGGGCGACGACGCAGCGACTGGCGGGAGCTGCGGCGGAGAACGAAGCCGGCGATTCTGGAGCGAGGCGGTCGCCGAGCCCTAGAACTTAGGGTTGAGGGTGGGGGGTGCGGGGTGCGGCGCCGGCGTCGGAGAGAAATGCAGTGTGGGGAGGATAGAGGGAGGTCGGGGGGCGGCGGCTGACCGGCGGTGGGGCTGAGATAGAGGAGGGCGGGGCGGCGAGGCGGCGTTCGCGCCGCCGGCCGCGGGTGGCGGCGGCAGGCGGTCGGCCGACGGTGGCGGCGGGGGCACGTCTAGGAAGAAGAAGAGAAAGAGAAAGGAGATGGAGGCGTCGGGTCTCAGGAGGAAGAAGATGAGTGGGGTGGGCCGCGGCCCACGACGCGCTCGCGTGCGTGCGGCGACTCCTCACGTCGCCGCTTAAAGCGGAGTATAGGACCTCCCTGTTCGGAGCAGCTCAACTGAGCCTAAACCAAGGATTACATCTAGGTAAGGTACCAGACCACCTTTTCGCAGTTTTAAAGGCAAGTAGAATCTGCTTCTTTGTATTATCTTTCTTATTTTCATGTTTTACATCCGTAGTGGTTCAAGCATAAGATCTGAATTTCTGGCTGCCAGAAAATACTTCCGTATCCACAGAGTTTTTGTATGTTAACTAATAATTTTTGCGATGATCCGAACTTCTTGAATGTATCTTGCCCCCCTCGTGTAAAAAGAGAGTATATTGTCTCCCAAATTGTAAATGGTTAGTCATTGACATGATTTTTGAGATAAATGAGCTATTCATGTTTTGCTAACTTGACCAGCAACAGTTGAAGATGGCAATCTTATTGCTTGTATGGCATTTTAGATATCACATGAGACACCCATTTCCTCTTGATACCACATATCTTTTAAGATACTGTGTTAACATGTACTTTTTAATTTTGTGCTCTTATGGTTGTTGGTCTGAGATAACGAAGACTGTGTGTGTATCAGTGTATGCACCATATCACACAATTTCACCACACAATATCATCATAGGATAGTAAGATATCTAAAAAATCAGAGGTCAGCCTCCAAGCGCCGCCTTGAGACAAACGTCGCCTCCACTTCCTAACCCACCACAGATTGGTTTCCCCTTCTTTGGCCAGCCTCGTCGGCGTCAAGAGGAGCGGGAAACCTAATCTGTGCATGGAGGTTTTTATAATAGTAATGTTTTGCAATAGATTAGGTTAAGATTTTAGGTACTCGTCTTCTTCGGTCCTCACATCAATGAAGATGACATCGTCTATAATAATCGATCTTTGGCCCATCGTTTGATGACGAGATCTTTCTCCTGGCCTTACTGATGTTGTTCGAAGATTAAAGTTATCTAGGTATGGTCCTTCAGATCTTGTTTTGCCAGATCGATCTTGGATCTCTTGTCATGGTTACCGCGAGGATGTTTGTCCTTACAATATTTGTCCCGACTGCTACGTCCTCGATAATGGTGATTCGTACTCTCGGCTCTCCAACGACGTCGATCAGGCTATTCGATTGCTTTTTCCTGGCATACTGGTGTTGGTACTCTTGCTGATAGTGATTGACTACTTTAATGGTTGCGGGTGTGCATGTAACCTTGGCATTGCAGCTCAAATTAAAATTATGGGAGAAACTTTGTTGTTATTTTCAGATCTATGGTTTTATATCTATTTTCGACTGCCTTCAGGAAAGTACAAGATTGTATCATGGAAGAAGAAAGAGTTGGAAGACCTCGAAGATTTGCTAGTTTCGTTTGTACTTTATTTTGTAATAGCTGAAGTCAGTTTGTGTATCTCTATCATGTACTATTTATTACTATGAATATATGTGATATTGATTGTCAAAAAAAAAATCACCACATAGGATATATGACATGCTTTAAAGCAGCTGTGTAAATCGTGCCTTTCAGATAGGATCAAACATAAAGAGTTCATTCAGAGCTTACTAATGAGTAATGACCGTGGCATAATGTCGATCTTTTGCGTGCGATCCCCTTGCCTAAATTCGATTCAAATTGTCCTAAGGTTTACATGCTGCTATAGACCGCCAGCATCATAACAAAACCTGAAATTTGTTTTTTTAAGTGAAAATCCGCCTTAAAAAGAGCGGAGAAAATCACAATCTAAACGCTGAAACTACCGGAGGTGCTGCTTTTGTTCAGGAAAAAATTTACCACTGAGGCTAGGAAAAGCGTCCATCGACCAATTACCTATCGACCTCTCGCATAGTCGCATGAATACACTATCATACTATTTTTGATAAAAAGTATATATATTAATATTGAGAAGATACCAATTACTCCCAGCCTCTACAACAACGTAGTACCCTAGTGGCTTTACGGATGCACATATTCAATAAAAAAGAATTATAAATAAGAGAAGTCATGATACAACGATTAATTTCTTGTAGCAGCTGCAATAACACCACCAAAACAGCACTAGAAGTCCAGCTTCTCTAAAATCGATGCCCCCAAGAAAAAAAACAGTGCATAAGCGCCATCGTCCCCGATCATAGATCTTAGATTTTTTTTACCCTGAAGAAATTCTTCGCTAAGAAAACAACGTCTTTAACAAGGTTATTGCCAGGCACAACCAATTAAGACCAGACATCAAATTTTTCACCCTGAAAGATAAGACTTTAATCTTCTCCCATGTTGCTGCCCTGACTTACAATGCCGCTACTCCAAATCACGAATTACCAAACCAATTTTACAGCGCCACAAAAATTCGAACCACTATGGCAAATTCATAGATCTCGGCTTTCATGACAGTCTCTGCTAGCTGACTTCACAATGAAACAAAAAAACTATACCGTCTGATGGTAATAGTTCACAGAGCTTCATAGCGCTACTTTTAAACTAAATGGTCCTTTATATGGTGTTAGAATAAGAGTCGGTTACGACTTGTTTTAGAGTTTGCTTGTAATTCAAGTAAGGGTTAGCCGCCGGCCCCTCATATATACCCCTTGTAATCTCCAAACTATGCAATCAATCTAGAGACAAATATTATTCTACATGGTATCAGACTAAAACCGATCTAGGGCATGTCGCCGCCCACCCCACCACCACCGCCGCCCGGCTATTTCGAGCGGCGCGCCAAGCTCGCCGCCTCCAAACTCGCCGCCGCTATGGCGCAATCCTCCTGTTCTACTTCCACCTCTATCCCCAACCAAAACCTAGCAAATCCTACCCCACCCACCATCCAATATGCCGATACAATTCAAGATGTTAGTCCTTTTATCCCTGTTACTTTAGATCTTCCCAAGCACAACTACTACCATTGGCGCCACCTCTTCGAAGTTCATCTAGGCCGCTGCAATCTCCTCGGCCACGTCGACGCCAACTCCGTCCCCCAGCCTTCGGATCCTCGCTGGGTAAAGGACGACCTCGCCATCATCCAATGGATCTACCAACGGGTGTCCACCGAGATCTTCAATCTCGTCTTCCGCGACGCCTCCAATGCCGCCACGCTTTGGGCGGCCCTCCGTCAACTGTTTCAAGACAACGTCGACGCCCGCGTCAACACCCTGCACACCGAGCTCCGCAACACCGTCCAAGGTGACTCCCCCGTGGGGGTTTATTGTCAGCGGCTCAAGTCCCTCGCCGACGAGCTCCGCGAACTCGGCGACCCCATCGACGACCGCCAACTCATCAATGTTCTTCTCGTCGGACTCGGTGAACGTTTTGAGAAGCAAGCCTCCTTCATCCCCATGATGCGTCCGCGCCCCTCCTTCTCCGAGGTCCGCACCATGCTTCAATGGGCAGATCGCGCCATCACCAACAAGGAGGCTCGTCCCCAAGTCTCTGCGGCCATCCAACGCCCTCCGGCTCCAGCACCACCACCGCCGCCTCCTCCTGCATCGGTGCAACCACCTCCAGGATGGCGCCCCAGCCCCAACTACCGTGGCACACGGCCGATCTACCGACCTCCACGGCCATCGGCACCATCGGCTTCGGCTCCTTCAGGCGGCGCGCCACCAGCTCCGACTCCTCCACCGGCTCCAGCACCTCCAGCATTGCCGATCTACCGCCTACCCCATGACCCGTGGACCGGCCTTGTGCAGGCCTGGCCCATGCCCTGGGCGGCTCCGTCTCCAGTCGGCGCTCCACCCGCCTACACCGGCTCCTGGATGCCGGGCATGCGCCCGCACACCGGCTCCCCCAGACTACTTGGTCTGCGCCCTCCATCGTAGGCCTACGTCGCTGCTCCATCCTACTATCCCTATAGCGCACCGTCACCAATGAACTACAACACCTCAACAGGCGGCAACTATCCGATGTACCAGCTTCCGCCGCCACCGCTCGCTTCAGCGCCGCCAACTGCACCAACCTCGTTTCCTGCGACAACCCCTAGCTGGGACCAAGCCGCATTCCTCCAGGCCATGAATAACTTTGCTGCTCAAGGAAACTCAGGTATGGATTGGATTTTCGATTCTGGTGCATCTAGTCATATGTCTAATTCGCATAATATGCTGTCATTGTGCACTTCTTCACCTTTTTCCTCTATTACTCTTGGAGATGGTTCTTTAATCCCTATCCATTGTGTTGGTCAAACCCATCTTCCATCCACCACCAAACAACTTCCTCTTCGCAATGTTCTTGTTGCCCCTGCCCTAATTAAAAACTTAATTTCCGTTCACCAGTTTACACATGATAATCTTGTCTCCGTCGAATTTGATTGTTTTGGCTTATCTGTGAAGGATTACATGACCAAGGCGGAGATCGTACGCTTCAATAGTTCCGGAGACCTATACTCTATCAACGGCGCACCCACCACCGCTCAGCCCTCCTCCATGGTTGCTTCGGTGGATTTATGGCATCAACGACTCTGACATCCTCAAGCTGCCACACTATCCAATCTTCTTAGTGAATTTTCAATTTTATGTAATAAAGATTATCATGATACTTCAGTTTGCGAGTCATGTCAATTAGGCAAACATGTTCTTCTTCCCTTTAGTACCTCCCAATCTTCTAGCACTTTTCCCTTTGAATTACTACATTGTGATTTATGGACCTCTCCACATGAAAGTTTTTCTGGTTTCAAATACTATCTTGTTATTCTTGATGATTTCACACACTTTATTTGGACTTTTCCTATGCGCAACAAATCTGATGTACACACAATATTTCTCAATTTTCAACGATATGTAGCAACTCACTTCTTTTTGCCTATAAAATTTATTCAATGCGATAATGGTAA
Organism: Dactylis glomerata; assembly: GCA_007115705.1. Taxonomy (NCBI): domain Eukaryota; kingdom Viridiplantae; phylum Streptophyta; class Magnoliopsida; order Poales; family Poaceae; genus Dactylis; species Dactylis glomerata. The sequence continues at coordinate 4,058,454 of QXEO01000220.1, forward strand.
AGAGTTTGACAATAATCGAAATAGAAATTTCTTCCTTAGTGATGGCATCCTCCTTCGTTTTTCCTGTCCCTATACCTCTCCCCAAAACGGCAAGGCTGAACGAGCTCTCTGAACAATTAATGATATTATTCGTACACTTTTAATTCACTCATCTATGCCTCCTAGATATTGGGATGAGGCCCTACGCACTGCAAGATATCTTCTCAATATCCGACCAACTAAATCCAATCTTCATAACACTCCCTATTTTTCTCTTTTTAGATGTCATCCCGATTACTTCGAGCTTCGTGTTTTTGGTTGCCTTTGCTTCCCTAACATGTATGCCCAATCACCAAATAAACTAGCCCCCCGATCCATCTCCTGCGTGTTTCTTGGTTACTCCGATGAACATAAAGGTTTTCGTTGCCTTGATCTCCTCTCTGGCCGTATTCACATCTCTCGACATGTCACTTTTGTTGAAAATGTTTTTCCTTTTTCACAACGTCACACGCCATCCGAGACCGACACTTCTACCACGACTTCCTCACCTCGCCGACCCACCTTCAATCCTCTCTACATCACACCAAATCCAACACCGCCACACTCCTCCCCGACCCCTGCCGCGGCAGCCGAAACAGCTGCAAATCCTGCCGCGGCAGCATGCGATAACACCGCGGCAGCCGATTTGGCTGAAAACGCTGCCGCGGCAGACTTTCCTGCCGCGACTCCTGACCCTGCCTCTCCAATGCCCGCATCCTCTGCTGCGCCGGGCAATGCTTCCCCGTCCCCTCTTCAACCTCCCGCACGTGCCGTTCCTATCACTAAACCCACTAATGAACACGTTATGCGCACACGTGCAAAATCCGGATTTAAATTGCCTACTCAAAAATTAAATCTTAATGTTACTCCATCTATATCTCCCATCCCCAAATCTTATAAATCAGCTCTTCTTGATCCCCACTGGACTTCTGCTATGAGAGATGAATTTCAAGCTCTTATAGATAATCAAACTTGGCAACTCGTCCCTCGTCCTCCTGGTGCAAATGTTGTTTCTGGTAAATGGGTTTTTCGGCAAAAATTTCACTCTGATAGTTCTCTCTCTCGCTATAAAGCTCGTTGGGTCTGTCGGGGCTTCTCTCAACAATACGATCTCGATTACGATGAAACCTTTTCTCCTGTAGTTAAACCTAGCACAATTCGAACAGTTCTTAGTCTTGCAGTCACTTCCTCTTGGCCTATTCATCAACTTGACATTAAAAATGCTTTCTTACATGGATCACTCAATGAAACTGTCTATTGCCAGCAACCTTTAGGATTCGAAGACTCCATTAATCCAAATCATGTTTGCCTCCTTAAAAAATCTCTATATGGTCTTAAACAAGCTCCTCGTGCATGGTTTCAACGTTTCTCTACTTTTATTCTCACTATCGGATTTCATCCTTCACCCTCAGATTCCTCTCTTTTTGTTTATCTCAACAACTCTCAAACTGCCTATCTTCTCTTATATGTCGATGATATAGTTTTAACAGCTTCTTCTCAACAATTTCTTGATCACATCATCTCTTTACTACGATCTGAGTTCTCCATGACTGATCTTGGACTTCTCCATCACTTCTTAGGAATAGCTGTCACTCGTGATTCTCATGGTTTATTTCTTTCTCAACGTTAATATATTTTAGATCTTCTCACTAAATCTGGCATGCTTGACTGTCAACCTTCTAAAACTCCTGTAGACACTACAACTAAGCTTTCATCTTCTGGTGATGTCTTCTCCGACGCCACTCTTTATCGTAGTATAACTGGTGCTTTACAATATCTTACTCTCACTCGCCCAGAAATTTCCTTTGCTGTCCAACAAGCATGTCTATACATGCATGATCCTCGAGTCCCACATTATAATCATGTCAAACGTGTCCTTCGCTATCTCAAAGGTACCTTAGACCATGGTCTGCACATTTATTCATCATCTCCACACACTTTGACAGCATACTCCGATGCCGACTGGGCTGGTTGCCCGGATACTCGTCGATCCACATCCGGATACTGTGTTTTTCTTGGTAACAACTTGATTTCATAGTCTTCGAAACGGCAGGTTACAGTTTCGCGTTCGTCTGCAGAGGCCGAGTACCGTGCAGTGGCACATGCTGTCGCCGAAACGGTTTGGTTGCGTCAGCTTCTCTCGGATCTCTGTTGTCCTGTCCAGCAGGCTACTGTGGTTTATTGTGATAACATTTCAGCTGTTTATATGTCCAGCAATCCTGTACAGCATCGACGAACCAAGCATATGGAGATTGACATACATTTCGTTCGGGAGAAGGTGGCTCTTGGACAAGTTCGAGTTCTACATGTTCCTACTACTGCGCAGTTTGCAGACATCTTCACCAAGGGGCTGCCTACATCATCGTTTACCGACATTCGTTTCAGTCTCAACGTTGGCGAACCCCACGTTGACACTGCGGGGGGATGTTAGAATAAGAGTCGGTTACGACTTGTTTTCGAGTTTGCTTGTAATTCAAGTAAGGGTTAGCCGCCGACCCCTCATATATAACCCTTGTAATCTCCAAACTATGCAATCAATCTAGAGACAAATATTATTCTACATAGGGCTCCCTAATAAAAATATGGATGCGCATGATCAAATTCCATACATAAAGCGCTCTATAAAACTCGCTGACGACGCTTTCTAAAACACGACACTTTATCCAAATCGATGAGACAAGCATCCGATAGCCGATAGATCTTCAAGCCAAGCTAGCGCCACCACGCCACCCGCCCGAAAGAGGAGAACGAACAGGGCGCCGGGGACAGCTTTTTTTTTAGCACAACGCTGGGGGACAACTGGTCCCTTCGGCGGTGCACAAACGCGTGAGAGCCACAGCTTATTGGCCCAGGTCGGACCTAAAATAGGACTAGATCGGACCCAAACTTGGACTGGGCCCAGATCGGATCCAAAATGGTCAGGGTCTGTACTTAGATGCTCGTAAAATCGGGGAGCTTCTCCCTAGCGCCCGCGCGATACCCTGGCTTCATTTCGCTGAAGAATCACGTTGTTGGGCCGGGAACAGCAGGGCCCATAATGTTTTAACCGGTTCGTTGATTTCCTTTGCTAGCGAGCGATGCGCGCCGGCGCTGCAAGGAGTGAGTGCGAATGCTTGTACGTCAAATCTACGGGAGACCTCCTATTTAAACAGCACCTCCTCTTCCTAAGCCATCGAGGTGGGACTAAAAAAATAGCTGGATGTATATCCCCGGGGACTGCCGCACTGGCGCCTGCATGCCTGCGCCTGAACTGCAAGCACTGGTGGATCATGTCAGGCTGTGCACGAGTAGTGAGCGGGACTAGCTAGTGAAACAATAGGCAACAAGTTGTAGCAGACTTTACTTGCCACTTTGTCAACGTTGCTGCTATGGCTTGATGTCCCATAAAAAACATGAGGCCATGAGCCTTTGACCACAACATGGCGAGTACATGTCAAGGCCATGCGTTGCATACTTGCATAAAGACGTATGACTCAGCTAACTAAGTAACGTAGTTAATTAGTAGTATTCTTTATTCCTAGATGTAAAAGGTAAGTGTGCATAAAGACGAATAAATCATGGTTGAATGAAAAAGAAAAATGCTTGGGAAAAGATAATGAGTTAAAGAGTGCTAACAAGAAAAGAAAATTACATGATGAATTATCACTACTTGTGGAACAAAAAATCATAACAAGGGAAATAAAAGTTCTGTATACGCGAAAAAATTGTACATGAAGGATTTAATGATTATACACATCTGAAGAAAAACTTAGCATCGCAAAGGAACAAAAAAAGTAAATTCGGGAACAAAATTTGGGAGCTAATTTTGAAGACTATATGGAACCAATAACTATACACTAGGAATAAAATGCTATGCATCTAGGAACAAAAATGAACTTCATAGGGGAACAAAAAATAAACATCAAGGAATAAAATTATTTGTGGAACTAATTTTTAAAAATAAGAGGAACAAATCTCTTTGAATAGAGGAACAAAAAGCTATACGTTTGGGAACAAAAATGAACTTCACAAGGAACAAAAATAACATCAAGGAACAAAATTATTTCTGGAGCTAATTTTCTAAAATAAGAGGAACAAATCACTTTGAATAGAGGAACAAAAAGATATATGTTTGGAACAAAGATGAACTTCATAGGGAACAAAAAATAACATCAAGGAACAAAATAATTTGTGGAACTAATTTTCAAAAATAAGAGGAACAAATTTCTATGAATAAAGGAACAAAAAGCTATATGTCTGGGAACAAAATTAAACTTCACGGGAACAAAATAATTTATGGAACAAAAAGCTATACGTTTGGGAACAAAAATGAACTTCATAAGGAACAAAAAAACATCAAGGAACAAAAAAACATCAAGGAACAAAATTATTTGTGGAACTAATTTTCTAAAATAAGAGGAACAAATCACTTTGAATAGAGGGACAAAATACTATACATTTGGGAACAAAGATGAACTTCACAGGGAACAAAAAATAACATCAAGGAACAAAATAATGTGTGAAACTAATTTTCTAAAATAAGAGGAACAAATCTCTATGAATAAAGGAACAAAAAACTATACGTTTGGGAACAAAATTGAATTTCATAGGAACAAAATATTTTATGGAACTAATTTTCTAAAACAAAAGGAACAATCTTTCTTAATGAAGGAACAAAAATGAATTTCACAGGGAACAAATTAAACAACAAAGAAATAAAAAAACTGAGGAAATATTTTTTGAAAATAAGAGAAACAAATCTTTTTGAATAAAGGAACAAATGGCTATATATCTAGGAACAAAACTGAGAGTCACAAGAAACAAATAAACATCAAGGAACCAAAATTTATGGAAATAATTTTCAGTAATAAGAGAAATAAATCTTTTGAATAAAGGAACAAACTTCTATTTACATAGGAACAAAATTTAACATAGCAGGGAAAAATCAAGAACAAAACTTTCTTATTGATAATTTTCTAAAATAAGTGGAAAAAATATTTTTAATTAAATGTACAAACCACTATAAATCTAGGAACAAAAAACAAAAGTACATCATGGAGAAAAAAGTAAAAAAACTTAAAAAGAAAATGGTAAAGAAAATAGAAAGAAAAAAGAATAGAAAGAAATATATGAAAAATTAAGGAAAATCACTATATCCTAACGTATCCTAGAACAAACACATGGTACGTACTATAGAAACGACAACGAACATTGCCACGCTCACGCGCCCAGGCCAGTCAGCCCAGTCTTCACGGAAACCATGTAACGAACGAAGAAACGAAACCATACCTACGAAGCGTAGCTGGGCCGGGCCCATGATCAAAACGCTTCAGCGAAACAACGCTCGGTAGCGCGCGCGCGCTACCGATTCGTTTCCTAAAATCGTGATAAGAAACTGAGGGCGACTACGGGCCATTACATACCAACCATCTAATGTTTGTCACTCCAAATTTTGCAAGAACTGGCTAATATTATTTTGTTTTTATTTAGCTACTAGCTTATCTCGCCAACAGAAGAACGTGGGCGCAGGTGCGGAAGTGGGTGCAGGAAACTGAATGAAGTGTGGAGAGGGATGTACGCATCGCGAATCAGGACAATGTTTGTCCAAATGCTGCGGCAGTATCACATGATGATACAGCAATGGCACATCACAGATTCGCAGGATAACCTATTACTACTAGATACCCCTGCTCAATCAAACGACCGCTTAATCATAACAGCAGCAGAACTGGCTCGAAATGAACTGAACTGAACCATCAACAGATCCGAAGCACCATGGTATCTGCCTTGATGGTAGTACCAGACTTCACTACTTCTCAGTTTGGGTTTAGTTTTTATCATCCAACAAATACAAGATCTCAGGAGTAGTGTTCCTACCTAAGAACCTAGTTAGAGTATACTATCTGACTGGCTCATTTGTATTGTTCGTATCAAGAGATGCTGATCATTCATTTCAACCTGGATCATTGAGCGCCCTGGTGGATGAAGTTTTTGAAGATTTTAGGCTGCTCTTCATTGTCTTTTCTTCTTGCTTGCCTGTTCCTCTCTGAATCTTCATCTACTATTCTTCATCTTCTTTTCTTCCCAGCACCTTAGCAGGTGCTTTCATTGTAAGCTGGTTTTTGCCAGCATCTTCTCTGCTTATAATGTGTGGCCGTTAAGGGCATTATATTAATTTAATGCTGGGCGAAAGCCTTTTTATCTAAAAAAAGAGATGCTGATCTAATTCTGTCTTTGAAAAAAAGATGCTGATCTCACATGTCCCTGCTGAAGTAGTACTGAAGAAAAATAAATCAGCGCGTTTCAAGAAGCATGAATCCCATTGCAACTGTAATCACAACAGGGAAAGACTAAGAAAATAGGACTGATGCGATCTCCCAAAAAAACTAGACTGATGCTTTCTTTGCTCCATCTCAAAGAGAGGGTTGGTGGGGGGAAAGCAAGATGCCTAGTCGAAACAGGGGATTTCTTTTTATGCAGGAAAGAACATTCAGGCGAACATCCCAGAAAAGAGGGGGGAAAAGAGAGATGAATTAAGATTTTTTCATTGACATTGCTGCATCAAGGGAGGAACAAATAAGCTCCCTTTCTTATGACATGCTACTATATGTTGTCGATTCCCTCCCTCCTTCACATCTCCGTCGCTGAGCGTTCTTGATTGTCCCGCAAACGATGCTTTTGGGTTGCGTCACTGCGCCGCGACCGTGCGGGAGGACGATGACGGCGCCGCGTTGGCCGCGGTCGGGGAAGAGGGCTGGTGGCCTTGGCCGCCGGCGCGGTGGAGCCGGCACTTGAATGAGCCGGGGTGGGTGGCCGGGGCGCAGACGCACTTGTAAGCGGGCCCTTGGGCGGCGCTGGCGCCGGACGGCGCCGATGCGGAGCCGGGCCACCTCCTCCGCGTCGTCCGCGGCGACGCGGCGGAGCCGGTCGGCGTGGTGCTGCTGCTGTGGTGGCCGTGGCTGTGGAACGTTCCCTCCTCCCCGGTGGTGTCCACGTAGTTGGAAGCCATCTCGTGCCCCCTTTCTTGTCTCTGCAGTCTGCGAACAAAGATGGGTTTAGTGAGCGATTTGTCCAAGAAACATGAGATCTCGATTGATCCTTCACTAGAAGATGATACACATGAACAATTGTTCAGAAATACTACTCATCCGCAGAGGAGAAGAACAGAGAGAAGAGATGGAAAGGCTACCTAGAGAGCTTGAAGAAGACAGAACCGGCAAAGCGCAGGCAGGAGGAGGACGAGGCGATGTGTGCCGAGAGCGGCAAACTGCATAGCCCCAGCGAGTACCCCCTCGCTTTATACGGAAAAGTTGCCTGCCCGCGGGCACGACGGGCCACTGCCCGGGATTCCTCTCCGCACCCCAAAACCTTGGGCCCCGCCCGCTGACTCGCCGACCCCATCTCGAGGCTTGTAGCGGCGCCGCCGCGCCAAATCCAGAATGCCCACAGACTCTCCGCTACGACCCGAGGGCGCGCGCCGCGGCCTACCACGGGAGCACACGTGACATCCCACCTAGACACGCAACATCCGTCGGCGTCGCGTGGGTGCGCGAGACGCGTCTGCGACATTCGCCTCCGGGTGATGGGGGCCTCGTGTGGCGCACGGTGGTTCGCCACGTACGCGTGCTCTGCCACGTTAGGACTTTGGAGGCTCTGCTGGCAGCACGCCCGGGACGGCGGGCGGAGCACGGAACGACGAGGTGGCTCTAGCGTGGTGTGCGCCTCCCCCCACGTCGCGAAGGATCCCAACAGAACAAAGGTGATCCGAGAAACCGACACGGCGAAGCGATTTCTGTGCACGGCACCGGGACGGCGGCCTGTGGTGGTGACGCCCGTAGAGGGTAAGCTTTTCCCCACAGCACGCTGGTCACTCGATCTTGGACTTCCTGCGATGTATATATACTTACACCATCTCGACCGGCGCCTCCAATTTTTTAGCCCGCAAAACATCAGCCCAACAAAATTGAAATATTGAATTTGCTATATTTCATTAAACTTAATTTGATTTCATTAGAATTAGATATATTTTACATATTTGAGTTCGGAGCGGAAGCATCTCAAACTGGTATTCAAGTAGAGTATACACCGCTTGAAATTCTACTTTTATACTACCTACTACTACTAGTAGGCGCCGGAGTTGCCCGCGCCGGAGCCACCCGCATCGTCGGTTGCCGGAGCAGAGCCGGCATGGTTGCATGTCTCCAGGCGACGGCGGATGCGTTCCTCACGCCACTGCTGGCAGCGGCGTTGAGCATATTCTATGATGCCAGCGTCGGCGTAGTAGGAGGGCAAGGGTCCTGGTGCTCGCGTGCCCTCGCCACCGCCGCTGCCCTCGTCTCCCTCGCCGCCGCCATGTTGCGGCAGTGAGCTGAGTGGCGTGCCATCTATTGCAATGCCGCCATGTCGTCTGTCGCCGCCCATCTCTCGGCCGCCATGAGACGCCGGCCTGACTTGTCGCAGCGGTGCGTCTCGAACGACGCCCTCTGCTCGGCAGCGGACTCCGCGGCTTCCTCGTCAGTGGGAAGCTCGAGGTAGGCGAGGTCGTCGTCGTCCAGGTGCACGTACTCTTCCTTGTGGCCGCCAGCGCCGGAGCCCTCCGCCTGCAGGTTGATACGCTAATGGCGCGGTGATGATGGTGTGAAATCTTCTTCTTAAATACACGGGAACGGCGACAGAAAACTTCTGGAGCCAAGTTGACGTGGGAATGTGTAGTAAATGACCGGCCAGTTGGAAAACCCCAAGAGAAGGTTTTGATGAATATAGCAGCAAGTTTTCCCTCAGTTATGAAACCAAGGTTATCAATCCAGTAGGAGGATGAATACGACTGAAGGTAATGCCCGCTAGCTTCGCGACAGCTCCAGACAATTTATAGGGCGCCTCGTCCAAGCTTTGCTTTGCGAGCGGCAACGTGGAACCTGCACACAACACAACTAAATACTTTGTTCCCAACTTACGATGAGGTTGTCAATCTCACCGGTTTGCTTGAAACAAAAGGTATGAGCGTATCGAGTGGAAAGTGATAATAGTATGCGAGTAAAATAAACAGTGCGAGTAAAGTAAACAGGTGATAGCAATATAAAGGAAATAGGACCGGGGTCCACGGTTCACTAGCGATGTCTCTCCATAAGATAAAATAACACATGCTGGGTAAACAAATTACAGTTGGGCAATTGATAGAATAAAGACAACGTGCATATGTCGAGAGGATCACTATGAGATTTACTTTGGGCATTACAATAAGATACATAGACTGCCATCCAACTGCATCTATGACTAATAATTCACTTGTGGTGAATCAATCCGAGAACTCCACAAGTATTAAGTTACGAACAACAGATAACTGCATTAAGCAAAGTGTGTAATGTAAACAAAGCATATGCCCTTGAGCATATGAATGTTGTTTTCCCCCTAGTAGCAACATCACATCTACAACCTTAGAGGTTTCTGTCACTCCCCTAGTAGCAAATGTGACTTGAAGTAAATATCGCTGCGAGCAAACAAGTAACAAAATAGTAAGTAAACGGTGTGCAAAGCTTGGAAACAAGGCCTAGGGATCATACTTTCACTAGTGGACACACTCCCAATAATATAACATGATTGAACAAATAAACAACTTCTCTCCACTATGGTACTCTGAATTACTCTCCTATTGAATAACACTAATCATTGTGTAGTGGCTACAGAAGCACCCCTTAAAGTTCATCAAGTACTTGACAAACACCACTCATAGAGATATCCAAATCAAAGCACAACTCAAGATAGATATCATTGCAACTTAGACCAAGTACTAACACGGTGCACACACTGTCAACATTACACCATGAAAGGAGGAATAGATCACTCAATACTATCATAGTAATAATTACTCTCATAATCCACAAGAGATCACAATCATAGCCTAAACCAAGTACCACCATGATGCACGCACTGTCACCGTTACACCATGGCAGGAGGAATATATTACTTTAATAACATCACTAGAGTACACTATAATAATTAAGCATAGGAGTAGCATAATATCTGAATAATAACATCTACTTGTTCAACATGATACAAAGCTCACGATCACATAAAGATCACATCATGGGAGAGAGAGGTGAACCACATAGCTACCGGTAGAGCCCTCAGCCTCGGGGATGAACTACTCCCTCCTCATCATAGGAGACAGCAAGGTTGATGGAGATGGCGGTGAGGTCGATGGACACGGCGGAGACGGCGATGAAGACCGATGGAGATGGCTCCGGGGGCACTTCCCCGTCCCGGCAGGGTGCCGGAACAGAGACTTCTGTCCCCCGAAATTCGTCGGTGGCGGCGGCGGAACTACGGAACTCTTTCTGGAAAATTGCCGACCCTTTTAGGGTTTTCCGTCCCGAGGCTTTATATAGGCGAAGGGGCGATGTCAGAGGGGGAGCCAGGCGCCCTCACGCGGGGCCCGCACAGCCAGGGGCCTGGCCACGCCGCCCCTGCGTGTGGGGCCCTGGTGCCCCCCCTCCGACTCTTCTTCGGATCTCTGGAAGCTTCCGGGAAAAATAAGACTTCAGGAACTTGTTTCGTCCAATTTCGAGAATATTTCCTGTGTATCACTTCTGAAACACAAAAACAGCAGAAAACAGGAAATTGGCACTGTGGCAACTTGTTAATAGGTTAGTTCCAGAAAATGCATAAAAGTGCCACGAAGTGTAACGAAACAATAGGCAAATGGTGTAAAAACAAGCATGGAGCATCAAAAATTATAGATACGTTTGAGACATATCAGCATCCCCAAGCTTAACTCCTGCTCGTCCTCGAGTAGGTAAGTGATAACAAAAGAATAATTTTTGAGGTGACATGCACCTACACAATCTTGATCATATATGTAAGCGTTGTGAGCTGGGATCAAAAGAACTTAAAACATGGGCATGAAAGACATAATCTTGACAATAAGAACTTAGCAACCATGTTATAACATGCAAATGAACAGAAACAAAAGATCATGAAAATAAAACAATGAAAGTCAAACGTGTGTTTAAATCATAAGGAAAAACATACAAATGGTTTTCAGCTTGTCCTTCAAAGAGAGCAAAACATAAATGCATAGGACACCTTCAAGTTTAAGAGGGCGACTAGATACAAATAATTTGAGAACAAGTGAAACCAACAATATGAATCAATCAATGAACTTTGGGACAATGCATATCACACTAAGAATGACAACTATGCTCTCTTAATGGTGCATAAAGAAAGAAAGTGGTGACTCAACATAAAAGTAAAAGAAAGGCCATTCGCAGAGGGAAGCAGTGATTAAACATGTGCTAGAGCTTTTCATTTGTAAAACAGAGAGATAAAAATTGGTTTTGAGAGGTGGTTGTCTTTGTCAACGACTGGCAATGGGGTTCTTACTATCTTCCATACAAAAATGAAGCAAGTTTTTGAGAGAGAGATTGGCACTTTTTGTGCTCTTTTTATAAACCTTGGCACTCCTCCTCACCTTTTTTCCTTTCTCAAACCATGGCTAACCGATTCCATCGGGTGCCCACCAACATTCACTTTCCATGGAGGAGTGCCTTTTTTTTTCTTTTTTTCCTTTTTTTTCTTTTTGGAATAAGCAATATGGAAGATAGCAAATCCGACCACTACGTCCTCATGAGCTGAAAACAGTGTCACAAAACGAGAAGTATTTTGAAGGTTTTTTGAAAGGTAGCACATGAAAGTTTACTTTGGAATGGCTTACAAATACCATGCATAGGAATTTATAGTGGACACAATGGCAAACTTGGGTTTTAGGAGTTGGATGCACGAGTAGAGCTCATACTCAGTACAAGGCGAGGGCTAGCAAAAGACTGGGAGGGACCAACTAAGAGAGCAATAACGGCCATAATCATGCAAAGCGACAAAGCGACATTAAAAGAAGCATAAGATGGCATCAAAAGTCAAAAACTAAATGATCATAGAGGCTATAGGCGACTTATTTTTGTAGGCAACATGGTGTAAGCATGCGCCAAGTCAACCCAAATAAAGCATCAAAGGAGAAAACCAAATAAATGCTTCCAAATAATATAAACAACGCATGATTTTTTCAAAGGCTCATTAAGCAATCTCAGTTATTTGAGACAAGTCATGCTACAGCAAAACCACTAAGCATACTATCAAAAAGACATCAAGCACGACATGAAAAAGTCTAAGCCGCAGTCTACACAAGCTCCTTCTTGTACCACTTTTTTGCATAAATCTTTTTCTCTTTCCCAACACCATTCAAACTTTTTAAAGACACCTCTTTTGATGAAAACCAATAAAGATCAGAGGCAAAAATACACCTTGATGAAAAGATATAACAAGATCTGAACACAAATCAAGGCGAAAAAAATGCAAGCTAAACCCACTAGCAGAAAAAGAGAACACTCCTTGAAACGATAGGAGTGAAAACTAGAGTGTTCTTGGCAAATGAAAAGCGAGTTCATCTCCTCCAAAAGAAACATGATGTGATCTAACCATTTATTGCAGCAAACAAAACTAAGCTAACTAAGAAAACTAAAACAACTGACGCTCCAAGAAAAACACATAGTGCATGAAGCAATAAAAATATAGTGTTTTGAAAGGTGACCTGATTTTTGCCGATGAAGAAGGGGTGCCTCGGGGGCTTCCCCAAGCTTTGAAGCTTGTACTTCTTGGATATTTCTTGGGGTGATGCATGGGCATCCCCAAGCTTGAGCTTTTGTCCATTCTTCAACTCATCTCATCATTCTCCAATCCCTACACTTGAAAACTTCCTTCATACAAAACTAAACACAATTCTATTAGCAACATTAGTGTAAGCATTGTAATGAATCAACCCTTTTTGCTTCAGGTTTCAACCTAAAACCACCACATATTAAGCATATAATACTGTAGCAACTTCCCCAAAAGTTCCGTGATTAAAAGAACTCAAAAAGAAAGCGATAAAGCGGCAAACACAAATATTGGCAGAAATCTGTCAAAACAGAACAGCTGACAAAGGTCGAATTTTTAGAGGGTTTTCTGTTGCTCAAATCAAAAAGTGTTCAACTAATGAAAGTTTGGATATAACCTGGGGCATATGCACAAGAAATCGCAGGTCCAAAATATATACAGAGAATTTTTACGAATTTTTACGGTGCAGCACCGAAAACAGTTTCAGGACAGCAACATCCCCAATCTTACCTCACTCAAATCAGAGGCTTCTCTTGGCACAAAAACGAAATAAAAACGATAAGGAGTGGTCATTACAGTAGTAATGACTTCCAAGACTCAAATAAAAGAAAAAGTACTGAAAAGGAAACATTGGGTTATCTCCCAAGAGTGCTTTTCTTTAACGCCTTTGAGCTAGGCACAGCAATTTGCAAAGATGCTCATGTGGGCGCCATATAAGAGCTTGAGGCAAAGGCGCCATATAAGAACTTGAAGCAATAGAGAGCATCAAAAAGCATGTATGAAACACATTTAAATCTAAACCACTTCCTATGAAAAATAGTCTTGTAAAGAGACAAGTCGTAAAAGCGCAAAGCAAAAAGCATAGGAAGGCAAAACAAGTACAACTTCAAGAATTGCAACATAAAGAGGGGAAACTCAATATTGTTGAGATCCATCAAACCATGTTTCCCTCTCTCATAATAACTTTCAGTAGCATCATGAATAGAACAAACAATATAACTATCACATAAAGCATCCCTATCATGAGCCACATGCATAAAAGGATTAATACTCCCTACATGAACAATACTAGTAGGAGCAGATTCAACAGAATAATTATTCTCATCACCATAATCATCAAAAACAGGAGGCATATTGTAATCATAACTAATTTTCTCCTCAAAAGTAGGTGAACTGAAAATATTATACCCATCATCACAAGCTAGAGAACTACTATGTCGCAAAGCATACTCATCAAACATATCATCATAAGAAGGAACATGGATAGCACTAATGGTACAACAATTATTAACCTTAGAATTGGTACCAAAAAGATTTTCAATATCAAAAGTAGAGTGCTTTTCCCAATCATGATCACTAACATAAGTAATAGGCATAGGAACATCATCCCAATCAGAATTATCATAATCTATAGCAGGATCATAACGCTTAGGGGAAGATACCGTGTCCTCTCGCCTCTTGCTCCTCTTCTTCTTCTTCTTCTTCTTACTCTTCTTATTCTCTCCTTTAGGAGGGAGAGACTTGAAGGGCATCTTCTCCACATATTCTTTAGGAGGGAAAGGCATCTTCTCCACATAATCTGGCTTGCTGACAGAAACAACAGAAGAAACTTTGGAGGATTTCTCCTCTCTATTAATAAGATCAAAACATCTATTAGTCCTATCATAGCTTGGCAAAACATCATGTTTAATAAGATCTTGTAAGTAAGTATTTGCGAGGCAATCTTTAGCACAATAGAGATGACAACCACGAAGGGTGCTATTAAGATCAACATCATTAATGTCTACCAAAGCAATCTTTCTAGATATCTCTTCACAATTCAAAAACAAAGTAAGCTCATCATACTGATTGAAAGTAATCTTATCATCACAATACAAATCTGCGGTACTCGTTCGATTAATTGGGCATTGAAAATTAAAGTGCCCCTTTTCACCGCAAAATTCACAAAGAAAAGGATAAAGCTCACAAACCCATTCACCAAGCACATCTAGATCCTTGAGCCACATGCTGGTTTCTTCATTTGCGTGGGTGATGCAATAATCTTCCTTATTGTAACTCTGTTCACAAGGTCTATGTATTCCACAAAAAGTAACATGCTTATAGGAAATAGTACTTTTAGAAGTTTGAGCATGTTTATTGCAATCATCAATAACAATATCACTTTCTATGCAAGTATCCTTAAAAGGTTCATGATACACGTCCCCATTTCCTTTAGGAACATTTATATGGGAAGCAAAGGCTTTAAAGCAATCAACCATAATTTGAGGATCAAGACCATACTTAGCACTAAGCTCTTGAAAATTAGCAGTTTCAGCAAAAGACTTAATGCAATCAAACTCGTAATTCATACCTGATCCTTTACCTTTGTCGCTATCCCAACCTTCAATATTGTTTTGAATTGTCTCAAGCAGACCCCACTTGATGTCAACATCCTTGCTTGTGAAAGACCCATCAAAGCATGCATCTAGATAGTCCTTGTAATATCCTGAAAGCCTTGCATAAAAATTATTAATAACAATATTACGGGGAAGATCATGAATAGGACATTTGTGCATTAGTAACTTCAATCTTCCCCACGCTTGGGCAATGCTTTCTCCCTCATGAGGCCAAAAGTTATATATCCAATTACGATCTTTATGAATTTCACTTGGAGGATAAAACTTGGAATAAAAGAGAGGCACAATTTCCTCCCATGCAATAGATGGACCATCTTCAAGCAGCCGATACCACTCCTCAGCTCTGCCTTTCAATGATAAAGAGAATAGCTTCTTCTTAACTTGGTTCATTGAAATACCTGCACACTGGAACAACTCACATAATTCATGTATAAAAAGCAAATGATCACCAGGATGGACAGTTCCATCACCTAAATAGCAGTTATTCTTAGCACATTCAACAATCTTTGTAGGTATTTTAAAAGGATGAGGAGCACAAGCATCACTAGAAACATCACATATGGGAGATAAAATATTATCAGAACAAACCTTCTCCACTAAAGCTGGGGGACTAAAAATATCATACTTAACAAAACCAGCTTCCCCAAGCTTAGACTTTTCTATAGCATTAGCAATAACGGTGTTCAAAGCATTCATACTAATAACACTATTAGCATGCAAATTAAGCTCCAAAGGTTTTTCAATTTTCTCTTCAAACACTTCATATCTAAACTCAGGAAAAAGACTATAGAACTCATTGTTTTCCATTAAGCCAAACTAGTGAAAATAAAAACAAGAAACAAAAAGATGTAATTGCAGAATCTAAAGGAAATAACTCCGAGCACTCACACAGGAGGATGCGAGTACCTTTTACCTTACCTCCCCGGCAACGGCGCCAGAAAAGAGCTTGATGTCTACGCACGCGTCTGTTCTTGTAGACAGTGTTGGGCCTCCAAGTGCAGAGGTTTGTAGAACAGCAGCAAGTTTCCCTTAAGTGGATCACCCAAGGTTTATCGAACTCAGGGAGGAAGAGGTCAAAGCTATCCCTCTCAAGCAACCCTGCAATTACGATACAGAAAGTCTCTTGTGTCCCCAATACACCCAATACACTTGTCAGATGTATAGGTGCACTAGTTCGGCGAAGAGATAGTGAAATACAAGTGGTATAGATGATTATAAGTAGCAAATGTGACTTGAAGTAAATATCGCTGCAAGCAAACAAGTAACAAAATAGCAAGTAAATGGTGTGCAAAGCTTGGAAACAAGGCCTAGGGATCATACTTTCACTAGTGGACACACTCCCAACAATATAACATGATTGAACAAATAAACAACTTCTCTCCACTATGGTACTCTGAATTACTCTCATATTGAATAACACTAATCATTGTGTAGTGGCTACAGAAGCACCCCTTAAAGTTCATCAAGTACTTGACAAACACCACTCATAGAGATATCCAAATCAAAGCACAACTCAAGATAGATATCATTGCAACTTAGACCAAGTACTAACACGGTGCACACACTGTCAACATTACACCATGAAAGGAGGAATAGATCACTCAATACTATCATAGTAATAATTACTCTCATAATCCACAAGAGATCACAATCATAGCCTAAACCAAGTACCACCATGATGCACGCACTGTCACCGTTACACCATGGCAGGAGGAATAGATTACTTTAATAACATCACTAGAGTACACTATAATAATTAAGCATAGGATTAGCATAATATCTGAATAATAACATCTACTTGTTCAACATGATACAAAGCTCACGATCACATAAAGATCACATCATGGGAGAGAGAGGTGAACCACATAGCTACCGGTAGAGCCCTCAGCCCCGGGGATGAACTACTCCCTCCTCATCATAGGAGACAGCAAGGTTGATGGAGATGGCGGTGAGGTCGATGGAGACGGCGGAGACGGCGATGAAGACCGATGGAGATGGCTCCGGGGGCTGATGTCTACGCACTTCTATTCTTGTAGACACTTGTTGGGCCTCCAAGTGCAGAGGTTTGTAGAACAGCAGCAAGTTTCCCTTAAGTGGATCACCCAAGGTTTATCGAACTCAGGGAGGTTAGAGGTCAAAGCTATCCCTCTCGAGCAACCCTGCAATTATGATACAGAAAGTCTCTTGTGTCCCCAACACACCCAATACACTTGTCAGATGTATAGGTGCACTAGTTCGGCGAAGAGATAGTGAAATACAAGTGGTATAGATGATTATAAGTAGCAACTGTGGTATGAAATAAATATCGCTGCGAGCAAACAAGTAACAAAATAGCAAGTAAACGGTGTGCAAAGCTTGGAAACAAGGCCTAGGGATCATACTTTCACTAGTGGACACACTCCCAACAATATAACATGATTGAACAAATAACTTCTCTTTGCTAAGGCACTCTGAATTACTCTCCTATTGAATAACACTAATCATTGTGTAGTGGCTACAGAAGCACCCCTTAAAGTTCATCAAGTACTTGACAAACACCACTCATAGAGATATCCAAATCAGATCACAATTCAAGATAGAAATCATTGCAACTTAGACCAAGTACTAACACGGTGCACACACTGTCAACATTACACCATGAAAGGAGGAATAGATCACTCAATACTATCATAGCAATAATTATTCTCATAATCCACAAGAGATCACAATCATAGCCTAAACCAAGTACCACCATGATGCACGCATTGTCACCGTTACACCATAGCAGGAGGAATAGATTACTTTAATAACATTGCTAGAGTACACAAAATATCTGAATAATAACATGTACTTGTTCAACATGATACAAAGCTCACGATCACATAAAGATCACATCATGGGAGAGAGAGGTGAACCACATAGCTACCGGTAGAGCCCTCAGCCCCGGGGATGAACTACTCCCTCCTCATCATAGGAGACAGCAAGGTTGATGGAGATGGCGGTGAGGTCGATGGAGACGGCGGAGACGGTGATGGAGACCGATGGAGATAGCTCCGGGGGCACTTCCCTGTCCCGGCAGGGTGCCGGAACAGAGACTTCTGTCCCCCGAAATTCGTCGACGGTGGCGGCGGAGCTGCGGAACTGCTTCTGGAAAATTGCCGAATCCTCTAGGGTTTTCCGTCCCGAGGCTTTATATAGGCGAAGGGGCGTCGCGAGAGGGCAGCCAGGGGCTCCTCACACATGGGTGGCGCGGCCAGGGCCTGGGCCGCGCCACCCCTGTGTGAGGGCAGGCCCTGGCCCCTCTCCGGCTCTCTTTCGGATGTCTGGATGCTCCCGGGTAAAATAAGACTTCAGGAACTTGTTTCGTCCAATTCCGAGAATATTTCCTGTGTATCACTTCTGAAACACAAAAACAGC
The DNA here is from genome assembly GCA_007115705.1 of Dactylis glomerata. Classification (NCBI taxonomy): domain Eukaryota; kingdom Viridiplantae; phylum Streptophyta; class Magnoliopsida; order Poales; family Poaceae; genus Dactylis; species Dactylis glomerata. Next base: position 4,076,888 of record QXEO01000220.1, read on the forward strand.
AGAAAACAGGGAACTGACACTGTGTCAACTCATTAATAGGTTAGTTCCGGAAAATGCATAAAAGTGCCACTAAGTGTAACGAAACAATAGGCAAATGGTGTAAAAACAAGCATGGAGCATCAAAAATTATAGATACGTTTGAGACGTATCAAGCATCCCCAAGCTTAACTCCTGCTCGTCCTCGAGTAGGTAAGTGATAACAAAAGAATAATTTTTGAGGTGACATGCACCTACACAATCTTGATCATATATGTAAGCATTGGTGAGCTGGGATCAATAGAACTTAAAACATGGGCATGAAGATATAATCATGACAATAAGAACTTAGCAACCATGTTGTAAACATGCAAATGAACACAAACAAAAGATCATGAAAATGAAACAATGAAAGTCAAACGTGTATTCAAATCATAAGGAAAAACATACAAATGGTTTTCAGCTTGTCCTTCAAAGAGAGCAAAACATAAATGCATAGGACACCTTCAAGTTTAAGAGGGCGACTAGATACAAATAATTTTAAGAACAAGTGAAACCAACAATATGAATCAATCAATGAACTTTGGGACAATGCATATTACACTAAGAATGACAACTATGCTCTCTTAATGGTGCATAAAGAAAGAAGGTGGTGACTCAACATAAAAGTAAAAGAAAGGCCCTTCGCAGAGGGAAGCAGTGATTGCAAGTTTTATAACCTTCAAAAATTATGGTACTTACCGGCTTTGAGCTCTCATTGCCCCCATCATAAGCATCTTGAATGGTTAAAGTTAATGCGAGAACAATTATGATGCATATGCTTGACAAATCATAAGTTGAAAACCTCGTGCCCCGTGAATACGAGTACCCAAACCTCATGCTACTTTACTTAGAGTCCCAAGCAAGGCTCTTGTCATTGTAAGTATATGCATATCATTGAGAACCGCCAATGGGGTACCTCCGTGCCCGATGACATGGAACAAGCCCACACCAAAATGACAGGACAAGCAGACAATGAACACCTCGACATCTCTTTTATTTGCTATATTGTTTAGCTTTTTATTATGAGATGCGTCGTCGAATGTTCACCATGGGTATGCTGCAAATTTCCACCATGAATTATGCATGGCTTAGATTGGCGGCCCGGCGTTTCCCTAACACATATAAAAACTCCATGATCCTCACAAGATTCCCAATTCATTTCACACCGTGAGCATCCATAAACAAAAGATCACGATATCAACTCAAATAAGAAGTGCAATGTTGAAAGCTTGCCCATGACTGCATGGCTGGGCTAGAATCCAACTTACAACTTGCAAGCATAACAACTCAACATAAAAGACCACAATGTCAAATTTTTAAGAACAGGAAAAAGTAAAGTGTGCCTTCCGGTTCGTGAGAGCTTTACTAACCGAGTTTCGCATAACACTGGTAAGAGTTTAATTTGAAGAGAAAATAAAAGCAAGTCAAATTTACTTGGAATAGCAAATTGCTAGTAGGTATGTATGGTGGACACTTTGAAAAAATTTGGCTTTTAGGATTTGGATGCACGAGTAGAGCTCATACTCAGTACAAGGCGAGGGCTAGCAAAAGACTGGGAGCGACCAACTAAGAGAGCAATAATGGCCATAATCATGCAAAGCGACAAAGTGACATTAAAAGAAGCATACGATGGCATCAAAAGTCAAAAACTAAATGATCATGAAGGCTAATGGCGACTTTGTAAGAGTCTAACATGTGTGAGCATGCGCCAAGTCAACCCAAATAAAGCATCAAGGAGAAAACCAAAATAATGCTTCCATACAATAAAAACAACGCATGATTTTTTCAAAGGCTCATTAAGCAATCTCAGTTATTTGAGACAAGTCATGCTACAGCAAAACCACTAAGCATACTATCAAAAAGACATCAAGCATGACATGAAAAAGCCTAAGCCGCAGTCTACACAAGCTCCTTCTTGTACCACTATTTTGCACAAAGCTTTTTCTCTTTTCCAACACCATTCAAAAAAATTATAAACACCTCTTTTGATGAATACCAATAAAGACCAGAGGCAAAAATACACCTTGATAAATAAATATAAGAAGATCTGAATGCAAATCAAGGCGAAAACGAAAACCAAAAGCAATAGCAGAAAAAGAAGAACACTCGGTGAACGATAAGAGTGAAAAACTGAGTGTTCTTAGCAAATGAAAACGAGTTCATCTCCTCCAAAAGAAACATGATGTGATCTAACCATTTATTGCAGCAAACAAACAAACCTAACCAACTAAGAAAACTAAAACAACTGACGCTCCAAGAAAAACACATAGTGCATGAAGCAATAAAAATATAGTGTTTTGAAAGGTGACCTGATTTTTGCCGATGAAGAAGGGGTGCCTCGGGGGCATCCCCAAGCTTTGACGCTTGTACTTCTTGGATATTTCTTGGGGTGATGCATGGGCATCCCCAAGCTTGAGCTTTTGTCCATTCTTCAACTCATCTCATCATTCTCCAATCCCTACACTTGAAAACTTCCTTCATACAAAACTAAACACAATTCTATTAGCAACATTAGTGTAAGCATAAAATATATTCAACCTCTTTTAGCTTCAGGTTTCAACTCAAAACCACCACATATATAGCAAATACTACTGTAGCAACTCCCCAAAAAGTTCCATGATCAAAAGAACTCAAAAGAAAGCGATAAAGTGGCAAACACAAATATGGGCAGAAATCTGTCAGAACTGAACAGCTGACAAAGGTCGAATTTTTGAGGGATTTTCTGTTGCTCAAATCAAAAAGTGTTCAACTAAGAAAAGTTTGGATATAACCTGGGGCATATGCACAAGAAATCGCAGGTCCAAAAGATAAACAGAGAATTTTCACGAATTTTTACGGTGTACTACCGAAAACAGTTTCAGGACAGCAACATCCCCAAATCTTTACCTCACTCAAATTAGAGGCTTCTCTTGGCACAAAAACGAAATAAACAAGATAAGGAGCGGTCATTACAGTAGTAATGACTTCCAAGACTCAAATAAAAGAAAAAGTACTAAAAGTAAAAACATTGGGTTATCTCCCAAGAGTGCTTTTCTTTAACGCCTTTGAGCTAGGCGCAGTAATTTGCAAAGATGCTCATGTGGGCGCCATATAAGAGCTTGAGGCAAAGGCGCCATATAGGAACTTAAAGCAATAGAGAGCATCAAAAAGCAAGTATGGAACACATTTAAATCTAAACCACTTCCTATGAAAAATAGTCTTGTAAAGAGACAAGTCATAAAAGCGCAAAGCAAAAAGCATAGGAAGGCAAAACAAGTAGAACTTCAAGAATTTCAACATAAAGAGGGGAAACTCAATATTGTTGAGATCCATCAAACCATGTTTCCCTCTTTCATAATAACTTTCAGTAGCATCATGAATAGAACTAACAATATAACTATCACATAAAACATCCCTATCATGAGCCACATGCATAAAAGAATTAATACTCACCACAGGAACAATAGTAGTAGGAGCAGATTTAACAGAATAATTATTCTCATCACCATAATCATCATAAATAGGAGGCATATTGTAATCATAACTAATTTTATCCTCAATAGTAGGTGAACTGAAAATATTATACTCATCATCATAGCCATCATAAACTAGAGGTTTAGTATCATCACAAGCTAGAGAACAGCTATTTCGCAAAGCATATTCTTCAAACATATCATCATAAGAAGGAACATCACATATGGGAGATAAAATATTATCAGAGCAAACTTTCTCCACTAAAGCTGGGGAACTAAAAATATCATGCTTAACAAAACCAGCTTCCCCAAGCTTAGACTTTTCTATAGCATTAGCAACAACGGTGTTCAAAGCATGCATACTAACAACACTATTAGCATGCAAATTAAGCTCCAAAGGTTTTTCAACTTTCTCTTCAAACACTTCATATCTAAACTCAGGAAAAAGACTACAGAACTCTTTGTTTTCCATTAAGCCTAACTAGTGAAAATAAAAACAAGAAACAAAAAGATGTAATTGCAGAATCTAAAGGAAATAACTCCGAGCACTCACACAGGAGGATGCGAGTACCTTTTACCTTACCTCCCCGGCAACGGCGCCAGAAAAGAGCTTGATGTCTACGCACTTCTATTCTTGTAGACACTTGTTGGGCCTCCAAGTGCAGAGGTTTGTAGAACAGCAGCAAGTTTCCCTTAAGTGGATCACCCAAGGTTTATCGAACTCAGGGAGGTTAGAGGTCAAAGCTATCCCTCTCGAGCAACCCTGCAATTACGATACAGAAAGTCTCTTGTGTCCCCAACACACCCAATACACTTGTCAGATGTATAGGTGCACTAGTTCGGCGAAGAGATAGTGAAATACAAGTGGTATAGATGATTATAAGTAGCAACTGTGGTATGAAATAAATATCGCTGCGAGCAAACAAGTAACAAAATAGCAAGTAAACGGTGTGCAAAGCTTGGAAACAAGGCCTAGGGATCATACTTTCACTAGTGGACACACTCCCAACAATATAACATGATTGAACAAATAACTTCTCTTTGCTAAGGCACTCTGAATTACTCTCCTATTGAATAACACTAATCATTGTGTAGTGGCTACAGAAGCACCCCTTAAAGTTCATCAAGTACTTGACAAACACCACTCATAGAGATATCCAAATCAGATCACAATTCAAGATAGAAATCATTGCAACTTAGACCAAGTACTAACACGGTGCACACACTGTCAACATTACACCATGAAAGGAGGAATAGATCACTCAATACTATCATAGCAATAATTATTCTCATAATCCACAAGAGATCACAATCATAGCCTAAACCAACTACCACCATGATGCACGCACTGTCACCGTTACACCATAGCAGGAGGAATAGATTACTTTAATAACATTGCTAGAGTACACAAAATATCTGAATAATAACATGTACTTGTTCAACATGATACAAAGCTCACGATCACATAAAGATCACATCATGGGAGAGAGAGGTGAACCACATAGCTACCGGTAGAGCCCTCAGCCCCGGGGATGAACTACTCCCTCCTCATCATAGGAGACAGCAAGGTTGATGGAGATGGCGGTGAGGTCGATGGAGACGGCGGAGACGGCGATGGAGATCGATGGAGATGGCTCCGGGGGCACTTCCCCGTCCCGGCAGGGTGCCGGAACAGCGACTTCTGTCCCCCGAAATTCGTTGACGGTGGCGGCGGAGCTGCGGAACTGCTTCTGGAAAATTGCCGAATCCTCTAGGGTTTTCCGTCCCGAGGCTTTATATAGGCGAAGGGGCGTCGCGAGAGGGCAGCCAGGGGCTCCTCACACATGGGTGGCGCGGCCAGGGCCTGGGCCGCGCCACCCCTGTGTGAGGGCAGGCCCTGGCCCCTCTCCGGCTCTGTTTCGGATGTCTGGATGCTCCCGGGTAAAATAAGACTTCAGGAACTTGTTTCGTCCAATTCCGAGAATATTTCCTGTGTATCACTTCTGAAACACAAAAACAGCAGAAAATAGGGAACTGGCACTGTGGCAACTCATTAATAGGTTAGTTCCGGAAAATTCATAAAAGTGCCACTAAGTGTAACGAAACAATAGGCAAATGGTGTAAAAACAAGCATGGAGCATCAAAAATTATAGATACGTTTGAGACGTATCAGGGGCACTTCCCCGTCCCGGCAGGGTGCCGGAACAGAGACTTCTGTCCCCCGAAATTCATTGGTGGCGGCGGCGGAACTACGGAACTCTTTCTGGAAAATTGCCGACCCTTTTAGGGTTTTCCGTCCCGAGGCTTTATATAGGCGAAGGGACGATGTCAGAGGGGGATCCATGCGCCCTCACGCGGGGCCCGCGCGGCCAGGGGCCTGGCCACGCCGCCCCTGCGTGTGGGGCCCTGGTGGCCCCCCTCCGACTCTTCTTCGGATCTCTAGAAGCTTCCGGGAAAAATATGACTTCAGGAACTTGTTTTGTCCAATTCCGAGAATATTTCCTGTGTATCACTTCTGAAACACAAAAACAGCAGAAAACAGGAAACTGGCACTGTGGCAACTTGTTAATAGGTTAGTTCCGGAAAATGCATAAAAGTGCCACGAAGTGTAACGAAACAATAGGCAAATGGTGTAAAAACAAGCATGGAGCATCAAAAATTATAGATACGTTTGAGACGTATCAATAGCTACTAACAACAGAGAGCATGCAAGATCATAAACAACATAGAGATAACATAAGATAATATTCAGCACATCAACTCAATCATAACACCAATATTCATCGGATCCCAACAAACACAACATGTAGAATTACATAACGGTGATCTCGGTCATGTAAGGCAGCTCACGAGATCTAAACATGAAGCACATGGTGGAGAAGACAACCATCTAGCTACTGCTATGGACCCATAGTCTAAGGTAGACAACTCACTCATCGCGCCGGAGGCAAGCATGGCGATGAAGAAGACCTCCGGTGGCGATTCCCCTCTCCGGCAGGGTCCCGGGAAGAGCTTCTGGACCCTCCTGATCTTCGGGTCGACGGTGGCGGCGGATCACGATGTGTTCTGGAAAAGTAATCGGGTATTTAGTTTTTTCCCATCGGGGGGGGGGTCTTTATAGGCGAAGAGGCGGCGTCAGAAGTGGACCAGGGGGCCCACACCATAGGCTGGCGCGGGCCAGGGGTGGGTCGCGCCCCCTGGTGGTGTGGCCACCCTCTGGTCCGGCTCTGTCTTCTCTTCGGTGTTCTGGAAGCTCCGTGAAATATCTGGATGTCTGGCTTTGGTTTCGTCCAATTCCGAGAATATTTCCTGTGTAGCTTTTCTAAATCACAAAAATAGCAGAAAACAGGGAACTGGCACTGTGGCTTCTCGTTAATAGGTTAGTTCCGGAAAATGCATAAAAATGCCACGAAGTGTAACGAAACACTAAGCAAATGGTGTAAAAACAAGCATGGAGCATAAAAAATTATGGATACGTTGGAGACGTATCAGAAGTCTTATTTTTCCCGGAAGCTTCCAGAGAACCGAAGAGGAGGCGGAGTGGGGCCACGAGGGCCCCACACACCAGGGCGGCGCGGCCCAGGCCCTGGTCGCGCCCCCTACGTGTGCGGAGACCCTGACGACGCCCCTTCGCCTACAAAAAGCCTCGGGACGGAAAACCCTAGGGGGAGTCGGCAATTTTCTAGAAAGAGTTCCGCAGCTCCGCCGCCACCGTCGACAAATTTCGGGGGACAGAAGTCTCTGTTCCGGCACCCTGCCGGGATGGGGAAGTGCCCCCGGAGCCATCTCCATCGGTCTCCATCGCCGTCTCCACCGTCTCCATCGACCTCACTTCCATCTCCATCAACCTTGCTGTCTCCTATGATGAGGAGGGAGTAGTTCATCCCCGGGGCTGAGGGCTCTACCGGTAGCTATGTGGTTCACCTCTCTCTCCCATGATGTGATTTTTATGTGATCGTGAGCTTTGTATCATGTTGAATAAGTAGATGCTACTCTTCATCATTATGTGTACTCTAGTGGTGTTATTAAAGTAATCTATTCCTCCTGCCATGAAGTAACGGTGACAGTGTGTGCATCATGGTGGTACTTGGTCTAGGCTACAATTGTGATCTCTTATGGATTATGAGAATAATTATCACTATGATAGTATTGAAGTGATCTATTCCTCCTTTCATGGTGTAATGTTGACAGTGTGTGCACCGTGTTAGTACTTGGTCTAAGTTGCAATAATATTTATCTTGAGTTGTGATTTGATTTGGATATCTCTATGAGCGGTGTTTGTCAAGTACTTGATGAACTTTAAGGGGTGCTTCTGTAGCCACTACGCAATGATTAGTGTTATTCAATAGGAGAGTAATTCAGAGTAGCATGGTGAAGAGAAGTTATTTATTTGTTCAATTATGTTATATTTGTTGGGAGTGTGTCCACTAGTGAAAGTATGATCCCTAGGCCTTGTTTCCAAGCTTTGCACACCATTTACTTGCTGTTTTGTTACTTGTTTGCTTGCTGCCATTTTTATTCCAGATTGCATTTACTACTTATAATCAGCTATACCACTTGTATTTCACTATCTCTTCGCCGAACTAGTGCACCTATATATCTGACAAGTGTATTGGGTGTGTTGGGGACACAAGACACTTTCTGTATCGTAATTGCAGGGTTGTTTGAGAGGGATAGCTTTGACCTCTACCTCCCTGAGTTTGATAAACCTTGGGTGATCCACTTAAGGGAAACTTGCTGCTGCTCTACAAACCTCTGCACTTGGAGGCCCAACATTGTCTACAAGAACAGAAGCGTGTGTAGACATCACCACCCAGACCTCATTTTTTGGCAGAAGCCCGAGGCAGAACGCTGCAACGCCTCTGATACATGTGAGAGAGACAAAAAGCATGCACAGTAAATAGTTCTCATCCCTGTAGAGAATCATAGGCTCCGAACGCCCATCCCTCTACCATTTCCTTTGTTTTATATTCCTCCATTTTACAGCTGAGGTCATTCCCTATTCCTTTGGAGTTTTTTCCCCTATGTTTTCTAGCCCATGTGAACCGAACGGGGCCTTACTGTTATTCATTGATATATTTCACATTTAGAGATGATACTTATGTTGTTTCCTCTGTTTTTACATGTTTGATGATCATTGGAGGATTTGCTGCCGGAGTCAGGATTCTGCTGGAAAAAGGACCCTCAAGACACCATATTTCGGAAGATCAGGAAATTCCAGAAAAATACCAGAAAATTATATTTTACCAGAAGACAGAAGAAGCCAGAAGGAGAAGGCGAGAGGGGTCACAGGGCAGCCTCACCACCAGGGGGCGCGGCCCAGCCCCTGGCCGCGCCGCCCTATGGTGAGGGCACCCTGGCCCACTTCTGCCATCGCCCCTTCGCGTATTTGATCGGCCCCGAAAACCTAAGTCAGGGGGGGCTCAAAGATAGACACCGCCGCCTCTGCGGGGCATAAAACACCAGAGAGAGAAAAGCTCTCCGGCAGGCAGAAATCTGCCGGAGAAATTCCTTCCCGGAGAGGGGAGATCATCACCATCGTCATCACCATCGCACCGGACTTCATCGGGATCATCATCACCATCATCTCCATCACCAGCACCTTCACTCCACCATCACCACGCCATCCCGCTGTAACATCTTGAGTTGAATCTTGTCAAATTCTTAGGGGAAACTTTCCCGGTGTTGATTACTCTTGTGGTTGATGCTATTGAGTGGAACCATTGGATTAAGGTTTATGTTCAGATTGTTATTTATCATTATTTCACCTCTAATCATGATCCATATGATGTCTTGTGAGTAGTTCATTTAGTACTTGAGGACATGGGAGAAGTCAAGTCGTTAGTAGTGGAATTATGTTGAGTAATATTTAATGGTTTGATATTTATTCGTTGTGGTGCTATTTCACTAGTGGTGTCATGTGAATGTCGACTACATGATACTTCACCATTTATGGGCCTAGTGAGATGCATTGTGTATTTGGCTACCAATTGTGGGGTTGCTGGAGTGACAGAAACCTAAATCTCCGTTGGGAAACCATTACACCAGGGAGCGTAGGATCTTAGAGTTTAAGGCTGTGGTTAGATTTATCTTAATTACTTTCTTGTATTTGCGGATGCTTGTAAGGGGTATAATCACAAGTGTGTATTTATCCTAGTAAGGGTAGTGCGCTAGCACAGGTTCACCCCCATAACACTTATCAAACCAATAAAGATTATTTAGCGGTATGAAGCGAAAGCACTTGACAGAAACTCCCGTGTGTCCTCGAGAACGTTTGGTCATCATAAGTTACACAACCGGCTTGTCCTTTGCTCTAGAAAGGATTGGGCCACTTGCTGCAATTATTATTACTGTCTTTTATTTACTTGCACTTTATTTACTTGCATTACCAAATACCCCTGAAAACTTGTTTGCTAGTATTTACAGTGAATCCTTGATCAAAACCACTTGTCAACACCTTCTGCTCCTCGTTGGGTTCGACACTCTTATTTATCGAAAGTACTACGATACACCCCCTATACTTGTGGGTCATCACAGCTCCTCGCGAAGCTCGGCCCTGAGACGCGTCGCGACGCGCGCCATGTCGAGGACGCCCTGCTCCTCCGCTTGAACGTCCAGGTTGGCGGCGTACGCGGCCGTCTTCTCGGCGTCGAGGAGCTCCTTCGCCGTGAGCTCGGCCGCCAGGTCGCCGTCGGGGAAGCGCTGCCGCGCCACATCCCTCAACCTCACCCAAGTTGTCCAATGGTCTGCCATTGTTTGATGTCCCTCCTCCGCCGATGGTCCCTCTATTTATAGCTGCCCCTGGCGAAAAAGAAGCGGCGGGAAGTTTCTGGCAGGAAAGTGGCGGTGTCGCTGGCAAGGGGGGCTTGCAGCGTCAAATTGACGCTGCCGTGAGGTGCCGGCGCTCTCGATAGGATCCTACCACGCAGGGGCCAGCACGGGAGCGTTGGCTCATTTATTGGGCTTGCACCCACGCCGATGCGATTTTGGGGCCGCCTGTGCGGGCTGTTTTTTGGCCCGATGACCCACAAGTATAGGGGTGTATCGTAGTACTTTCGATAAATAAGAGTGTCGAACCCAACGAGGAGCAGAAGGTGTTGACAAGTGGTTTTGATCAAGGATTCATTGTAAATACTAGCAAACGGGTTTTCAGGGGTATTTGGTAACGCAAATAAATAAAGTACGAGTAAATAAAAGACAATAATAACAATTGCAGCGAGTGGCCCAATCCTTTCTTGAGCAAAGGACAAGCCGGTTGTGTAACTTATGATGACCAAACATTCTCGAGGACACACGGGAGTTTCTGTCAAGAGCTTTCGCTTCATGCCGCTAAATAATCTTTATTGGTTTGATAAGTGTTATGGGGGTGAACCTGTGCTAGCGCACTACCCTTACTAGGATAAATACACACTTGTGATTATACCCCTTGCAAGCATCCGCAACTACAAGACAATAATTAAGATAAATCTAACCACAACCTTAAACTCTAAGATCCTACGCTCCCTGGTGCAATGGTTTCCCAACGGAGGTTTAGGTTTTTGTCACTCCAGCAACCCCACAATTGATGGACAAATACACAATGCACCTCACTAGGCCCATAAATGGTGAAGTATCATGTAGTCGATGTTCACATGGCACCACTAGTGAAATAGCACCACAACAAATAAATATCAAACCACTAAATATTACTTAACATAATTCCACTACTAACATCTTGACTTCTCCCATGTCCTCAAGAACTAAACGAACTACTCACAAGACATCATATGGATCATGATCAGAGGTGAAATAATAGTAAATAACAATCTGAACATAAACCTTAATTCAACGGTTCCACTCAATAGCATCAACCACAAGAGTAATCAACACCGGGAAAGTTTCCCCTAGGAATTTAACAAGATTCAACTCAAGATGTTACAGCTAGATGGCGTGGTGATGGTGGAGATGAAGGTGCTGGTGATGGAGATGATGATGATCCCGATGAAGTCCGGTGCGATGGCGATAACGATGGCGATGATCTCCCCTTTCCGGGAAGGAATTTCCCCGGCAGATTCCTGCCTGCCGGAGAGCTTTTCTCTCTCTGGTGTTTTCCGCCCCGCAGAGGCGGCGGTGTCTATCTCTGAGCCCCCCTTGACTTAGGTTTTTAGGGATGATGAAATACGCGAAGGGGCCATGGCAGAAGTGGGCCAGGGTGCCCTCACCATAGGGCGGCGCGGCCAGGGGCTGGGCCGCGCCCCCTGGTGGTGAGGCTGCCCTGTGGCCCCTCTCGCCTTCTCCTTCTGGCTACTTCAGTCTTCTGGTAAAATATAATTTCCTGGTATTTTTCTAAAATTTCCTGATCTTCCGAAATATGGTGTCTTGACGGTCCGTTTTCCAGCAGAATCCTGACTCCGGCAGCAAATCCTCCAAGGATCATCAAACATGTAAAAACAGAGGAAACAACATAAGTATCATCTCTAAATGTGAAATATATCAATGAATAACAGTAAATTATGATACCAAATAGTGATGCAAAATGGACGTATCAACCCCCCAAGCTTAGACCTCGCTTGTCCCCAAGCGAAAACTAAACTCGGTAAACATGACCACAGGTTTATGGAGTGAAGTGTCGATAACCAAAATACGGACAAGAAGCATCACATTCACCAAGGCACAAATTATAGTAGATAGCAAGTTCCTTCTATATGATATAGACTTGCAATAAGTAAAAGGGAATCACAAATAAGGATGCACAAGGTAAACTATAATTAGTGATGGCAAACCTTAGTTCTTGGTCAGAGAACAATGAACAAACTATACTTATTTTTGAACGGAGCCTTTTTAAAACAGAGCTAATATAGCAAAAACTATATGCTCAACAAGACAAACTCTTTGTAATCATGGAAAGCTTTCAAAGATATATTCCTTCAGGTAAAAGCATTGTACTAAATAAAAGAAGTTAGTTAACATGATTGAACGGATCAACATATGGATGAATAAAACATAACAACTCAAATGCTTGCTTGAGATAGAAGGGAATAGGTTGACTCAACATAAAAGTAAAAGATAGGCCCTTCACAGAGGGAAGCAGGGATTAAACATGTGCTAGAGCCTTTTATTTGTAAAACAGAGATAAAAGTTGTTTTGAGAGGTGGTTGCTTTTGTCAACGACTAGCAATGGAGTTCTTGATATCTTCCGTACTAAACAAGTGAGAGCGGTTCTGAGATGTTTGATTAGTTGACACATTGGTGCTCTTTTATAGCTTGGCACTCCTCCCCACCTTTTCCTTTCTCAAACCATGGCTAACCAATTCCATCGGGTGCCCACCAACTTTCACAAACCATGGAGGAGTGCCTTTTTCTTTTCTTGTTTAGATTACAATGGTCTGACCAGCTCCCTTGCAAAATTAATGACGAGCAGATGAAGCTGCCTAGTCGAGGGTACTTAATTTAGTATGGAAGATAACAAACCCATCCACTACATCCTCATGAGCTAAAAATAGTGGCACAAAATGAGAAGTATTTGAAGGTTTTTGAAAGGTAGCACATGAAAATTTACTTGGAATGGCTTGAAATACCATGCATAGGAATTTATAGTGGACTCTTTGGAAGTAACTTGGCTTTTGGGAATTGGATGCACGAGAAGTATTCCCTCTCAGTACAGGTTTTTGGCTAGCAAGGCTGCGTAGCAAGCATAAGAGTTGCATGAAACAAACAAACATACATATAATAGGAACAATCATGCAAACTTCCTTGAAAGTACAACGATTTTAACTTGAGAATACTATTGCTTATTAGCCAAACATAAAGGAAAACTGAAGTGATGTAACTACAAGCACTTCTTTCTTCTTTTCTACTCAAACCTCAAGGTAATGTTGCTACTGACCAAGCTAAGTTTACCAAAACCAACTAAATTTACTCATGCTCCCAAAGTGACACCAATACTAATCAACAAGATAAGAAACATTGCAAACTAAAATAAAGTGTGCGGAAAGTAAACGATAAAACTTCTCATTAATATTTCATTACGGCAACTCACACCAAGGGATACATAGATAACCAACTAAGGAGGATACTTCCACACTGCAAACTATTCTATAAGATAACTTCTCTATTCATGATATGACTCTACTTGAAAAGTAAATGAGTAAAAGATAATGATGTGATACCGCGGCACTCCCCCAAGCTTGGAACAAGCCAAGGGGATGCCTATACCAATGACGAATTACTCCTTCGGCGGTGGTGGTGAGTCTTTAATAAGCTTCTCAATCAAATCTTTCAAGTCATCGATCTTGTGACTGAGGTTACGAATCATCTCTGAATTGTGCTCAATACGGCTCATGAACCTGTTAGCTAGAGAATCCCAGCTCTTGGAATTATTTCCCCATCCTTCCTCACTCTTGGAACTTTCTTTCCCTGCACTGTTATAACGATATATATCCCAACCAGAGGGCAGTCGTGATCTAGGCACCTTTTGAATCTGATGATCATGTATTAGAGTATGGAAAGGATTGTTGCCTGATGGAGCTGTCCGAGGAGCTAAGATGTGGCATGGCACTCCCCCTCTGGTTCTTATACGTGCACTCTTCTTGAACTTGTCATGATTTGTCACCACCCCGATGCTTGCGATCATGGTGCTCGGGCGTGAACTTTGGTCTTCTTCCATCTCTTCTTCCTCGGCCTCACTTCTTACTTCTTTCTTCAACTGAAGGTCTTGGTGGTTATCTTCTGAAGGTGTCTTTTCCTTCTCTTCGCTTGAAAGAGCCATGGTGCTCTCAAAACTGAGATCAACTCCTGACAGGAACAGCTCGAAACGAAAACACGACGGGAAAACGATATACAGACCTCGGGTACTCTGGGGGGTTATATAGGCAAAAATTAAACATCGAGACGAAATAATAGGAGGAAACCGGGACGGAAACGAACTCCGGGGTGGTCTCACCACAGGGCGGCGTGGCCTGGAGTGGGCCCGCGCCCCCTGGTGGCGAGGAGCCACCGGACTCTGTCTCCTGCCCGTTTTCGTCTCGTGATTTTTCATATTTAATAAAAACAACAAAAATATTAATGGAAAAGTTTTACGCGAACTGATGGTGCCGATTTGATGAAGTAAATAACCGGCCAGTTGGGAACCCCAAGAGGAAGGTGTGATGAGTATAGCAGCTTGTTTTCCCTCAGTTAAGAAACCAAGGTTTATCGTTCAGGAGAAGAGCAGACAATTATGACTGAAGGTGATGCTTGCTAGTTTGCGACAGCTTCGGACAATTTATATATGGCGCCTCGTCCAAGCTTTGCTTGCTAGATGCAACGCGGAACCTGCACACAACACAACCAAGTACTTTGTTCCCAACTTGTGATGAGGTTGTCAATCTCACCGGTTTGCTTGAAACAAAGGTTATGAGAGTATCGAGTGGAAAATAGTAGAGTATGCGAGTAAAGTAAACAGTGCGAGTAAAGTAAACAGGTGATAGCAATATGATGGAAATAGGACCGGGGTCCACAGTTCACTAGTGGTGTCTCTCCATAAGATAAATAACACATGCTGGGTAAACAAATTACAGTTGGGCAATTGATAGAATAAAGATAAACGTGATATGTCAAGAAGATCACTACGAGATTTACTCTGGGCATTACAACAAAATACATAGACCGCCATCCAACTGCATCTATGACTAATAATCCACTTGTGGCAAATCAATCCGAGAACTCCACAAGTATTAAGTTGCGAACAACTGATAATTGCATTAAGCAAAGTGTGTAATGTAAACAAAGCATATGCCCTTGAGCATATGAATGTTGTTTTCTCCCTAGTAGCAACAGCACATCTACAACCTTAGAGGTTTCTGTCACTCCCCCAGGTTAAATAGAGGCATGAACCCACTATCGAGCATAAATACCCCCTCTTGGAGTCACTAGCAACTACTCGGCCAAGATAGCTACTAACAATAGAGAGCATGCAAGATCATAAACAACATAGAGATAACATAAGATATATTTCAGTATAGCAACTCAATCATAACACCAATATTCATCGGATCCCAACAAACCAAACATGTAGAATTACATAACGGTGATCTCAATCATGTAGGGCAGCTCATGAGATCTAAACATGAAGCACATGGTGGAGAAGACAACCATCTAGCTACTGCTATGGACCCATAGTCCAAGGTAGACTACTCACTCATCGCTCCGGAGGCAAGCATGGCGATGAAGAAGACCTCCGGTGGCGATTCCCCTCTCCGAGAGGGTGCCGGGAAGAGCTTCTGGACCCTCCCGATCTTCGGGTCAACGGCGGCGGCGGATCGCGATGTGTTCTGGAAAAGTGATCGGGTACTTAGGTTTTTCCCGTCGGGGGGTCTTTATAGGCGAAGGGGCGATGTCAGAGGTGGAGCCAGGTGGCCTCACACCAGGGCGGCGCGGGCCAGGCCCTGGCTGCGCCGGCCTGGCATGTGGGGCCCCTGTGGCTCCCCTCCTACTCTCCTTCGGATCTCTGGAAGCTCCCGGACAAAATAAGACTTCAGGAACTTGTTTCGTCCAATTCCGAGAATATTTCCTGTGTATCACTTATGAAACACAAAAACAGCAGAAAACAGGGAACTGGCACTGTGGCAACTTGTTAATAGGTTAGTTTCGGAAAATGCATAAAAGTGCCACGAAGTGTAACGAAATAGTAGGCAAATGGTGTAAAAACAAGCATGGAGCATCAAAAATTATAGATACGTTGGAGACGTATCAAGCATCCCTAAGCTTAACTCCTGCTCGTCCTCGAGTAGGTAAGTGATAACAAAAGAATAATTTTTGAGGTGACATGCACCTACACAATCTTGATCATATATGTAAGCATTTGTGAGCTGGGATCATAAGAACTTAAAACATGGGCATGAAAATATAATCTTGACAATATAAACTTAGCAACCATGTTGTAAACATGCAAATGAACACAAACAAAAGATCATGAAAATGAAACAATGAAAGGCAAACGTGTGTTCAAATCATAAGGAAAAAACATACAAATGGTTTTCAGCTTGTCCTTCAAAGAGAGCAAAACATAAATGCATAGGACACCTTCAAGTTTAAGAGGGCGACTAGATACAAATAATTTAAGAACAAGTGAAACCAACAATATGAATCAATCAATGAAAACTTTGGGACAATGCATATTATACTAAGAATGACAACTATGCTCTCTTAATGGTGCATAAAGATAGAAGGTGGTGACTCAACATAAAAGTAGAAGAAAGGCCCTTCGCAGAGGGAAGCAGTGATTGCAAGTTTTATAACCTTCAAAAATTATGGTACTTATCGGCTTTGAGCTCTCATTGCCCCCATCATAAGCATCTTGAATGGTTAAAGTTAATGCGAGAACAATTATGATGCATATGCTTGACAAATCATAAGTTGAAAACCTCGTGTCCCGTGAATACGAGTACCCAAACCTCATGCTACTTTACTTAGAGTCCCAAGCAAGGCTCTTGTCATTGTAAATATATGCATATCATTGAGAACCGCCAATGGGGTACATCCGTGCCCGATGACATGGAACAAGCCCACATCAAAATGACAGGACAAGCATACAATGAACACCTCGACATCTCTTTTATTTGCCATTTGTTTAGCTTTTTATTGTGAGATGCGTCGTCGAATGTTCACCATGGGTATGCAGCAAATTTCCACCATGAATTATGCATGGCTTAGATTAGCGGCCCGGCGTTTCCCTAACACATATACAAACTCCATGATCCCCACAAGATTCCCAATTCATTTCACACCGCGGGCATCCATAAACAAAAGATCACGATATCAACTCAAATAAGAAGTGCAATGTTGAAAGCTTGCCCATGACTGCATGGCTGGGCTAGTCTCCAACTTACAACTTGCAAGCATAACAACTCAACATAAGAGACCACAATGTCAAATTTTTAAGAACAGGAAAAAGTAAAGTGTGCCTTCCAGTTCGTGAGAGCTTTACTGACTGAATTTCGCATAACACTGGCAAGAGTTTAATTTGAAGAGAAAATAAAAGCAAGTCAAATTTACTTGGAATAGCAAATTGCTAGTAGGTATGTATGGTGGACACTTTGGAAAACTTGGTTTTTAGGAGTTGGATGCACGAGTAGAGCTCATACTCAGTACAAGGCGAGGGCTAGCAAAAGACTGGGAGCGACCAGCTAAGAGAGCAATAATGGCCATAATCATGCAAAGCGACAAAGAGACATTAAAAGAAGCATAAGATGGCATCAAAAGTCAAAAACTAAATGATCATAGAGGCTATTGGCGACTTTATAAGAGTCTAACATGTGTGAGCATGCGCCAAGTCAACCCAAATAAAGCATCAAGGAGAAAACCAAAATAATGCTTCCAAATAATTAAAAACAACGCATGATTTTTTCAAAGGCTCATTAAGCAATCTCAGTTATTTGATACAAGTCATGCTACAGCAAAACCACTAAGCATACCATCAAAAATACATCAAGCATGACATGAAAAAGCCTAAGCCGCAGTCTACACAAGCTCCTTCTTGTACCACTTTTTTGCATAAAGCTTTTTCTCTTTTCCAACACCATTTGAAAATTTTAAAGACACCTCTTTTGATGAAAACCAATAAAGATCAGAGGCAAAAATACACCTTGATGAAAAGATATGACAAGGTCTAAACGCAAATCAAGGCGAAAACGAAAACCAAAAGCAGTAGCGGAAAAGGAAGAACACCCGGTGAAATTGTAAGAATGAAAAACGGAGTGTTCTTGGCAAATGAAAATGAGTACATCTCCTCCAAAGGAAATTTGTTGGGGTCCAACCATTTATTGCAGCAAACAAAACTAAGCTAACTAAGAAAACTAAAACAACTGACGCTCCAAGAAAAACACATAGTGCATGAAGCAATAAAAATATAGTGTTTTGAAAGGTGACCTGATTTTTGCCGATGAAGAAGGGGTGCCTCGGGGGCATCCCCAAGCTTTGACGCTTGTACTTCTTGGATATTTCTTGGGGTGATGCATGGGCATCCCCAAGCTTGAGCTTTTGTCCATTCTTCAACTCATCTCATCATTCTCCAAACCTACACTTGAAAACTTCCTTCATACAAAACTAAACACAAATCTATTAGCAACATTAGTGTAGCATAACATATAATCAACCTCTTTTTGCTTCAGGTTTCAACTCAAAACCACCACATATATAGAAAATACTACTGTAGAAACTTCCCCAAAAGTTCCGTGATCAAAAGAACTCAAAAGAAAGCGATAAAGCGGCAAACACAAATATTGGCAGAAATCTGTCAAAACAGAACAGCTCACAAAGGTCGAATTTTTGAGGGGTTTTATGTTGCTCAAATCAAAAAGTGTTCAACTAACTAAAGTTTGGATATAACCTGGGGCATATGCACAAGAAATATCAGGTCAAAAAGATATACAGAGAATTTATACGAATTTTTACGGTGCAGCACCGAAAACAGTTTTAGGACAGCAACATCCCCAAATCTTTACCTCACTCGAATTAGAGGCTTCTCTTGGCACAAAAACGAAATAAACAAGATAAGGAGCGGTCATTACAGTAGTAATGACTTCCAAGACTTAAATAAAAGAAAAAGTACTGAAAATAAAACATTAGGTTATCTCCCAAGAGTGCTTTTCTTTAACGCCTTTGAGCTAGACGCAGAAAATTGCGAATCAAGTAACATCAAGTGATGAAGCATCAAGCTCATAATTTGCTCTAAGAATAGAGTCAAAAAGTAATTTCTTCCTTTTCCTAGGGAAGTGTTACATACCTTTCTTGAGTGGGAATTGATATTTGATGGTGCCTTCTCTCATATCAATGATAGCACCTACAGTTCGAAGAAAGGGTCTTCCCAAAATAATAGGACATGAAGCATGGCATTCAACGTCCATAACGAGAAAATCAACGGGAACAAGGTTATTGTTAACCACAATAAGAACATCATTAATTCTTCCCAAAGGTTTCTTCTTAGCAACATCAGCAATAGGAACATCATAATAACATTTTTCAAGCGGTGGTAAATCAAGCATGTCATAAATCTTTCTAGGCATGATAGAAATACTAGCACCTAGATCACATAAAGCATGGCAATCAAAACCATTAACATGCATATCAATGATGGGTTCCCAACCATCTTCTAACTTCTTGGGAACAGAAGCTTTTTGCTTCAACTTTTCATCCCTAATTTTTATGAGAGCATTGGTAATATGCTTAGTAAAAGCAACATTTAAAGAACTAGCATTTGGAGTCAAAGAAAGCTTTTGCAAGAACAAAATAACTTCAGATATATTTCAGCCATCAACATCAAAATCATTAAAAGAAATAGAGCTATCATCTTCCACACTCCGAAAAATTTCAGCACTCTTTTGAGAAAAAGTTTTGCAGTTTTAGGCTTTTTAACACAAGGAGTGGGAGTTTTCTCTACCCCAATCAAAGTAAGAGGATTGCTAGCATTAGGAGCAACATCATTAGAGGTAGTAATGGTACATACCTTCATCTCTCTAGCCATCTCATCTTCTCTTTCCCACCTGGCATGCAATTCCGCTAACAATCTAATATTTTCATCAATTCCAACTTGAATAGCATTAGCGGTAGCAAAAACATTGTTCTCTTTCACATCATTAGGCAAAACTTTTAATTTCAGAATTTCAACATCATGAGCAAGGCTATCAACTTTAGAAGCAAGAATATCAATTTTGCCTAACTTTTCCTCAACAGACTTGTTAAAAGCAGTTTGCTTACCGATGAAGTCCTTGAGCATTACCTCAAGCTCGGAGGGCGCGGCCCTAGTGTTGTTGTAGGAATTACCATAAGAATTACCATAACCATTACCATTGGTAGAAGGATACGGCCTATAATTGTTACTAGCAAAATTGTTCCTATTAGCATTGTTGTTAAAATTATTATTTCTAATGAAATTCACATCAACATGCTCTTCTTGAGCAACCAAAGTGGCTAAAGGAACATTATTAGGATCAACATGAGTCCTATCATTAGCAAGCATAGCCATAATGGTATCAATCTTATCATTCAAGGAAGAGGTTTCCTCAACAGAATTTACCTTCTTACCTTGTGGAGCTCTCTCGGTGTGCCAATCAGAATAATTTACCATCATGTTGTCGAGTAGCTTTGTTGCGGCGCCCAAGGTAAGGGACATAAAAGTGCCTCCAGCAGCTGAATCCAATAGGTTCCTCGAAGAAAAATTCAGTCCTGGATAAAAAGTTTGGACAATCATCCAAGTAGTTAGTCCATGAGTGGGGCAATTCTTTATCATAGATTTCATTCTTTCCCAAGCTTGAGCAACATGTTCATTATCAAACTGAGTAAATTTCATAATATTGCTACGCAGAGATATAATCTTAGCAGGAGGATAGTATCTACCAATAAAAGCATCCTTACACTTAGCCCATGAATCAATACTATTCTTAGTCAAAGACAGCAACCAATCTTTAGCTTTTCCTCTCAAAGAAAAAGGAAACAACTTGAGCTTAATAATATCACTTTCTACATCCTTATATTTCTGCATCTCACATAGCTCAACAAAATTGTTAAGATGAGCTGCATCATCTTCAGTACTAGCACCAGAGAATTGCTCTTTCATAACAAGGTTCAACAAAGCAGGCTTAATCTCATAAAAGTTTGCAGCAGGAGCAGGTGGTGCAATAGGAGTGCAGATAAAATCACTATTGTTCGTGCTAGTAAAGTCACACAACTTGGTGTTTTCAGGATTGGCCATTTCAGCAAAACGAAAGTAAACAAGTAAAAACAACTACCAAGGATTCTAAATTTTTTGGGTTTTTGATATAAAACGATGCAGGTAAAATAAATAATGTAAAGCAAAACAATAACAATAACAAAGTAAAGGATGTGTGTGCGAAAAACTCCCCTCGCAGAAGTCTTCCACTCTTCCCCGGCAACGGCGCCAGAAAAGAAGCTTGATGGTGCCGATTTGATGAAGTAAATAACCGGCCAGTTGGGAACCCCAAGAGGAAGGTGTGATGAGTATAGCAGCTTGTTTTCCCTCAGTTAAGAAACCAAGGTTTATCGTTCAGGAGAAGAGCAGACAATTACGACTGAAGGTGATGCTTGCTAGTTTGCGACAGCTTTGGACAATTTATATATGGCGCCTCGTCCAAGCTTTGCTTGCTAGCTGCAACGCGGAACCTGCACACAACACAACCAAGTACTTTGTTCCCAACTTGCGATGAGGTTGTCAATCTCACCAGTTTGCTTGAAACAAAGGTTATGAGCGTATCGAGTGGAAAACAGTAGAGTATGCGAGTAAAGTAAACAGTGCGAGTAAAGTAAACAGGTGATAGCAATATGATGGAAATAGGACCGGGGTCCACAGTTCACTAGTGGTGTCTCTCCATAAGATAAGTAACACATGCTGGGTAAACAAATTACAGTTGGGCAATTGATAGAATAAAGATAAACGTGATATGTCAAGAAGATCACTACGAGATTTACTCTAGGCATTACAACAAAATACATAGACCGCTATCCAACTGCATCTATGACTAATAATCCACTTGTGGCGAATCAATCCGAGAACTCCACAAGTATTAAGTTGTGAACAACAGATAATTGCATTAAGCAAAGTGTGTAATGTAAACAAAGCATATGCCCTTGAGCATATGAATGTTGTTTTCTCCCTAGTAGCAACAGCACATCTACAACCTTAGAGGTTTCTGTCACTCCCCCAGGTTAAATAGAGGCATGAACCCACTATCGAGCATAAATACCCCCTCTTGGAGTCACTAGCAACTACTCGGCCAAGATAGCTACTAACAACGGAGAGCATGCAAGATCATAAACAACATAGAGATAACATAAGATATATTTCATTATAGCAACTCAATCATAACACCAATATTCATCGGATCCCAACAAACCAAACATGTAGAATTACATAACGGTGATCTCAATCATGTAGGGCAGCTCATGAGATCTAAACATGAAGCACATGGTAGAGAAGACAACCATCTAGCTACTTCTATGGACCCATAGTCCAAGGTAGACTACTCACTCATCGCTTCGGAGGCAAGCATGGCGATGAAGAAGACCTCCGATGGCGATTCCCCTCTCCGGCAGGGTGCCGGGAAGAGCTTCTGGACCCTCCAGATCTTCGGGTCGACGGCGGCGGCGGATCGCGATGTGTTCTGGAAAAGTGATCGGGTACTTAGGTTTTTCCCGTCGGGGGGTCTTTATAGGCGAAGGGGCGATGTCAGAGGTGGAGCCATGTGGCCTCACACCAGGGCGGCGCGGGCCAGGCCCTGGCCGCGCCGGCCTAGCGTGTGGGGCCCCTGTGGCTCCCCTCCTACTCTCCTTTGGATCTCTGGAAGCTCCCGGACAAAATAAGACTTCAGGAACTTGTTTTGTCCAATTCCGAGAATATTTCCTGTGTATCACTTCTGAAACACAAAAACAGCAAAAAACAGGGAACTGGCACTGTGGCAACTTGTTAATAGGTTAGTTCCGGAAAATTCATAAAAGTGCCACGAAGTGTAACGAAACAGTAGGCAAATGGTGTAAAAACAAGCATGGAGCATCAAAAATTATAGATACATTGGAGACATATCACGAACCTTTTCTGACTAGAACTGTTACCTATTCGAAAACGAACTCTGCAAGTTCCTGCATATTGTCCTGGATGAACTCTTCCAGAGAAACCGTTTGAATAACATCAACATCTTCATTATAAGAATCTCCAGCAATATAATGGTTGAGTCTTTGACCATTCACCACTTGTGTAGTGTCATCTTTTAATGAGGCAATCTTTATCGCACCTGAGCGGTACACTTCCACAATAACATAGGGTCCTTCCCATTTTGAGAGTAATTTTCCTACAAAAAATCTGAGATGAGACCTATACAATAGAACTTTCTCACCAACATGAAACTCTCTCTTAAGAATTCTTTTATCATGCCATTGCTTGACTTTCTCTTTGAAAATTCTGGCATTCTCGTAAGCTTCGTTTCTCCACTCATCTAAAGAACTCAAATCTAACAACCTTTTCTTACCGGCGAGTTTAATATACCTATTAAGCTCTTTCACTGTCCAAAAGGCTTTGTGTTCTAATTCTAAGGGCAAGTGAAATGCTTTTCCGTAAACCATCTTGTAAGGAGACATGCCCATGGGGTTCTTATAAGCAGTTCTATAAGCCCATAAAGCATCGTTTAACTTGCTAGCCCAGTTTTTCCTAGATCTATTGACAGTCTCCTGCAAGATAGACTTGATCTCTCTATTTGAAAGCTCTACCTGCCCACTAGTTTGGGGATGATAAGCAGAAGCAATTCTATGATTAACGTCATATCTAGCAAGAGTTTTTTTTAAACCACCATGAATAAAATGAGAAACTCCATCAGTCATAAGATATCTAGGCACACCAAACCTAGGAAAAATAACGTCCTTAAGCATTTTTAACGAGGTCTCTCCATCGGCACTCTTTGTAGGTATGGCTTCTACCCACTTAGTAACATAATCAACAGCAATAAGTATATGAGTATACCCTTTTGAAGGAGGAAAAGGACCCATAAAGGCAAAGCCCCAACAATCAAATGGTTCAATAACAAGAGTGTAACTCATAGGCATTTCATTACGTCTAGAGATATTACCTACTCTTTGACATTCATCACAAGATAAAATATACCTTCTAGCATCTTTAAAGAGGGTTGGCCAATAAAAACCTGATTGTAGAACCTTTTGTGCAGTTCTATCTCCAGCATGATGTCCTCCATAAGCACTTCCATGGCATTTTCTCAATATTTCTTGTTATTCACATTCGGGTACGCATCTTCACATAATACCATCAACTCCTTCTTTATATAAGTATGGGTCATCCCAAAATAATGCCTCAAATCAAAAAAGAATTTTCTTCTCTTCTGAGCTGTAAAGGTTGGAGGCAAATACTTGGAAACAATGAAGTTAGCATAATCAGCATACCACGGATCCTCTCGCGAAGTTACATTTGTTGAGGCCAACTGTTCATTTGGAAAACTATCATTAACAGGAATAGGATCAAAAGAACTGTTTTCCAATCTAGACAAATTGTTAGCAACAGGATTTTCAGCACCTTTCCTATCTACAATATGCAAATCAAACTTTTGTAAAAGCAACACCCATCTAATAAGCCTAGGCTTAGCATCCTTCTTTGACATTAGATATCTAATAGCAGCGTGATTAGTATGAATAGTAACTTTAGAATCGACAATGTAAGGTCTAAACTTATCACATGCAAAAACAACAGCAAGAAACTCCTTCTCAGTAGTAGCATAATTCTTCTGAGCAGCATCAAGAGTCTTACTAGCATAATGAATAACATTTAACTTCTTATCCACGCATTGTCCAAGAACAGCACCAACCGCAAAATCACTAGCATCACACATAATTTCAAAGGATAAATTCCAATCAGGTGGTTGAACAATAGGAGCATAGTTAAAGCCTTTTTAAGAGTTTCAAAAGCTTCCTTACAATCATCATCAAAGACAAATGGTACATCTTTTTGAAGAAGATTAGTAAGAGGCTTTGAAATCTTAGAGAAATCTTTAATAAACCTCCTATAGAAACCAACATGACCAAGAATACGACGAATACCTTTAACATCTCTGGGACAGGGCATTTTCTCAATTGCTTCAACTTTCGCTCTGTCAACTTCAATACCTCTTTCAGAAATTTTATGTCCAAGAACAATTCCTTCATTCACCATAAAGTGGCATTTCTCCCAATTTAGAACAAGATTAGTTTCTTCACATCTCTGCAAAACTTTATCAAGATTGTGCAAACAATTATCAAAAGAAGTTCCATAGACGGAGAAATTGTCCATTAAAACCTCCACAATTTCTTCACAAAAACCATGAAAAATAGCAGACATGCATGTTTGAAAAGTAGCAGGAGCATTGCACAAACCAAATGGCATACGTCTATAAGCATAAGTTCCATAAGGACAAGTAAAAGTGGTTTTCTCTTGATCTTCCTTTCTAACAGCAATCTGAGAGAAGCCGGAATAACCATCAAGAAAACAAAAGTGAGTCTTCTTAGATAACCTCTCTAGCATTTGATCTATAAATGGTAAAGCATAATGATCTTTCTTAGTAACTTTGTTTACCTTTCTAAAATCAATGCACATCCTATAACCAACTACTACCCTTTGAGGAATAAGCTCGTTATTCTCATTAGGCACAACAGTCATACCTCCTTTCTTAGAAACACAATGAACAGGACTAACCCATCTACTATCAGCAATAGGATAAATAATACTAGCATCAAGGAGTTTCAGTACCTCATTTCTTACCACTTCCTTCATCTTGGGAATTAAGCGGGGTTGATGTTCAACAACTGGCTTTGTGTCTTCCTCCATGTGAATAGCATGCTGACATAAAGTGGGAGAAATCCCTTTTAAATCATCAAGAGTATATCCCATAGCTCTTCGATGTTTCCTTAGTACTTCCAATAACCTTTCTTCTTCCTTTCCTAAAAGTTTAGAACTGATAATAACAAGATATATTTTCTTATCATCTATATAAGCATACTTAAGATCATCAGGTAAAGGTTTTTATTCAAAAACAGGATCTTCTTTAGGTGGCAAAGTGGTACCAAGATCCTCCACAGGTAAATTGTGCTTAATCAACGGTGGTTGATGAAGAAGAATATCGTCAATCTCTTCTCTTTCCTTCCTGAAGATGCCACTTTCATGGTCCTCCATAAATTGCTGCAAAGCATTGTTAGGAGCAAGAGCAATAGAAGCAAGCTGTTCAACTTGAAAATTTTCATTAGGCATTTCATTTTCATAAGAAATCTTAGCAAACTTAGAAAAATTAAACTCATAAGATTCTCCATTAAACTTAGTAAAAAAATTCTCCTATTACAGTCTATCACAGCGCCACAAGTATTCAAAAAGGGTCTACCAAAAATAATAGGACAAGTTTTACTAGCTTCCGTACCAAGTAATAGAAGATCAGTAGGATATTTAGTCTTACCGCATAAAACTTCCACATCTCGAACAATACCAAGAGGCCAAACAGTCTCTCTGTTAGCAGGCTGAATAGCCACATCAATCTCCTCTAATTCACAAGGGCCAATCTCATGCATGATTTCTCTGTAAAGCTCTAAAGGAATGTCACTTGAACTTGCACAAATGTCACATAAACCATAATAGCAATGATCATCAATCCTGACAGAAATAACAGGAACACTTGTTTTCCTACGCCTACTAGGATGTGAAATAATGTTAGTAGCATCTTTACAAAAGATAATATGTTCATCTCCCACATCTTTAGTAACAAGGTCCTTCACTATAGCTACAGGAGACTTAATAATAATTTTCTCATCAGGTTGTGCAGCTTTCTTAGTACTTTTATTAAGCACACTTACCAAAGTAGAATGCTCTTTTACCTTAGCAGGGAAAGGCATCTTCTCGAAATAGGGTTCAGGCAAAATGCTATCAACAGTACAAACTTCAGTAGCTGTAGCAGAAATATGACTAATGAAATCTTTATAAGGCGCATGATATTTGTTCCAATCTTTCTTTGGAACATCAAGATAAGAGGCAAATGCCTTAAAACAGTTAGCAAGTATTTGAGAATCAAGACCATAAGCAGTGCTAACATTATGAAAGTCATCGGTTCCCATAAAAGCTTTAATGCATTCATAATCATAATTTATACCTGACTTCCTACCTTTGTCGTTTTCCCATCCTTCAGCATTTTCTTGAATACGGTCGAGAAGATTCCACTTGGCATCTTCTTTCATATGGGTAAATGATCCAAAATAGGAAGCATCCAAAAATTCCTTTTCATGAAGAGTAAGCCTCGCATAAAAATTATCAATAACAATATTACTGGGGAGCTCATGAATGGGACATTTGAGCATTAGTAACTTCAATCTCCCCCACGCTTGGGCAATACTCTCTCCATCATGAGGCCAAAAGTTATATATTCGATTACGATCTTTATGAATTTCACTTGGAGGATAAAACTTGGAATAAAAGAGAGGTACAATTTCCTCCCAAGCAATAGATGGACCATCTTTAAGCAGCCGATACCACTCCTCAGCTCTGCCTTTCAGTGATAAAGAGAATAGCTTCCTCTTAACCTGGCTTGGTGAAATACCTGCACACTTGAACAACTCGCATAATTCATGTATAAAAAGTAAGTGATCACCCGGATGGATAGTTCCATCTCCTGAATAGCAGTTATCCATAACACGTTCAACAATTTTCATAGGTATTTTAAAAGGATCTAATTGAGCTGGTGGTGGTGGTTCATCCACATGTGCAGCAGTGGTAGTAGTGTTCCCGAATAGGAACCCAAATGGAGAACTCTCCATAGCAAAATAAAATAAAAATAAAAGACAGAAATAAAAACAATACTCACAACGACGGTTACCTTTACCAAATCCACTCTTCAATAGCGCTTCACTCCCCAGCAACGGCGCCATAAAATAGTCTTGATGACCCACAAGTATAGGGGGTGTATCATAGTACTTTCGATAAATAAGAGTATCGAACCCAACAAGGAGCAGAAGGTGTTGACAAGTGGTTTTGATCAAGGATTCACTGTAAATACTAGCAAATAGGTTTTCAGGGGTATTTGGTAATGCAAATAAATAAAGTACGATTAAATAAAAGACAATAATAACAATTGCAGCGAGTGGCCCAATCCTTCCTTGAGCAAAGGACAAGCCGGTTATTAACTTATGATGACCAAATGTTCTCGAGGACACACGGGAGTTTCTGTCAAGAGCTTTCGCTTCATGCCGCTAAATAATCTTTATTCGTTTGATAAGTGTTATGGGGGTGAACCTGTGCTAGCGCACTACCCTTACTAGGATAAATACACACTTCTGATTATACCCCTTGCAAGCATCCGTAACTACAAGAAAATAATTAAGATAAATCTAACCACAGCCTTAAACTCTAAGATCCTACGCTCCCTGGTGCAATGGTTTCCCAACGGAGGTTTAGGTTTCTGTCACTCCAGCAACCCCACAATTGGTGGCCAAATACACAATTCATCTCACTAGGCCCATAAATGGTGAAGTATCATGTAGTCGACGTTCACATGACACCACTAGTGAAATAGCACCACAACAAATAAATATCAAACCACTAAATATTACTTAACATAATTCCAGTACTAACATCTTGACTTCTCCCATGTCCTCAAGAACTAAACGAACTACTCACAAGACATCATATGGATCATGATCAGAGGTGAAATAATGGTAAATAAGAATCTGAACATAAACCTCAATTCAACGGTTCCACTCAATAGCATCAACCACAAGAGTAATCAACACCGGGAAAGTTTCCCCTAGGAATTTAACAAGATTCAACTCAAGATGTTACAACTGGATGGCGTGGTGATGGTGGAGATGAAGGTGATGGTGATGGAGATGATGATGATCCCGATGAAGTCCGGTGCGATGGCGATGACAATGGCGGCGATCTCCCCTCTCTGGGAAGCAATTTCCCTGGCAGATTCCTGCCTGCCGGAGAGCTTTTCTCTCTCTGGTGTTTTTCGCCCCGCAGAGACGGCGGTGTCTATCTCTGAGCCCCTCCCTCGACTTAGGTTTTCGGGGACGATGAAATACGCAAAGGGGCCATGGCAGAAGTGGGCCAGGGTGCCCTCACCATAGGGCGGCGCGGCCAGGGGCTGGGCCGCGCCCCCTGGTGGTGAGGCTGCCCTGTGGCTCCTCTCGCCTTCTCCTTATGGCTACTTCAGTCTTCTGGTAAAATATAATTTCCTGGTATTTTTCTGGAATTTCGTGATCTTCCGAAATATGGTGTCTTGACGGTCCTTTTTCCAGCAGAATCTTGACTCTGGCAGCAAATCCTCCAATGATCATCAAACATGTAAAAACAGAGGAAACAACATAAGTATCATCTCTAAATGTGAAATATATCAATGAATAACAGTAAATTATGATACAAAATAGTGATGCAAAATGGACGTATCATGGCCCCAAGCCCAAATTCCGCGTTAGCCACGTTTTGGGGCCGCAGGTGGAGGTGCTCTTAGGGCCTATTTGGGATCACTCCGCTATGCAAATGCGCTACGGGAGACGATGGAGTTACAACACAAATTATGGGAGCTGGTTAAACCAAGCTCTGCAGGCCCCCGTACCGATTCGTAGCGCGAGGTGGAGAAGAGAGATCCCGAACAGGTCTTTAGACTCCTTTGATTCATAGGATAGAAAAACTATAGGAATAGGAAAAATATAGGATTGAAATGTCATGTCTACTTAAATCCCATAGGAAGGTGAGGTGTCTTTGATTGTAGCAAAGAATTAATTCAATTTTTTTTGACAATAAGGAGATAGCTTTATTTCACAGCATAGTGATTACAATCCTTAGTAAAGGGAGGTTCAGAACTCGCTGGGACAGAGCCAAGCCAAAAACCAACCAAATTACAGGTTCTAGCATAAGCAGCCAGGCTATGAGCAACCCGATTACACTCTCTTAACACAAGTAACATATAAGACATTATCACTGGAAACTTTTCCTTTGATGTCGTTGATCAGAAAACAACAAGCAGAGAGGTTCTTCCCAGTTTTGTTGATTGCATTTGTAGCTGTAGCACAGTCTGTCTCAATGATAACGGGTTCCTGTATCCAACTCGAAGAAAGAGCAAGGCCATCATTGATGGCATTAAGCTCCGCCTCTTCTGTGGACTTACACCCGACCAGCAACCTGGCAGCTGAGAAGATGATTTCTCCTTTGTCATTACACGCGATTATTCCAATATTTGCTTGACCATTTCCTGGAATGAAGGAAGCATCCACATTAACCTTAGTTGTACCTGCAATGGGTTTTTCCCAAAAATATTTCTTCATGACAGGGATAGCAGTTGATTCACACAGAGAAGCCGGAACAACAGGTGCATCTTGTTGAACAGGACTTTTACCCTTATCGTTCTGAATATATGATCTCATTAGATCCAGATCTTGGGCATAGTTCAGTAAAAAATCAACCGACTGTTGAATATTGGCTTTGCCATCCTCATGTATAACATTATTTCTCAAGTGCCAGGTCCTCCAAAGCAAAATAAGGATAAGGCCGTGCTCTGTTTTGGTTTTGTTTGAGAGTAGGATCAATAGCCAATTGTTCCCAGTAAAGCTGGAATCCTTTTCCTTTGCCAGATTCCAAAGATTTCTCATCATGTGTCTTAGTGCTCTTGCCTTTGTGCAGGAGACAGTAGCATGGAAGCTATTTTCAGATTCATGCCCACAAATACTGCAAATATTAACCATCTCTAGATTACGCCTCTATTTGTTGTACTTTGTCGGTAAATTATCTGCAGCTAGCCTCCATCCAAAAATTCTTATCTTAGTAGCCACTGGGGCTGACCAGATGCACTTCCATAAGGATCAGTTAGCATCCCCAGTGTTGCTATTTGCCTGTGAAACAATACATTCATGAGCCATGTTATAAGCCAATTTGTATGCACTCCTAACCGAAAAAATTCTTGATTTTTCGTAGTTCCAAGCAGCAACATCCTTGCATGGTTCCGTTGGAAGTTTTATGCTCAAAATCTGATCAGCATCATGGGTAGAGAAAGTTGCTTTCACGAGATCCTCATTCCGGTGTTGGTCAGATCCAATAAGACTTTTGATCTTTATCAGCCTTGAAGATTTCCTCTCAGAAGTGATTTTGAGACCAATATTCCTTGGAAGCCAATTATCGCGCCATATTCTCACAGATGATCCGTCACCAATACGCCACACAATACCTTTTTTCAAGAGTTCTAAACCAAACTCAATGCCTCTCCAAACAGGGGACGCGTCACCTTTAAACACAGTGTCCAACAAGTTTCCCCTTGGGTAGTAGATAGCTCTCAATAGTTTTGCACTTAGGCTTTCGAGATTATTGATCAATCTCCAGGTTTGCCTGGCCAGGAGTGCTTGGTTGAAGAGAAACGTATCCCTTGAGCAAAGAATTTTTTCATGAGGTATGACGTAATGCTTTTTTCCTATATGATTTACACTCCTAGATTTTTATAGGATTATTTTCTATATGATGTATTTGTATGAATAAAACAGGTGTGTAGAAAAAAAATTATAGGATCCAAATCCTACAAAATTTCTATGTAAATCCTATGAATCAAAGAGACCCTTAGGTAGTACTCCCTCCCACCCGTTTTTGAAATATAAGATGGTGTATCTTTTTGAACACACATATATCTAGAAGCTTGAAAGATGTTTAGATACATATTTTAAAAAAACTAAAACATATTATATTTTAGAACAAAAGTAGTATAAAATAACCACTCCCCAAACTCCTGCCCAGGATCCCTCTGATAAAAAAATCATCACGTCAGCTCTAGGCACACTCCTGATCAAGGGTGCCGAGAGTTAGGCCTTCTTTAGTTTGTAGGATCTCAAATCGTAAGAGTAGGAATAGAAATAGAAATGATAGAAATGCAAATGTATACTGCAAAGAAGATAAAAAAAACAAGGTTAAACTGCATTGTTTTCTTCAGGTATTTTTCATAGGAATCTGGTTTCAAAGAAAAATTTCCTTAGTTTTATTCCTATGAATAAAACACTGCTACAGTGCAACTTCCTATAGGAACAAGAATCCGACACTTTTCCTACAAAATTCCTATTAATCAAAGAAGGCCTTTAGGGTGTTACACCATCTAGCATAGCATATGCAAACCCTTATGTCTGCACCAGCCCTCTCCATGTCCGCCAGAATCGATGTGCCTTACTACCTGGTTTCCTCCTATCTCGGGTGGCCTCGTGCGGGGTGTCTCTAGAGGGACCGTTTGATCCCAAGTGAACTGCCACCGGGTCCTCTCCCAACAGCTCATGCCGCCAATGCCGGTGGTGGTGGCCACACTCTGTCAGCAAAGTTGGGGGTGAGGGCGGGCAGGCCTCAACAGCCCCTACGCAAGGAGGCGGGTTGTCCTCAGGGTCGCACATGTGGAAAGCGAGCATCATTTTCTGGCAAGGACGATAGCTAAATTTGATCTTCCACCGCCAACCTCATCTGGTCGACCTCATCTTGGCAGAGCGGCAGTGATTGTCATGGAGGAAGCTCCCTCCACAATGGCGGATTGGCTCATTTGGGCTACTGCATGGTTAGATTGAAATGGGATAATATTGGATTCACCGGGTGTCGCGAAACGGTCTCCTATGTCACACCTTTCATGACGTCCTTTTGCTGCTGGCGGTGGATCTAGGAGGTGAGGCTTCGTTCAGTTGGGACTGACAATGGCTGCGTCAGTGGGTGTCATTACATTATTGAAGGTGCCGTCACTGCGAATCTCCTGCCCCTGCATAGATGTTCTAGGGAAACCCCATATCTGGGTTTCCAAGATCGGCCAATGGCAATGCTTTTGGTGTCATTCTCCCTCTTTGTGGCATTGTTTGGGAACAAGTTCTAGCTAGAGAGGTCTTGTTGTGGAACGGTGTTGCATCTATGATGCATGTAAAATGCATTCATGATCTTTGTTGTTTATTAGGTCATATTCTTAATTTTTTGATAGTTTTATACGGATCTGGACATGTTTTCCATTGAATTCGGGGATTATCTAAATAATCCCCTTTCATTTGGTTTTAAAAATGTGAAGCAGATTTCCTTGTTTTTGCATATTTTTGACTTTTAGAGACCTTCCAGACGTTAAAACGACCCAATCATTTTGCCATGTAACTTTTTGCGGAAATAGAAGTATGTGAGAAGAAGAAGTCAACGGGGAACACCACGAGATGGAAAAGAGGGTCCTTCACATGGGCCAAGTGTCTGGCTGTGTGATGGGGCCCATCTTCCCCCTCATGGGTCCAATTGCTACAAACTTTGGCTCCACGAACCCGTCTTGACCAAAAACCGACTATACATACCCCCTCTGGCGACTTTGTGATGGGGTAGAGGAGAAAAAGGAAAAACACGAAACAGATCTGAAGAGTGCGAGGATGGGAGGGGAGATGTTTCCGGAGCTGCTCCCGGTTGCCCCTTTGACTCCATTGACACCATCTCCTTCAACACCATGATAAAGAGGAAGTAGTTCATCCCTAGACTATGTGATTGTGGAAGTAACTTATATCAATCTCTTTCTTGTGCTTCGATGATTAGAGTCACATGAGGTGTCTATCATGATTGTTACAATATTTGTATCACCCCTATGGTCGATCTTTTGTTTGTTAGATAATTTATAAGATGCGAAGATGTTTATGTTCTTGATGTATGAGTAGCTGTATATGTTACCCCATTGTTGTATGCTTGTTCTTATTAAACTACTATGCTAGGGCTTGTGTGGGGGATGTGTACATTAGTCGGAGTAATCTTGTAGCGAGTTTAGGGAAGTGACAGAAATCTATAGGCTACTCTTGTTTTTACCTTTCTATGATAGCCTCACTAGGTAGAAAGGATTATCTTGTATAAAGATCCATTGACAGAAAGGATGCCTTACATGCAAGGATGTATATGTGTTCTCAACATCATGTTATTGTTCTTAAGGCAATACTCTGTTAGTTTTCTTAAATTTGACTTTAGGTGGACTCCCTTGTCAAAGGAGTATTTACAAGTTGATTTTTTGTGTCATTTCTATGTTAGAACATGATGCACATAATTATGCTTATCAATGACATCTTGTGTGTTTGTATGCTTATAGTTTGTCGTTTATGCTTATTACCATCATTTTTATGAGAGAGAGATTAAGTAAAACCAGAATTCCCCGTCTTGTTTTAGCCATGAGAAAAGCTTTAGTTACTTTTATGATGCTTTACTTTCAGTTCTTAAACTCAAAAATCACAAAAATCTTGGTTACTTAATTTTTTAATTTTGATTTTGTAAACTTGCAAGTTGTTGTTGCCTGACAACCACTACAGTTAGTTGGAAACGCAAAGTTGTTGTTTTACTGTTGCAGGTTGCTAGAAGAGAGAAGAAAAGGAACCAACACAGTTTTCCCTGAGAGTTTGATATAAATCCTAAGTTTGTGGGGAAAAACTTCTCTTATTGCATTACTCTGCGCTTGTAGGCGCTTGTAGTGCCAACAAGTGACATTTTAAAGAATAGAGGCGTGCCATCAATCTACCACGACGACGATGACGAGTTTTGACACCATGGTGCAACGGGGTTTCGGTGACAAGCATACCGAGATGGACTCGCGTACAGTGGAGGCGCTATCTGGAGAAAAGATGGCACGATATATAAATAGAGAAACAAAAAAGAAAAATTTCCATGTAAATAGTTCCATTTGCGGTTTTGCTTTTTTGTGACAATATTAATGTTGGATATGTCCTTTTTATCTATGTATATTTTAAAGTTGGGTATGTGAATTTGAGGAATTGAAAACGTACATCTCGTGAACATCCACACATTTATTTATCTCTACTAATAATATTGCTAGAGGTATGGTCCGTGTCCGTAAAATAATATGTTTTCGTCCGCCACTGTACGTTTTCGTTCGTTCTGTCAAACGCGCCCGCCCCGCGAGAAAGAAAGAACTCGACAACCTTGTCCGCCCGACCCACGTTCTCATCTCCTCCCGATCCTCTGCCTCCGTCCCCTAGATCCCCAACCCTCTCTTCCGACCAGGATATCACTCTTCTCTCACAAGATCCTAGCATCCACTCTCCATTCTCTACCGAGAGGCTCAGCACCCAATCCCCTTCTCTATCTTGTTGCTATCGACCACCCAAGCCTCTCCTCTTCCCGCATCAGATCGACCCTGGCCGCCCTCGCCTGCAGCTATTCGACCCGGCTTCCCCCACTGGTGGTCCTTGCCGACCTCGTTGATGACCACGGCCGCATCCGCCGTTCTGCAGCACCACCCTTCTTCCCAGACACCACCGCCGCCCCTCCTCTGTCTCACCTCACTACCTCTCAACAATGACGCACAAGTCAATTGAGGAGAGGACAGAAAAATAGCCAGCTCCTCCTCCATGGAGAGAAGATGATGGAAGCCGAGGTATGCCTCCTCCTGCGAGCGCGCTTCGAAGCCCGTCGGCCAGCACCTCACAGCTGCGTGCTTGGCAACGACTCCCTGATGTGGGATTGACGGCGGCGCCTCCCGCCGCGGCGCCTCCCTAAAGTGGGCTCGACGGTGGCGCCTTCCTGAAGTGGGCTCGACGGTGGCGCCTCCCGCCGCCGCCGCGGCGACTCCCTGAAGTGGGCTCGACGGCGGCGCCTCCCGCCGCAGCGCCTCCCTGATGTGGCCTCGACGGCGGCGCCTCTAGGGGCGGCGCCTCCCGCTGCTTGCTCGGCGGCGGCCTCCAACTCCCGCTTCTCCGGCTCGACGGCTCGCCAGCTCCCAGCCGCGCGCTCGGCCGCGACGGCCTCCTCGTCGAGCCTCTCTGGCTCGGGGCTCCTCCACCTTGCCGGTGCGGCCCTTCCCCGCTACGGGCTTGGTGGCAGCGGCCCCCTCTCGTGCCTCTCCGGGCTCCGGCGGCGGAGCTCTTCAGCCTCCTCGTGTGGCACTCCTCTCCTGTGGTGGACCGATGGTATGTGGCCAGCGGTGAACCGGTGGTATGTGGCCAGGACAAGGAAAAATAAGGGATAAGATGAAATAATCTAAAAAATGATGGAACGGGACGCAATGCGTTTCGTGAATCCTAAGGCGCCACCGCACAGAGGAGAGACTCGTGTGGCGCCTTTCAGTAGAATTTCCAACATTATTGTGTTCTGAAACTTGATTAATTCTCATTATATCTGCACCTTTGGTCATTCATGAAAGCATTAATCTTTACCTAAACTTTGGCCTGGATTGGAACCATCGGTCAGCACAGGTTGGATGGCTACAAATATTTCAACACCTTAAAAGTACGGCCGGCTTATATGGGAAGCAATTCTGAACTATTTCTGTGTCGAGCATGGATATATGGCTCCTGAGCTTCATGAACCTTGTTTTTTAAAAAATTGAAAACATTATTTAAAAGTTTTTAAAAATAAAAAAAATTCAGATATAGATAATAATGAGATCTATTACTCTACAAAAATTCAAGTTCAAATTCGTTGTATTCGAGGATCAGCAAAAAAGACAAATGTGTAGATCTGAATGTGAAAATTTGCTAGATTTGTCTTTTTTCTGTATACACCAAATTTTGAACTGAGATTTTGCACTAAATTTTGAATTGAGATTTTGCACCAAATTTTGAATTAAGATTTTGCAAGATTGTAGATCTAAACATTATCTACATCTAAAATTTTCGTTCCAATTTTTTTAAAACATTCAATGTTGTTTTCAAATTTTTAAAGAACGGCCACCATGGAGCTTGAGCTCCATTTGTGGTTTCCGCTTCTGTGTCTTGTAACATAGTGTAAATATATCTAAGATGTGGAGGCTAAGGATTACACTGAAGCGCTGATTCGAGACCGGATAGGCTGTGGATAGCGAATTTGGTACTACTGACTTAGGATTCGGAGCATTCATTTAGTGCTTTGAGATTGCAACTCCAGTACCAGCCGAAAGTGTTGGGCTATAGTAAAAGGAAGCCTCCTAGGTAATCAATTACTGGTTCTTCTGAATTTGATCATTCACGTGTGTGAATTTATGTTACCACATGAGGTTCTAAATTAATGTATCCGGCACTTGAAAATATGTGCTCAATTTGTTAATCAAGTTCCGTCTTTGGACTAGAAATATAGAAACACAATGTAGATCTTGTTCTTAAAACTTTGATTCTTATGTAAACTATCTGATAAGAGAAAAGTTCCTAAAATGTTTGAAACAACTAAAAAATAGCACATACTCTTATTTACTGTGCACACTTTTAAAAGAAAACATACTACAATGCAAGGCATGGACATCTTTCATATATTTCCTAAATATCAAACATTCATATATACAAGTCTAAATTTATTGAGCCGTAGCAACGCATGGGCCTAACATGCTAATGACATAATTTTATTATTGTGATAATGATATCTAAACTTCTGTTATGAGTGAGCATTTGAATAAAGCCCGTAGCAACGCACGGGCATTCAACTAGTAAAGTTTTAAAGAGTGGTATCATGTAAGATGTGGTACCACAATATATGTTCTCGCTCGATGGCTCTCTTGTTAACCTCTTGTTCAGATTATCGGCAAAGAAACGCACATTGTTTTGAGAGCAGACCTTGAATATATATGTGATACACCCTGCTCAGTAGTCGCACGATGCAGCTCATCATCTGCTCATGAACGAGGCGGGCAAGCTCCCAAACTCCCCCAAAGCCAACGTCGTGCGTGCAGCCTTCACCCGTCCGGCTACAGGGTTTGACCGCCTTGAGGATCTTGAGGACCCCAGCGTCTGTGCTATCATGATAACAGCTTAAAACATGTTTGGGAGATTGGAACCACGCCCGTGCATGGTAGTCAGGGGAGAAAAAATCGCCATCGCCGGTCACCAAGGATGGAT
Organism: Dactylis glomerata; assembly: GCA_007115705.1. Taxonomy (NCBI): domain Eukaryota; kingdom Viridiplantae; phylum Streptophyta; class Magnoliopsida; order Poales; family Poaceae; genus Dactylis; species Dactylis glomerata. The sequence goes on from QXEO01000220.1 coordinate 4,114,648, forward strand.
GAACCGATGAAGCGTCTAAGGCTACGGGCGAATCTTTTGTTGATGTTGTCGGCAAAGACAAACACATCTAAAGGTATAATTGGTACCCCCATTGAGGCTTCCACAACGATTAGCCATTCTGGGCCATCGGATCGCCGTTTCGGGAGCATCTTGGCCGTTGATTCGTGATCTTTTTTTTTACTGAGCTGCACAGTGTTTATTTTTGCACCGGATATTTCAGCCAGAAAGTCAATGACAGGTGGGGCCACGCTCGGGGGATCCAGAGATCATAGGGCGGGACGGTTCCCACTTGCCTATCCACTTGGGCGTCCACTTGCATCTGACGGGTGGGGCCGCGGTTATTTCTATAAAAAAAAATTAGAAAAATCCCCAAGAGAGACAAAACGCCCGCCCCCTCCAATCCCGTGCCTCCCCAACCACCCCCAATCCCGTGCCTCCCCCAATCCTAGCCAATCCCGAACGGGGAGCATGGCAGCGGCGGCGGCAAGCAGGCGGCGCGGGCGGAGAGCAGGTGTCGAGCGGACGGCACGGCCAGCGAGCGGGCGGCGCGGCCAGCGAGCGGGCGGCGAGGGTGGTGGCCGGTAGGAGACGCCACCACCGCCGCTTGCCGTGTCGTCGCCGGATGAGCAGTTGGTGGCCGGTGCGAGCACCACGACCGCCTCCACCCCGCGGCGTGCCGTCGCCGAAAGCAGCCACAACGGGGGCTGTACGAACGTTGTCTTCGCCACCTCCTCGTCCTCCTCTTAATCGTCCCCGAGGATGCAGGCCAGCAGCAGGACCTGCAGGTTTCTCTCCACTCCTCTCTCTCTCTCTCTCTCTCTCTCTCTCTCTCTCTCTCTCTCTCTCTCTTCACTTCTTCCCGATGAAGCAATTTGCTGCTGGTCTTTGTATCATTTATCAGGAAAGAAGGTGATGTGAAGGTGTTGATTTGGCCGTGTCCAATTGGGTAGCAACTTCAGGAGTGAGGTGTGCAATTGTTCCTATAGATTTGTCCCATTGTCTCTTCAACTATTCCGTTTTGGTTTAATTCACTAAACTTTCATATATGTTTGTCTAGGTTCATCCCTGTAGCAACTTGGAAGGGGAATAAGAGGAGATTGTTGGAGATTGAGGTGGACGTTGGTGATTTCCCTATGGAGCTTCTGTTCTGATGTGGCTGGCTTCTCTTCCGTTTTAGCAAAGGTTGTCGTTTTGTTTTGAGGTACCGATTAGTAGAAAAAAGATTAGCGGAAAAGATTTATGTTATTCAGATAATTAAATCCATTGTATTTCCATGTATTAGTTCTTGCTATTTAACTAGCTTAGATAGATAACAACTGAGATTAAATTTCGATTGGATAGCAGTAAGGATATGAAACATGCAGTTCCAACATTTTAGTAGAGGCCTTCAAACCTTTTCTTTGCTTCAGAGAGAGGTTTTGTTAAATAAAATATTAAGTTTCTTTATCTACACTCTGGCATCAAGAGTAGACTCGTTGGCGGCCAGCAAATGATGTGTTGTGCTTCTCGCTGATTTCATGTTTCTATGACCTTGCATCAAAATTGAAATATTGCATTTTACTTTTGTAAATTTTGCTGCAGAGGATGTTGTGGAGGATGAGTTGAGAATTGCCAGCATCATTTGTGCTGAGTGACCATCGATGGTTCTCGAGACAGCAGCCACCACTGATGGTGCCGACGAGGGCATGCAGGTTGCATCTGAACCTCATTTACATATTCATAGTCTAAATAGTGTCTCGGGGAATATTATACAAGCTACTTTTTAAATCTATGTATGAAGTTGGCGGATATCTCGCTTATGCTTATTCTACCACGCTTTCTCTGGAAATACACTGGAGCTTGCCGCCTGGGAGGCCTTTTGCTTTTTTGCTGGAATTATCCTGTTGTACCACTGGTGAGTTCTGCTCTTTGTTCTACATATGCTTGGTATCTGCTTGTGATTAGGAAGAAACCACAAGTGTTGAGGTCTATACTATTGTTGTTATCCATGGTCTGGGGAAAAAAAATCTTGCACCAATGAGTGTGGTCACCGGCTTTGCGCCTCTCCTGCAGAGGTTCAGCGAGGAGACTCATGGAAAGATGGTGGAAGCTATAGTTTGTCTCCAACTAAATGGCGAGGTAAGTTGCTGTTGGTTTATTCCTCCTAGCGGTTGCCTCCAAACAAGTCTGAATCATGTTGATTCATAGCGCTGAACCTTTTGGTTAATTGTGTGGTTTTCAGGTTAGGTTGCAACTGAAATTTCATTGAGGAGTTTGTCCATGCCAATACCAAGGTAATTGTAATTTAATTAATCTGTATGTGTTGTTTTTTTCTAGATGTTTTCATGTTTCGATATTCTGCAGGATTGTTTAAATAGAGTCAAGCTAAAAGTGTTTTTATTGTAATAAGTACATCAAAGTATGGAATAGATGTTTTAGCCTTTCCACAGAGTATCTAATTGTGATATTTTATTAGACTGTTTGGTTGCAGCAATTAGTTTAGTGTACTGTCTATAACTGAACTTTTGATGCACACAGTGTTCTTTTGTGAAAATTTTGCTATCCATAACTGAATTATTCCATTGGCATTTATTCTATAGCTCTAACCAATTAACTCAATAAAGTGTGCTCTGCATTTGCAGGGAAAGTCTGAAATAGCTCTTTGGCATTCAACTCTATGTGAGTATCTTGAAGCACTTTGTTCTTACGGCCTCTTATATTTATTTTCCAAAATGTGAATTCGAGCATATGCTTGAGTTGTATTTATACTTTTTGGTCTTTTGCTTGGCCAAGAATACCAAACCAACATTTTTTTTTGCACAACTATCTTAGGCAGTGGGTCTCTTTGATTTCTTTTTTTGGTGTCCAAGTGCAGGTTTTGTCTTTCTACTTAATATTGTGCCAACCGAAGATCGTGCGAGGCTCTGTTGGCTTTGTTAGCATGCGGCTTGCTGTGTCATTGTTCTCTTCTTATGGAGCCTATTTGTAAACTGGTAAGCCACAATGTAAGTGCTCTATAAGTTTTCTCACACTCTATTATACTTAATTTCTTTCATGTGGATCTACAGTCATGGTATATGCATAAACACATCTTATTCTGGTGTGTTTTTGCTTTAGCTAGCATTTAATTATGTGGCGTACAATTTGTAATTTTGCTAGCTTTTAATGCATGTCTAGCTTTTACCTTGGGTTAATTCTGTGTAACTTTTATTCTTTGAGATCAATATTCTTCTCTTTTGTTTTGACATCTAGATTACATTTTCATATACCCGGTTGCCTTTAAATAGCACCATATTTTCTTTATTGTGAACAGCCTTTTGTGGCATTCTATAAGTTAATTTATTTTTATCAACTTCTGTTACTGTTTTCTTTTCATGCTCTCGTGCCCAGCAATTTTTTCCATTTAAAAGAAGTTTTTCTGCATATTTTCCCGAATAGGTCAGCTCCCGGTCTCTGAATTTTGTTTGTTTAAGTTACCCTCCTAGGTTCTTACCATTCCTCCATTTCCCCTTTGAATTTGTGATCATAATATCCTTTCGGAAACAGTGCTAAATATGGACCATATGGTTGCACTTTTATTTGAAGTTCTATTTCTGTACTTTGGGGACCTACTGCAGACAATCAATTTTATTCCAGTTGTATGCTTGGTTTACCGTTCATTTAAGGTAGGACATTGTGCTCCGGCATCTCCATCCACCTTGGTGAGTTCTCAGCTAATAAGTTTGCCTGGTACATTTCTTTCTCTATGTAGGGCTAGAAAAGGTTATGCTAGGCATGTAAATAAGTTAAAGTTAGGGTAAACTAATGGAGATCGGCAAAATGTCACTTGATGCATACCATTGTGATTTATTTATTTGTGGTTCACTCTGGTCTGCACTTGTTTCGAATTCATGAGAGGGTTATTTTCTAAAATCTGTGTGATGTATTGTGTCATCCAGATGCCAATGACCATTTGTAACCAATATTTGGAGCCTTGATTTTTTGTTGTTGTTTCGTGTATTGCATAGGGGGTTGAGATCTTGAACTGGTTTGCTATCATGGAAGTCAGGAAACAACTTTCTTTTAGACTTCACATAGAGACTAATTGTGGCTCTTTACAGTGGTTCCCTTTTCTGCTGTAGTATACAATAGTATCACTATATAATAATATCAATCCCAATCTGAAAAAATCAATCCCATGTTTTTAAAATGGTGCAGTACATGATGTTTTTCATTTATGGTACAAAGATTTAGAAAGATAATCACCTTTTGCAATAGCACTTTTGGTGACTTAGTTTTGGCTAACCTAAAATTCTTTTGCTGATTTAGTTTTGGCTAATCTGAAATGCTTCTTTCCTTGATTATGCAATTTTTGTTCTCTTGCTATGTTAATAATCACATAACCATTTGTGTATTATTTAAAACAGATTTAGTTCAGGGCGCTCAGGTCAGCCTAAATATCTTATTAGGTACTATGTTGTTCAGGGTAGCCTAGAATCCTAGATAGCTATTAGGTGCTATTTTTCTTTCGTGTGTGCCGAATGTATGTATTTATCTTTGCCCTGCTGTGCAAACTTTACTTGGTACAAAAGTAAATATTTTGGCTAGCTATTTCTGATGAGTTGTACAGCTGCTTGCTTTACCTTCTGAAGCTTAATCCTATTTTTGCAGGTGCCAACCCAGCATGCACCCAGTGCAACCGGGCAACATATGACGCCACCAATTCAGCTGAGATTTTGGATTTAAATATGGCTACTCTGGAAAGTATAGGTTTACCTTTTTCTGATTTATACCCACTGATGATTTACCTTTTCTGATATATGTCCAGTGATTATTTAACCTTTTCTTATTTACACCATGTAAAGGAAATAACTTGGATGTTTTTTGTGATACCATAGAGTTGATTTATGCCCTATGATTTCTTGCATCCATTAAAATTGTGCACTAGCTCTGCGCTAACTCCATCATACTTATTATAGTCTATTCCCAGTTGTCATCCTTGTGTCGATTTAATATGCTATCCATTACTGAACTTTGCAGTAGGAGCACAAGCGACTGACCATTGCCAAGAGGAGAGAGAGGCCATTGCCGCTGCGCGGATTTGAGCGCCCTCCTCCTTAGGAGTAGCACAAGGTTCACTTGTAGGCTAGCACGACATCGATCCAAGGTGAGAATGCTGCCATCCCCCATCCTTCTCCTCCCCTATTCCTGTTCTTGTTGATGATCTAACGCCGGTGCTGTGTTCTGTTTTTTCCGTCTCCCATGGTGGTAAATAATGTTTCTGTGGGAAGTGTGGTTAGAACCTTGCATGTCACAGTTAAAATGCTGCTATGAGCTACATGCACCATGATGGATTTCTCGATCTCTGGTTGTGTTGTTCTTGAGCCCGAGCGACACTTCTTTTTCAGTATATCTCTAATGTGTGCTCACATCGGTGTGTTCTTTGTGCAGCTTTGTGCTCGCTTCTGGTTAGTGGTAGAGGAACCACAATGTAGGTGTTTTTCTGTACAGGTATGGTCTCTTCCTCTCGATGCTTTGGTTCGGATGTTCATTTAAGTTGTTGATTGGGTGATTTGCTGTTGCTTGTGAGGTAGATGGTATGGGAAGAAGAAAAGGTTGACGATGCCACATCGTGCCCAACATATTCTTAGTGAGGATGGCTTTGGGTTTATCTTCAGGGCTTGGTTGATGATACCACATCGGCATGTTCATGGACATGGCCATCAAGAAGTTCTAATAGCAAGGCTTCCATGTTTCAGGTATTTTCTTGCCACTACAAATCTTCTCATCAGAATCAATTTCTGACTGAATTTTCCAAATATTTTGCTATTAGATAATAAATATGTTCTCTGTTTCTAAATAATATGTGCAGCCTGAATATAACTGGATCTGTTGGCGATACCACCTTCGCAGCCCCAGAACTAGGATAATCACCGTCATAAAGAAGCTCAAATATGAAGACTTCTAGGATGTTTATTTACATACGGTTGGTGTGAGTGCAAAGCTGCAAGTAATTGTTATTTGTTAGCTAATGCTTTGGCTATTCTCTGGTCATGGATCAGATGATTTCATTTCTAGCTGCTCCTAAAAAATAAATAAAAACTGGTAGAAATGAAGCCATCTTTACATCGGTATTTATACTATAATATTTGTAGACCATCCAAGATGATCTGGATATTGTTGTACAATCTCAGTTTATAATTTGCTATTAATGTTAGATATCGTGTAATTTTCAGATATAGCTTTTGGTTGACAGTTTAGTATTTCACACGATATATTTTGCTAGATTATCTCAATAATGTGTTTATCTTGCTGCAGGTTCTTTTATATCTCTTAGAAAAATGAGATGACCATGATCAAAGGGTATGAAAGGATATGAAAGGAATGGTGTTACTCAAAATACAAGTATTATGATGATGGTGCAATTTATTTACCTATTTCTGCTTACCTGATGGCCTTGCTAGATGAAGGTGAAACACACACAAAAAACTTCGGCTGTCTGATTTCTGCTTTTCCCTGGCTGCATTTTATTTACCATTGTTCTCTAAATTCTTGTTGTTTCTTCTCTTGGTTTTGCTCATGAATTATTTATATTGGAAATCTGGAGGTAGAATATATGTGTACTGCCTCGCCTATTTGTTCGTTTGGCTTGGTGCAAATGTCCTTGAACAGTATATTAAATTGTAGTTATCTTAAATCTATTTTCTTTTAAAGGACTACTTTTATTTTGCATAAATCACGACATATGCTTAGCATTAGTACCATGTTCATGTTTGTGTTTCAGTAGGAAACGAAGTTTATTCCTATATAAAATTTACATTGTATTGCAATGATCAAATAGATTATGCATCACCCGGAGCTAATGCTTTGGCTATTCTGTTATTTGGCACCACTCTAGAATATCATGGTGACATTTGGCTGATTTGTCCACGGGTCATTCAAATTCACTGTGATCATTGGCTGACTACATGTGGAATATGTCTTCTATTACAACAGACTAATTTGAAATGTAATTATAAGAACAAAGACATGATAAAGCAATCAGAAACTAAACATCAAATATATGAACTAATACCTTTTTAATTCCATTAAGATCCCTCCTACAGTCTGTACCACTTTTGCCTATCTCTTTCGCTTCTTTGGCAGACATAGATGACTAATGGTGTGGGGTCAATTATGACAACTACTTCATGAAAATTATTTATTATTTGAGTATGCATTAGCTAAGCAAGGGAGTTCTTTTAACACTTTTCCTTCTCTTTACAGTAAGCCTATGCGAGAATGATTCTGTGAGATCAGACCGTGACTACAGATGCACATTGCTACATGCCATGGGCTGAAAGGTTTGGCGCTTGCATATTATATTTTAGATAGAGATAGATATTTGAGGTTTTTATTGTAGATAGATATATGCAAGTTTCATTCATCATGCTAGAAGTAATATTATAAAGATAAGAAAATATACCAGATCGAATTCATGTTCACCTTATCTTTTTAGGTATTCACACTCGTCAGAATATAGCAATTTATCCTTTGTCTTAGTGGAAGGGTTTGTAGTTACTGATTTTGTATTGCAGTCTATAGAGCATTTCCACTATGGTTATTTGTTTTAATAGTTTAATTACTGATCTTTGTATGCCATGGACTTAAGTAGGTACAGCTGGTCGCCTTGATTTCAGTTCTTCTATGGCTATTGTGACCGAAAACATCTATAAATAAGAAATTTCTTATGAAGCCATAGCAATTTGTGTTATAATGGTTGCAGTTTCACTTAGTATGATCTTCCAGTCTTCATTTCTTCAACAGTCCCGTTAGCATGCAAGTTAGACTGATGCTCATTGGAATATTCATTTTGTACACGATTTTGTCATAAAAAAAGTTTTACATTTACATGTAATTCAGCTGACTTCTACCTGCTGTAGGATATGCCGGGGGTGGTTAGTGTCTCCTATAAAATGGTGCTCGATGTTATACTACAAGAGCTTGGTCTTCCTAAGGCTGTGTACCATCTTATGATGTGTTAGTTCAGTCAATGGAATATGAAGAAGATACAACTTGAGATGTGTGCACTGGTCTGTAGCAACTATGTTCAACCTGTGCTTGATAATACAGCTATGCTATGTTTTTTTGCTACTCTTCATTACCAGGTACTCTTGTGTATTTAGTAAAACTGAAATGGATATTTGTTTGTTTTTCATTGTTGCTTTCCTATGATCGTTTTCTATAGTTGTTCATTATAGCGTTCTTCAAACCATTTACCGAAGTAAGACAGTATATACTTTTGGTACTTGCTGCCTATGCAAGTGTTTTGGTATACCGTCATGCACTTACTCTAAGCTGCTAAAATATATGCTCAGGTTGGCACTAAATTAAAAATATATGCTCAGATTCGCACTAAATTTCATGAAAAACAATTTTATTTGGATAATTTGGAGTAAATTTCAGTTTGTTATATTGTGCATCACTGTCTTTTGTAAAAAAAGATGTATATCCAGAAATGTATTACCATATTGGTAGTTAATTTTATATTTTTTTTTATATAAAATAAATATTGACAAGTACTTCACGAGATCGTGCGCCAAGGCGCACCCCTATATCTAGTTCTTTTAAGAACAGAGAGCTACTACTGCAGATCGAGTACAAAACTTCAAATGTTCTTATTACAAAAAACTCTATAGCTTTTATTTTGTTGCACAATCATATCTGTAGACAGAAGAAGCATAAATCAAGTTTTAGTGCATATAAAGCATTTGCAACCATCTTTATAGCGCCCGGTGGCAATATTGACGACGCAACCTGGGCACACCACACGCCCCAATAGTGCTTGGCACGACGCCACATAGCTTTTGAAATTACATCTAGATGTAGATGGAAACGGGATCATATAAACTTGACACTCACGTTCTGCATCTGTAAAGTTCAAATACCACATTAGGTGAAAAATTACACTAAAAATGTCACACCATACGGAATGACTATAGATTGCCAATACAAAATGTGCGCACAAGAGGAACAAATAGGTATAGGTACCAGATGAAAGTATGATGAATGCGATGACCAGAAGCACCATCGCTAGTGTGGACCTCCTCGCCATCTTAGTTAGATCTAGCGTTGATTGACACGAAATGCTGTATATCTTACCTTTGGATAGTGGAGGAGATCAGCTTTTATAGGGCATGTGACATCAATGCTCATCATTCATCCAATATTCTACTATACAATATGATTCCAAGATTTTCAATGAAAACAATGCTATTTATTACTGTAATCAATGTGCAATAATATTTGAATATTTTATAAGATTTTAAGGTGATCTTCTAGCGAACAAAATGACAATCAACTAGTAAAAAAATTCATTCAAGATTCATAAATATCAAGGGAGTATAACTATAAAATATAAACTAGAATTATTGGGATATTAAACCATAAGCATGACATATCAAATAGGTACTCACAGTTGATCAACGAATTGCTAGAGGGACTAGCGAAACCTTGTTCAATTAGTAGCCGCATGACGCCTTGTTAAGCAGTGGCGTATCTAACGGGGGTGCGGCACCCTCTCTGCAATAAGTATTTCATACATGCAAAAAACTGATGTGTCACTCTAATTAGTGACGAGAGATGTCATAGTGGTATCATAGTTAGATATTATGTCATACCATATAGAAGTAGAAAAAATAATCTTAAAATATATCTTGTATACAATTTTGCATTAAGATTCAATAAATCATATTAGGTTAGTCATAGTGCGTAGTATCATGTAGTAGTATCATGCATATAATACTTCTATATGATACTATATCTATAATGCATGGTATCATGCACTAGTATTATATAGTCATTATATTTAATTATTTGTAGAATCTCAATGTAAAATTGTGTACAAGATTTCTTTGATATTAATTTTTCTCGTATTATGTGCTATGATATGGTATCCAGCTATGATACTCTAATCTTCTCTCTCTTTATTAATTAGCTGCCACATCAGCATTTTTATGAACCTTATTTGTATGATACTAGCACTATGGCTAGCCTTATACATTTATATTGTATCATACACATAGTACTACTACATGACAATACCAATTATGACTAGTCTTAGGCTACATGTGGCGGCTTCCCTAGCGCCCGCAGCGACGACGACCAATCGATGGTGAATGGTTTTCTTTTTTTTCGTATGATGGGCTATTTTGTTGACTTGTTCCATGCAGAGATTAGGACGCTTAGGCCTTGATTGCGCTAGCGCAAACATCAACATGTCCATCGACCTAATATCATTCACCCTTGAGCTCGATGACCAGTTGTGATAGAGATATCGTCATAGTTTTTTTTTACATGTATCCCTAGGTGGGGGAAAATATCAATTGATACCACACTATACAAGATAACGCTTCTTAGAATTCAAACTAAGTGTAAAAAATATTAGAAACAAATATCTGGGTAATCAAAGATGTTTTTCTACAATCCCTACGATTGTCACAACCAAATTCGATATGTACATAGAGAAATAAAAAATATAAATTGTTATGTGAATAGTGCCATTTTGCGGTTTTGCCTTTTTGTGACACTATTAATGTTGGATTTGTCTTTTTTATCTATGTATAATTTAAATTTGGGTATGCAACTTTAAGGAATTGAAAGCGCAAATCTCGTGAACATCCACACATTTATTTCTTGAGTTTAAAAGAGTGGTATCACATAAGATGTAGTATCACTAGATATGTTCTCCCTATATGTCTCTCTTGTTAATGCCGTTCAGATTGTCGGCAAAGAAACACACATTCTTTCGAGAGCGGACCTTCAATATATATGTGGTACACTCTATTCAGTAGTCGCATGATGCCTTGTTTTGCAGCTCATGAACGCGGCAGGCAACCTCCCAAACACCGCCGGAGCAAACGTCATGCGTGCAGCCTTCGCCCGTCCGACTACATGGTTTGACCCCTTTGAGAATCCTGAGGGGATAACATGAGATTGGAACCACATCCGTGCACGGTAGTCAGGGTTGCCAAAGTTGCGCCGTCGCCGGTCACCATGGATGGACGAAAGCGTCGAAGGCTATGGGTAGATCTTTTGTTACTCCCTCCATTCACAATTAGTTTGTGTTCTGAGTTTAGTCAATGTCAATCTTTGTAAAGTTTGACTAGATATTAAGAAAAACTTATCAATATTTATAATGTAAAATATAGATTATTAGGATCATTATTAAGTCTATTTTCATATTATATTCATTTGGTATAATAAATGTTGATGTTTTTTCATATATTTTTTGTCAAACTTATTTTTTTGACTTTGACTAAATTCAGATCGCAAATTAAATAAAAATGGAGGAAGTAACGGTTGTTTAGATTGTCGGCAAAGACAAACATATTCTTTCAAGAATAGAGAACTACTAAAAATCAAGTACAAAACTTCAAATGTTCTTATTACACAAAACTGTATAGCTTTTATTTTGTTGCACAATCATCTCTAGACAAGAGAAATATAAATCATGTTTTACTGCATAAAAAGCATCTGCAACCATCTTCATAGCACCCGGTGGCAATATTGACAGTGCAACCTGGGCAGTACACCACACGCTCCAACAGTGCCTGGCACGCCGCCGCACAGGTTTCAAAAGTACAACTAGATGGCAGCGGGACCGTATAATATTGACACCCACTTTCCACATCTGTAAAGTTCAAATACCACATCATATGAAAAAAATACACTAAAAATTATCACGCCATACAGATTAACTATTGGTTGCCAATACAAAATGTGCGCACAAGAGGAACAAATAGGTAGATACCAGATGGAAGCATGATGAATGCGATGACCAGAAGCAACATCGCTAATGTGGACCTCCTCGCCATCTTAGTTAGATCTAGCGTTGATTGACATGAAATGTTGTATATCTTACCTCTTAGTGGTAGAGGGGATCAACTTTTATAGGGCATGTGACATAAATGCTCATTATTAGTCTAATATTCTAGTAAATATATGATTTCAAGATTTTCAATGATGATAATGCCAATTATTACATTAATGAATGTAAAAAATATTCAAATATTTTATAAGATCTATAAGTGATTTTCTAGCTAACAAAATGATAATCAATTAAAATTTTATTCAAGATAATTAAATATCAAGGGAAACTACTATAACTCTAAGAATATTAAATGGAATTTTTGGGATATTAAACCATAAGCATGGCGTATCAAATAAGGACTCAAAATCAATCAACGAATTGCTGGAGGGACTGGCAACACCTTGTTCAAGTAGTAGTCGTGTGATGCCTTGTTAAGCATATCCAACGGGGGTGCGGCACCCCTCTCCAAAATACATATTTTCTTACTTATTAGTATTTAGACTACTCTATGTGTACACCAGGTTCCAAAATGCTAAATTGACATAGATGTGAGGCTTTCTTGGGTAGCCCAATTTTAAAAGGATAATGCAGTATTTCCTATTAGTTGGTAATAAATTCTGATGACCCCTCATGATTCAAAACTGTGCATCTCCAGCCTTTAGCGGATCAAGGTTCATGTTTGACGTCAACCGCATGACAGGTTGATTGAATGAAGGAGTTCTAGCTTCTCGATGATGTGTACCGCTCGTCGCCTCGCATGGCAACCGTGCGGGCTGTTGTGGAAGAAAACCTTGATCATCTTTTCTTCACATGTGATTTTAGCAGAAACTTCTGGTGTAAATTTAATATGGAAGGGAATACAGAACTCTGCACTACTAACATGATGAGGGAAGCCATCAAAAGAGATCCTCAACAATTCGTCATAGAATGCATGATGACTGCTGGTTGCTGGAGCATATGGAATCACAAAAATAAAATCATCTTTGATAGAATTCGAAGAGATATGCAAGTGTGTTATCATTCATTCAAAGGTTATGTTGAGATAGTAAGACATACAGCTAAACCTAGTCTAAAGGAGGGGATGCAACCTAGCTGGACACCTTGTAATTTTTCCTTTCCGTTATGTTCCTCCACCTGCACGTTACACCTATTTATTAAATGGAAATGACGTAGTAGAGGCCTTCCCTACTTTATATTGCGTTAAAAAAAACCGTGCAGGCTAAGCCGGCTCGGCCTTAGACAACATCAAGAGGATAGCGCCCCGCTGATCGCCGCTATGCTAGATGCGGTAGCACCTGGTGCTGGGTGCTACTTAAACGTCGCACGACACGTTTGGGTTAGTTTTGAAATTAGTTTCTAGATGAGGTTATTCTATGATGAAATTTTCTTAAAGGATTAATTTGTCCCTTTCACGACTCAGGAGGGACGTCAGAATTAGTTTAATTGTAGTGAAAATTGGTTAGCTTAGTTGAAGGTATTTTAAATGAATTGGTTTAATTTAAACTAGCGCCGCTGTAGTGGCTGCTCCTGTAGTGACACCGGATTCATGTCGCCACTCGCCGGTTGCGATCACACGTTCCGGGACCGGCCGTGTTGGGAACTGAGAGCTGCCGATCGAACGAGGATGCACACACCGCCGTGTAGAGTTCTGCAACTGTAAGCATCAGCGAACGCGAGGACGACGATCGAATAATCATCCAAGCTCGATGGCACTCGTAGAAAAAAGTACTCTAATAATTTGAGGCGTTGCTCGCTCCGTGATAGAAAGGTGCCGAACAAAGCGTCAACACCTCAACCTCGCGGCGACCAAACTCTATCTCATCCGCACCGGCCTGCATTATTGGCTCCGACCGGATCTTGTTCAGATGTCACTGAGCGTGGGCGAGAGCGTGAGCGAAGCACGGCACAAGCGAGCCGTCATGTTCTCCCATGTCGACATGTTGGAACGGCTAATCAGAGTCGCTACCTCTTTCTCTCCCTCTACTTTCGCTCCTCCTCATCGAAAAAACAACCGAAGGGAAGAGAATATAATAGTAGCGCAGCAGTGGTAGATTTCGACAGGAAATGTGAACATCTGACGGAATAATCTGCTGCACCGTATAATTAACCTTATCTACGACAGTTCCTCGTGGGGAAGGAATCAATCCGGTCAGGGATCGAGAGCAACATGCCTTGACGTATGCTCCAGATTGGATCGATCAAAGCTCTTGGACAGTTGCACAACGCACGCATAAACAGACACAGATGGCCGAATCGCAGGATGCAATGTCACTGAATTCGTCGCGTGTGGTCTGCTCTAGATTGAGCAATAATTCGCGCCACTTGCGTTCTTTGGTCCTTCCCTATCCCGCGCAAGGTTTGGCAGTGTTGTCCTCTACACTTCTGCCATGGGTACGAGTGCCAAGAATTAGTCCAAGAATTACAATAGGAGACTCCCGCGTCGCTCCCCAGCTGACCGACCTATTTTGATGTTCGAAATGATTTGAATCAGTTTGTTTGGGTCGGGCCGTGGATATCAAAAACGCGCCTGCTCAGATGGATAAGGGGAAGCAACCCAACGGGCTGACGCATATATTTTTTTACCTGGCGAGTGGGCCATTCTTGCATTAATAAAATATTTTACATATTACAAAAAAGAAAAAAAATGAAAATATATAAAAGATAAAAACCTAGCCTAAACTAGGGTTGTGACGTCGCCGGCAAGGCCTACTCGTCGTCGTCATCACCGGAGAGGTCCATGAAGGGCCCCTGCGGCCACGACCAGTTGGCTATGGGTGGCGGTGGAGGTCCTGGCGGCGGTGGAGGCCTTGGCGGCAGAGTCGGCGTCTCGGGAGCCCATCCCAGGATAGGCGGAGCGCCCGCCGGCCACCCAGGTGCAGCTCCAGGCCAGGCATCCCAGGGCTCCACCCTGGCCTCGCGGCGTGGCTTCGCCGGCAGAGTGCGTGGCAGCTGCATCGGCCGTGGCCCAGGCGGTGGGGCGGCGCCACCGAAAGGGCCAGGGCGTCCGCAAGCTCCGAGAAGGCCCTCATCTCCTCCTCCTAGCTGATGAGGACCACGACGGCGAGCTCCTCCTCCTTGGTGAGCTCGGGAGGGATCTCAAAGGCCTCGCCACGATCGGCGGCCTGAAAGTAGTGGTAGACGACATGGTTCACCATGTTGTCTGTGTCGTCGCGGATCACCCGGCCATTGTAGATTTGGCCGAAGACCTCGCCGCTGACACGAGGAGGAGAAGGAAGAGGTCGCGGCTGGGCCTACTCGTGGAAGTCCTCGTCGACATCCTCGTCATCGTCGTCCTCTTCCTCCTCGTCCTCGTCCTTGTCGTCGTCGTTGTCGTCGTCGGAGGACACGACAGGCGCCCAGTCGTGATCCCAGTCGTCGTCGCCGAGGTAGCTGGCGTGCCTATCTGGGCGCAGCTCCCACCGGGAGAAGGTGTCCCAGTTCGGGGAGGCGATGTCGAAGGCGGGGTCACGCCGCAGGTGCATGGGCAGGAAGGTATATCGTCGGCGTATCTCCCGCACGTGCTCCGACCCGTCACGCGGGACAGGCAGAACGGGCACACGACGGCTATTGAGGTGCCACTGCCCCGACAAGTTCATGTCCGACCAAGGGACGAGATCGCCCCTGGTGTACAGCCGGCGGGCTAGCCTCACGGGCACGTAGAAGCGGTCCCGCGGTACACGCGGTGGACGCGGTGGCCTGGCCGCATTCCGGCCACGACGAGGCACCGACCGTTGCGCAGGCGCAGGCGCAGGCGACGAGCGAGGGAGAGGCGGTGGCAGCATTCGACACCGGTCCCGCGAGCCCGATCCAGAGGCCTCGCCGTCGTGCTTGCTCTTCTAGCTAAAGGGCCAGCGGCCTGTCATGGGGCGTGCTCAGAGGGTCTGGTGGCTACACTGGTGTATGTGGCCGCGACGTGCGAGGGCCTGCCTTATAAAGGTGTTGGCTGCATGCCACTGGCCGCTCGCCGCCCAGCGTGGTCATCGAGGCATCAGGCATTGATGGCCGGCGCAGATGGCCAGGAGCTGCATCAATGCCCTGCTGACGGCGCACTGGACGAGGCTAAAGCGGCGGCGCATACTGTCCAGTACCCGCGGTGGAGAAGACGGGTCGCGTAGTCTGGCTGCCAAGTGGGCCAGGGGAGGACACAAAAAGGCATGCGCGAACGCGTTTGACCCATATTGCTCCCACATTTGGGCCGGGAATGGATCGGCCGGACCTGTGTTGTCTGTTTGGGTCGGGCCGCTGGAATGCTATTTACCCATTTTTCTGTCCATGCGCTTTCGAAGGCAGGCTGATCGTTTGGGTCAGCCCGCTGGTGGGGTGTGGGGGTTTTGTTTGCGGAGACGCGCTGCGGGCTGTGAGATTGTTGGGGCTCTTTTGCGCACGCTAGTAGGGGTAGCCGGGTCGGGCTTATTTCGGGCTGAAAATTAAAGCCCGATCCCAGACTGATTTTCCATTCGGGCTAAAATTCCAGGCCCGAGCGTGGCTCGGAAGATTGTTGAAATGCTAACCGCTAAAATCACCAAGCCCTGATGGCCTTCCTGCAAGATTTTTCCAAAGAAATTGGAGTCTTTTGAAGGTAGAAGTGTGTGCAGCAATCAGACTTTTCTTTTTGGAAGGCTGCCTGATAATTTCAATATGACCAAAATTGTACTCATACCAAAATCAAATGATGTTGTAGAGTTGAAGGACTTCAGACCTATCTCGCTATGCAATGTGATCTACAAGATCCTCGCCAAGGCTGATCTCGGATAATGCCCTAATTTCGTTTGAATGTTTCCACGCAATCCAGAGATCAAAGAAGGAGGAGGAGTCTTTTTGCGCGTACAAGATGAACCTGTCAAACGCCTACAACAGGTTGACTAGTGCTTCTTAGAGATATCACTGCTCAAATGGAGATTTGACAAGAAGTGGGTACATTTGATTATGGCTTGTGTGAGATCAGTAAAATTCAAAATTCAAATCAATATAAACCTTACAGAGGAGATTGTACCCTCAAGGGGGTTGAGACAAGGGGACCCCCTGTCCCCTTACCTATTCCTCTTTGTCGTCGAGAGCCTATCTAAAATCCTCCACAAGGCAGCCTTGTCGCAGAACCTCAAGGAATTCAAGATATGCAGAAACTCTCCTCGCATATCACACCTCTTATTCGCAGATGACTGCCTTCTATTCTTTCAAGAAAATGCCCAGCAAGCAGAGGTGATCAAATCTGCAATTTGCACCTTTGAGAAAGGATTGGGACAGTTGCTTAGCGCAAACAAATGCTCCTTGCTATTCAGGGATAATTGTCTGGAAACAAGCCAAAAAATGGTGAGAGAAATCCTGGAAGTGGAAAGAGAAACCTTTGAAGACAAATACCTTGGGTTACCAACACCGGAAGGCAGAATGAATAAAGGTAAGTTTCAGTCCAACAAAGATAGATTGAAGAAAAAATTAACAAACTGGGAGGAAAGGTACATGTCTATGGCTGCAAAAGAGCCCTTATCAAATCTTGCACAAGACATTCCAATTTACGTAATGAGAATTTTCAAGTTGCCAGTGGGCTTCCATGAAGACTACATGCAGTTAGTATGGAGCCAAAAACTCTAGGAGGAATAGGCTTCAGAGACACAAAATGTCGAAATCAGGTGCTTCTTGCTAGACAGTGTTGGAGGATCATTAAGAATCCAAATAACCTCTATGCTAGGCTGTTGAAGTCAATATAAATCCCACGGGGGAACTTTTTGGATACAGTCTTCAGGCAGGATGCGTCCTCCTCTTGGCATGCCATCAAATTTGGACTCCACCCTCTAAAAGAAGGGCTCATATGGAGGATTGGGAATGGAGAGAAAGTGAATTCGTGGAGAGATAACTGGATCCCTAGAGACTTCAACCTCAAAATTTGGGCGGGTAAATCGAATTCTAGAGCCCATAAAGTAAATTAACTACTAATCCCTGGAACAAAGTTGTGGAACGAAATCTCATCAAGAAAGTATGCTATAGGGAAGATGTGGATTGTATTATCTACCAAAAACTACGTAACCAAATGTGCGATAACTTTCTGGCGTGGCACTATGAACGCTCTGGAGTGTTCTCTGTAAGGAGTGCTTACAAGCTAGCTTACAATATCTGCTATGGTACTAGATGGCAGGCTAGTGGAAGCACCAGCTCAGACAACACACTTATGGAAGCTAATCTGGTCTTCTCCGGTTCCCAACAAAGTAAGGGTCTTTGGCTGGAGAACAGCGTGTGGTAACCTCACAACAAAAAAAACAAATTCCAAAGAACGCTAGAAGTAGACAGCACCTGCAGAATTTATTGCGTGATGGAAGAAGACAGCTTTCATGCCACTGTGAGCTGCACCAAAGCCAGGGGGTTGAGAGAAGAGATGAGAAAATATTGGGTGCTACCGATGGAGCAAGCTTTCCGAAGGGCCAGATTGGCTGCATCTGCTACTGGCTGAATGCAATGAACTACAAAGGGGACACATTCTTTTATTGCTCTGGAGATCCTGGCACTTGAGGTGCGACATCATATTTGAAAAAGGGAAAGAGACTATTGCCAACTTTGCTTCTTTCCTTATCAACTATGTAGGATGCCTCGAGAATACTGAGCCCCACACCGATCAAGATAAAAGTAAAAAATCCCTAGTTTATAGCTTCACAAACTAACTCTGGATTCTGTTCTACGCCAAACAAGGAATTAAAGCAAGCCGGGAAAGCCTGGCTTCCACCAGCGGAGGGAGAAATCAAGATAAACATTGACGTGGCGTTTCAACCGTCGTCCGGCGAAGCTGCCATTGGGGTGATAGCGCGTGATCATCACGAAAATACCAGAAGGGCAGCGAGTCTGGTTATTGAAAATTGCTTGAACGCAGAAGAAGCTAAAGCTCGAGCAATAGCTGAAGGACTAAAAATGGGAATCAACTACGACATGAACCCGTCTTCACTGGAATCAAACTGTGCAGCGGCAGTCACTGCTTCAAATCTCATGTGTCCTCATAGGTCTAGGTGTTGGAACACTTACAGAGATATATCTAGACTCAGAGCTTTGGTGCCAGGGTGCTCTGTTGCTAAAACAGGCAGAAATAGCAATGGAGCAGCTCATAGTTTAGCAAAACTGGCCTCACGGTCGGGAATTAGCAAAGTTTGTCTGGCGCCTGTGCCACAGATGGTCTTGGCCATGTACAATCAAAACATTGTAAACGATGATGTGATTAATATATGAACTTTTACCCCTAAAAAGAATCATTTTTAAAAAAATGGGCCTTCTCTCGGTTGTCAATTCGAGCTTCACTGGGTGGCAAGTGAATGGCGATTCCTACTTTACGGTTGCTACGCCCGTTACGAGCGCAACGCCTACCTCTCGCATAGCTACCTTTCGAAACTGGCCGACCCAGTAAGCCTCCGGTTTATATCCAGGTTTGGGAAGGTTCTAGAACTTACTGACCCGTTTTTTCTTCGGTTTCCCTGGTTCGTGTTTTCTGGGTTTTTTGCTACGCGATTTTTCCTGTTTCATCTGTTCCACGGGCTAGTTTTTGGTTTTCTGGGGCGGTTTTTTTGAACAAGTTTAAATAAATTTAATTTTGAACAATTTCAAATTAGAACATTTTTCAAATTTGGCAAATTTAAAATTTGAACAATTTTCATATTTGAATATTTTTAAATTTGAACCGTTTTCAAATCTGATCAAATTTCAATTCTAAACACTTTTTCAATATTTGAGTATTTTTAAAGTCTCAAAGTTTTCAAATCTGAACAATTACTCACAGAAAAAGAAAAACCAAAAAGGATAAAAAAACGAAGCATAGCTACCTGGGCCGGCCCATCTGGGCGAGTGCTGCATGCGTTGCGTTCCTAGTGGACGCAACATGCGCTGTATGCGCTGTATAGGGAAACCCCAAAGTGAAGTCAGTGTAGAATTTTATATCGGTTGGTGCTCATGTGTATCGGTTTGGGCTTTGGGTTAATTCAGGAAGAGTATTCGTTCAGCATATATTGGCGTCTACTCAGAAATTAGAAGCTACTCCCTTTATTTGTATTTATCCTACGATTTTGGATTTATTCAAAGTTGTGCTTTATAATGTTTGATTAAATATGTTGCAATAATTATCAACATTCACAATATTAAATCCATATAATATGAAAATATTTTCATGATAATAATAATAATACATTGTAGATTTTATACTTTTTTGAATATTTCAATCAAACTCTACAAATTTCAACTTTGACTAAATCCAGAACTTAGATTGATTGTAACCGTGAGGAGTACCTTGGATTCCAAGACATTGAAGTAGTGTGTCGGGTTAAAATAGGATAATTCCATCGTGTTGACCAAGCTAAGGGGTTCACCTAGAGGTGGTCCATTCTCTGCTGATATAACAAAGAATAAAAATAAATATTGAATTGAACCCGCTTAGACGGTAGTTTTCACCCCCACAACCTTCAACCATTCTTTCTATATGGGGGGGGGGGGGGGGGTGCCCGGGGCACCTCATCTAGTTGTTCTTGCCCTACTCAGACATGGTAGGGTAGGGTGATGCGGCTCTGTGATTCCTTTTGGCTTGTTGATGATGGATGAGCTACTAACTTGAGATCATCAATGCTCATTTGCGCCTTATAAAGAATGAATTTCAAGAATAAGTATGAGTATGATATTTTCCATCCAACTACCTTGCCTTCTCCAGTTTTCCCAATCTCGAACATTGGATTCTCACCAATGTTTTTGTTACTCAAGCGGGAGCGATTGTGCTCCCTTGGGAGATTATGGTTGAAAATCAAAGTCCTTCGCGCTCCGAGGAGGAAACCTAAGAACGGCTATCATGGGATAGTTATATTGACTCAAACCAACCATGTATGTTTCAAAGGGGTACAGAAATAATTTAGAAGGATTATGGCCTCCCAAAATAATCAAGAAATCCTAAATCAGGACATTCAAACTTCACATTCATGGTCCAACCACTATATCGCCTTCTTGGCTACTTCCCAAGGGAGAATGTCCACCTCACATCACGATGAAAGACCCGTGCAAAGGAAAAAGATATAAATAACCGTGATGATTATTTGAACATGTTGACTTAAAAAGAACATATACATGACATGTTGAATTCTACAAAAATTGGAAATACAAGAATAAGTACCAATCAATTTTGTTAGATGAAATAGATGTTGTTTACTTGCACCATAAAGAAACACGTGATTCTTCGTTTGAGGTCACATATATAGAATAATTGTTATACACACAAATAATAATTTCTAAGAAGTGATCTTGATGTAAGAATTCTAGAAAATTGGGATGTAAGAAAACAATCCAATATGTCCATTTATGATATAAACAAAGAACTTAATTTCTCCAAAATCTTAAAAGCTCTAATCCAAATGTCTAATAAATGTATCCTACCTATTACCTTTTTATACTATGTTGCCTTGCCTTCGACAAATAATCGTAGCATTTGTTTTGAAAAAAGTTTTGTTAGATTGTAAGGACACCCATTTACACAAACCACACTCAAGCACACATTAGCAAACACATAGTAAACATAGACTGGAGACTGATGATATAAATTCATGATTAAAATACATAGCTCACGGCATGTGGGACACGCTTTACCACTGATCATGCAGGTAACCGAAGGCGTGATACAACTATGATTAGGCTAAATCACTACAAGCAGGGGAAAACCTAGCGCTCCTAGGAGTCTAGGATGTCTAGCTAGTCTTTCCAACGATGCAAAACTTGCATTTTTATGATTTTTTATAGCGCTTTAGACCAAAATTTGGCATCTTATGCTCGCTTGCAAAGGCTTCCAGAAGTTTTTATGTCATAAGACTTAGTAGTGATCCACGGCTCTAGAAATCCACTTTGGCTCACGGGAATATATGCTTTCATTTTGAAAAAAACAATGTTAAAACTTCAAACAAATCTCGGGTGTACATCTACATGTTCTATGTGCGCATATAAAGTTTTGCAAAAAATCATGACATGTGTAAAAAAAGATATGTTTTTGTGCAACTGATACGTCTCAAACGTATCTATAATTTTTGATGCTCCATGCTTGTTTATGCACCATTTGCTTTATGTTTTGTTACACTCCGTGGCGTTTTTATGCATTTTCCGGAACTAACCTATTAACGAGATGCCACAGTGTCAGTCCCTGTTTTCTGTTGTTTTTGTGTTTCAAAAAAGTTACACAGGAAATATTCTCGGAATTGGACGCAACAAAAGCTGAAGTTTCTATTTTTTCCCAACATGAGACGGAGTCCAAAGCAGAGACGGAGGGGGGCCAGAGGGCAGCCGCACCATAGGGTGGCGCAGGCCACCCCCTGGCCGCGCCACCAGGTGGTGTGGACCCCTGGTCCACCCCCTGACATCGCCCTTCCGCCTATATATTCTCCTCGATGAGAAAATCCTAAGGGCCCGAACTCTTTTCTAGAAAACATACTGCAAGCCGCCGTCGTCGTCGACGCGAGATCGAGAGGGTCCAGAAGCTCTTCCCAGCACCCTGTCGGAGAGGGGAATCACCACAGGAGGCCTTCTTCATCACCATGCCTGCCTCCGGAGTAATGTGTGAGTAGTCTACCTTGGACTATGGGTCCATAGCAGTAGCTAGATGGATGTCTTCTCCTCCATGTGCTTCATGTTTAGATCTTGTGAGATGCCTATCATGATCAAGATCATTGTTATGTAATTCTACATGTTGTGTTTGTTGGGATCTGATGAATAATGAGTACTATGTCAAGTTGATTTGTGATTTATAGTCTCTATGTTGTTTATGATCTTGCATGCTCTCCGTTGCTAGTATATATCTTGGCCGAGTAGATGCTAATGACTCCAAGAGGGAGTATTCATGCTCGATAGTGGGTTCATGCCTCTGGTAATCCGGGGGAGTGAAAACAACCTCTAAGGGCCTCTTTGATTCTTAGGATAGGAAAATCAAAGGAATGGAAGAGGGATAGGAATAGGAAAGGATGGCATGTGCAATACTTTCCTCGTTCCTTGTGCATAGGATTTGAAGAATGAGCTCTAAGTGAATTTTTCCAATCTGTGCGGTTTGCCTTCAAAGTGAGCTCCGAAGGAAATTTTCCTCTACTTTTCCTTTGCACCATTCCTATGAATCAAAGGAGTAAATAGTGTCATCTTTGGAAAATTTCCTATTCTTGAACGTTTTCCGCATGTTTCCTTCAAATCAAAGGAGCCCTAAGATTGTAGATGTGTTGTTGCTACTAGGGAGAAAACAATAATCTTGTGTTCAAGGACATTTGCATTGTTTACATTACACACTTTGCTTAAGGTGATAATCTGTTGCTTGCAACTTAATACCCAACGGTTGTTTGGATGATATCCGGCGGGTGGATTATTAGTCATAGATGCAGTTGGATTACGGTCTATGTATTATATTGTAATACCCAAGTAAATCTCATAGTGATCCTCATGACATGTACATACATTGTTTGCATTCTTTATTCTGTCAATTGCCCAACTGTAATTTGTTTACCCAACATGTTATTTATCTTTATGGAGAGACACCTCTAGTGAACTATGGATCCCGGTCCATTCTTTTACATTCATATTACCATTTACTTTTACAAGCATTATTTACTTTCTCACAAACAAATATCTTTTACCATATGATACATTTAGTCCTTTGTTTATAGCAAACCGGTGAGATTGACAACCTCACTGTAAGTTGGGGCAAAGTACTTTGGTTGTGTTGTATGAAGGTTCCACATTGCTGCTGGTGCAAAGCTACGTCCCAGATAAGGCGCCATATATAAATTGTCTGGAGCTGTCGCCAAGCCAGCTAGCATCAACCTTCGGAAGTTAGTTCTTTCTCCTACTGGTTCAATTAAACCTTGGTTTCATACTGAGGGAAACTTGCTGCTGTGCTCATCATACCTTCCTCTTAGGGTTCCCAACTAGATGCTTACGACGCACTATCAGCAACAAAATGACTTTTTTCACGCGACAATTGTTTGTCTTTTTACCTACGAGTTACATATGTTTTTTCATTATGAAATGGTTTAGAACATGTAAAATTCACAAATATGTACATTTCCACCAATGTTTTTTTAAATAGTTTTAACCAATTTAGATTTGTTTTCCTTAAGAGATAATTTACTCCCGTGAGGCAAAACACGGCAACTCTGGCACAACTCACTTGTTAAAGAAAGAACATTTCTTTGCCCACACTTACACCTTGCCACAACATCATTTTCCTAATTAAGGAGCTCCTTCTCTCGATTTTCATTGAAAATGAAAATCAAATAAACATGGTGTAACATCCCAAGATTTTATCAAATTTTAGAGTGAAATTTTTGTTTTTGTTTTGTTGTGTTGATTGAAATTTCACAGGGATTTAAAACTTTCGAGTTTATTTAAAAGGCTTTATTATAAAAACTATTTCAAACTTCCTAGTATTTTTTGAAGAACTCTTATGAATAAAAGAAAGTCTTCAAATATTGTTGTGGTCTTATTCAGACCTATGCAAGCTACTTGCAAAGGACTACCTTCTAACATGATCCTATTGTCTAAAAGGTTTGCATTGCAAAAGGTGATTTGAAAACAATTTGTAAATAATATTTTATAAAGTATTATCCTCTTATTTTAAAAGAATTATTTTCAAACCCTAATCCAATACCTTGCTTTATGCAAATAAAGCATTTTGGCTAATTTTAAAAAAAATCTTCTTGAAAATGATTTTTGTCTCTGAAAATATGTCACTTACTGGTTTGAAACATTGTGTTGACTTTTAGAAGATTTTAGAAATTGGTTTGAATTGATTTGGTGCCTTTTTGTAAAAGCTATGAAATAAAAGAGAAAATCAGAAAAAAAAGAGAGAAAGAGACCGCGGGGAACCTTTCGGCCCAGTCCCGGATCGAGCCCACGACCTATTTCCACCCCGTACCAAATCGGTACTCTTCCCTCTCCTTCTCCCACTGACAGCCCTGGCCCACATGGCAGTTGTCTTCCTACTCGGGATAGAACTCCTTCCGAGCACGGCAGTAGCCCGAGCCGTCCAATCTTCAATCACCCGAAAACCCTAGCTTTTTCCCCACACCAAGGGCGGCTATAAAAGTCCCAGACCTCCTCCCTCTTCTCCCTTTCGCCCCTCCACCCGAGATGCCTCTAGGACGGAGAATTTTCTCGTCGGAGTGCCGCACATCTACGGGCATTCCCGCCCAAATTCGGCGCTCACGGTGAGCCCGAGCTTCTTGCCTCTCTCCTACCCTCTCCTCCTCCCTCCGGCACATCACCCTGACCCATTCGCTTCGTCTATTCCACAGCAGATCGACACCGGCGACCATACCTAAAGACCATCTCCGCCGGAAGCAGCTCCAGACACCGCCCCCTCTTGCAGCAGGACGCAAATGACATCGGAGATCACTGGTGCCTAGTTGACGTGGGAGCTTATTCTTCTTCAATCCCCGGCAACAGCGCCAGAAAATAGCTTGATGCGTGGTTGATGACCAGCCCGTTGGGAACCCCAAGAGGAAGGTATGATGAATATAGCAGCAAGATTTTCCCTCAGTTAAGAAACCAAGGTTTATCGTTCAGGAGAGGAGAGACAAACAACTGAAGGTGATGCTTGCAAGCTTCGCGACAGCTTCGGACAATTTATATATGGCGCCTCGTCCAACCTTTGCTTTGCTAGCAGCAACGTGGAACCTGCACACAACACAACCAAATACTTTGTTCCCAACTTGCGATGAGGTTGTCAATCTCACCGGTTTGCTTGAAACAAAGGGTATGAGCGTATCGAGTGGAAAGCAGTGAAAGCATGCGAGTAAAGTAAACAGTGCGAGTAAAGTAAACAGGTGATAGCAATATGATGGAAATAGGACCGGGGTCCACAGTTCACTAGTGGTGTCTCTCCATAAGATAAATAACACATGCTGGGTAAACAAATTACAGTTGGGCAATTGATAGAATAAAGATAAACGTGATATGTCAAGAAGATCACTATGCGATTTACTCTGGGCATTACAACAAAATACATAGACCGCCATCCAACTGCATCTATGACTAATAATCCACTCACGGGGATATCATCCGAACACCCCATGAGTATTAAGTTGCGAACAACAGATAATTGCATTAAGCAAAGTGTGTAATGTAAACAAAGCATATGCCCTCGAGCATATGAATGTTGTTTTCTCCCAAGTAGCAACATCACATCTACAACCTTAGAGGTTTTTGTCACTCCCTCAGGTTAAATAGAGGCATGAACCCACTATCGAGCATAAATACCCCCTCTTGGAGTCACTAGCAACTACTCGGCCAAGATAGCTACTAACAACGGAGAGCATGCAAGATCATAAACAACATAGAGATAACATAAGATATAATTTAGTATAGCAACTCAATCATAACACCAATATTCATCGGATCCCAACAAACCAAACATGTAGAATTACATAACGGTGATCTCAATCATGTAGGGCAGCTCATGAGATCTAAACATGAAGCACATGGTGGAGGAGACAACTATCTAGCTACTGCTATGGACCCATAGTCCAAGGTAGACTACTGACTCATCGCTCCGGAGGCAAGCATGGCGATGAAGAAGACCTTCGGTGGCGATTCCCCTCTCCGGCAGGGTGCCGGGAAGAGCTTCTGGACCCTCCCGATCTCGGGTCGACGATGGCGGCGGATCGCGATGTGTTTCTGGAAAATTGATCGGGTCCTTAGGTTTTTTCTGTCGGGGGGTCTTTATAGGCGAAGGGGCATTGTCAGAAGTGGCCCGAGGCACCCTCACACATAGGGGGTGCGGCCAGGGGCTGGGCCGCGCCGCCCTGGTGTGTGGGGCCCTCGTGGCCCCCTCCAACTCCTCTTCGGATCACTGGAAGCTTCCAGAAAAAATAAGACTTCAGGAACTTGTTTCGTCCAATTCCGAGAATATTTCCTGTGTAGCACTTCTGAAACACAAAAACAGCAGAAAACAGGGAACTGGCACTGTGGCGACTTGTTAATAGGTTAGTTCCGGAAAATGCATAAAAGTGCCACGAAGTGTAACGAAACAGTAGGCAAATGGTGTAAAAACAAGCATGGCGCATCAAAAATTATAGATACGTTGGAGACGTATCAAGCATCCCCAAGCTTAACTCCTGCTCATCCTCGAGTAGGTAAGTGATAACAAAAGAATAATTTTTGAGGTGACATGCACCTACACAATCTTGATTATATATGTAAGCATTTGTGAGCTGGGATTATAAGAACTTAAAACATGGGCATGAAAGATATAATCTTGACAATAGAAACTTAGCAACCATGTTATAAACATGAAAATGAACACAAACAAAAGATCATGAAAATGAAACAATGAAAGTCAAACGTGTGTTCAAATCATAAGGAAAAACATACAAATGGTTTTCAGCTTGTCCTTAATAGAGAGCAAAACATAAATGCATAGGACACCTTCAAGTTTAAGAGGGCGACTAGATACAAATAATTTAAGAACAGGTGAAACCAACAATATGAATCAATCAATGAAAACTTTGGGACAATGCACATTATACTAAGAATGACAACTATGCTCTCTTAATGGTGCATAAAGATAGAAGGTGGTGACTCAACATAAAAGTAGAAGAAAGGCCCTTCGCGGAGGGAAGCAGTGATTGCAAGTTTTATAACCTTCAAAAATTATGTTACTTACCGGCTTTGAGCTCTCATTGCCCCCATCATAAGCATCTTGAATGGTTAAAGTTAATGCGAGAACAATTATGATGCATATGCTTGACAAATCATAAGTTGAAAACCTCGTGTCCCGTGAATACGAGTACCCAAACCTCATGCTACTCAACTTAGAGTCCCAAGCAAGGTTCTTGTCATTGTAAGTATATATGTATCATCGAGAACCGCCAACGGGGTACCTCCGTGCCCGATGACATGGAACAAGCCCACATCAAAATGACAGGACAAGCAGACAATGAACACCTCGACATCTCTTTTATTTACCATTTGTATAGCTTTTTATTTTGAGATGCGTCGTCGAATGTCCATTATGGGTATGCTGCAAATTTCCACCATGAATTATGCATGGCTTAGATTCGCGGCCCAGGCGTTTCCCTAACACATATACAAACTCCATGATCCCCGCAAGATTCCCAATTCATTTCACACCGCGGGCATCCATAAACTAAAGATCACGATATCAACTCAAAAGAGAAGTGATGTTGAAAGCTTGCCCCATGACTGCATGGCTGGGCTAGTCTCCAACTTACAACTTGCAAGCATAACAACTCAACATAAGAGACCACAATGTCAAATTTTTAAGAACAGGAAAAAGTAAAGTGTGCCTTCCGGTTCGTGAGAGCTTTACTGACCAATTTTCGCATAACACTGGTAAGAGTTTAATTTGAAGAGAAAATAAAAGCAAGTCAAATTTACTTGGAATAGCAAATTGCTAGTAGGTATGTATGGTGGACACTTTGGCAAACTTGGTTTTTAGGAGTTGGATGCACGAGTAGAGCTCATACTCAGTACAAGGCGAGGGCTAGCAAAAGACTGGGAGCGACCAACTAAGAGAGCAATAATGGCCATAATCATGCAAAGCGACAAAGCGACATTAAAAGAAGCATAAGATGGCATCAAAAGTCAAAAACTAAATGATCATAGAGGCTATTGGCGACTTTGTATGAGTCTAACATGTGTGAGCATGCGCCAAGTCAACCCAAAGAAAGCATCAAGGAGAAAACCAAAATAATGCTTCCATACAATAAAAATAACGCATGATTTTTTCAAAGGCTCATTAAGCAATCTCAGTTATTTGAGACAAGTCATGCTACAGCAAAACCACTAAGCATACTATCAAAAAGACATCAAGCATGACATGAAAAAGTCTAAGCCGCAGTCTACACAAGCTCCTTCTTGTACCACTTTTTTTTTGCATAAAGCTTTTTCTCTTTTCCAACACCATTTGAACTTTTTATAAACACCTCTTTTGATAAAAACCATTAAAGATCAGAGGCAAAAATACACCTTGATAAAAAGATATAAGAAGATCTGAATGCAAATTAAGGCGAAAATGAAAACCAAAAGCAGTAGCAGAAAAAGAAGAACACTCGGTTTTTGATAAGAGTGAAAACTAGAGCGTTCTTGGCAAATGAAAAGCAAGGCAACTTCTCCAAAAGAAATTTGTTGGGGTCCAACCATTTATTGCAGCAAAAAAACTAAACTAATAAAGAAAACTAAAACAACTGACGCTCCAAGAAAAACACATAGTGCATGAAGCAATAAAAATATAGTGTCTTGAAAGGTGACCTGATTTTTGCCGATGAAGAAGGGGTGCCTCGGGGGCATCCCCAAGCTTTGACGCTTGTACCTCTTGGATATTTCTTGGGGTGATGCATGGGCATCCCCAAGCTTGAGCTTTTGTCCATTCTTCAACTCATCTC
This sequence comes from Dactylis glomerata, assembly GCA_007115705.1. NCBI lineage: Eukaryota > Viridiplantae > Streptophyta > Magnoliopsida > Poales > Poaceae > Dactylis > Dactylis glomerata. The sequence continues at coordinate 4,143,832 of QXEO01000220.1, forward strand.
ATCATTCTCCAATCCCTACACTTGAAAACTTCCTTCATACAAAACTAAACACAAATCTATTAACAACATTAGTGTAAGCATATCATATAATCAACCTCTTTTTGCTTCAGGTTTCAACCTAAAACCGCCACATATATAGCATATAATACTGTAGCAACTTCCCCAAAAGTTCCGTGATCAAAAGAACTCAAAAGAAAGCGATAAAGCGGCAAACACAAATATTGGCAGAAATCTGTCAAAACAGAACAGCTGACAAAGGCCGAAATTTTTAGGGGTTTTCTGTTGCTCAAATCAAAAAGTGTTCAACTAATGAAAGTTTGGATATAACCTGGGGCATATGCAAAAGAAATCGCAGGTCCAAAAGATATACAGAGAATTTTCACGAATTTTTACGGTGCAGCACCAAAAAACAGTTTCAGGACAGCAACATCCCCAAATCTTTACCTCACTCGAATTAGAGGCTTCTCTTGGCACAACAATAAAATAAAAGGATAAGGAGAGGTCATTACATTAGTAATAACTTCCAAGACTCAAATAAAAGAAAAAGAACTGAATGTAAAACATTGGGTTATCTCCCAAGAGTGCTTTTCTTTAACGCCTTTGAGCTAGGCTCAGTAATTTGAGAAGATGCTCATATAAGAAATATGAATGGAAGCAAAAAAGAGCATCAAGGAGCAAATATAAAACACATTTAAGTCTAACCCACTTCCTATGCATAGGAATCTTGTAAGAAAATAAATCAGAGAAGCACATAGTCACAAGTATGGGTAGATAGAACAAGAGCAACTTTGGAACTTTCAATATAAAGAGAGGTGTTTTAGTAACATGAGAATTCCAACAACCATATTTTCCTCTCTCATAATAATTTTCAGTAGCATCATGAACAAACTCAACAATATAAATATCACACTCATCCTCCTTTTTTAAGCATGGAGGGCTATCAAATAAGGTATTAGTTAAAGAGTTACTCTTATTGGGAGGTAGACATGGGTAGCTCCATTCTTCCTCTTCTTTTTCATCCAACGAGCTTCCAGTTTCAGCAATTTCTTCTTTCATAGGCTCCTTCAAGGCATTAGTCTCTTCCGTTGGAGAGCATCTATTAAGATATTTAAGAATATAGCCATTTTCTTCCATGTAATTATCAAAGCAAAATGTAAGTATATCATAAACCTCATATTTATAAGGTGCATCATCAATATTATCAAGCAAATAAGCAAGTTCGAAAGCACCCTTCCAAGCAATAAATTCTTCAATTTGTTCCACATCATAAAAGTCATAATTTCCATTAATATAAGAAGATATGGTAACATCATCATTATACTCACATTGAAAAGGGAGGTGTTTATACCTCCTACAGCAACAAGATCTATCAAAGCAATAAGTAACATTATAAGTAGAGCACACATTTCTAGCAATGATATACAATCTATTGATTTGTTCCCATAAGTGTTTCCCTTTTTGTGACAAGCGGTGCTCCTCATAATAATTTTGCTGCTCTTCCGTGAACCCACCTTGCCAAAAAGATTTAGTTTCAAAGAAACCAACCATTGATAGAAAGCATGATAAAGCAAGACAATAACAGACCAACAAAAATAACAACTATAGTAGGAATTAATTTTTGTGTGTTTTTGATAAAAAGATGCAAGTAAAAATAAATAAAGTAAAGCAAAACAATAAAACAAAGTAAAGGATGTGCGTGCGAAAACTCCCCTCGCAGAAGTTTTCTACTTCCTCCCCGGCAACGGCGCCAGAAAATATGCTGGTGCCTAGTTGACGTGGGAGCGTATTCTTCTTCAATCCCCGGCAACGGCGCCAGAAAATAGCTTGATGCGTGGTTGATGACCAGCCCGTTGGGAACCCCAAGAGGAAGGTGTGATGAATATAGCAGCAAGATTTTCCCTCAGTTAAGAAACCAAGGTTTATCGTTTAGGAGAGGAGAGACAAACGACTAAAGGTGATGCTTGCAAGCTTCGCGACAGCTTCGGACAATTTATATATGGCGCCTCGTCCAAGCTTTGCTTTGCTAGCAGCAACGTGGAACCTGCACACAATACAACCAAATACTTTGTTCCCAACTTGCGATGAGGTTGTCAATCTCACCGGTTTGCTTGAAACAAAGGGTATGAGCGTATCGAGTGGAAAGCAGTGAAAGTATGCGAGTAAAGTAAACAGTGCGAGTAAAGTAAACAGGTGATAGCAATATGATGGAAATAGGACCGGGGTCCACAGTTCACTAGTGGTGTCTCTCCATAAGATAAATAACACATGCTGGGTAAACAAATTACAGTTGGGCAATTGATAGAATAAAGATAAACGTGATATGTCAAGAAGATCACTATGCGATTTACTCTAGGCATTACAATAAAATACATAGACCGCCATCCAACTGCATCTATGACTAATAATCCACTCACGGGGATATCATCCGAACACCCCATGAGTATTAAGTTGCGAACAACAGATAATTGCATTAAGCAAAGTGTGTAATGTAAACAAAGCATATACCCTCGAGCATATGAATGTTGTTTTCTCCCTAGTAGCAACAGCACATCTACAACCTTAGAGGTTTCTGTCACTCCCCCAGGTTAAATAGAGGCATGAACCCACTATCGAGCATAAATACCCCCTCTTGGAGTCACTAGCAACTACTCGGCCAAGATAGCTACTAACAACGGAGAGCATGCAAGATCATAAACAACATAGAGATAACATAAGATATAATTAAGTATAGCAACTCAATCATAACACCAATATTCATCGGATCCCAACAAACCAAACATGTAGAATTACATAACGGTGATCTCAATCATGTAGGGCAGCTCATGAGATCTAAACATGAAGCACATGGTGGAGGAGACAACCATCTAGCTACTGCTATGGACCCATAGTCCAAGGTAGACTACTCACTCATCGCTCCAGAGGCAAGCATGGCAATGAAGAAGACCTCCGGTGGCGATTCCCCTCTCCGGCAGGGTGCCGGGAAGAGCTTCTGGACCCTCCCGATCTCGGGTCGACGATGGCGGCGGATCGCGATGTGTTTCTGGAAAATTGATCGGGTCCTTAGGTTTTTTCTGTCGGGGGGTCTTTATAGGCGGAGGGGATCGTCAGAAGTGGCCCGAGGCACCCTCACACATAGGGGGTGCGGCCAGGGGCTGGGCCGCGCCGCCCTGGTGTGTGGGGCCCTCGTGGCCCCCCTCAAACTCCTCTTCGGATCACTGGAAGCTTCCGGGAAAAATAAGACTTCAGGAACTTGTTTCGTCCAATTCCGAGAATATTTCCTGTGTAGCACTTCTGAAACACAAAAACAGCAGAAAACAGGGAACTGGCACTGTGGCGACTTGTTAATAGGTTAGTTCCGGAAAATGCATAAAAGTGCCATGAAGTGTAACGAAACAGTAGGCAAATGGTGTAAAAACAAGCATGGAGCATCAAAAATTATAGATACGTTGGAGACGTATCAATCACACAATCGAGATCCCCTCATCGAGTTGAATGCCGTCCACCTCTTCCTTGCCTCGGGAGACCACCAGAACCTCGCCGAAGCTTGATTCCAGTGCGCAGTACGCCGGCGACTCGCCGGAAACCTAACCAAGGTGAGCAGCCCTTCTTCCTTTGATTCTCGACCGTCGGATCATCATCAAACGCACCAGAATACTTGACTTAAATGAAGAGGTACCAGTCGATCCGGTGCGTCCAATCTCACGGCCCAGAGGCCTAATCCGCACGAACCGGTATCCTCCAGTAATAATACACCACATGTCACCTTTCGGTTTAAATAGAATTCAAATTGGATTTTTGAATCAGATTTGTGTTGAATCTTAGGAAATTCATAACTTTTAAACAATAGATCCAATTTCAACAAACTTTATGTCTCTGGAAAGCTAATAAAGTGTAGGATCCAATTATGCAATAAAATTTCATAGTTTCAGTATTCAAATTGAAGTCATTTTCAAATTGAATCAAATCCTTCTATTGCACTAATAAATTCATATCTTTTGTTCTATGCATCAAAAAATTACAAATTTGTAGTCTTAGTAATCCTCTAATCATGTAGAACATCATAGAATCAAGAAATATCAAAGTTGATACGTGCACACACTTTGTGCATTCAAATCTATCCAAATCACTAATTTGATCATAACTTGAGTTCTAAAATTTATTTTAGGATGAATCCAATTGCAGTAGCTTTGTTTTACTGCATTCTATCCAGTAGTAAGACATCTCAATTTTCTTGAACCACTTCACAAACATTCAAATTCAAATATGAGAATTTGAGTATTTTTCCTTCCTAGATTGTTTCTATTTCTTTTCAGCTTATTTCTTGCCACAATAGTAAATCCTATGATCATAGCTAGCTATCAAATATCATCTAGACAACATCTTGACCATTTCATGTCTATCTAAGTCTATCTTGTCTAGTTCACATCTATTCAAATTACAATTGTGTTATTTGAGTAAAGTGTGATACATCTCAATCCTAGTTTCTACTTTTACCAATGTGATGTTACAATCTATACCCTAGCATATGTTCTTACTCCATGATTGTTCAATGAACCCTTAAGCCATAACCTCAAATATCATTCACTCATATCAAATCCTTTGCTTACTTAATCTTGATTTCATGTGTTGAACTATTCAATTTGCAAATGAGTTAATTGAGTAATTCAATGCTTGTCCAATGCTTAAGTGTAATATATGCTATTTAATAATAATTGTTGTTACACTTATTCAATAGTATTGCTATTGCACTATTTGACACTTGTGTGATCTAGTTCATATGAGTCATTTCAAATTCTATTCATGCTTTAATAGGGTATAAAGATTTCATCAATTAAGTCTTGCTTAGTTCATTTCTCACCAATCATTTTGATCTATCCCAAGTAAGTTTTCAAATGTATATCTCACAATTCACATTTTCTCTGTCATATCTTTCTATCAAAATACCTTAATAAATCTAAATGGTTAAACAAACACTTTTCAATTGCTTGTCTGGTTTGATTGTGTTTGTATTGTATGTTTATGTTATGTTATTTTTGTGTTATATTTTGTGTGTAGAGCTACGTGCTTAGTTGAGAGAAGTGAAAAGACCATGATCTTCAAAAAGGCAAGTGACACACATATCTTCTACCTATTTTTACTACTACATTAGTGTTTTTCAGTAGTATGCATGATATGTGGAATATTCAACTGTTTTACAAATTGCTAGATCCTAGTAGTGAGTAGCCATCCATGAACCCTACCTGATAGGATGCTAAATACTTTGAAAAATATTGATGCCATGCTATGTTCATCTTGTCAAAGTTGTTTTGTGAATAAATTAACAACTTCAACTAAAATGAACTACCTGGGTGGAATGGTTTGATAAGATGAGGCGGAGAAGGTGGGTTCTAGGGCACATGCCAGGGATGGATATGTACTCAGGATACTACTCGGGATGGCCACTCAGGATTAAAGAGATTACTATGTCTTCCATGTTTAGAGTACTTCCAGTGCAACCTTATGACATTATGGGCTCTGTCTTGATTAAATAGGATTAAGGGTTCAGCCATGAGTACCGACACGAGGTGGTAGCAGAATATAGGGGGCACAGTCAGAATGGCTTGGTTGAATGCTTTTTCTGAAAGGTCTTGTCTCATTTTATTTATGGGGTAAAATGAGTCTTAAGGTGAAAGTGCACAACCCCTGTAGGGTGTCAAATCTAAGCGTTTAGCCGAGTCCTCAGTTATGGACAATTGAGTCTCTAGTCATGGAATGTTCGGAAGAATCTCATCACCGTTTCTGAATGCTTTAAAATTTGACTAGAAACCCTTAGGCAGGTGATGGCGTGTAGATTACACCCCGTTGGGAACCCCAAGAGGAAGGTATGATGAGCACAACAGCAAGTCTTCCCTCAGTTGTGAAACCAAGGTTTATCGAACCAGTAGGAGAAAGCCAAACTTCAGAAGGTTGATGCTCGCTAGCTTCGCGACAGCTCCGGACAATTTATAAGGCGCCTCATCCAGGGCTTTGCTTTGCACCAGCATCAACGTGGAACCTGCACACAACACAACCAAGTACTTTGCCCCAACTTACGATGAGGTTGTCAATCTCACCGGTTTGCTGTAAACAAAGGATTGAGCGTATCGAGTGGTAAAATGTAATAGTATGCGAGAATGTAAATAGTGCGAGTAAAATAGTAAACGGTAATAGCAATGTAAAGAAAATTGGACCGGGTCCACAGTTCACTAGTGGTGTCTCTCCATAAGATAAATAACAACATGCTGGGTAAACAAATTACAGTTGGGCAATTGATAGAGTAAAGATAACGTACATATGTCATGAGGATCACTATGAGATTCACTTTGGGCATTACGACAAAATACATAGACCATAATCCAACTGCATCTATGACTAATAATCCACCCTCCGGATGTCGTCTAAGCAACCATCGGGTATTAAGTTGCGAACAATGGATAACTGCATTAAGCAAAGTGCATAAAGTAAACAAAGCAAATGTCCTTGGACACAAGAATGTTGTTTTCTCCCTAGTGGAAACAACACATCTACAACCTTAGAGGTTTCTGTCACTCCCCCAGATTACTAGAGGCATGAACCCAACTATCGAGCACAAATACTCCCTCTTGGAGTCACTAGCATCTACTCGGCCAAGATATCTACTAGCAACAGAGAGCATGCAAGATCATAAACAACATAGCGATAACATAAAGATAATATTCAGCACATCAACTTGACATAGTACCAATACTCATCGGATCACAACAAACACAACATGTAGAATTACACAAAGATGATCTTGATCATGTAGGGCAGCTCACAAGATCTAAACATGAAGCACATGGTGGAGGAGACGACCATCTAGCTACTGCTATGGACCCGAAGTCCAAGGTAGAATACTCACACATCACTCCGGAGGCGACCATGATGGTGGAGAAGGCCTCCGGCAGGGATTCCCCTCTCCGACAGGGTGCCGGGAAGAGCTCCTGGATCCTCCCAATCTCGCGATGACGACGGCGGCGGCTTGCAGTATGTTTTGAGGAAAAGCGATCCGTCCTTTAGTTTTTTCCCATTGAGGGGAACATATAGGCGGAAGGGCAGCGTCAGGAGGTGGACCAGCTGGTCTCACCACCTGGTGGTGCGGGCGAGGGGCAGGCCGCGCCACCCTAGGGTGAGCCTGGCCTCTGGCCCCCCTCCGTCTCATCTTCAGACTTCGTGACGCTTCGGGAAAAATAGCAGATTTGGCTTTTGTTTTGTTCAATTCCGAGAATATTTCCTGTGTAGCTTTCTGAAACACAAAAACAGCAGAAAACCGGGAACTGACACTATGGCGTCTCGTTAGTAGGTTAGTTCTGGAAAATGCATAAAAACGCCACGAAGTGTAACAAAACACAAAGCAAATGGTGTATAAACAAGCATGGAGCATCAAAAATTATAGATACGTTTCAGACGTATCAAGCATCCCCAAGCTTAACTCCTGCTCGTCCACGAGTAGGTAAGTGATAACAAAAGAATAATTTTTGAGGTGACATGCACCATCACAATCTTGATCAATGAGGTAAAGCATTGAGTGCCGGGATCAAAGAACTTAAAACATGGGCATAAGAGACATAATCTTGACAATAAAACTTAGCAACCATGTTATAACATGAAAAGTAACACAAACGAAAGATCATGAGTAATGAAACAATGAAAGTCAAACGTGTGTTCAAATCACATGGAAAAACATATCAAAGTGGTTTTCAGCTTGTCCTTTATGGAATAGCAAAACATAAATGCATAGGACACCTTCAAGTTTAAGAGGGCGACTAGATACAAATAATTTAAGAACAAGCAAAACCATAATCATGAATCAATCAATAATAAACTTTGGGACTATGCACATTAAACTTAGAATGGCAACTGTGCTCTCTTAGATGGTGCATAAAGGTAGAAGGTGGAGACTCAGCATAAAAGTAAAAGAAAGGCCCTTCGCAGAGGGAAGCAGGGATTGCAAGTTTTATAAACCTTCAAAATTATGGTACTTACTAGCTTTGAGCTCTCATTGCCCCCATCATAGGCATCTTGAATGGTTAAAGTTAATTTGAGTACAATTACGAAGCATATGCTTAACAAATCATAAGTTGAAAACCTCGTGTCCCGTGAAGTACGAATACCCAAACCTCATGCTACTCGACTTAGGTCCCAAGCAAGCTCTTCTCATTGTAAGCATACATGTATCATCGAGAATAGCCAACGGGGTACCTCCTGCCCGATGACATGGAACAAGCCCACATCAAAATGACAAGACAAACAGACAATGAACACCTCGACATCTCTTTTATTTACCATTGGTATAGCTTTTTATTGTGAGATGCGTCGTCGAATGTCCACTATGGGCATGCTGTAAATTTCCACCATGAATGATGCATGGCTTAGATTAGTGGCCCAAGCGTTTCTCTAACACATATACAAACTCCATGATCTCGCAAGATCCCAACTTATTTCACATCGCGAGTATCTATAAACAAAAGATCACGATATCAACTCAAATAAGAGAAAGTGCAATGTTGAAAGCTTGCCCCATGACGGCATGGTTTGGATAATTTCCAACTTACAACTTGCAAGCATAACATCAACATAAGAGAGCCACAATGTTAAAATTTTAAAAGCGAGAAAAGTAAAGTGTGCCGTCAGGTTCGTGAGAGCTTTACTGACTAATTTTCACATAACACCAAAAAGAGTTTAATTTGAAGGATAAATAAAAGCAAGTCAAATGTACTTTGGATAGCAAATTGCTAATAGGTATGTATGGTGGACACATTAGAATAACTTGGTTTTTGGGAGTTGGATGCACGAGTAGAGCTCATATTCAGTACAAAACGAAGGCTAGCAAAAGACTAGGAGCGACCAACTAAGAGAGCAATAACGGCCATAATCATGCATAGCAACAAAACATCATTAAAAGAAGCATAAAGTGGTATCACAAGTCAAAACCAAATGATCATAGAGGCTTATGGTGACTTTGTTAGAGTCAAACATGTTGTAAGCATGCGCCAAGTCAACCCAAATAAAGCATCAAGGAGAAAACCAAATAAATGCTTCCATATAATAAAAACAACGCATGATTTTTTCAAAGGCTCATTAAGCAATCTCAGTCATTTGAGACAAGTCATGCTACAGCAAAAACTACTAAGCATACTATCAAAATGACATCAAGCATGGCATGCAAAAGTCTAAGCCGCAGTCTAAATAAGCTCCTTTTTGTACCACTTTTTGCATAAAACTTTTTTCTCTTTTCCAACACCATTCAAACCTTTTTGAGACAACTCTTTTGATGAAAAACAACATAGACCAGTGGCCTAAATACACCTTGATGCAAAGATATAACAAGATCTGAACAAAAATCAAGGCGAAAAATGAAAGCTAAATGCAGTTCTACAAAAGAGAACACTCGTTGAACGATAAGAGTGAAAAATAGAGTGTTCTTGGCAAATTAAAAACGGAGTGCGTCTTCTCCAAAAGAAATTTGTTGGGGTCCAACCATTTATTGCAGTAAACAAAACAAAATAAAACTGAAAGCAAAAGTAAAGACGCTCCAAGAAAAACGCATAGAATATGAAGCACTAAAAATATAGTGTGTTGAAAAGTGACCTGATTTTTGCCGATAAAGAAGGGGTGCCTCGGGGGCATCCCCAAGCTTTGACGCTTCTACCTCTTGGATATTTCTTGGGGTGATATGGGCATCCCCAAGCTTAAGCTTTTGTCCATACTTCATCTCATCTCATCACTCTCCATTCCGTACACTTGAAAACTTCCTTCATACAAAACTTCACACAATTCTATTAGCAACGTTAGCATAAACATAATAGTAAATCAACCCTTTTGGTTCAGTTTCAAACTCAAATACACCACATATAAGTCATATACTACTGTAGCAACACTTCAAAAGTTCCATGATCAAAAGAACTCAAAAAGAAAGCGACCGAGAGGCAAACACAAATAGTGGTAGAAATCTGTCAAAACAGAACAGCTGACAAAGGTCGATTTTTTCGAGGACCTTCTGTTGCTCAAATCGAAAAGTGCAAAACTAATGAAAGTTTGGATATAACCTGGGGCATATGCATAAGAAATCACAGATCAAAAAGATATACTGAGAATTTTCACAAATTTTTACGGTGCAGCGTAGAAATCTGTTTCAGGACAGCAAGTTCCCCAAATCTTACCTTCCTCAAATTAGAGGTTCTTCTTGGCACAATAATGAAATAAAAATGATAAGGAGAGGTCATTACAGTAGTAATAACTTCCAAGACTCAAATAAAATAAAAAGTACTGAAAAGAAAACATTGGGTTATCTCCCAAGAGTGCTTTTCTTTAACGCCTTTGAGCTAGGCGCAGAAAGGTGGAAATCAAGTAATATTGCTAGCGCGTGGTTGACATGGGAGAATGTAATTGATGTAGGAGCTTCTTATTCTTCAAGTCCTTGTCAACAGCACCAGAAGATTCCTTGTGCGTGCTGAATGACCAGCCAGTTGGGAACCCCAAGAGGAAGGTATGATGAGTATAGCAGCAGATTTTCCCTCAGTTAAGAAACCAAGGTTTATCGTTCAGGAGAATAGCAGACAATGACGACTGAAGGTGATGCTTGCTAGTTTGCGACAGCTTCGGACAATTTATATATGGCGCCTCGTCCAAGCTTTGCTTGCTAGCTGCCACGTGGAACCTGCACACAAACAACCAAGTACTTTGTTCCCAACTTGCGATGAGGTTGTCAATCTCACCGGTTTGCTTGAAACAAAGGTTATGAGCATATCGAGTGGAAAACAGTAGAGTATGCTAATAAAGTAAACAGTGCGAGTAAAGTAAACAGGTAATAGCAATATGATGGAAATAGGACCGGGATCCACAGTTCACTAGTGGTGTCTCTCCATAAGATAAATAACACATGCTGGGTAAACAAATTACAGTTGGGCAATTGATAGAATAAAGATAAACGTGATATGTCAAGAAGATCACTATGAGATTTACTCTGGGCATTACAACAAAATACATAGACCGCCATCCAACTACATCTATGACTAATAATCCACTCCCGGGGATATCAATCCGAACACCCCATGAGTATTAAGTTGCGAACAACAGATAATTGCATTAAGAAAAGTGTGTAATGTAAACAAAGCATATGCCCTTGAGCATATGAATGTTGTTTTCTCCCTAGTAGCAACATCACATCTACAACCTTAGAGGTTTCTGTCACTCCCCCAGGTTAAATAGAGGCATGAACCCACTATCGAGCATAAATACCCCCTCTTGGAGTCACTAGCAACTACTCGGCCAAGATAGCTACTAACAACGGAGAGCATGCAAGATCATAAACAACATAGAGATAACAAAAGATAATATTCAGTACAGCAACTTAATCATAAACACCAATATTCATCGGATCCCAACAAACCAAACATATAGAATTACATAACGGTGATCTCAATCATGCAGGGCAGCTCATGAGATCTAAACATGAAGCACATGGTGGAGAAGACAACCATCTAGCTACTGCTATGGACCCATAGTCCAAGGTAGACTACTCACTCATCGTTCCGGAGGCAAGCATGGCGATGAAGAAGACCTCCGGTGGGAATTCCCCTCTCCGGCAGGGTGCCGGGAAGAGCTTCTGGACCCTCCCGATCTTCGGGTCGACGGTGGTGGCGGATCGCGATGTGTTCTGGAAAATTGATCGGGTACTTAGGTTTTTTCCATCGGGGGGTCTTTATAGGTGAAGGGACGATGTCAGAGGTGGGGCCCTAGTAGCCCCCCTCCTACTCTCCTTCAGATCTCTGGAAGCTTCCGGGTAAAATAAGACTTCAGGAACTTGTTTCGTCCAATTCCGAGAATATTTCTTGTGTATCACTTCTGAAACACAAAAACAGCAGAAAACAGGGAACTGGCACTGTGGCAACTCGTTAATAGGTTAGTTCCGGAAAATGCATAAAAGTGCCACGAAGTGTAACGAAACAATAGGCAAATGGTGTAAAAACAAGCATGGAGCATCAAAAATTATAGATAGGTTGGAGACGTATCAAGCATCCCCAAGCTTAACTCCTGCTCGTCCTCGAGTAGGTAAGTGATAACAAAAGAATAATTTTTGAGGTGACATGCACCTACACAATCTTGATCATCTATGTAAGCATTTTTGAGCTGGGATCATAAGAACTTAAAACATGGGCATGAAGATATAATCTTGACAATAGAAACTTAGCAACCATGTTGTAAACATGCAAATGAACACAAACAAAAGATCATGAAAATGAAACAATGAAAGTCAAACGTGTGTTCAAATCATAAGGAAAAACATACAAATGGTTTTCAGCTTGTCCTTCAAAGAGAGCAAAACATAAATGCATAGGACACCTTCAAGTTTAAAAGGGCGACTAGATACAAATAATTTAAGAACAAGTGAAACCAACAATATGAGTCAATCAATGAACTTTGGGACAATGCATGTTATACTAAGAATGACAACTATGCTCTCTTAATGGTGCATAAAGAAAGAAGGTGGTGACTCAACATAAAAGTAGAAGAAAGGCCCTTCGCAGAGGGAAGCAGTGATTGCAAGTTTTATAACCTTCAAAAATTATGGTACTTACCAGCTTTGAGCTCTCATTGTCCCCATCATAAGCATCTTGAATGGTTAAAGTTAATGCGAGAACAATTATGATGCATATGCTTGACAAATCATAAGTTGAAAACCTCGTGTCCCGTGAATACGAGTACCCAAAGCTCATGCTACTTTACTTAGAGTCCCAAGCAAGGCTCTTGTCATTGTAAGTATATGCATATCATTGAGAACCGCCAATGGGGTACCTCCGTGCCCGATGACATGGAACAAGCCCACACCAAAATGACAGGACAAGCAGACAATGAACACCTCGACATCTCTTTTATTTGCCATTTGTTTAGCTTTTTATTGTGAGATGTGTCGTCGAATGTTCACCATGGGTATGCTGCAAATTTCCACCATGAATTATGCATGGCTTAGATTGGCGGCCCGGCGTTTCCCTAACACATATACAAACTCCATGATCCCCACAAGATTCCCAATTCATTTCACACCGCGGGCATCCATAAACAAAAGATCATGATATCAACTAAATTAAGAAGTGCAATGTTGAAAGCTTGCCCATGACTGCATGGCTGGGCTAGAATCCAACTTACAACTTGCAAGCATAACAACTCAACATAAGAGACCACAATGTCAAATTTTTAAGAATAGGAAAAAGTAAAGTGTGCCTTCCGGTTCGTGAGAGCTTTACTGACCGAATTTCGCATAACACTGGTAAGAGTTTAATTTGAAGAGAAAATAAAAGCAAGTCAAATTTACTTGGAATAGCAAATTGCTAGTAGGTATGTATGGTGGACACTTTGGAAAACTTGGTTTTTAGGAGTTGGATGCACGAGTAGAGCTCATACTCAGTACAAGGCGAGGGCTAGCAAAAGACTGGGAGCGACCAACTAAGAGAGCAATAATGGCCATAATCATGCAAAGCGACAAAGCGACATTAAAAGAAGCATAAGATGGCATCAAAAGTAAAAAAACTAAATGATCATAGAGGCTATTGGCGACTTTGTAAGAGTCTAATATGTGTGAGCATGCGCCAAGTCAACCCAAATAAAGCATCAAGGAGAAAACCAAAATAATGCTTCCATACAATAAAAACAACGCATGATTTTTTTCAAAGGCTCATTAAGCAATCTCAGTTATTTGAGACAAGTCATGCTACAGCAAAACCACTAAGCATACTATCAAAAAGACATCAAGCATGACATGAAAAAGCCTAAGCCGCAGTCTACACAAGCTCCTTCTTGTACCACTATTTTGCACAAAGCTTTTTCTCTTTTCCAACACCATTTGAAATTTTTATAGACACCTCTTTTGATGAAAACCAATAAAGATCAGAGGCAAAAATAAACCTTGATGAAAAGATATGACAAGGTCTGAACGCAAATCAAGGCGAAAATGAAAACCAAAAGCAGTAGCAGAAAAAAGAAGAACACTCGATTTTTAATAAGAGTGAAAACTAGAGCGTTCTTGGCAAATGAAAAAGAGTACATCTCCTCCAAAGGAAATTTGTTGGGGTCCAACCATTTATTGCAGCAAACAAACAAACTAAACTAACTAAGAAAACTAAAACAACTGACGCTCCAAGAAAAACACATAGTGCATGAAGCAATAAAAATATAGTGTTTTGAAAGGTGACCTGATTTTTGCCGATGAAGAAGGGGTGCCTCGGGGGCATCCCCAAGCTTTGACGCTTGTACTTCTTGGATATTTCTTGGGGTGATGCATGGGCATCCTCAAGCTTGAGCTTTTGTCCATTCTTCAACTCACCTCATCATTCTCCAATCCCTACACTTGAAAACTTCCTTCATACAAAACTAAACACAAATCTATTAGCAACATTAGTGTAAGCATAACATATAATCAACCTCTTTTTGCTTCAGGTTTCAACTCAAAACCACCACATATATAGCAAATACTACTGTAGCAACCTCCCCAAAAGGTCCGTGATCAAAAGAACTCAAAAGAAAGCGATAAAGTGGCAAACACAAATATTGGCAGAAATCTGTCAAAACTGAACAGCTGACAAAGGTCGAATTTTTGAGAGATTTTCTGTTGCTCAAATCAAAAAGTGTTCAACTAACAAAAGTTTGGATATAACCTGGGGCATATGCATAAGAAATCGCAGGTACAAAAGATATACAGAGAATTTATACGAATTTTTACGGTGCAGCACCGAAAACAGTTTCAGGACAGCAACATCCCCAAATCTTTACCTCGCTCGAATTACAGGCTTCTCTTGGCACAAAAACAAAATAAAAAGGATAAGGAGCGGTCATTACAGTAGTAATGACTTCCAAGACTCAAATAAAAGAAAAAGTACTGAAAATAAAACATTGGGTTATCTCCCAAGAGTGCTTTTCTTTAACGCCTTTGAGCTAGGCGCAGAAAATTGCGAATCAAGTAATATCAAGTGATGAAGCACTAGGATCAGCACGTGCCTTACGTCTTCCTTTCTTACCTTTGCTCTTGACTCTAGGAAAGACATGGCTATTGCAAGGTGGAGAGATAAATCTTATATTGCCTTTTCCCACATCAATGACGGCGCCTAGGAGCTTTAATAGGGATCTTCCAAGTGTGATTTGTCCTTTTCCTACACATTCAATAACAAGATAATCAGTAGATATCATTCTTCCTAGGACTTTTGTAAAAACTCCTTCAGCTATTCCAATGGGAAATATAGTGGCATTGTTAGTAAGAGAAATTCCTTCTCCCCCCTCAGAAAGCTTCCAAAGGCTCAAAGATTCATAAACATCCTTTGGCATAAGACAAAATTCAGACATAATATCACAACGAGCATGAAAAGTTTCACCACTAATGGTGATTTGTACCGTAGGATACCAACTCGAGGGTTCAGAATTTGTTGGCACATAATCAAAATGCTGGCGCAAAGTATTGTAGCAAGAATTCAAACTAGCAGTGCGAGTCTCAAGAGTGTCAAGTCTATTAAAGATGCACACAAGAGAGGAATCAAAATAGGTTGGCATGCTATAAATTGTAATCAACCTTTTAATAATATTGAAGGCTTGATCTCCATCACAACGAAGGAAATCTCCTTCAGCAGTAGCATCCAAAGCATATCTATAACGAAGAGAAAGTCCAAAGTAAAAGCTACTAAGAAGCAAACTCAATGTCATTTTAGGTTCAGTCTTTCCATGCCAATCATAAATTCTAGACCAAGCTTCTTTAAAACTTTCCTCATCCTTTTGTTTAAAAGTGAAAATCATATCCTCGGGCGACATAGTAGTAGCAACTGAACTAGACATAATAAACTAAAATAAAGAAATAACAACTACCAAGGATTCTAATTTTTTTGGGTTTTTGATATAAAACGATGCAGGTAAAATAAATAAAGTAAAGCAAAACAATAAAACAAAGTAAAGGATGTGTGTGCGAAAACTCCCCTCGCAGAAGTCTTCCACTCTTCCCCGGCAACGGCGCCAAAAAATTGGCTGCTAGTGCGTGGTTGACGTGGGAGAACGTAATTGATGTAGGAGCTTCTTATTCTTCAAGTCCTTGTCAACAGCACCAGAAGATTCCTTGTGCGTGGTGAATGACCAGCCAGTTGGGAACCCCAAGAGGAAGGTATGATGAGTATAGCAGCAGATTTTCCCTCAGTTAAGAAACCAAGGTTTATCGTTCAGGAGAAAAGCAGACAATGACGACTGAAGGTGATGCTTGCTAGTTTGCGACAGCTTCGGACAATTTATATATGGCGCCTCGTCCAAGCTTTCCTTGCTAGCTGCAACGCGGAACCTGCACACAAACAACCAAGTACTTTGTTCCCAACTTGCGATGAGGTTGTCAATCTCACCGGTTTGCTTGAAACAAAGGTTATGAGCGTATCGAGTGGAAAACAGTAGAGTATGCGAATAAAGTAAACAGTGCGAGTAAAGTAAACAGGTAATAGCAATATGATGGAAATAGGATCGGGATCCACAGTTCACTAGTGGTGTCTCTCCATAAGATAAATAACACATGCTGGGTAAACAAATTACAGTTGGGCAATTGATAGAATAAAGATAAACGTGATATGTCAAGAAGATCACTATGAGATTTACTCTGGGCATTACAACAAAATACATAGACCGCCATCCAACTGCATCTATGACTAATAATCCACTCCCGGGGATATCAATCCGAACACCCCATGAGTATTAAGTTGCGAACAACAGATAATTGCATTAAGCAAAGTGTGTAATGTAAACAAAGCATATGCCCTTGAGCATATGAATGTTGTTTTCTCCCTAGTAGCAACAGCACATCTACAACCTTAGAGGTTTATGTCACTCCCCCAGGTTAAATAGAGGCATGAACCCACTATCGAGCATAAATACCCCCTCTTGGAGTCACTAGCAACTACTCGGCCAAGATAGCTACTAACAACGGAGAGCATGCAAGATCATAAACAACATAGAGATAACAAAAGATAATATCCAGTACAACAACTTAATCATAAACACCAATATTCATCGGATCCCAACAAACCAAACATGTAGAATTACATAACGGTGATCTCAATCATGTAGGGCAGCTCATGAGATCTAAACATGAAGCACATGGTGGAGAAGACAACCATCTAGCTACTGCTATGGACCCATAGTCCAAGGTAGACTACTCACTCATCGCTCCAGAGGCAAGCATGGCAATGAAGAAGACCTCCGGTGGCGATTCCCCTCTCTGGCAGGGTGCCGGGAAGAGCTTCTGGACCCTCCCGATCTTCGGGTCGACGGCGGCGGCGGATCGCGATGTGTTCTGGAAAATTGATCGGGTACTTAGGTTTTTTCCGTCGGGGGGTCTTTATAGGCAAAGGGACGATGTCAGAGGTGGGGCCAGGGGCCCTCACCCCATGGCGGCGCGGCCAGGCCCCTGGCCGCGCGAGCCTGGTGTGTGGGGCCCTGGTGGCCCCCCTCCTACTCTCCTTCGGATCTCTGGAAGCTTCCGGGTTAAATAAGACTTCAGGAACTTGTTTCGTCCAATTCCGAGAATATTTCCTGTGTATCACTTCTGAAACACAAAAACAGCAGAAAACAGGGAACTGGCACTGTGGCAACTCGTTAATAGGTTAGTTCCGTAAAATGCATAAAAGTGCCACGAAGTGTAACGAAACAATAGGCAAATGGTGTAAAAACAAGCATGGAGCATCAAAAATTATAGATACGTTGGAGACGTATCAAATATCAAGCGATGAAGCATCAAGTTCATAATTTGCTCTAAGAATAGAGTCAAAAAGTAATTTCTTCCTCATTCTAGGGAAGTGTTCCATACCTTTCTTGAATGGGAATTGATATTTGATGGTGCCTTCCTTCATATCAATGATGGCACCTACAGTTCAAAGAAAAGGTCTTCCCAAAATAATAGGACATGAAGCATTGCATTCAACATCCATAACAAGAAAATCAACGGGAACAAGGTTATTGTTAACCATAATAGGACATCATTAATCCTTCCCAAAGGTTTCTTCTTAGCAACATCAGCAAGAGGAACATCAAAATAACACTTTTCAAGCGGTGGTAAACCAAGCATATCATAAATCTTTCTAGGCATAATAGAAATACTAGCACCTAGATCACATAAAGCATGGCAATCAAAACCATTAACATGCATATCAATGATGGGCTCCCAACCATCTTCTAACTTCTTGGGAATAGAAGTTTTTTGTTTCAACTTTTCCTCCCTAATTTTCATGAGAGCATTTGTAATATGATTTGTAAAAGCAACATTCATAGAACTAGCATTAGCACTCAAAGCAAGCTTTTGCAAGAACAAAATAACTTCAGATATATTGCATCCATCAACATCAAAATCATTAAAAGAAATAGAGCTATCATCTCCCATACTCTGAAAAATTTCAGCACTTTTTGTAGAAAAAGTTTTTGCAGTTTTCGGCTTTTTCGCACAAGGAGTAGGAGATTTCTCTACACCAATCAAAGTAAGAGGATTGCTAGCATTTGGAACAACATCATTAGAGGTAGTAATAGTGCATACCTTCATCTTTTAGCCATCTCATCTTCTCTTTCCCACCTGGCATGCAATTCTACTAACATCCTAACATTTTCATCAATTCTAACTTGAATGGCATTAGTAGCAGCAAAAGGATCAGGTTTAGCAGACATACTATTAATAAAAGAGGATTGTGCATCAGACAAATATGAAATATTGGTTACAGCTTTAGAAACCTTAGGTTGCAACTCAGGAATAGCCCTGTTCAAATTATCAAGTTGATGACTAATAGTCTTCAACAAGGCGGATTGCTCCTCCATGGTCTTGGTGAACAACTTGTTCTGCTCATATTGCATCTGCATAAAATTCTTAGTAGCCCTTTCAACCTCTAAAATCCTTTCTTCACTAGGCATTTTAGGTCTACCAAGATAGCCATTATCACTATTAGAAGGATACGGCCTATAATTGTTGCTAGCAAAATCGTTCCTATAAGCACTGTTGTTGAAATTATTATTTCTAATGAAGTTTACATCAACATGCTCTTCTTGAGCAACCAAAGAGGCCAAAGGAACATTATTAGGATCAACATGAGCTCTATCATTAGAAAGCATAAGCATAATAGCATCAATCTTATCACTCAAGGAAGAGGCTTCCTCAACAGAATTTACCTTCTTACCTTGTGGAGCTCTCTCGGTGTGCCACTCAGAATAATTTACCATCATGTTGTCAAGAAGCGTCGTTGCGGCGCCCAAGGTAAGGGACATAAAAGTGCCTCCAGCAGCTGAATCCAATAGATTTCTTGAAGAAAAATTCAGTCCTGCATAAAAGGTTTGGACAATCATCCAAGTAGTCAGTCCATGAGTGGGACAATTCTTTACCATAGATTTCATTCTTTCCCAAGCTTGAGCAACATGTTCATTATCAAACTGTCTAAACTTCATAATATCACTATGCAAAGATATAATCTTAGCAGGAGGATAGTATTTCTAATAAAAGCATCCTTACACTTATCCCAAGAATCAATACTATTTCTAGGCAAAGATACCAACCAATCCTTAGCTCTTCCTCTTAAAGAGAAAGGAAACAACTTAAGCTTAATAATATTACCATCTACATCCTTATACTTTTGCATCTCACATAGCTCAACAAAATTGTTGAGATGAGCTGCAGCATCATCAGAACTGGCACCAGAAAATTGCTCTTTCATAACAAGATTCAACAAAGCAGGTTTGATCTCATAAAAATTTGCCTCAGGAGCAGGTGGCACAATAGGAGTGCAGATAAAATCATTGTTTTTGGTAACTAGTAAAATCACACAACTTGGTGGTCTCAGGAGTACCCATTCTAGCAAAACTAAAAGCAAGCAAGTAAAAGTAACAACTACAAGGGAACTAATTTTTTTTGTATTTTTGATAAAACGATGCAAGTAAAAATAAAATAAAGAAAAACAATAACAAAGTAAAAGATTGAGCGTGAGAGACTCCCCTTGCAGAAATCTTCTTTCTCCCCGGCAACGGCGCCAGAAAAATTACTTGATGGCGTGTAGATTACACCCCGTTGGGAACCCAAGAGAAAGGTATGATGAGCACATCAGCAAGTCTTCCCTCAGTTGTGAAACCAAGGTTTATCGAACCAGTAGGAGAAAGCCAAACTTCAGAAGGTTGATGCTTGCTAGCTTCGCGACAGCTCCAGACAATTTATAAGGCGCCTCGTCCAGGGCTTCGCTTTGCACCAGTAGCAACGTGGAACCTGCACATAACACAACCAAATACTTTGCCCCAACTTACGATGAGGTTGTCAATCTCACTGGTTTGCTGTAAACAAAGGATTGAGCGTATCGAGTGGTAAAAGGTAATAGTATGCGAGAATGTAAATAGTGCGCGTAAAATAGTAAACGGTAATAGCAATGTAAAGGAAATTGGACCGGGGTCCACAGTTCACTAGTGGTGTCTCTCCATAAGATAAATAACAACATGCTGGGTAAACAAATTATAGTTGGGCAATTGATAGAGTAAAGATAACGTACATATGTCATGAGGATCACTATGAGATTCACTCTGGGCATTATGACAAAATACATAGACCGTAATCCAACTGCATCTATGACTAATAATCCACCCTCCGAATGTCATCCGAGCAACCATCGGGTATTAAGTTGCAAACAACGGATAACTGCATTAAGCAAAGTACGTAAAGTAAACAAAGCAAATGTCCTTGGACACAAGAATGTTGTTTTCTCCCTAGTGGCTACAGCACATCTACAATCTTAGAGGTTTCTATCACTCCCCCAGATTACTAGAGGCATAAACCCAACTATCGAGCATAAATACTCCCTCTTGGAGTCACTAGCATCTACTCGGCCAAGATATCTACTAGCAACGGAGAGCATGCAAGATTATAAACAACATAGAGATAACATAAAGATAATATTCAACATATCAACTTGACATAGTACCAATACTCATCGGATCCCAACAAACACAACATGTAGAATTACACAAAGATGATCTTGATCATGTAGGGCAGCTCACAAGATCTAAACATGAAGCACATGGTGGAGGAGATGACCATCTAGCTACTGCTATGGACCCGAAGTCCAAGGTAGACTACTCACACATCACTCCGGAGGCGACCATGGTGGTGGAGAAGGCCTCCGGCAGGGATTCCCCTCTCCGGCAGGGTGCCGGGAAGAGCTCCTGGATCCTCCCGATCTCGCGACGATGGCGGCGGCGGCTTGCAGTATGTTTTGAGGAAAAGCGATCCGTCCTTTAGGTTTTTCCCGTCGAGGGGAATATATAGGCGGAATGGCAGCGTCAGGAGGTGGACCAGCTGGTCCCACCCCTGGTGGCGCGGGCCAGGGGCAGACAGCGCCACCCTAGGGTGAGCCTGGCCTCTGGCCCCCTCCATCTCATCTTCGGACTTCGTGACGCTTTGGGAAAAATAGCAGGTTTGGCTTTTGTTTCGCCCAATTCCGAGAATATTTCTTGTGTAGCTTTCTGAAACACAAAAACAGCAGAAAACGAGGAAATGGCACTGTGGCGTCTCGTTAGTAGGTTAGTTCCGGAAAATGCATAAAAATGCCACAAAGTGTAACAAAACACAAAGCAAATGATGTATAAATAAGCATGGAGCATCAAAAATTATAGATACGTTTGAGACGTATCAGCAGGATCTCAGGGCCATACACTCCGAGGGGTGGTGGTTTCTGTTGTTTCAACTTTGTTGAGTTTCGCCCAGAAACTATATACCGGCCAGTATGTAATGTATGGGGGTTATTTGACCCTTATCAACTAAAATTTTGAAAGAAAGTTTTGCAAAAGATTGTAGGATAAAATTAGCTTTATGCAAATTAGCCTATGAGATCCATCAACCTTATATCATGTAGTATAGTCTTTTTACAAATGCCACCAAATATGTTTCATTTGCCAGTACGTTGTTGTACTGACCCCTCTGGGGCTGCATATTCAAACGTGCAGGTTTTATTCGGATGAGGAACGATAAGTAGGATCTCGAGTCTACATTCCAACATGTCTGCCTGTGGCACGTGATGAAGATGGAGGCTCATTGCAACTATGCTTTATGTTGTGTACTCATAAGGTTGAAGACCTTTGTAACTGGATTTACGTTGTAATATTGATGCTATTGCAATGATTACTATATTTTGTACTGTGGTGCTATCTATTGATCCAGGGAGTAGCACATTAACACAGGAGTTCTGCCTTTAGCAAAAGGTAGGGCGCTACACATGGGAAACTCCTCCTCTCCTCCCCCCCCCCCCGCACAAGAATGTAGGTTTTTTATGTCACAACCAACACTCCGAACCTTGTTCTTTAGGCTTTCAATTTTATTCCAGCTAACTAGATGGTATTTTTTAACCCATCTCTCATCTTGCAAAAATAGTCTCTTCATAAAGAAATTAAATTTCTTAACAGGGCCCTTTGGCATCTCAAACATAGAAAACATGTAAAAAGGGATATTACTTAAAGAAGATTTAACTAAATCAAGACTACCACCATAAGAATTTTGTCTACCCTTCCAGACATGTGTCTTTTCTCCATT
This sequence comes from Dactylis glomerata, assembly GCA_007115705.1. Classification (NCBI taxonomy): domain Eukaryota; kingdom Viridiplantae; phylum Streptophyta; class Magnoliopsida; order Poales; family Poaceae; genus Dactylis; species Dactylis glomerata. Next base: position 4,166,423 of record QXEO01000220.1, read on the forward strand.
TTTCTCATGTTCTCTCGAATCAAGATTACTAAGTCTCACATAATTCAAAAGAACACCCAAATATCTAAAAGGAATTCTACTCTCCACACAAGTGAAGATGGTAGCATAATCTTCACTTTTACTTCTAGCATTACCAAAGCAGAATAACTCTTTTTTGTGGAAATTATTTTTAGGCCAGATAATTGTTCAAAGAGACACACGATAAATTTCAGATTCATGGCCCAAGACAAGCTATCCTCAATCATGAACATGGTATCATCAACACTGAAGTAAACTAACACCACCCTCTACCAAATCACCTAAGACTCCTTTCAAGAGACCATGGTCCACAACTTTGTTAATCATGAAAGTTAGAATATCTACAACAATATCAAACAAAATGGATGACAGTGGATCCACCTGTCTTAGACCTTTCTTAGATTCAAATTTCATGTATGTTCATTTACCATAACACCTACCTTACCATTTTGTATAGTACTCTTCACCCACTTTACAAACAAACTAGGAAAACCTTTTTCAATCATTACTCTTTCCAGAATGTCCCAACTAATCTTATCATATGCTTGCTCAAAGTCAACTTTAAAAAGAACAACACTATCTTTACTTTTGTGAATCTCATGGATCACCTCATGCAACACTACTACACCATCCAAAACAAACCTATCTTGAATGAAAGTAGTTTGCACAGGCGAAACCTCTTTATCTGCTACTTTAATTGACCTATTGTTCAAAACCTTATGTTGTGTTTGGATGCACAGAATTATGTCTTGGAATTGAATTGGAATGGAATTCCAAAACCAAGATAGAAATGAAATGGCTTCCAATTCTAATTCTGATGTTTGGGTGCATGGTATTTGTTGTTCGAATCAAAGGGTGACATCCAATTCTAAATTCCGTTTGGATGTATGAACCATGGAATTGGATTTTTGTTGAATTTGGACAATATAAACTACAATGCACACACCATTTATACATGAATTATTCATAGTAGTACACATCAACTAGGTAGTGAATATCACGGTAGCTCTTGTGGTCATCTGCAGGGATGTCAGGTTCTTGTGTGGAGTTGACAACCAGTAGTGTGGTGTCAGAGAAAGAGGAATGTTCACACTAGCGCGCACTGCGATGCTGCTGTAGAGGTGGCGAGCGAAATCTGGTGGCGATGGGGAGCTAGACATGACCAAGGCGGTGATAGGATTGGAAATAAAATAGAAATTGGACAGAGATTTGAAGGACTCGATTCGCTGCTCCTACCAGCAAAACCGGCTTTGTGGGGATTTGGCTCTAGGTTTTGGGTAATTTGGGCGCCGTTGAGCCGTTGCCGGCGACCGGCGACCGCTGAGATCGACAAATACGCTGATCTGCCGCACAGAGAGCAGGAGGTGGAGACTCTGTGGTGGCAGCAGAGACTGTGGTCGACAAGGGCCAGGAGACAACGCCGCCGTTCCCCTACCTGCCGGTGCATGCGAGCTAGGAGCAGGGGAGAGTCTCGCTCGCTCAAGTCTGTCTCGCTCGAGACGAAGGGGTATGCCGGGGCAGCCAATTCCACCCGATACGGAGGTCCCGAGCTCCGTATTCGCTTGCACGGGGAGACACAGGCGCTTTCTGGGCTGGAATTCGGGGTCGTTTCTAGGGCCGAATTCTATGACCAACCAAACACAGGAATTCGGGTGTCCAATTCCCAAATGCTAATTCTATAGCCCAATTCAGTGCATCCAAACACATCATTAGTGAAATATTGAACAAGATCAAAAGTCAGATGGGCTTGTACTGCTGTATCATATCAACAAAGTCCTTTTTAGGTAAAAGAGTCAGGACACCATAATTCAATCTAGCTATGTCTTATCTACCGTGAAGAATTCAAAGAACATAAAGAGCAGAGCACCACAAAGTAATTTCCAGAAGTGTTGGCCCAACATGATAGGCCACAACAGTTGGCCCAACCTTTACTGGGCTTTCTTCTATGACCTAAATACAGACAGACTTTTTTTTTGCAAGAAAGATACAGACAGACTTCATCAGTTCGCTAGGTCGAACAATTCCCACTGAGGTTACGCAGAGATGAACTGTCCAATATATTGCCTTGCAGATAGTTTTAGAAATTAGAATGCATTTATTTGTCTTGCATACATCCTTTTATTGATTATTAGCATCGAAATGCATTTACATATCCAATTTCATCCATAAGCCACACCACACACATGCATGATCGATGCATAGTCTACATCTTGCGAAAACAAACAACCCTGATGTACCTATGTCGACCCTCGACTGATACGATGGACTACATGAGCAACCCTCTGGCGATCCGGCCGTCGGCGCCCTGAGGAAAGAACCCACCAGCCTGGGCGGGGTTCCCCGTGCCGTAGACAATGCTGAGGATCTCCTCGGGCGTGCGGTCGTAGGCTAGCGAGAATTGGTCGCCGGCGATGATGTTTCCCACGGTCTGCCCCTCCGGCCCCTGCCCTGGCGCCACCACGAGACCTTCGTCTTTGATTCCCCTCCTTCCCAGCTCGTTCCTCAGCTGGGAGATGTGCGCCGTCACCTCCGCCACCCCGACGCCGTAGCTCGCAACCCGCGTCAGCCCGCGCTCGTACAGCAGCGCCCGGATCACCGCGTCCTGCGCCGACTCCACGCCCAGCAGCCCCGCCACAAGCTGCACCCAATCAATCACAGAAGTACCATCAGTTAAATATCATGTAAAATATCAGTACGCGTGCATGCATTTTGTGTGTGATCGATTTGGCCTATGGTGGCAGGGTGTGAGTCGTAGTGGTAGAGTGATCACGCGTGTGGTGTAGCGCATATGTGCGTACCCTTCTGGCCTGAGGAGTGAGGAGCTTGGGGTTTGCGCCGACGTAGCCGGTGAGGCCGACGTAGGGGATGATGTAGGAGGCGATGAGGAAGTTGAGGCTGTTCTCGTAGGGGTTGAAGGGCGGATCCAGCGTCGTGTTCATCGCCTGCTCCACGATCTTGCCGAAGTTGGCGGCGCTGATGTCCAGCAGCGGCCTCGGGAACCCCCTCACGTTCTGCTTGATCGCCCTGCTCATATACACATCCATAAATCACATGTTACTTCTCTGTTGAAAATTTGAGAGATCAGTTCAATTGATCGAATTGGGACGTTAATTGATTGGATACATACTTCAGGTGGCCGACTTCTTGGTAGCAGAACTGGGTGGCGACGTCGCGGACGAAGGGGGTAAGGGCGGCGGTCTGGCCGCCGATGGGGGCCGGTCCGCCTCCGGTGAGGTTGGCGTCGATGCCGTCGAGGCCGTAGCCCAGCGCGGCCCAGCAGAAGAATTCCGTCTCCAGGTACTCGAGGTTCAGCGGGAACTCCAGCAGGTCCACGTCCGACTGCGGCAGCAGGGTGCCGCCCCCGCCGAAGAACCCGCGGTACCGCGCCCACTCGTTGTCCATGTCCTGCGCCCGGCCCACGCCGCCGCATAGAGCAACCGCCGCCACCAAGGCGACCACGACGATGGTGGCCGGCGCAGCAGCCATGGCAGCACTACCGGCGCACGGAGATCGTAGTATGATCACGAGAGAGTTGCGGCGGAGCTTGCACGCGCCACGATAGTAGGATCACTGATCTGATCCGCAGCGGGTTTCCGTGACTTGACTTGAGTGTGAGGTGCTGCGCTCTCGTCCCCGGGATCGGGGCATGTATATAGGCGGTGCCGGTGCGGCACATGCATGCGGATGCGGAGGGGATGAAACGTGGAGCGTGACGCGGAAGAGGAGTGGGGGTGGCGCGCCAAGGGTGTGCGGCGTCCGGGGGAGCTACGTGTGCCATTGTTTAGACGGCCGGTCGCCGTTTTGCTTTGCCCGAGGCTGAGAAGAAGTTATGTGGGTCGTCCATCGCTCCATTGTGACGTTTTCTATGTACTTGTCCCGCGAGTTCTCTAGGTTATTTTGACCTTGTCCTGAACTTCTGGTTTCCAAGTTTCTTGCACTAAAAAAAGGTAGGTACACTGGTTGCCAGGTTGGTGGTGTTCTTTGTTCTTGTGCGAAATAAACAAGTTCCCTCTTAGACAAAATGGAGCATGCGACGTGCGCTCAAAAAGAAAGGTAGGAAGGGCGAACAAACAGGTGTCATACGTACTTGCTTTCAAGGAAAATAGTACTCCCTCTGACTCATAATACTCTTCGTTAATGTAAATGTATCTAGATATCTTTTAGTGATAGATATATCTGTATTAGCGAAGAATAATATGGGTCGGAGGGAGTACTAGCATGATCCAAAATCCAAGCCGGCTCCAGACTGTATTTATATAAAATCATATTTCAAGATGTAAAAAATATAGAAAGCATTTTTCCATGTACATATAGATATTCTATGTTCGCGGACACAAGTTTTCGGAAAAATGATATATTTTCTATGTCCCATGTAAAAAGACAAATTTTGATACTCCAACATGACTATTCGCAAGACATGTTTTGTCTTTTCTACATAGTCAACATAAATTATTCATTTTTCTCAAAAACTTGTTATCTGAACATAAAATGTCTAGATGTTCAAGGAAAAAATTCAAAAAAATTGATATTTGAAATATTATTTATGCAAATTTTATAATAGATTCATATGCACGTGAGAGTAAAACACTAGTGGAAAACGTATCTTCAGTCCCGGTTGGTGCCGGGCTTTAGTCCCGGTTGCTCAACCGGGACTAACCAACTGGGACTGGAGCCCTATCTTTAGTGTCGGTTGCTATACGAACCGGGACTAAAGAGTGACCACGTGGCAGGGTGCAGGCGCTTGTGGGTGGAGGACCTTTAGTCCCGGTTTGTATTACGAACCGGGACTAAAGTCTCCACACGTGGCAGCCTTTGCTTCCTCTTTATTTTTCTGCATTTCAATTGTTATGTTATCCTTTTATTTGTATTTTGCTACATTCAATTTTTTGGTTCATTTCAAACAAGTTTTTGTATATACATATTCATACAATACAACATAGTATACAAGCCGATACATATATAATATATCTTGTCCGCCGAGCATATATATACAAGTATATACAACTTATTTAATTACACACATAAGATCACAACTTGTTTAATTACATGCATACAACATGTCTAATCGAAACTGACATGAAATTCACCCTTTGGGTTTATGACATGGTCAAGCAGAAATCCGGCTAGTTCCTCTTGAATTCCTACTATGCGTTCAGTCGGTGAGAGCCGATTCCGCTTTGATTCGAACTACGAAGAAGAAGATCAATATGAATATAAATCATCATAACAAAATTGATGGTAATAAATGAATTTTTCATTATATTGTTTACTTACAGATGGAAAATCAATCCCTTCAGTGGTCTCCGCGCGAAGGTTCTCGCAAGCGTAGTATGCACATAAATTAGTCCCCGCTGGCTGCCTCGCACACTTTACGAGAATAGATTTTAGTCAATGACATATCAAGATTGATATATTTAATGGTATTTGAAACTAAAATTAAAGGGATGTGTGGACCTAGTTCGTACGACTTACCTCGATCGGACGGAAAATCAGCTTATTTTTCTGTTCACCTTTTACTGTGCGTATAAACAGTTTCCAAACTCTACCGAGCAAATAAAATTAATAGATGAGTTATAAATGAACGAAAGAGACCGATATAATGCCATAATGATTGAAATTACCTATCGATCATATGAATGATGCTTTGGTATTCATTAAGTTCTTTATTCAACGAGTCAAAGATTTCAACCCTTTCGTAGTCAGGTTCAATCTTTAGCAAAATCCAGTGGTAACTGCGTGCAAGTTTAATTATGTAAGTTAATAACTCATCAATTACACTTAAAATCGAGTAAGGAAAAGTAAATGTGTATAAGATAGTAACACTCACCTGAAGTTGTATGGAAACAGTATTTTAGCTCTGTATTCCTGTGTAAGTAAGAACTCTAGCAAGATATCATCCGTCTCCTTGGGTTTGTCATGTACCGTCACTGCGTTAACTCGATTTGGATCAATGAATCCAACTTGGAAGTCGTTCCTTCGCTTACATTGCATACTCTTCAGTCTGCATAATAAACAGCGTAGTGAGGATAATTACATGCAAAAAACAAGCTGAGTTAGAGACTTATAGAAATAATGAATCACTTACAGAACATAGGAACTGACGATAGATTTATCGAGGGCGTCTTGATTGAATAGCTGAAAGAATTCATCAAACTCAATATGGACCAAGTCTTCACCTAAGAAATGGTCCTTTGTGATTTTTAGAAGGAGAAATTCTCGCGCGCCCTTTGCGGCATCCATGTACCACTCATGCAATCTTCACATTCGTGATGATAGAGTCCTTTCCTTCCCAGGTGAGACTAGACTCTTCCCCTTTTCATATTTCCATGCTAGAGGCACCGTTGGGATATCTCTGGTCATCAATTGAGAAAGAGTCAAACCAGCCTCAGCAGCAAAGTCGTAGTGACTGGGTTGAGCAACACTTCCATCAGCATCACTAGCAAGCATCACTAGGAAAGACCTTTAGCGTTTTTTGCCTGTGCTCAGAGCTGGGCAACGTCTCTTTTCCCTCTTGCACTTCACGCCTTAGCTTCTTCTATCGCATCTACCTGCTTATCCAGACAACGCTTGTAGTCATCTGGCTTATTCAATTCATATTGCGAAGGTTGGGTAAGCATATCAAAGGCCCACTCATTCTGTTTCGTAGTATATACCTGCTTTGGGGTAGGGGTCGGGCGTAGCACTACGAGCTTACTTTTCACTTTGGCTCTGTCCTCCGCCTCAATTTCCTCAGCAGTCTTCTCGACAGGAGGCGGCACCGCCTTGGCTTTCTTGGTCCTACATTTCTTCGGAGAGGCATTACTAGTGAACATAGCAACGGACTTGCCATAACTCTGGGACTTGTGAGTGGGCGGAGGCGGCTGACACTGAGGCAGAGATCGATGTGGACTTGGGCTGTGGTAGTTGTCCCTATCGTCGTCGAGAGGTGGTGAATTGCGAGGACTCGGAGGAGAGGGTGGCCGCCTTGGTGCCGAGCCTGGAAACACGATGTGTTTCATATCCCAAAGAATGACACCACCCAATACTTCTCCAAGTGTTGTCTCCTCTTTAGGTCTAGGGACGTCAAGCTCGAGGGACTCATACCCCGGTACAATTGCATCCACCCCGACACAAGCATAGCCAGCTCAAATCTCACGGCCATGCCAGAGTTATCCAGGTCCAGAAGGTAACGTATAGCCGACCGCCACCTTCATCGATATGTTCTTTATGGACTGATGCATCTCACAGTTTGTCTTCCCGTGGATATCATCCACGGGGTAGCGATCCATCGGTGCCTCATCGGCCCTGACCTCCGTGGAAGCCATGCTGCTTCTTCGCTGAGATGGGTCGTCTGATGCATGTTCTAGTTGTTTTTGAGGCTGAGTTGTCCCTTGCGACTTCAATTCGTCCAGTGCCTTCTGCTGCTTTAAATACATCTCTCTCAGCTCAGCCTGTTGCCTTTCTAGGCTCTCTATCCGTGTGGCCTCCTCCTGCGCCTTCCGCTTCTTCGCTCTCTCTCGGCTTCTATAAGTCTGGCTATCTTCGGCGAACCCAGACCTCCACGGAATGGTAGAATCCAGACCTCGTGTTCGTCCTGTGTGTTCTTTGTTCTTGAGGGCCTTTGTCAGCTCGTCGTTCTCTCTGTCCAACTGGAACGTCCCCTCTTGAACCTCGGCGATTGTCTTGACAAGTTCTCTCAGGGGTTTAGCAATTTGTTTCTTCTTTTGGACTAATTTCCCTGTTCTCTCGTCGTAGACAGCCCCATGCCCAAGTGCCCAATTTCTTGACCTTCTGGGCCAATGTTCTGTTTCTGGTTCGATGCCTTTTGCTCGTAGGGCGGCCTCTTGCATATCCCACTTAGGCTCGGCAATCTTGTAGCCACCTGGACCAATCATATGGTGATATTTCTTTTTCGCGGCATTGATCTTATTTTTTGCACTCCTTAGCTTACCCAGTTCGGATTCCTTGTACTCCACAAATGCATCCCGGTGATCCCGCAGGTTCTCATTTGGGCCAGTAAATTCTGGAGCTTGTCAATCGGTGTTGAAATAGGCGTTCCATAACCTCTTCTTGTGGTTATTGAACTGTGCAGCCATCTTCTTGAGAGCCCACTCCCTGACTTTCTCCTTCCATGTCTCTGCGAGTTCTAGGGTCTCGGTGGCCGGCAGAGTGAAATGTGGAATGAGGGATTCCCACAGCCCGTCTTTCATGATCTTGGTGACATAATTGACTGTTGCACCCTCTTCTGGCTCTGGCTCTCCCTTTGCCGCCTTGGGCTTATACCAATATTGAATGCTGATCGGGACCATGTCCCTGACAAGACATCCACATTGAGAAGTGAATGCACTTGCGACACTCTTGGGTTCCAACGGTTCGCCTTCATTTGAGAGAAGCCCAATCGTGTAATGCTGATTGGATGCCAGCTGTTTGGCCGGGCCTCGCTTCTTCCTAGAAGATTCACAGGTATAAAAGAAAAAACATCCGTTAATATATATATATATATATACCACTTAATGCATTGTCATCTACTGATTAATGAATAGAGGCTTCATATATATATACACCTCGCCGGACCGCGTTAAGTGATACGTCTGAAACGTATCTATAATTTTTGATGCTCCATGCTTGTTTATACACCATTTTCTTTGTGTTTTGTTACACTTCATGGCGTTTTTATGCATTTTCTGGAACTAACCTATTAACGAGATGCCACAGTGCCAGTTCCCTGTTTTTTGCTGTTTTCGTGTTTCAGAAAAGCTACACAGGAAATATTATCGGAATTGGACGAAACAAAAGACGAAGTTCCTATTTTTTCCGACGTGAGATAGAGTCCAAAGCTGAGACGGAGGGGGACTAGGGGCCAGCCACACCATAGGGTGGCGCGGGCCCACCTGGCCCACCTCCCGACGCTGCCCTTCCGCCTATATATTCTCCTCAATGGGAAAACCCTAAAGACCTGATCAATTTTCCATGAAACATACTATAAGCCGCCGCCGTCATCGACGCGAGTTCGGGAGGGTCCAGAAGCTCTTCCTGGCACCCTGCCTGAGAGGGGAATCACCGCCGAAGGCCTTCTTCATCACAATGCCTGCCTCTGGAGTGATGTGTGAGTAGTCTACCTTGGACTATGGGTCCATAACAGTAGCTAGATGGTTGTTATCTCCACCATGTGCTTCATGTTTAGATCTTGTGAGCTGCCTATCATGATCAAGATCATCGTTGTGTAATTCTACATGTTGTGTCTGTTGGGATCTAATGAATATTGGTACTTTGTCAAGTTGATCTATTGATTTATCATCTTTATGTTATCTCTATGTTGTTTATGATCTTGCATGCTCTCCGTTGCTAGTAGATATCTTGGCCGAGTAGATGCTAGTGACTCCAAGAGGGAGTATTTATGCTCGATAGTGGGTTCATGCCTCTAGTAACTTGGGGGAGTGACAATAACCTCTAAAGTTGTAGATGTGTTGTTGCTACTAGGGAGACAACAACAATCTTGTGTTCAAGGACATTTGTATTGTTTACATTACACACTTTGCTTAAGGCAATAATCTGTTGCTTGCAACTTAATACCCAACGGTTGCTCGGACGACATCCGGCGGGTGGATTATTAGTCATAGATGGAGTTGGATTACGGTCTATGTATTAAGTTGTAATGCCCAAGTGAATCTCATAGTGATCCTCATGACATTTGTATGCTTGCTCAATTCTATCAATTGCCCAACTGTAATTTGTTTACCCAGCATGTTATTTATCTTATGGAGAGACACCACTAGTGAACTATGGACCCCGGTCCATTCTTTTACATTGTTATTACCGTTTACCATTTACTCGCTTTATTTACATTCTTGCAAACTACTATCTTTTACCACTCGATACGCTTAATCCTTTGTATACAGCAAACCGGTGGGATTGACAACCTCACTGTAAGTTGGGGCAAAGTACTTGGTTGTGTTGTGTGTAGGTTCCACGCTGCTGCTGGTGCAAAGCTACGCCCCAGATGAGGCGCCATATATAAATTGTCTGGAGCTGTCGCGAAGCTAGCGAGCATCAACCTTCGGAAGTTGGTTCTTTCTCCTACTGGTTCGATAAACCTTGGTTTCATACTGAGGGAAGACTTGCTGCTGTGCTCATCATACCTTCCTCTTGGGGTTCCCAACTGGGCGGTCATCTACATGCCATCAAGCAATTTTTCTGGCGCCGTTGTCGGGGAGAAAGAGGATTTCTGCAAGGGGAATCTCTCTCTTCCAATCTTTTACTTTGTTATTGTTTTTCTTTATTTTATTTTTGCTTGCATCTTTTTATCAAAAATAAAAAAAATATTAGTTCCTTTGATAGTTGGTATTCCGTTGCTTTAACTTTTAGTTCATTATGGTGTTCCCTAAGTATGCTCTGGAGGACCTTACAATAGGTACTGGTTCTATAATTGGGAAAGGTAACATTGAGGAGTTCTTTAATCATGTTAGTACGCATAAAGATGTTGAGGATAGATCTTTAGCTGAGCTTGCTCCTAGTTATGAAGTTGCAGATGCTTATTTAGTTCACATGTTGGAGGCTAGGTTTGTTGACATTAATCCTTTGATGCAACAAATGTTTCTTAAGCTTCTTGATATAGAAGACTCTAAAAAGAAAGATTTTATTTTGGAGACTTTGCGTAGAGAATTTAGAGATGTTGCTATAGAAGCTAGGAAAGTTTTTGAGCATTTTAATATGCTTGGCTCACGTGTAAATGTTGTTGGTACAAACAAGGAAGAAATCAAAGTACCAATACCTTGCAAACTTGTAGGATTGCATGAAGCCTTGGAAAAGAATTTCGATTGGATTGTTCCTGAAAACCCTTTTGATGAAAGTACTGAACCCAAGAGTGTTCATAAGGGATCTTTGAAAACTCATTTGGATACAATACAATTCATTGTTGAAAAGACTTCTGCAATTGATCTTAATGCCTCATTTGAAAATACTTGATTTCCACTTTCTGTGCCTAGCTCAAAGGCGTTAAAGAAAAGCACTCTTGGGAGATAACCCAATGTTTTCTTTTCAGTAATTTTTCTTTTTGTTGAGTCTTGGAAGTTATTACTACTGTAATGACCTCTCCTTATCATTTTTATTTCATTTTTGTGCCAAGAAGAAACTCTAATTCGAGGAAGGTAAGATTTGGGGAAGTTGCTGTCCTGAAAGAGATTTCTGCGCTGCACTGTAAAAATTCGTGAAATTATCATAATATCTTTTTGATCTGTGATTTCTTGTGCACATGCCCCAGGTTATTTCCAAACTTTTATTAGTTTTAAACTTTTTGATTTGAGCAACTGAAGGTCGTCGGAAAAATCGATCTTTGTCAGTTGTTCTGTTTTGACAGAGTTCTGCCACTATTTGTGTTTGCCTCTCGATCGCTTTCTTTTTTAGTTGTTTTGATCATGGAACTTTTGAGTAAGTTGCTACAGTAGCTTATTCTTTAATGTATGGTATATTTGTGTTTGAAACTAAACCAAAAGAGTAGATTCACTATCATGCTTACACTAATGTTGCTAATAGAATTATGTGAAGTTTTGTATGAAGGAAGTTTTCAAGTGTAGGAAAAGGAGAGTGATGAGATGAGATGAATTATGGACAAAAGCTCAAGCTTGGGATGCCCATGTCACCCCAAGAAATATCCAAGAGGTACATGCGTCAAAGCTTGGGGATGCCCCGAGGCACCCCTTCATCGGCAAAAATCAGGTCACCTTTCAAGACACTATATTTTTATTGCTTCGTATACTATGCATTTTTCTTGGAGCATCTTTACTTTCACTTTCAGTTTTCTTTTGTTTTGTTTTCTTCAATAAATGGTTGGACCCCAACAAATCTCTATCTAATACTGCGTTTAGCTTTCATTTTTTTGCCTTGATTTTTATTCAGATTTTGTTATATCTTTGTATCAAGGTGTATTTAGACCACTGGTCTATGTTGGTTTTGATCTCAAAGAGTGGTTATAAAAAGGTTGAATGGTGTTGGAAAAGAGAAAAAGCTTTATGCCTATAGTGGTACAAATGGGAGCTTGTTTAGACAGTGTCTTAGACTTTTGCATGTCATGCTTGATGTTATTTTGATAGTATGCTTAGTAGTTTTTGCTGTAGCATTACTTGTCACAAATGACTGAGATTGCTTAATGTGCTTTTAAAAGAATCATGTGTTGTTTTTATTATATGGGAGCATATTATTGTGGTTTTCTCCTTAGATGCTTTATTTGGGTTGACTTGGTGCATGCTTACAACATGTTTGACTTTAACAAGTCGCCATAAGCCTCTATGATCATTTGGTTTTTGACTTGTGATACCACTTTATGCTTTGGTTAATGATGTTTTGTCGCTATGCATGATTATGGCCGTTATTGCTCTCTTAGTTGGTTGCTCCCAGTCTTTTGCTAGCCTTCATTTTGTACTGAGAGGGAATACTTCTCATGCATCCAACTCCCAAAAACCAAAGTTTTCCAGTGTGTCCACCATATCTACCTATTAGAAATTTGCTATTCCAAGCATAATTCGTCTTGCTTTTATCTATCCTTCAAATTAAACTTTTTGTGTTATGTGAAAATTAGTCAGTAAAGCTCTCACGAACCCGACGACACACTTTACTTTTCATTCTTTTAATAAATTTGACCATTATGGCTCTTTATGTTGATGTTATGCTTGCAAGTTGTAAGTTGGAAGTTAGCCCAGCCATGCCGTCATGGGGCAAGCTTTTAACATTGCACTTTCTCTAATTTAGTTGATATCGTGATCTTTTGTTTATGGATACCTGCGATGTGAAATAAGTTAGAAACTTGTGAGCTCATGGAGTTTGTATATGTGTTAGAGAAACGTCTGGGCCGCTAATCTAATCCATGCATCATTCATGGTGGAAATTTACAGCATGCCCATAGTGGACATTCGACGACGCATCTCAAAATAAAAAGCTATACCCATGGTAAATAAAAGAGATGTTGAGGTGTTCATTGTCTGTTTGTCTTGTCATTTTGTTGTGGGCTTGTTCCATGTCATCGGGCAAGAGGTACCCATTGACGTTCTCGGTGATACATGTATGCTTACAATGACAAGAACTTGCTTGGAACCTAAGTCGAGTAGCATGAGGTTTGGGTATTCGTACTTCACTGGACATGAGATTTTCAACTTATGATTCATTAAGCATATGCTTCGTAATTGTACTCGCATTAACCTTAACCATTCAAGATGCCTATGATGGGGGCAATGAGAGCTCAAAGCTAGTAAGTATTATAATTTTTGGAGGTTTGTAAAACTTGCAATCACTGCTTCCCTTTGCGAAGGGTGATACGTCTCCAACGTATCTATAATTTTTGATGCTCCATGCTTGTTTTTACACCATTTGCCTACTATTTCATTACACTTCGTGGCACTTTTATGCATTTTCCGGAACTAATCTATTAACAAGTCGCCAGAGTGCCAGTTCCCTGTTTTCTGCTATTTTTGTGTTTCAGAAGTGATACACAGGAAATATTCTCGGAATTGGACGAAACAAGTTCCTGAAGTCTTATTTTTCCCGGAAGCTTCTAGAGATCCGAAGAGAAGATGGAGTGGGGCCACGAGGTGGCCACACACCAGGGCGGCGCGGCCCAGGCCCTGGCCGCGCCCCCTACGTGTGAGACTGCCTCGTTCCACTCCTGACGATGCCTCTTCGCCTATAAAGACCCCCCGACGGAAAAAACCTAAGTACCCGATCAATTTTCCAGAACACATCGCGATCCGCCGCCGCAGTCGACCCGAAGATCGGGAGGGTCCAGAAGCTCTTCCCGGCACCCTGCCGGAGAGGGAAATCGCCACCGGAGGTCTTCTTCATCACCATGCTTGCCTCCGGAGTGATGAGCGAGTAGTCTACCTTGGACTATGGGTCCATAGCAGTAGCTAGATGGTTGTCTCCTCCACCATGTGCTTCATGTTTAGATCTCATGAGCTGCCCTACATGATTGAGATCACCGTTATGTAATTCTACATGTTTGGTTTGTTGGGATCCGATGAATATTGGTGTTATGATTGAGTTGCTATACTGAAATTTATCTTATGTTATCTCTATGTTGTTTATGATCTTGCATGCTCTCCGTTGTTAGTAGCTATCTTGGCCGAGTAGTTGCTAGTGACTCCAAGAGGGGGTATTTATGCTCGATAGTGGGTTCATGCCTCTATTTAATCTGGGGGAGTGACAGAAACATCTAAGGTTGTAGATGTGCTGTTGCTACTAGGGAGAAAATAACATTCATATGCTCAAGGGCATATGCTTTGTTTACATTACACACTTTGCTTAATGCAATTATCTGTTGTTCGCAACTTAATACTTGTGGAGTTCGATTGATTCGCCACAAGTGGATTATTAGTCATAGATGCAGTTGGATGGCGGTCTATGTATTTTGTTGTAATGCCCAGAGTAAATCGCATAGTGATCTTCTTGACATATCACGTTTATCTTTATTCTATCAATTGCCCAACTGTAATTTGTTTACCCAGCATATGTTATTTATCTTATGGAGAGACACCACTAGTGAACTGTGGACCCCGGTCCTATTTCCATCATATTGCTATCACCTGTTTACTTTACTCGCACTGTTTACTTTACTCGCATACTTCTACTGTTTTCCACTCAATACGCTCATAACCTTTGTTTCAAGCAAACCGGTGAGATTGACAACCTCATCGCAAGTTGGGAGCAAAGTATTTGGTTGTGTTGTGTGCAGGTTCTGCGTTGCTATTGGCCGAAGGCGAGTCAACAAGTGTCGTAAATGGCGCCCTTGTTGGAGTGTTACTAAGCCAGTCCGCATCACCTTCAGTCGTATTGTCCGCTCTTCTCCTGATCGACATAACCTTGGTTTCTTAACTGAGGGAAAACTAGCTGCTATACTCATCACACCTTCCTCTTGGGGTTCCCAACGGGCTGGTCATTCACCACACATCAAGCTAATTTTCTGGCGCCGTTGCCGGGGAAGAAAAAGAAGACCTCTGCAAGGGTAGTTTTTCGCACGCACATCCTTTACTTTGTTTTAAGTTTTGCTTTACTTTATTTTTACTTGCATCGTTTTATCAAAAACACAAAAAAATTAGTTCCTACTATAGTTGTTATTTTTGTTGGTCTGTTATTGTCTTGCTTTATCATGCTTTCTATCGATGGTTGGTTTCTTTGAAACTAAATCTTTTTGGCAAGGTGGGTTCACGGAAGAGCAGCAAAATTATTATGAGGAACACCGCTTGTCACAAAAAGGGAAACACTTATGGGAACAAATCAATAGATTGTATATCATTGCTAGAAATGTGTGCTCTACTTATAATGTTACTTATTGCTTTGATAGATCTGGTTGCTCTAGGAGGTATAAACACCTCCCTTTTCAATGTGAGTATAATGATGATGTTACCATATCTTCTTATATTAATGGAAATTATGACTTTTATGATGTGGAACAAATTGAAGAGTTTATTGCTTGGAAGGGTGCATTCGAACTTGCTTATTTGCTTGAAAATATTGATGATGCACCGTATAAATATGAGGTTTATGATATACTTACATTTTGCTTTGATAATTACAAGGTAGGAAATGGCTATATTCTTAAGTATCTTAATAGATGCTCTCCAACAGAAGAGACTAATGCCTTGAAGGAGCCTATGGAAGAAGAAATTTCTGAAACTGGAAGCTCATTGGATGAAAAAGAGGAGGAGAGTGATGATCAAGAGGAGGAAGAATTGAGCTACCCATGTCCACCTCCCAATAAGAGTAACTCTTTAACTAATACCTTATTTGATAGCCCTCCATGCTTAACAAAGGAGGGTGAGTGTGATATTTATATTGTTGAGTTTGTTCATGATGCTACTAAAAATTATTATGAGAGAGGAAAATATGGTTGCTGGAATTCTCATGTTACTAAAACACCTCTCTTTATATTAAAAGTCCCAAAGTTGCTCTTGTTTTATCTACCCATACTTGTTACTATGTTCTTATTTGATTTATTTTCTTACAAGATTCCTATGCATAGGAAGTGGGTTAGATTTATATGTGTTTTATATTTGCACCTTGATGCTCTCTTTTGCTTCAATTCATATTTCTTATGTGAGCATCTTCTCAAATTACTGAGCCTAGCTCAAAGGCGTTAAAGAAAAGCACTCTTGGGAGATAACCCAATGTTTTATTTCCAGTACTTTTTCTTTTATTTGAGTCTTGGAAGTCATTACTACTGTAATGACCGCTCCTTATCCTTTTTATTTTATTGTTGTTCCAAGAGAAGCCTCTAATTCGAGTGAGGTAAAGATTTGGGGATGTTGCTGTCCTGAAACTGTTTTCGGTGCTGCACCGTAAAAATTCGTATAAATTCTCTGTATATATTTTGGACCTGATATTGCTTGTGCATATGCCCCAGGTTATATCCAAACTTTAGTTAGTTGAACACTTTTTGATTTGAGCAACAGAAAACCCCTCAAAAATTCGGCCTTTGTCAGCTGTTCTGTTTTGACAGATTTTTGCCACTATTCGTTGTTGCCGCTTTATTGCTTTCTTTTTGAGTTCTTTTGATCACGGAACTTTTGGGGAAGTTACTACAGTAGTATATACTTTATATGTGGTGGTTTTGGGTTGAAACTTGAAGCAAAAAGAGGTTGATTATATGTTATGCCTACACTAATGTTGCTAATAGATTTGTTTTTAGTTTTGTATGAAGAAAGTTTTCAAGTGTAGGGATTGGAGAATGATGAGATGAGTTGAAGAATGGACAAAAGCTCAAGCTTGGGGATGCCCATGCATCACCCCAAGAAATATCCAAGAAGTACAAGCGTCAAAGCTTGGGGATGCCCCCGAGGCACCCCTTCTTCATCAGCAAAAATCATGTCACCTTTGAAAACACTATATTTTTATTGCTTCATGCACTATGTGTTTTTCTTGGAGCGTCAGTTGTTTTAGTTTTCTTAGTTAGTTTAGTTTTGTTTGCTGTAATAAATGGTTGGACCCCAACAAATTTCTTTTGGAGGAGATGTACTCGTTTTCATTTGCCAGGAACACTCAGTTTTTCACTCTTATCGTTCACCGAGTGTTCTTCTTTTTCTGCTACTGCTTTTGGTTTTCGTTTTCGCCTTGATATGCGTTCAGACCTTGTCATATATTTTCATCAAGGTGTATTTTTGCCTCTGATCTTTATTGGTTTTCATCAAAAGAGGTGTCTTTAAAAATTTCAAATGGTGTTGGAAAAGAGAAAAAGCATTGTGCAAAATAGTGGTACAAGAAGGAGCTTGTGTAGACTGCGGCTTAGGCTTTTCCATATCATGCTTGGTGTCTTTTTGATAGTATGCTTAGTGGTTTTGCTGTAGCATGACTTGTCTCAAATAACTGAGATTGCTTAATGAGCCTTTGAAAAAATCATGCGTTGTTTTTAATTATTTGGAAGCATTATTTTGGTTTTCTCCTTGATGCTTTATTTGGGTTGACTTGGCGCATGCTCACACATGTTAGACTCTTACAAAGTCGCCAATAGCCTTCATGATCATTTAGTTTTTGACTTTTGATGCCATCTTATGCTTCTTTTAATGTCGCTTTGCATGATTATGACCATTATTGCTCTCTTAGTTGGTCGCTCCCAGTCTTTTGCGAGCCCTCTCCTTGTACTGAGTATGAGCTCTACTCGTGCATCCAACTCCTAAAAACCAAGTTTTCCAAAGTGTCCACCATACATACCTACTAGCAATTTGCTATTCCAAGTAAATTTGACTTGCTTTTATCTTCTCTTCAGATTAAACTCTTACCAGTGTTATGCGAAAATTGGTCAGTAAAGCTCTCACGAACCGGAAGGCACACTTTACTTTTTCCTGTTCTTAAAAATTTGACATTGTGGTCTTTTATGTTGAGTTGTTATGCTTGCAAGTTGTAAGTTGGATTCTAGCCCATCCATGCTGTCATGGGGCAAGCTTTCAACATTGCACTTCTTATTTGAGTTGATATCATGATCTTTTGTTTATGGATGCCCGCGGTGTGAAATGAATTGGGAATCTTGTGGGGATCATGGAGTTTGTATATGTGTTAGGGAAACGCCTGGGCCGCCAATCTAAGCCATATATAATTCATGGTGGAAATTTGCAGTATACCCATAGTGGACATTCGACGACGCATCTCAAAATAAAAAGCTACACAAATGGTAAATAAAAGAGATGTCGAGGTGTTCATTGTCTGCTTGTCCTGTCATTTTGATGTGGGCTTGTTCCATGTCAGCGGGCACGGAGATACCCCGTTGGCGGTTCTCGATGATACATATATACTTACAATGACAAGAGCCTTGCTTGGGACTCTAAGTTGAGTAGCATGAGGTTTGGGTACTCGTATTCACGGGACACGAGGTTTTTGACTTATGATTTGTCAAGCATATGCATCATAATTGTTCTCGCATTAACTCTAACCATTCAAGATGCTTATGATGGGGGCAATGAGAGCTCAAAGCCGGTAAGTAACATAATTTTTGAAGGTCTATAAAACTTGCAATCACTGCTTCCCTCTGCGAAGGACCTTTCTTCTACTTTTATGTTGAGTCATCACCTTCTTTCTTTATGCACCATAAGAGAGCACAGTTGTCATTCTTAGTATAATGTGCATTGTCCCAAAGTTTTCATTGATTGATTCATATTGTTGGTTTCACTTGTTCTCAAATTACTTGTATCTAGTCGCCCTCTTAAACTTGAAGGTGTCCTATGCATTTATGTTTTGCTCTCCATGAAGGACAAGCTGAAAACCATTTGTATGTTTTTCCTTATGATTTGAACACACGTTTGACTTTCATTGTTTCATTTTCATGATCTTTTGTTTGTGTGCATTTTCATGTTTATAACATGGTTGCTAAGTTCTTATTGTCAAGATTATATCTTCATGCCCATGTTTTAAGTTCTTATGATCCCAGCTCACAAATGCTTACATATATGATCAAAATTGTGTAGGTGCATGTCACCTCAAAAATTATTCTTTTGTTATCACTTACCTACTCGAGGACGAGCAGGAGTTAAGCTTGGGGATGCTTGATACGTCTCCAACGTATCTATAATTTTTGATGCTCTATGCTTGTTTTTACACCATTTTCCTACTATTTTGTTACACTTCGTGGCACTTTTATGCATTTTCTGGAACTAACCTATTAACAAGTCGCCACAGTGCCAGTTCCCTGTTTTCTGCTATTTTTCTGTTTCAGAAGTGATACACAGGAAATATTCTCGGAATTTGACGAAACAAGTTCCTGAAGTCTTATTTTTCCCGGAAGCTTCCAGAGATCCGAAGAGGAGACGGAGTGGGGCCACGAGGTGGCCACACACCAGGGCGGCGCGGCCCAGGCCCTGGCCGCGCCCCCTACGTGTGAGACCGCCTCGGTCCACTCCTGACGATGCCTCTTCGCCTATAAAGACCCCCCGACAGAAAAAACCTAAGTACCCGATCAATTTTCCAGAACACATCGCGATCCGCCGCCGCCGTCGACCCGAAGATCGGGAGGGTCCAGAAGCTCTTCCCGGCACCCTGCCGGAGAGGGGAATCGCCATCGGAGGTCTTCTTCATCGCCATGCTTGCCTCCGGAGCGATGAGTGAGTAGTCTACCTTGGACTATGGGTCCATAGCAGTAGCTAGATGGTTGTCTCCTCCACTATGTGCTTCATGTTTAGATCTCATGAGCTGCCCTACATGATTGAGATCACCGTTATGTAATTCTACATGTTTGGTTTGTTGGGATCCGATGAATATTGGTGTTATGATTGAGTTGCTATACTGAAATTTATCTTATGTTATCTCTATGTTGTTTATGATCTTGCATGCTCTCCGTTGTTAGTAGCTATCTTGGCCGAGTAGTTGCTAGTGACTCCAAGAGGGGGTATTTATGCTCTATAGTGGGTTCATGCCTCTATTTAATCTGGGGGAGTGACAGAAACCTCTAAGTTTGTAGATGTGCTGTTGCTACTAGGGAGAAAACAACATTCATATGCTCAAGGGCATATGCTTTGTTTACATTACACACTTTGCTTAATGCAATTATCTGTTGTTCGCAACTTAATACTCATGGGGTGTTCGGACGATATCCCCGTGAGTGAATTATTAGTCATAGATGCAGTTGGATGGCGGTCTATGTATTTTGTTGTAATGCCCAGAGTAAATCGCATAGTGATCTTCTTGACATATCACGTTTATCTTTATTCTATCAATTGCCCAACTGTAATTTGTTTACCCAGCATGTGTTATTTATCTTATGGAGAGACACCACTAGTGAACTGTGGACCCCGGTCCTATTTCCATCATATTGCTATCACCTGTTTACTTTACTCGCACTGTTTACTTTACTCGCATACTTCTACTGTTTTCCACTCGATACGCTCATAACCTTTGTTTCAAGCAAACCGGTGAGATTGACAACCTCATCGCAAGTTGGGAGCAAAGTATTTGGTTGTGTTGTGTGCAGGTTCCGCGTTGCTATTGGCCGAAGACGAGTCAACAAGTGTCATAAACGGTGCCATTGTTGGAGTGTTACTAAGCCAGTCCGCATCACCTTCAGTCGTATTGTCCGCTCTTCTCCTGATGGACATAACCTTGGTTTCTTAACTGAGGGAAAACTAGCTGCTATACTCATCACACCTTCCTCTTGGGGTTCCCAACGGGCTGGTCATTCACCACACATCAAAGGGCCTTTCTTTTACTTTTATGTTGAGTCTCCACCTTCTATATTTATGCACCTTCTAAGAGAGGATAGTTGTCATTCTGAGTTTAATGTGCATAGTCCCAAAATTTATTATTGATTGATTCATGGTTATGGTTTTGCTTGTTCTTAAATTATTTGTATCTAGTCACCTTTGTAAACTTGAAGGTGTCCTATGCATTTATGTTTTGCTATTCCATGAAGGACAAGCTGAAAACCACTTTGCTATGTTTTTCTATATGGTTGAAACACACACTTGAATTTCAATGCATTATTACTCATGATCTTTTGTTTATGTTACTTTTCATGTTATAACATGGTTGCTAAGTTTTATTGTCAAGATTATGTCTTTTATGCCCATGTTTAGAGTACTTTGATCTCAGCACTCAATACTTTACATCGTTTGATCAAGATTGTGTTGGTGCATGTCACCTCAAAAATTATTGTTTTGTTATCACTTACCTACTCGAGGACGAGCAGGAGTTAAGCTTGGGGTTGCTTAATACGTCTCAAATGTATTTATAATTTTTGATGCTCCATGCTTGTTTATACACCATTTGCTTTGTGTTTTGTTACAGTTCGTGGCATTTTTATGCATTTTCCGGAACTAACCTATTAATGAGATGCCACAGTGCCAGTTCCCTGTTTTCTGCTATTTTTGTGTTTCAGAAAAGCTACACAGGAAATATTCTCAGAATTGGACGAAACAAAAGCTAAAGTTCCTATTTTTCCTGACGCGAGACGGAGGGGGACCAGGGGCTAGCCACACCATAGGGTGGCGCGGGCCAGCCCCTGGCCGCGCCACCAGGTGGTGGGTCACCTGGCCCACCTCCTGACGCCGCCCTTCCACCTATATATTCTCCTCGACGGGAAAATCCTAAAGACCCGATCAGTTTTCCACGAAACATATTGTAAGCTGCCACCATCGTTGACGCGAGATCGGGAGGGTCCAGAAGCTCTTCCCGACACCCTGCCGGAGAGGGGAATCACCGCCAAAGGCCTTCTTCATCACCATGCCTGCCTCCGGAGTGATGTGTGAGTAGTCTACCTTGGCCTACGGGTCCATAGCAGTAGCTAGATGGTTGTCATCTCCTCCATGTGCTTCATGTTTAGATCTTGTGAGCTTCCTATTATGATAAAGATCATCGTTGTGTAATTCTACATGTTGTGTTTGTTGGGATCCGATGAATATTGGTACTTTGTCAAGTTGATCTATTGATTTATCATCTTTATGTTATCTCTACGTTGTTTATGATCTTGCATGCTCTCCGTTGCTAGTAGATATCTTGGCCGAGTAGATGCTAGTGACTCCAAGAGGGAATATTTATGCTCGATAGTGGGTTCATGCCTCTAGTAACTTGGGGGAGTGACAATAACCTCTAAAGTTGTAGATGTGCTGTTGCTACTAGGGAGAAAACAACAATCTTGTGTTCAAGGACATTTGTATTGTTTACATACACACTTTGCTTAAGGCGATAATTAGTTGCTTGCAACTTAATACCCAACAGTTGCTCGGACGACATCCGGCGGGTGGATTATTATTCATAGACGCAGTTGGATTACGGTCTATGTATTATGTTGTAATGCCTAAGTGAATCTCTTAGTGATCCTCATGATATTTGTATGCTTGCTTTATTCTATCAACTGCCCAACTGTAATTTGTTTACCCCAGCAAGTTATTTATCTTATGGAGAGACACCACTAGTGAACTGTGGACCCCAGTCCATTCTTTTACATTGTTATTACTGTTTACCATTTACTCGCTTTATTTACATTCTTGCAAACTACTATCTTTTACCACTCGATACGCTTAATCCTTTGTTTATAGCAAACCGGTGGGATTGACAACCTCACTGTAAGTTGGGGCAAAGTACTTGGTTGTGTGCAGGTTCCATGTTGCTGCTGGTGCAAAGCTACGCCCCAGACGAGGCGCCATATATAAATTATCTGGAGCTGTCGCGAAGCTAGCGAGCATCAACCTTTGGAAGTTGGTTCTTTCTCCTACTGGTTCGATAAACCTTGGTTTTATACTGAGGGAAGACTTGCTGCTGTGTTCATCATACCTTCCTCTTGGGGTTCCCAAATAAGCGGTCATCTACATGCCATCATTAAGGCACGTCTATTCCCTTGTGAGTCGTCCTCGCAATCATCATTTGTTTACGATTCATGCGGTTGCTCCTCCTCCATTCCCTCACCCGACTCGTTTAAAAATTATGAGCCGTCTCCTTCTGCACCGGTACCCTCTCCTATAATATTCAACATTTCATCTTCACCTTCTCTCCCGGCGCCGAAATCCATATCTTAAATAATACACAAGAAAGATTAATACATTACGTCGAGTAAACAATATACAACAGATAGATATAGATCAACAATATTACGCGGATGCAATACAATAACATATATAGATCACGAATAATCCAGCAGTTACATATAGATCACGAATAATCCAGCAGTTACATGCATATAGATCACGAATAATCAACGTCGACCTGGTGCTGAGCCACGGATGGAAACAAACCAAAGATATGGAACGCTAACGGGATCATAGCTAATGTGAGATCCCTGAAGAATCGACCAAGTCCTGTCAGGAAACCTATCCAACAAATACAGGTAGCGACGGATGTGCTCGTCCTCCTCTCTGATACGTCGACGTACCACGTCCTCGGGGGCCACCTCCCTCTGCACCGCGCCTAGCCCACGCGACCTCCACCAAAGCAGATCCGGCTCGACAACACGCCCCGGATTCCTCACTAAGCTCTGCACTCCAACAGGTGACACCTCCCAGTGCCAGCCCGGCGGAGCCCACTCCCGGACACATCACCCATCTGGTCGAACGGGTGGGACATTGTGGCCGCTGACAAACAAATTACATCACATTTCTTCTAACTATTCGTCTAAATATTTCTAACTAAAATATACATCTAAAATCTTATATTTACTAATTGGAGGCACCATACGAGCCTCCACAATAATCCTAGACAAAACTAACTAAATAACCGTAGGATCTGTCTATTGGTTATGTTTAGCCGTAGGATGTACGTATGGCGTGGCCGGCGCGGTCTCTATCTCTGCGTCAGCAAAGGCCGGACTCTCCCGCAGCATGCCGAATAGAGTTTCTTCGAGATCCCCAACCGCAGCATGTCCCCTCTCCTGATCTTTCTCAATCCATCCATGTGCTACAGATTAATTGATCTTCTTTTTTCCTTTTGCGGTTAAAAGATTAATTGATCTTCATGAGAAGGGCACGATCGTTCCTGTGGAAACCATCCAATTTACTCTTCTTCTAAATATTTTGACCACGCTGTAATCCAACTTCTTCTTTTGGCTCCATCAAATTCCCATGATAATTGATGTAGGCTTGCAGCGGATGAGCTGACCTAAGGTGGCAATTTAAAACCGATCCATCGTGTTGTTGTGGTCGGGCCGTGGGAGTCTCGGGAACTTCGGCGAAAATTTCTTCCATATATTCTCGGTCTCCTTGCACCAGCGTTGCTGTGATTGATCTACCCATGCATCACGGCAAGGTGGAGCGTAGATTCCAGGGCAGCTGACAGATCACGCTGACGGGATGGAACAAAGATTCAGCTAGGGGATGAGCTCCGGCTGCACGGCAGCGGCTAAAGCCAGTCTTGAGACGTCGGCAAAATAAGGTAATGTTATGCAGCTTTGGTATATGCACACGTGCATCAACACTAACTCAAGATCCAAGATATATATCCCAATTCCAATATTTTCATATTTTCATCTTATATTCTCTAACCAATCAATTTCATCATACAACACTGCCAAATTTCATTGATATCTATAGTCACGTTCATATGAAATCTGCTTGCGATTTTAACAAAGTAGTGCATACTCGCTTCATTTATTTCCAATAGCCTATAGTATATAGAATTTTCATATGGTGTAGCTCTCTTATTCTCACTAGCGATCCTTTCAGTAACTAGATATCACCTTAACCTATCAGAAAACTCCTACTTACGTGTTCTTTCTAATTGGTTTGGACGAAGTTGTCTGAGTCAGCAATATGTCAGAATCCAAGTGGAACAATTCATAATTTAGTTGTTCAAAGTTTAGGGCCATAGTTGTACTATTTATTCACGCCTTTAAATCAACCAGATAGAGATTAGATTCCACACTGCACACTATGCATACATATATGAATGCAGTAGGGCTTCAATTTGTACGATCTATTTATTTTTCATTATGAAATTCCTCTGAAGTTCTCATTCAATTAAATAGTAGATGAATTCATCTTATTTGGCCTTCTTCTTCAACTATAATAATTTTATTTAAACATTCTAGATATTGCTCAAATTCCGATATTTGCATCAACACCCGATTCTCCTGTCTGATTATGAAAGAAATCCATTGAGATAGCAAAAGTTGTATGTTCCTCTTTTCTGTTTTTGTTTTGTTGTCAGTCTATGGATGCATATCTTTGTTATTGCATTATCGTTAATGTTTGTTGCAGTGTTTTCCCTTTCCGAGTCAGTATCACGAGAATTCAATACTCCACATTTTTGCACCTCACTTCGCTTTAGCGCAATATGTTCGCACTTCTTTTTACGTGATTACCCATGAAATTTTAATAAAATGTACTCCCTCCGATCGGAAATAATTGTCGGTGATTTAGTATAAACTTTATACTAAGTTAGTACAAAATCACTGACACTTATTTCTGATCGGAGGGAGTACAAAATTAGATGTGTTCAATGCATACTTCTTATTAAGTAACCTAATGTTCTCCTCCCATGTAAGCATATGGTGGTATAAGTTTTATAATAGTATTTCATATAATTCACTCTTTCTTATTATTCTTGGTAGTTAAGATATTAAATTTCCTACAGAGAGCATATGCGTCAGTTTAAAACATCCATTGCTCGAAATATCATACTCATTGGCCAATAAAAATATTAAAGAATATCACAACTATGTTAATTTTTTCAGTTAAATAATCAAAGAAAGACTAATAGTCAAAGTTGTATAACAGAAAACGCTTCCGTGCAAGCAAAGTCACCTATCTAAGAACGCCTGACAATGCCATATTATTGTGCTCAGATTTATGTCAACATGTTGCAAAATAAATAAACACCATATTCTCATAAATAAATTAAGAGCCATTTAAAAATGTGAAGATCCTGACATAAAGGTAAATACAGACGTAAATACCATTCTAATCATGATAGATAAAATGTATATGCTTAAATTTTAAAATGTCCTTTTGGAAAATAAGTAAAAACACTCCATATTTTCAATAGCAACACATTACATAATTTTCTTTGACAAGTTTCATATTTATACTATTAATTTGGTATCTAAAAAATAGCTAGCCGTGCAGGTGCACGGGTTGACGACTAGTAGCCCTAATTCAACTAACTATTTTTCTAACTATTTCTTCTAACTACTTTTCTAACTATTTTTCTAACTATTCTAACTACTATATTTGAAATATTCTGACAAATGCTAACTAAATCTTAACAAACAATAACATTTCAAATATCCCTGATATTCGAACAAATTCTAACTAAATTCTAACTAAATCTTAACAAATACTAAAATTTTATTAACAAACCCTAACATGCATTTTCTAACCCTAACATATTAATTTTACATAACATATGAATTTTACCCTAACATATGAATTTTACCCTAATAATTTCTAACATTTCCTAACTACTAACATTTCCTATCTACTAACTACTAACAATTTCCTAACTACTAACAATTTCTAACTCAATTTCTAACATTTCCTAACTACTAACAATTTCTAACATTTCCTAACTACTAACTACTAACTTCCTAAGTATACCAAGTGTGGATTTCTCACCGACGGCGGTGCGGCGGCGGGAAGGCGACGGCGGCGCAGCTCGGGGAGGCGTCAGCGGAGCGGCTCAGGGACGCCGGAGCGTACGGCAGCGCGGCTCGGGTCGGCGGAGCGGCTCGGGGATGGCGGAGCAAACGGCGGTGCGGCTCAGGGAAGCATCGGCGGACGGGGGCACGTCTCGGGGAAGCGGCAGCGGCATCGGTGGCGGTGTCGGCGTGACGGAGCAGGGCGACCGCAACGTTCGCGGCGGCGTCCTCGTCGGTGTCGTCTGTGTTGTCTGCGTCTCTGTGTCGTTTTAATCTGGGAGTGAAGTGATGAAGAAGAGAACAGCGGGGGCTTATATACCCCCAACCCTTTAGTCCCGGTTGGTGGCTTCAACCGGGACTAAAGGGGGGTCTTTAGTCCCAGTTGAAGCCACCAACCGGGACTAAAGGGTCTTTAGTCCCGGTTGGTGGCTTCAACCGGAACTAAAGAGTTTTGGGGGCGGCGGTTCCAGTTCGCGCCCTAGCCCGACCCCTTTAGTATCGGTTGGTGGCTTCAACCGGGACTAAAGGGCTAATAAATACACACCAAGCCTTATATTTTTTTCAGATTTCATTTGAATATGAATTTTGAATTTCAATTAGAATAACTTTTGTATATTTTAGAATCTCACAAACTTTGAATATGAAAAGTGTTTGAAATTGAATAACTAATTCAAAACCATTTTCTATTTTTAAAAAAAGTTATTCTAACTATTCAAACTATTAACTATTTTGCCATTTTCAATTAAAAACTATATTAATTAATATTCTTTTTGCATATATTAGAATTTGATAAAACTTTGAATATGAAAAGTGTCTAAAATTGAATAACTAATTAAAAAACATTTTCTATTTTTTAGAAAAGTTATTCTAACTATTCAAACTATTAACTATTTTGCCATTTTAATTAAAACTATATTAATTAATATTCTTTTTGCATATTTTAGAATTTGATAAAACTTTGAATATGAAAAGTGTTTGAAATTGAATAACCAATTCAAAAACATTTTCTATTTTAAAAAAAGTTATTCTAACTATTCAAACTATTAACTATTTTGCCATTTCAATTAAAACTATATTAATTAATAGGGATTTCTATTTTCGTGCCCTCAGGTCCTTAGTTGTACTCAGTTTTCCCCAGCTCCTTAGTTTTTCCTCAGTTTTGTCCAAGCACTTGGCTGAAACCGTCACCAGTGCTGGAACGGCCGGTTGCCCGACGGTTCAACACCTTTGACCGTTAACTGCTGACTAGTGGGGCCACGTAGAGCCCGCAAAGACACGTCAGAGCATCCATCTTTGTTTGACCGTAAGCATCGCCGTATCCCTGACCAAAACGCGGACGAGTGGGGCTTCGGTATATCGAATGACAAGTGGGGCCATGACGCTGATACAAGGGGCAATACACGGGTAGGATTAGATTTTTAAACGGAGCTCTATAGCGATGACACGGAGGAGGTGGCCTGCGGGGTGCCGAGATGAGATCGACGTCCACAAAGAACTGCATGAGGCGAGACCAAACGCATTAGATAGATATGAACTAGACGCGTTTAACCATGCAAAGAAGAGAAGGAATGGTCGAGGACATCGACGACGACCTCAACACTTTGACTGACGGTATCGGACACGAACGCGAGCAATGTAGAGAAAACTAGTGTCTCTCCTTTCTGGCGTGTATAGATGGGTGCTAGGGGAGTGTGGTGGCGAAGGGAAAGACCTCGCGGTGGTCTGTGGCGTCCAGCATAGCGGGGCGGAATGGTCGTGCCCACAGCGGCGTGCATGTTCGGCATTGGCATCAGCATGTACGTTCATCATTGGCCTCGGCGGTATCTCTGGTGTGTCAGTGATCGAATGAGGGGACGGGATTGAGGGTGCATCCAGACGGTGAACTAGCAGTGGCAGCGAGCATGCATAGCCGTTCTGACGATGCCGATATCGGCATCGGCATCGTTTGGAGGCTGTGGTGCTCGAATCATAGTGGAAATTGCGATTCCCTATTATTTTTACATGCATAATATATAGAAAATAGGTAGATCTCTAAATCGATGCATATGAAGCTACATATATATTCTTGGTCATAATCCCCTTATCTAAAGGGGATGGATGCATGGCTTCACGTCGTCGTCGCTTTCATCGTCAGTATCTTCGTCGTCCGTGTAGTAGTACTTCCTGCACAATGTTACGTCGAACACCTTCACTGTGAGCACATCATCGCCTTCATATTTGAAGTACAGGATGTAGCCGAAATCCACACCGTGCGCGATGGCGAAATTCTCCCAGCCCTTGTCGAGGTACATCCGGCCTTGTCCGTCAAATAGGACCTCCACGGTCCAGAGACGAGGACCGCAGTCAGCTGCTCGCAGATACACCTTTGCGGGCTCCTGGCCGTCAAGATTGTCCGCAAACTTTTGTGGGAGTGCCTGCAAAGAGATCGAGCGCCGATCGTTTGAAATTAAAGGCTTTTTGGAATATGCACATAATTAATCACATGCATCATATATGTGGAAACACGTACGTACCTTCTTGGCCAAAGGGTCTTCATAGATGACGATTAAGAACTCCTCTATGATCAATGGCAGTGTTGACGGTGGTGGTGGCAATGATGATGATCCACCACCCAGGCCGCCCCTTCCCCTTCCCCTTCCCCTTCCGGTCGGCGTCCGAGATGTGGAAGCCATGGCAATGGATCAAGTGTATGTGAACGAAGAAGAGAGAGGCAGAAACGAAGAAGAGAGAGGCAGAACCTATTGACATGAGGGATGGCCGTTGTGGGGGTTTATAAGGGCGAGATGACCGTTGTGGGGTTCACATAATAAATTAAGGAGGAGATGACCGTTGTGGGTGTTTATATCTCAACAAAAAAGTAATGCCTAAAAGAAATGGAAATTCGTGATAGTTTATTATTTTACCGTGAAAAGTAATCCCTAAAGGAAATTCGTGATAGTTTATCATTTCACCGTGAAAAGTAATGCCTAAAGGAAATTCGTGAAAAGTAATGCCTAAATGGAAATTCATGATAGTTTATTATTTTACCGTGAAAAGTAATGCCTAAAGGAAATTCGTGATAGTTTATCATTTCACCATGAAAAGTAATGCCTAAAGGAAATTCGTGATAGTTTATTATTTTACCGTGAAAAGTAATGCCTAAATGGAAATTTGTGATAGTTTATCATTTTACCGTGAAAAGTAATGCCTACAAGAAGTGGAAATTCGTGATTACCAAACTTGTTGAATCCGGTGGCCAACTCGTTATTTAGCATACATAGAGGGGTAGTAGTTTGCCACCGACAGATAGAGAGAGAGTGGCACGATCCTGCCCGTTAGATCATAGGATCGACGGTAGGTGGGCACGATCCGTGTGACAACAGCTCGACCAATCAGGCCAAGTTTGGGCTTCTGTGAGAAGGGAGAGGGTAAAACCGAGTAGTATCAAGGATACAAGGGCAAGTAAATAGTAAATAGGCTAAGGAATTCAAATAAGAGATTTAGAAAAAGAAAAACACATGTTTTGTACAATGAAACCCAGGTTGGCCTACCTCAAAGTATTAGCAATTCAAATATACATGAGTGTAAAAATTATGGCCTCATTCAGACAAACTATGTTTTGGGTATAGATGTTTTGAGAAGGGGTTTGAGTGGAAAGCCATGAACCTTCATAGCTACTAGTGATTTCAGAAGTGGCCATTTGTGTGAAAACTTGATTTATATATGATTGTTATGATTTCCTACGTGGCAGGTCGCGTAACAAGACTCCATGAGTAGGAGGCACTATGATTTTATTTTTTTGAATTTTTTTGCGCATGAAATGACTCAATTAGATGGCTTAATCCCATCTGTTGACTCTCTGTTGACCAGCCACTTGAGGGTAAAACTGAGTATATTGCACTAGCCAGTATTAGTACTCGAGGGGAAAACTGAGTACATATATTTTTCCAGTGTAAGACTCGAGGGTAGAACTGAGTACGCGTAACGGTGCTGACGTGCAGTCCCATGGACGCGTGTCGCGGTGAGCAGCGGTTAGCTGCACGGTGCGCGTGTTGAGACCAAACGTCAACTGCTGAGACGAACCGTCACTTTGCCAGTACAGAACCCCTCTCTCCCTCCCTCTGCACACAGTCTCATTATAACTCACGCACGCAACCACGCCTCTCATGTCCCATCACCTTCTCCAAATCCAAAAAACCCCAACCACCCTACGCGCGCTCCCCTGCCGGCGATGGAGAAGAAGAATGCGCCGGCGGCCGGCGCCCCCGAGCCCGTCGCCTCCGAGCCCATCGCCTCTGAGCCCGTCACATCCGAGCCCGTCGCCGCCGAGCCCGTCGCATCCGAGGGCGGCATATCCAAGCGTGGCGCCTCCGTGAACTGGGCCTCTCTTAAGGGTGACGGACCACTTCACAAGATCGGCGACTGCTTACTGGCGAACAAGGAGTACGTGGACACCTACGCTGCTTTGAGGCAAGTTTGTACAAATTGGCGCTCAGATCTACCTGAGCCCGACGTGCACCTGCACGAATGGATCGTGGTAGAACACGCCCTTCCACGCGCCGCTGAGTTCTCCTTCCTCAACCTCCGCACATCCCGCTACGTCACCATCGATCTAACGGAAGTTCATGCAAGGTTCAAATTCCTCCATATCTATAGAGTTAATCTATTTTTATTTTCAATCGTAAACATCTTAGTGCTGAATGTTATCTTCATCAACTCCCTTTTAGATACTACTTCGTCGGCTTTTACCGTGGCGTCATCGTGCTTGCCCAGAGGAACCAGCCGCACAAGATACGGCTTCTGAACCCACTCACAAAGACTTTGAACGCTACGTTTGAGGCGCAGATGCCGTCTATGATTGTGCAATCAGTCGCTGTAATGAAGTCCCTGACTATGGTCTTCATTTGCACAGGTTACCCCAATGAAATTGCTTGGGTCGATAAAAGCTCTCCAACTAAGGATATAGATGTACATGATTGGGGAGAAGGAAGATTTACGATCGAGGACCATTCTCTGCGTTGCATTACCCCGTTCAATGGTGAATTGTATGCAATAGCTGTGAATGAGTTCGAAAGAATAGTGTGCACCAACAATGTCCAGTTGGAGCAGCGCGCGAGCACTGTCAGCATGAAGACACTATTTTCATTTCCAGAACTTGGAAATGATTATGATTCCAAGTTCTACCTTGTGGAGTCGGATGGTGATCTGCTGCTTGTGTTGTTGGGCGGCAGCACTAACGACAACGGGTATTTGGAGGAAGGTCAACCATTGGTGTACCATGTGGACACTGAGAGCCGCTCTCTCCATGCCATCAGTAACATTGGCAGTCATGCCCTCTTCGTCAATTTGATCCGGTGTATCTCCGTCGACACCAGAGTGCACCCGATAGTTTGACCTGGCTGCATCTACTATGCGGATTTGGGTTATATCAGAGAGTATGATGATGATAGAAAGGCCTGGGATGAGTGGCCACGACATGCGGATAGAAATGAACAAAGGCCATACCGTTTGGAGGATGTATTTGCTGCACACTACAGACGGAGGGAGTTCAGTGAATATTTCTTTCATCTCATGAATTGTAGCGACGACGAAATATATGATACAGAATGAAGAACATTGTTATTGGCTGCTTTTGGCTGCTGTATACAGTTTATGTATTATACTTAGTTTTCTGGATTTATTATGCTGCTGTGAATTTATCCTATACTAGCTTCTAGATTTGTTACCATATTGGGCAAAAAACGAGGGCCAAAAGGCAACAATCATTGAAGAAAGACAGAAATAGAAGCTTCTCTAGATTTGATACTAATTTGGTGAAAAGAGAGAGAACTGTTACAGAGAGAGAGAGGGGAAAAAGGCGCTCTGAAAAGGCGCTCTGAAAAGGCAATGCCAATTTGGCCCGAGAGAGACAGAACCGAGCTCTCACGTACAACCAAACGCGGTCTCATCCTGTCCCACGCGGTCCCTTTCTACCAGCCCCACGCGACGCGGCCCCACACGACGCGGCCCCACATGTCAGCACGGAAACGGTCAACTAAATGGGAATCCTCCCGTCCGACCTCCTTCTGAGGGTTTCAGACAACGGCTTGGGGAAAACTGAGGAAAAACTAACGAGCTGGGGAAAACTGAGTACAACTAACGACCTGAGGGCACGAAAATAGAAATCCCTAATTAATATTCTTTTCCCATATTTTAGAATTTGATAAAACTTTGAATATGAAAAGTGTTTGAAATTGAATAAATAATTGAAAACCATTTTCTAACTATTCAAACTATTAACTATTTCACCATTTTCAATTAAAATTGTATTAATTAATATTGTTTTTGTATACTTTTGAATCTGACAACAGTTGGAATATAAAAAGTGTTTGAATTTGAATAACTAACCCAAAATCATATATTTACATAAAAGGTTTAATACATTATTACACATCACCAACATCCACATCTAGTGTTGGGGTTTCCTTCTGCACCATAACAATGGAGTATCTTCTTTGTTTAAGAGGATGGTTGGGTCAGTGTTCACTCTGAAGGGCGGAATTTCATCAAACTTGTTATAATCTTCTGACATATCTGTCTTGTCCTCCACTCCCACGATTATTCTTTTCCCTGAAAGAACTATGTGGCGCTTTGGCTCATCGTGTGATGTATTCGTTTTCTTATCTTTTCTTTTTCTCGGTTTGGTAGACATGTCCTTCACATAGAAAATCTGAGCGACGTCATTGGCTAGGATGAATGGTTCATCTCTGTAACCAAGATTATTGAGATCCACCGTTGTCATTCCGTACTGCTGGTCCACCTTTACCCCACCTCCTGTCAGCTTGACCCATTTGCACAGAAACAAAGGGACATTAGAAGACGGTCCATAGTCAATTTCCCATATCTCCTCTATGTAACCATAATATGTGTGCTTTGTCCCATTGTCGTTTGCTGCATCAAAGAGGACACCACTATTTTGGTTGGTGCTCTTTTTATCTTGGGCGATCATGTAAAATGTATTCCCATTTATCTCGTAACCCTGGAAAGTTAATATAGTGGAAGATGGTTTCTTGGCCAACATGGACAGCTCATATCCAACAGTGGCGTCATTTATGAGAAGTGTTTGCAGCCAACCACCAAAAGTCGCCATGTGGAACTTTGTAATCCAGGAGTCAGACTGCCCCGGGTTTTCTGAGCGCACAATATTCTTGTGTCGCTCCATATATGGCTCCACCAACGTGGAATTTCGTAAAACTATGTAGTGTGCTTCACTCAAAGAATGTTCATCCATACAGTATGTTGATTTCATTCCTAGCGTGCCTTTTCCACTAAGTCTCCCCTCATGCCGCGATTGAGGAAGACCAATCGGGTTCAGGTCAGGAACAAAGTCAACACAAAACTCAATGACCTCCTCTGTTAGATAACCCTTGGAGATGCTTCCTTCTGGCCTAGCAAGGTTATGCACATATTTCTTTAAGACTCCCATGAACCTGTCAAAGGGGAACATATTGTGCAGAAATACAGGACCGAGAATGGAAATCTCTTCGACTAGGTGAACTAAGAGATGCGTCATAATATTGAAGAAGGATGGTGGGAACACCAACTCGAAGCTGACAAGACATTGGGCCACATCATTCTATAACCATGGTAGATCTTCTGGATTGATTACCTTCTGGGAAATTGCATTGAGAAATGCACATAGCTTCACAATCGGTACTCGAACATTTTCTGGTAGAATCCCCCTCAATGCAATCGGAAGCAATTGCGTCATAAGCACGTGGCAGTCATGAGACTTTAGGTTTTGGAATTTTTTCTCTACCATATTTATTATTCCCTTTATATTCGACGAGAATCCAGATGGGACCTTGATACTTCTCAGGCATTCAAAAAAGATTTCCTTCTCTTCTTTGGTAAGAGCATAGCTTGTAGGACCCTTAAAATCCTCTGGATGCATGCCGTCTCTTCTTTTCATACGGTGCTGATCCTCACGTGCGTCTGGTGTATCTTTTGTCTTTCCATACAAGCCCAAGAAGCCTAGTAGGTTTACGCAAAGATTCTTTGTCACGTGCATCACGGCGATTGCAGAGCGGACCTCTAGGAATTTCCAATACTCAAGCTCCCAAAATATAGATTTCTTCTTCCACATGGGTGCGTGTCCGCTAGCGTCATTCAGAACAGACAGACTGCCAGGACCCTTTCCAAAGATTACTTTTAAATCTTTAACCATATCAAATATATCATCACTAGTATGGCATTTAGGCTTGCCCCGGACTTCTGCCTCACCGTTGAAATGCTTGCCTTTTTTCTTTAATTGATGTTTGGGTGAAAGAAATCAATGATGCCCCAGATACACCACCTTCTTACTTTTATCCAAATATATACTATCGATCTCACCTAAACAGTGCGTGCATGCATTGTATCCCTTGTTTGTCTGTCTTGAAAGGTTACTAAGAGCAGGTGACGAGGTTCTAACCCAGCAAATGTCCATGTTTAGGGCTTTCGATTCATGGAGAGAGCGTGGGCGCTTGGCGGATTCAACGGCTTCAGACAGAAACAGGGGTACACACGAATTTACCCAGGTTCGGCCCCCTGGAGGGTAAAGACCTACATCCTGCTTATCTGATCTTGTATTGCTTGTATAATTGGGATCTGGCTATGGTCGAAAAAGAGATGGTGTGTGCTAGCCTATGCGTGGGATCTATGCGAGATCAGGTGTCTATGCGAGATTATCTTTCTAGCGGACGCCCTTGGTGGCTTTATATATGCACTCAGTTAGGGTTTACAAGTAATCTTTGCCTTCTACTCCAAGTCAAAGTGCTGGGCCTTGCGGGCTTCATGTATCCTTTGAGCGGGCTTCTTTCTTGGTCGATAGCGGGTATGCTAAAGGTGAGGACCCGAGGGGTCGTTCCCTCGTCACTAGCCCCCGAGTGTCTAGACGATTCGTAGAATTGGGTAGAGACTCAAATCTTGCCTTGAAGTCGTAGTCTTGCATGTCGCGTGTGAGGTCACCAAATGAAGTTCTTGCATGTCGCGGTCGATGGAGTCACACGGTAGCTGAATCATTGTGATGATGTTGTCGAATGCTTGTTGTAGGCGATGTCGTTGTCGAGCCCCTGAGCGTGGGTCGAATCATTCTACGACGAAGCCCCCGAGCATGGGTCGAATCTTTTTAAGGCAAAGCCCACGAGCATATTGGTAACACCGGGTACAAAAGAGTGCTCGCGGGCTTCGCCTTAAAAAGATTCGACCGATGCTCGGGGGCTTCGCCATAGAATGATTCGACCCACGCTCGGGGGCTCGACAACGACATCGCCTACAACAAGCATTCGACAACATCATCACAACGATTCAGCTATCGTGTGACTCCATCGACCGCGACATGCAAGAACTTCATTTGGTGACCTCACACGCGACATGCAAGACTATGACTTTAAGGAAAGATTTGAGTCTCTACCCGATTCTACGAATCGACTAGACACTCAGGGGCTAGTGACAAGGGAACGACCCCTCGGGTCCTCACCTTTAGCATACCCGCTATTGACCAAGAAAGAAGCCCGCTCGAAGGATACACGAAGCCCGCAAGGCCCAGCACTTCGACTTGGAGTAGAAGGCAAAGATTACTTGTAAACCCTAACTGGCTGCTGCTTGGTGTTTTGCTGGCGCGTAGTTGACGTGGGAAAATGTGGTTCAATCCCCGGCAACGGCGCCAGAAAACCTGTTGATGGCACGGTGATGA
This sequence comes from Dactylis glomerata, assembly GCA_007115705.1. Classification (NCBI taxonomy): domain Eukaryota; kingdom Viridiplantae; phylum Streptophyta; class Magnoliopsida; order Poales; family Poaceae; genus Dactylis; species Dactylis glomerata. Next base: position 4,202,641 of record QXEO01000220.1, read on the forward strand.
TGGTGTGAAAGCTTCTTCTTCAATACACAGCAACGGCGACAGAAAACTTCTGGAGCCAAGTTGACGTGGGAATATGTAGTAAAATGACCGGCCAGTCGGAAACCCCAAGAGAAGGTTTGATGAATATAGCAGCAAGTTTTGCCTCAGTTATGAAACCAAGGTTATAAATCCAGTAGGAGGATGAATACGACTGAAGGTGATGCCCGCTAGCTTCGCGACAGCTTCGGACAATTTATAGGGTGCCTCGTCCAAGCTTTGCTTTGCGAGCGGCAACGTGGAACCTGCACACAACACAACCAAATACTTTGTTCCCAACTTACGATGAGGTTGTCAATCTCACCGATTTGCTTGAAACAAAGGTATGAGCGTATCGAGTGGAAAGTGATAGTAGTATGCGAGTAAAGTAAACAGTGCGAGTAAAGTAAACAGGTGATAGCAATATAAAGTAAATAGGACCGGGGTCCACAGTTCACTAGCGGTGTCTCTCCATAAGATAAAATAACACATGCTGGGTAAACAAATTACAGTTGGGCAATTGATAGAATAAAGACAATGTGCATATGTCGAGAGGTTCACTATGAGATTTACTCTGGGCATTACAACAAGATACATAGACCGCCATCCAACTGCATCTATGACTACTAATCCACTTGTGGCGAATCAATCCGAGAACTCCACAAGTATTAAGTTGCGAACAACAGATAATTGCATTAAGCAAAGTGTGTAATGTAAACAAAGCATATGCCCTTGAGCATATGAATGTTGTTTTCCCCCTAGTAGCAACAGCACATCTACCACTCCCCCAGATTAAATAGAGGCATGAACCCACTATCGAGCATAAATACCCCCTTTTGGAGTCACTAGCAACTACTCGACCAAGATAGCTACTAACAACGAAGAGCATGCAAGATCATAAACAACATAGAGATAACATACGATAATATTCAGTACATCAACTCAATCATAACACCAATATTCATCGGATCCCAACAAACACAACATGTACAATTACATAACGGTGATCTCGATCATGTTAGGCAGCTCACGACATCTAAACATGAAGCACATGGTGGAGAAGACAACCAACTAGCTACTGCTATCGACCCATAGTCCAAGGTAGACTACTCACTCATCGCGCCGGAGGCAAGCATGGCGATGAAGAAGACCTCCGGTGGCGATTCCCCTCTCCGGCAGGGTGCCGGGAAGAGCTTCTGGACCCTCCCGATCTTCGGGTCGACGGCGGCGGCAGATCGCCATGTGTTCCGGAAAAGTGATTGGGTCTTTAGGTTTTCCCGTCGGCGGCAAAGAGGCGGCATCAGAAGTGGGCCAGGTGGGGCTCACCACAGGGGGGCGCGGGCCAGCCCTAGGCCGCGCCCCCTGGTGGTGTGGCCCACCAGTGGCTCCTCTCCGTCTCCTCTTCGGTCTTCTGGAAGCTCCGTGAAATATCTGGATGTCTGGCTTTGGTTTCGTCCAATTCCGAGAATATTTCCTGTGTAACTTTTCTGAAACACAAAAATAGCAGAAAACAGTGAACTGGCACTGTGGCATCTTGTTAATAGGTTAGTTCCGGAAAATGCATAAAAATGCCACGAAGTGTAACGAAACACTAAGCAAATGGTGTGAAAACAAGCATGGAGCATCAAAAATTATGGATACGTTGGAGACATATCAGCATCCCCAAGCTTAACTCCTACTCGTCCTCGAGTAGGTAAGTGATAATAAAAGAAATAATTTTTGAGGTGACATGCACCTACACAATCTTGATCATATATGTAAGCGTTGTGCGCTGGGATCAAAAGAATTTAAAACATGGGCATGAAAGATATAATCTTGATAGAAGAAACTTAGCAACCATGTTATAACATGCAAATGAACACAAACAAAAGATCGTGAAAATGAAATAATGAAAGTCAAATGTGTGTTCAAATCATAAGGAAAAACATACAAATGGTTTTCAGCTTGTTCTTCATGGAGTAGCAAAACATAAATGCATAGGACACCTTCAAGTTTAAGAGGGCGACTAGATACAAATAATTTAAGAACAAGTGAAACCAACAATATGAATCAATCAATGAAAACTTTGGGACAATGCACATTATACTCAGAATGACAACTATGCTCTCTTAATGGTGCATAAAGATAGAAGGTGGTGACTCAACATAAAAGTAAAAGAAAGGCCCTTCGCGGAGGAAAGCAGTGATTGCAAGTTTTATACACCTTCAAAAATTATGGTACTTACCGGCTTTGAGCTCTCATTGCCCCCATCATAAGCATCTTGAATGGTTAAAGTTAATGCGAGTACACTTATGCTGCATATGCTTGACAAATCATAAGTTGAAAACCTCGTGTCCCATGAAATACGAATACCCAAACCTCATGCTACTTTACTTAGAGTCCCAAGCAAGCTCTTGTCATTGTAAGTATACACGTAACATCGAGAACCGCCAACGGGGTACCTCCGTACCCGATGACATGGAACAAGCCCACATCAAAATGACAGGACAAACAGACAATGAACACCTTGGCATCTCTTTTATTTACCATTGGTATAGCTTTTTATTTTAAGATGCGTCGTCGAATGTTCACTATGGGCATGTTGTAAATTTCCACCATGAATTATGCATGGCTTAGATTAGCGGCCCAGGCGTTTCTCTAACATGTATACAAACTCCATGATCCCGCAAGATTCCCAATTCATTTCACACCGCGAGTATCCATAAACAGAAGATCACGATATCAACTCAAATGAAAGATAGTGCAATGTTGAAAGCTTGCCCCATGACGGCATGGCTGGGCTAATTCCCAACTTACAACTTGCAAGCATAACAACTCAGCATAAGAGAGCCACAATGTCAAAATTTTAAAATAAGAAAAGTAAAGTGTGCCATCCAGTTCGTGAGAGCTTTACTGGCCAATTTTTGCATAACACCAAAAAGAGTTTAATTTGAAGGATAGATAAAAGCAAGTCAAATGTACTTTGGAATAGCAAATTGCTAATAGGTATATATGGTGGACACTTTGGCAAACTTGGTTTTCAGGAGTTGGATGCACGAGTAGAGCTCATACTCAGTACAAAACGAGGGCTAGCAAAAAACTGGGAGCGACCAACTAAGAGAGCAATAACGGCCATAATCATGCATAGCGACAAAGCGACATTAAAAGAAGCATAAGATGGCATCAAAAGACAAAAACTAAATGATCATAGAGGCATTGGCGACTTTGTATGAATCAAACATGTGTGAGCATGCACCAAGTCAACCCAAATAAAGCATCAAAGGAGAAAACCAAAATAATGCTTCCAAATAATAAAAACAACGCATGATTTTTTCAAAGGCTCATTAAGCAATCTCAGTCATTTGAGACAAGTCATGCTACAGCAAAACCACTAAGCATACTATCAAAAAGACATCAAGCACAACATGCAAAAGCGTAGGCCGCAGTCTACACAAGCTCCTTCTTGTACCACTTTTTTGCATAAATCTTTTTCTCTTTTCCAACACCATTCAAACTTTTTTATAAACAAATCTTTTGATGAAAACCAACATGGACCAGAGGTCAAAACACACCTTGATGAAAAGATATAACAATATCTGAACACAAATCAAAGCGAAAAATGAAAGCTAAACGCAGTTCTAGAAAAAGAGAACACTCGTTAAAATGGTAAGAGTGAAAAACGGAGTGTTCTTGGCAAATGAAAAGCAAGTCAACTTCTCCAAAAGGAATTTGTTGGGGTCCAACCATTTATTGCAACAAACAAAACTAAACAAAACTGAAAGCTAAAAACAACTGACGCTGCAAGAAAAATGCATAATGCATGAAGCAATAAAAATATAGCGCGTTGAAAGGTGACCTGATTTTTGTCGATGAAGAAGGGGTGCCTCGGGGGCATCCCCAAGCTTTGACGCTTGTACTTCTTGGATATTTCTTGGGGTGACATGGGAATCCCCAAGCTTGAGCTTTTGTCCATCTTCAACTCATCTCATCATTCTCCAATCCCTACACTTGAAAACTTCCTTCATACAAAACTAAACACAAATCTATTAGCAACATTAGTGTAAGCATAACATTGAATCAACCCCTTTTGCTTCAGATTTCAAATCAAAACCACCACATATAAAGTATATACTACTGTAGTAACTTCCCCAAAAAGCTCCGTGATCAAAAGAACTCAAAAAGAAAGTGATAAAGCGGCAAACACAAATATTGATAGAAATCTGTCAAAACAGAACAGCTGACAAAGGGAGAATTTTTAGAGGGTTTTCTGTTGCTCAAATAAAAAAGTGTTCAACTAATGAAAGTTTGCATATAAACTGGGTCATATTCACAAGAAATCGCAGGTCCAAAAGATATACTGAGAATTTTCAAGAATTTTTACGGTGCAGCACCGAAAACAGTTTCAGGACAGCAACATCCCCAAATCTTACCTCACTCAAATTAGAGGCTTCTCTTGGCACAAAAACGAAATAAAAAGGATAAGTAGAGGTCATTACAGTAGTAATAACTTCCAAGACTCAAATAAAAGAATAAGAACTGGATGTAAAAACATTGGGTTATCTCCCAAGAGTGCTTTTCTTTAACGCCTTTGAGCTAGGCGCAGAAAATGCGAATCAAGTAATATCAAGCGATGAAGTGCTAGGGTCAGCGGGTGCCTTACGTCTTCCTTTCTTACCTTTGCTCTTAACTCTAGGAAAGACGTGACTATTGCAAGGTGGAGAGATGAATCTTATATTGCATTTTCCCACATCAATAACGGCGCCCAGGAGCTTCAGTAGAGACCTTCCAAGTGTGATTTATCCTTTTCCTACACATTAAATAAAAAGATAATCAGTAGATACCATTCTTCCTAGGACTTTTGTATAAATTCCTTCAGCTACTCCAATGGGAAATATAGTGGCATTATTAGTAAGAAAAATTTCTTCTCCCCCATCAGAAAGTTTCCAAAGACTCAAAGATTCATAAACATCCTTTGGCATAAGACAAAATTCAGACATAATATCACAACGAGCATGAAAAGTTTCACCATTAATGGTGATTTTACCGTAGGGTACCAACTCAAATGTTCGGCATTTGCTGGCACATAATCAAAATGCTGGCGCAAAGTATTGTAGCAAGTATTCAAACTAGCAGTGCGAGTCTCAAGAGTATTAAGTCTATTAAAAATGCACACAAGAGAGGAATCAAAATAGGTTGCCATGCTATAAATTGTAATCAACTTTTTTTATAATATTGAAGGCTTGATTTCCATCACAATGAAGGAAATCTCCTTCTGCAGTAGCATCCAAAGCATATCTATAATGAAGAGCAAGCCCAAAGTAAAAGCAACTAAGAAGCAAACTCAAAGTCATTTTTGGTTCAGTTTTTCCATGCCAATCATAAATTCTAGACCAAGCTTCTTTAAAACTTTCCTCCTCTTTTTGTTTGAAAGTGAAAAATCATATCCTCGGGCGACAAAGTAGTAGCAACTGAACTAGACATAATAAACAACTACAAAGGATACTAATTTTTTTGGGTTTTTGATAAAACGATGCAAGTAAAAATAAAGTAAAGCAGAACTTAAAACAAAGTAAAGGATGTGCGTGCGAAACTCCCCTTGCAGAAGTCTTCTTTTTCCTCCCCAGCAACGGTGCCAGAAAACTTGCTTGGCATTTTGCTGGCGCGTAGTTGACATGGGAAAATGTGGTTCAATCCCCGGCAATGGCGCCAGAAAACTTGTTGATGGCGCGATGATGATGGTGTGATAGCTTCTTCTTCAATACACGGCAACGGCGACAGAAAACTTCTGGAGCCAAGTTGACGTGGGAATATGTAGTAAAATGACCGGCCAGTTGGAAACCCCAAGAGAAGGTTTGATGAATATAGCAGCAAGTTTTCCCTGAGTTATGAAACCAAGGTTATCAATCCAGTAGGAGGATGAATACGATTGAAGGTGATGCCCGCTAGCTTCGCAACAGCTTCAGACAATTTATAGGGCGCCTCGTCCAAGCTTTGCTTTGCGAGCGGCAACATGGAACCTATACACAACACAACAAAATACTTTGTTCCCAACTTACGATGAGGTTATCAATCTCACCGGTTTGCTTAAAACAAAGGTATGAGCGTATCGAGTGGAAAGTGATAGTAGTATGCGAGTAAAGTAAACAGTGCGAGTAAAGTAACAGGTGATAGCAATATAAAGTAAAGAGGACCGGGGTCCATAGTTCACTAGCGGTGTCTCTCCATAAGATAAAATAACACATGCTGGGTAAACAAATTACAGTTGGGCAATTGATAGAATAAAGACAACGTGCATATGTCGAGAGGATTACTATGAGATTTACTCTGCGCATTACAACAAGATACATAGACCGCCATCCAACTGCATCTATGACTAATAATCCACTTGTGGTGAATCAATCCGAGAACTCCACAAGTATTAAGTTGCGAACAACAGATAATTGCATTAATCAAAGTGTGTAATGTAAACAAATCATATGCCCTTGAGCATATGAAAGTTGTTTTCCCCCTAGTAGCAACAGCACATCTACAACCTTAGAGGTTTCTGTCACTCCCCCAGATTAAATAGAGGCATGAACCCACTATCGAGCATAAATACCCCCTCTTGGAGTCACTAGAAACTACTCGGCCAAGATAGCTACTAACAACGGAGAGCATGCAAGATCATTAACAACATAGAGATAACATAAGATAATATTCAGTACATCAACTCAATCATAACACCAATATTCATCAGATCCCAACAAACACAATATGTAGAATTACATAACGGTGATCTTGATCATGTAAGGCAGCTCACGAGATCTAAACATGAAGCACATGGTGGAGAAGACAACCAACTAGCTACTGCTATGGACCCATAGTCCTAGGTAGACTACTCACTCATCGTGCCAGAGGCAAGCATGGCGATGAAGAAGACCTCCGGTGGCGATTCCCCCCTCCGGCAGGGTGCCGGGAAGAGCTTCTGGACCCTCCCGATCTTCGGGTCGACGGCGGCGGCGGATCGCGATATGTTCTGGAAAAGTCATCGAATCTTTAGGTTTTTCCCATCGGGGGGTCTTTATAGGCGAAGAGGCGGCGTCAGAAGTGGGCCAGGTGGGGCTTGCTGGCGCGTGGGTGACGGCACCAGAAGATTCCTTGTGCGCGGTGAATGACCAGCCAGTTGGGAACCCCAAGAGGAAGGTATGATGAATATAGCAGCTAGTTTTCCCTCACTTAAGAAACCAAGGTTTGTCGATCAGGAGAAGAGCAGACAATAACGACTGAAGGTGATGCTTGCTAGTTTGCGACAGCTTCGGACAATTTATATATGGCGCCTCGTCCAAGCTTTGCTTGCTAGCTGCAACGCGGAACCTGCACACAACACAACCAATTACTTTGTTCCCAACTTGCGATGAGGTTGTCAATCTCACCGGTTTGCTTGAAACAAAGGTTATGAGCGTATCGAGTGGAAAACAGTAGAAGTATGCGAGTAAAGTAAACAGTGCGAGTAAAGTAAACATGTGATAGCAATATGATGGAAATAGGACCGGGGCCCACAGTTCACTAGTGGTGTCTCTCCATAAGATAAATAACACATGCTGGGTAAACAAATTACAGTTGGGCAATTGATAGAAGAAAGATAAACGTGATATGTCAAGAAGATCACTATGAGATTTACTCTGGGCATTACAACAAAATACATAGACCGCCATCCAACTGCATCTATGACTAATAATCCACTTGTGGTGAATCAATCCGAGAACTCCACAAGTATTAAGTTGCGAACAACAGATAATTACATTAAGCAAAGTGTGTAATGTAAACAAAGCTTATGCCCTTGAGCATATGAATGATGTTTTCTCCCTAGTAGCAATAGCACATCTACAACCTTAGAGGTTTCTGTCACTCCCCCAGGTTAAATAGAGGCATGAACCCACTATCGAGCATAAATACCCCCTCTTGGAGTCACTAGCAACTACTCGGCCAAGATAGCTACTAACAACGGAGAGCATGCAAGATCATAAACAACATAGAGATAACAAAAGATATAATTCAGTACAGCAACTCAATCATAACACCAATATTCATCGGATCCCAACAAACCAAACATGTAGAATTACATAACGGTGATCTCAATCATGTAGGGCAGCTCATGAGATCTAAACATGAAGCACATGGTGGAGAAGACAACCATCTAGCTACTGCTATGGACCCATAGTCCAAGGTAGACTACTCACTCATCGCGCCGGAGGCAAGCATGGCGATGAAGAAGACCTCCGGTGGCGATTCCCCTCTCCGGCAGGGTGCCGAGAAGAGCTTCTGGACCCTCCCGATCTTCGGGTCGACGGCGGCGGCGGATCGCGATTTGTTCTGGAAAAGTGATCGGGTACTTAGGTTTTTTCCGTCGGGGGGGTCTTTATAGGCGAAAGGGCGATGTCAGAGGTGGAGCCAGGTGGCCTCACGCCTGGCTGGCGCGGTCCAGGCCCTGGCCGCGCCGGCCTGGCGTGTGGGGCCCCTGTGGTTCCCCTCCTACTCTCCTTCGGATCTCTGGAAGCTCCCGGACAAAATAAGACTTCAGGAACTTGTTTCGTCCAATTCCGAGAATATTTCCTGTGTATCACTTCTGAAACACAAAAATAGCAGAAAACAGGGAACTGGCACTGTGGCGACTTGTTAGTAGGTTAGTTCTGGAAAATGCATAAAAGTGCCACGAAGTGTAACGAAACAGTAGGCAAATGGTGTAAAAACAAGCATGGAGCATCAAAAATTATAGATACGTTGGAGACGTATCAAGCATCCCCAAGCTTAACTCTGCTCGTCCTCGAGTAGGTAAGTGATAACAAAAGAATAATTTTTGAGGTGACATGCACCTACACAATCTTGATCATATATGTAAGCATTTGTGAGCTGGGATCATAAGAACTTAAAACATGGGCATGAAAGATATAATCTTGACAATATGAACTTAGCAACCATGTTGTAAACATGCAAATGAACACAAACAAAAGATCATGAAAATGAAACAATGAAAGCCAAACGTGTGTTCAAATAATAAGGAAAAACATACAAATGGTTTTCAGCTTGTCCTTCAAAGAGAGCAAAACATAAATGCATAGGACACCTTCAAGTTTAAGAGGGCAACTGGATACAAATAATTTGAGAACAAGTGAAACCAACAATATGAATCAATCAATGAAAACTTTGGGACAATGCACATTATACTAGGAATGACAACTATGCTCTCTTAATGGTGCATAAAGGTAGAAGGTGGTGACTCAACATAAAAGTAGAAGAAAGGCCCTTCGCAGAGGGAAGCAGTGATTGCAAGTTTTATAACCTTCAAAAATTATGGTACTTACCGGCTTTGAGCTCTCATTGCCCCCATCATAAGCATCTTGAATGGTTAAAGTTAATGCGAGAACAATTATGATGCATATGCTTGAGAAATCATAAGTTCAAAATCTCGTGTCCCGTGAATACGAGTACCCAAACCTCATGCTACTTTACTTAGAGTCCCAAGCAAGGCTCTTGTCATTGTAAGTATATGCATATCATTGAGAACCGCCAATGGGGTACCTCCGTGCCCGATGACATGGAACAAGCCCACATCAAAATGACAGGACAAGCAGACAATGAACACCTCGACATCTCTTTTATTTGCCATTTGTTTAGCTTTTTATTGTGAGATGCGTCCTCGAATGTTCACCATGGGTATGCTGCAAATTTCCACCATGAATTATGCATGGCTTAGATTAGCGGCCCGGCATTTCCCTAACACATATACAAACTCCATGATCCCCACAAGATTGCCAATTCATTTCACACCGCGGGCATCCATAAACAAAAGATCACGATATCAACTCAAATAAGAAGTGCAATGTTGAAAGCTTGCCCATGACTGCATGGCTGGGCTAGTCTCCAACTTACAACTTGCAAGCATAACAACTCAACATAAGAGACCACAATGTCAAATTTTTAAGAACAAGAAAAAGTAAAGTGTGCCTTCCGGTTCGTGAGAGCTTTACTGACCGAATTTCGCATAACACTGGTAAGAGTTTAATTTGAAGAGAAAATAAAAGCAAGTCAAATTTACTTGGAATAGCAAATTGCTAGTAGGTATGTATGGTGGACACTTTGGAAAACTTTGGCTTTTAGGAGTTGGATGCACGAGTAGAGCTCATACTCAGTACAAGGCGAGGGCTAGCAAAAGACTGGGAGCGATCAACTCAGAGAGCAATAATGGCCATAATCATGCAAAGCGACAAAGCGACATTAAAAGAAGCATAAGATGGCATCAAAAGTCAAAAACTCAATGATCATAGAGGCTATTGGCGACTTTGTAAGAGTCTAACATGTGTGAGCATGCGCGAAGTCAACCCAAATAAAGCATCAAGGAGAAAACCAAAATAATGCTTCCAAATAATAAAAACAACGCATGATTTTTTCAAAGGCTCATTAAGCAATCTCAGTCATTTGAGACAAGTCATGCTACAGCAAAACCACTAAGCATACTATCAAAAAGACATCAAGCATGACATGAAAAAGCCTAAGCCACAGTCTACACAAGCTCCTTCTTGTACCACTATTTTGCATAAAGCTTTTTCTCTTTTCCAACACCATTTGAAATTTTTATAAACACCTCTTTTGATGAAAACAAATAAATATCAGAGGCAAAAATACACCTTGATGAAAAGATATGACAAGGTCTGAACGCAAATCAAGGCGAAAACGAAAACCAAAAGCAGTAGCGGAAAAAGAAGAACACCCGGTGAAATTGTAAGAATGAAAAACGGAGTGTTCTTTGCAAATGAAAACGAGTACATCTCCTCCAAAGGAAATTTGTTGGGGTCCAAGCATTTATTGCAGAAAACAAAACTAAACTAACTAAGAAAACTAAAACAACTAACGCTCCAAGAAAAACACATAGTGCATGAAGCAATAAAAATATAATGTCTTGAAAGGTGACCTGATTTTTGCCGATGAAGAAGGGGTGCCTCGGGGGCATCCCCAAGCTTTGACACTTGTACTTCTTGGATATTTCTTGGGGTGATGCATGGGCATCCCCAATCTTGAGCTTTTGTCCATTCTTCAACTCATCTCATCATTCTCCAATCCCTACACTTGAAAACTTCCTTCATACAAAACTAAACACAAATCTATTAGCAACATTAGTGTAGCATAACATATAATCAACCTCTTTTTGCTTCAGGTTTCAACTCAAAACCACCACATATATAGCACATACTACTGTAGCAACTTCCCCAAAAGTTCCATGATCAAAAGAACTCAAAAGAAAGCGATAAAGCGGCAAACACAAATATTGGCAGAAATCTGTCAAAACAGAACAGCTGACAAAGGTCGAATTTTTGAGGGGCTTTTTGTTGCTCAAATAAAAAGTGTTAAACTAACGAAAGTTTGGATATAACCTGGGGCATATGCACAAGAAATCGCAGGTCCAAAATATATAGAGAGAATTTATACGAATTTTTACGGTGCAGCACCGAAAACAGTTTCAGGACAGCAACATCCCCAAATCTTTACCTCACTCGAATTAGAGGCTTCTCTTGGCACAAAAACGAAATAAACAAGATAAGGAGTGGTCATTACAGTAGTAATGACTTCCAAGACTCAAATAAAAGAAAAAGTACTAAAAATAAAACATTGGGTTATCTCCCAAGAGTGCTTTTCTTTAACGCCTTTGAGCTAGGCGCAGAAAATTGCGAATCAAGTAACATCAGAAGGAGCATTAAGATCAACTGCAGAAGTCTTGTCAATAAGGCATTGTATTTCATCCACATAAGTTTTAGAAGACCCTTTGTGATCACGCCTTGGTTCACTCAAATCACAAAAAAGTTTTTTGGGACAGATCCAATCAAAATTATTTTCGAAAGCTTCACATAATCCCAAGAGCTTGCTAGGTATAGGTATTTCGGCTCCTTCATCATTAGTACTAATAACCTTTATAGGTGAACCGAGTTTATTAAAACGTTTAAGAACTTTTCTAGCTTCAATAACGATATCTTTAAATTCTAAGCGCAAAGCTTCCAAAATAAAAGCTTTCTTTTCAGGATCTTCAATTTCATGAAGCTTAAGGAACATGTATTGCATAAAAGGATTAAGGCTAGCAAACCTAGTTTCCAACATGTGAATCAAATAAGCAGAAGCAACTTCAATACTAGGAGCTAGCTCAACCAAAGATTTTTCCTCAACTTCCTTATGCATACTAATGTGATTAAAGAACTCCTCAATGTTACTTTTTCCAATAATAGAACCACTACCTACTGAGAGGTCCTCCAGAACGTACTTAGGGAACAGCATGATGAACTAAAAGTAAAGAAATAACAACTATCAAGGATTCTAATTTTTTTGGGTTTTTGATATAAAACGATGCAGGTAAAATAAATAAAGTAAAGCAAAACAATAACAAAGTAAAGGATGTGTGTGCGAAAAACTCCCCTTGCAGAAGTCTTCCACTCTTCCCCGGCAACGGCGCCAGAAAAAGAGCTGCTGGCGCGTGGGTGACGGCACCAGATGATTCCTTGTGCGTGGTGAATGACCAGCCAGTTGGGAACCCCAAGAGGAAGGTATGATGAATATAGCAGCTAGTTTTCCCTCAGTTAAGAAACCAAGGTTTGTCGATCAGGAGAAGAGCAGACAATAACGACTGAAGGTGATGCTTGCTAGTTTGCGACAGCTTCGGACAATTTATATATGGCGCCTCGTCCAAGCTTTGCTTGCTAGCTGCAATGCAGAACCTGCACACAACACAACCAAGTACTTTGTTCCCAACTTGCGATGAGGTTGTCAATCTCACCGGTTTGCTTGAAACAAAGGTTATGAGCGTATCGAGTGGAAAATAGTAGAAGTATGCGAGTAAAGTAAACAGTGCGAGTAAAGTAAACAGGTGATAGCAATATGATGGAAATAGGACCGGGGTCCACAGTTCACTAGTGGTGTCTCTCCATAAGATAAATAACACATGCTGGGAAACCAAATTACAGTTGGGCAATTGATAGAATAAAGATAAACATGATATGTCAAGAAGATCACTATGAGATTTACTCTGGGCATTACAACAAAATACATAGACCGCCATCCAACTGCATCTATGACTAATAATCCACTTGTGGCGAATCAATCCGAGAACTCCACAAGTATTAAGTTGCGAACAACAGATAATTGCATTAAGCAAAGTGTGTAATGTAAACAAAGCATATGCCCTTGAGCATATGAATGTTGTTTTCTCCCTAGTAGCAACATCACATCTACAACCTTAGAGGTTTCTGTCACTCCCCTAGGTTAAATAGAGGCATGAACCCACTATCGAGCATAAATACCCCCTCTTGGAGTCACTAGCAACTACTCGGCCAAGATAGCTACTAACAACGGAGAGCATGCAAGATCATAAACAACATAGAGATAACAAAAGATATAATTCAGTACATCAACTCAATCATAACACCAATATTCATCGGATCCCAACAAACCAAACATGTAGAATTACATAACGGTGATCTCAATCATGTAGGGCAGCTCATGAGATCTAAACATGAAGCACATGGTGGAGAAGACAACCATCTAGCTACTGCTATGGACCCATAGTCCAAGGTAGACTACTCACTCATCACTCCGGAGGCAAGCATGGCGATGAAGAAGATCTCCGGTGGTGATTCCCCTCTCCGGCAGGGTGCCGGGAAGAGCTTCTGGACCCTCCCGATCTTCGGGTCGACGACGGCGGCGGATCACGATTTGTTCTGGAAAAGTGATCGGGTACTTAGGTTTTTTCCGTCGGGGGGTCTTTATAGGCGAAGGGGCGATGTCAGAGGTGGAGCCAGGTGGCCTCACGCCTGGCTGGCGCGGCCCAGGCCCTGGCCGCGCCGGCCTGGCGTGTGGGGCCCCTGTGGCTCCCCTCCTACTCTCCTTCGGATCTCTAGAAGCTCCCGGACAAAATAAGACTTCAGGAACTTGTTTCATCCAATTCCGAGAATATTTCCTATGTATCACTTCTGAAACACAAAAATAGCAGAAAACAGGGAACTGGCACTGTGGCGACTTGTTAGTAGGTTAGTTCCGGAAAATGCATAAAAGTGCCACGAAGTGTAACGAAACAGTAGGCAAATGGTGTAAAAACAAGCATGGAGCATCAAAAATTATAGATACGTTGGAGATGTATCAAGCATCCCCAAGCTTAACTCCTGCTCGTCCTCGAGTAGGTAAGTGATAACAAAAGAATAATTTTTGATGTGACATGCACCTACACAATCTTGATCATATATGTAAGCATTTGTGAGCTGGGATCATAAGAACTTAAAACATGGGCATGAAAGATATAATCTTGACAATATGAACTTAGCAACCATGTTGTAAACATGCAAATGAACACAAACAAAAGATCATGAAAATGAAACAATGAAAGCCAAACGTGTGTTCAAATCATAAGGAAAAACATACAAATGGTTTTCAGCTTGTCCTTCAAAGAGAGCAAAACATAAATGCATAGGACACCTTCAAGTTTAAGAGGGCGACTGGATAAAAATAATTTGAGAACAAGTGAAACCAACAATATGAATCAATCAATGAAAACTTTGGGACAATGCACATTATACTAAGAATGGCAACTATGCTCTCTTAATGGTGCATAAAGGTAGAAGGTGGTGACTCAACATAAAAGTAGAAGAAAGGCCCTTCGCAGAGGGAAGCAGTGATTGGAAGTTTTATAACCTTCAAAAATTATGGTACTTACCGGCTTTGAGCTCTCATTGCCCCCATCATAAGCATCTTGAATGGTTAAAGTTAATGCGAGAACAATTATGATGCATATGCTTGACAAATCATAAGTTGAAAACCTCGTGTCCCGTGAATACGAGTACCCAAACCTCATGCTACTTTACTTAGAGTCCCAAGCAAGGCTCTTGCCATTGTAAGTATATGCATATCATTGAGAACCACCAATGGGGTACCTCCGTGCCCGATGACATGGAACAAGCCCACATCAAAATGACAGGACAAGCAGACAATGAACACCTCGACATCTCTTTTATTTGCCATTTGTTTAGCATTTTATTGTGAGATGCGTCCTCGAATGTTCACCATGGGTATGCTGCAAATTTCCACCATGAATTATGCATGGCTTAGATTAGGGGCCCAGAATTTCCCTAACATATATACAAAGTCCATGATCCCAACAAGATTCCCAATTCATTTCACACCACGAGCATCCATAAACAAAAGATCATGATATCAACTCAAATAAGAAGTGCAATGTTGAAAGCTTGCCCATGACTGCATGGCTGGGCTAGTCTCCAACTTACAACTTGCAAGCATAACAACTCAACATAAGAGACCACAATGTCAAATTTTTAAGAACAGGAAAAAGTAAAGTGTGCCTTCCGGTTCGTGAGAGCTTTACTGACCGAATTTCGCATAACACTGGTAAGAGTTTAATTTGAAGAGAAAATAAAAGCAAGTCAAATTTACTTGGAATAGCAAATTGCTAGTAGGTATGTATGGTGGACACTTTGGAAAACTTTGGCTTTTAGGAGTTGGATGCACGAGTAGAGCTCATACTCAGTACAAGGCGAGGGCTAGCAAAAGACTGGGAGCGACCAACTAAGAGAGCAATAATGGCCATAATCATGCAAAGCAACAAAGCGACATTAAAAGAAGCATAAGATGGCATCAAAAGTCAAAAACTAAATGATCATAGAGGCTATTGGCGACTTTGTAAGAGTCTAACATGTGTGAGCATGCGCCAAGTCAACCCAAATAAAGCATCAAGGAGAAAACCAAAATAATGCTTTCAAATAATAAAAACAACGCATGATTTTTTCAAAGGCTCATTAAGCAATCTCAGTCATTTGAGATAAGTCATGCTACAGAAAAACCACTAAGCATACTATAAAAAATACATCAAGCATGACATGAAAAAGCCTAAGCCACAGTCTACACAAGCTCCTTCTTGTACCACTATTTTGCATAAAGCTTTTTCTCTTTTCCAACACCATTTGAAATTTTTATAAACACCTCTTTTGATGAAAACCAATAAATATCAGAGGCAAAAATACACCTTGATGAAAAGATATGACAAGGTCTGAACGCAAATCAAGGCGAAAACGAAAACCAAAAGCAGTAGCAGAAAAAGAAGAACACCCGGTGAAATTGTAAGAATGAAAAACGGAGTGTTCTTTGCAAATGAAAACGAGTACATCTCCTCCAAAGGAAATTTGTTGGGTTCCAACCATTTATTGCAGCAAACAAAACTAAACTAACTAAGAAAACTAAAACAACTGACGCTCCAAGAAAAACACATAGTGCATGAAGCAATAAAAATATAATGTCTTGAAAGGTGACCTGATTTTTGCCGATGAAGAAGGGGTGCCTCGGGGGCATCCCCAAGCTTTGACGCTTGTACTTCTTGGATATTTCTTGGGGTGATGCATGGGCATCCCCAAGCTTGAGCTTTTGTCCATTCTTCAACTCATCTCATCATTCTCCAATCCCTACACTTGAAAACTTCCTTCATACAAAACTAAACACAAATCTATTAGCAACATTAGTGTAGCATAACATATAATCAACCTCTTTTGCTTCAGGTTTCAACTCAAAACCACCACATATATAGCACATACTACTGTAGCAACTTCCCCAAAAGTTGCATGATCAAAATAACTCAAAAGAAAGCGATAAAGCGGCAAACACAAATATTGGCAGAAATCTGTCAAAACAGAACATCTGACAAAGGTCGAATTTTTGAGGGGCTTTCTGTTGCTCAAATAAAAAAGTGTTCAACTAACGAAAGTTTGGATATAACCTGGGGCATATGCACAAGAAATCGTAGGTCCAAAAGATATAGAGAGAATTTATACGAATTTTTACGGTGCAGCACCGAAAACAGTTTCAGGACAGCAACATCCCCAAATCTTTACCTCACTCGAATTAGAGGCTTCTCTTGGCACAAAAACGAAATAAACAAGATAAGGAGCGGTCATTACAGTAGTAATGACTTCCAAGACTCAAATAAAAGAAAAAGTACTAAAAATAAAACATTGGGTTATCTCCCAAGAGTGCTTTTCTTTAACGCCTTTGAGCTAGGCGCAGAAAATTGCGAATCAAGTAACATCAGAAGGAGCATTAAGATCAACTGCAGAAGTCTTGTCAATAAGGCATTGTATTTCATCCACATAAGTTTTAGAAGACCCTTTGTGATCACGCTTTGGTTCACTCAAATCACAAAAAAGATTTTTGGGACAGATCCAATCAAAATTATTTTCGAAAGCTTCACATAATCCCAAGAGCTTGCTAGGTATAGGTATTTCGGCTCCTTCATCGTTAGTACTAATAACCTTTATAGGTGAACCGAGTTTATTAAAATGTTTAAGAACTTTTCTAGCTTCAATAACGACATCTTTAAATTCTAAGCGCAAAGCTTCCAAAATAAAAGCTTTCTTTTCGGGATCTTCAATTTCATGAAGCTTAAGGAACATGTATTGCATAAAAGGATTAAGACTAGCAAACCTAGTTTCCAACATGTGAATCAAATAAGCAGAAGCAACTTCAATACTAGGAGCTAGCACAACCAAAGATTTTTCCTCAACTTCCTTATGCATACTAATGTGATTAAAGAACTCCTCAATGTTACTTTTTCCAATAATAGAACCACTACCTACTGAGAGGTCCTCCAGAACGTACTTAGGGAACAGCATGATGAACTAAAAGTAAAGAACTAACAACTATCAAGGATTCTAATTTTTTTGGGTTTTTGATATAAAACGATGCAGGTAAAATAAATAAAGTAAAGCAAAACAATAACAAAGTAAAGGATGTGTGTGCGAAAAACTCCCCTTGCAGAAGTCTTCCACTCTTCCCCGGCAACGGCGCCAGAAAAAGAGCTGCTGGCGCGTGGGTGACAGCACCAGAAGATTCCTTGTGCGTGGTGAATGACCAGCCAGTTGGGAACCCCAAGAGGAAGGTATGATGAATATAGCAGCTAGTTTTCCCTCAGTTAAGAAACCAAGGTTTGTCGATCAGGAGAAGAGCAGACAATAACGACTGAAGGTGATGCTTGCTAGTTTGCGACAGCTTCGGACAATTTATATATGGCGCCTCGTCCAAGCTTTGCTTGCTAGCTGCAACGCAGAACCTGCACACAACACAACCAAGTACTTTGTTCCAAACTTGCGATGAGGTTGTCAATCTCACCGGTTTGCTTGAAACAAAGGTTATGAGCGTATCGAGTGGAAAACAGTAGAAGTATGCGAGTAAAGTAAACAGTGCGAGTAAAGTAAACAGGTGATAGCAATATGATGGAAATAGGACCGGGGTCCATAGTTCACTAGTGGTGTCTCTCCATAAGATAAATAACACATGCTGGGTAAACAAATTACAGTTGGGCAATTGATAGAATAAAGATAAACGTGATATGTCAAGAAGATCACTATGAGATTTACTCTGGGCATTACAACAAAATACATAGACCGTCATCCAACTGCATCTATGACTAATAATCCACTTGTGGCGAATCAATCCGAGAACTCCACAAGTATTAAGTTGCGAACAACAGATAATTGCATTAAGCAAAGTGTGTAATGTAAACAAAGCATATGCCCTTGAGCATATGAATGTTGTTTTCTCCCTAGTAGCAACAGCACATCTACAACCTTAGAGGTTTCTGTCACTCCCCCAGGTTAAATAGAGGCATGAACCCACTATCGAGCATAAATACCCCTTCTTGGAGTCACTAGCAACTACTCGGCCAAGATAGCTACTAACAACGGAGAGCATGCAAGATCATAAACAACATAGAGATAACAAAAGATATAATTCAGTACAGCAACTCAATCATAACACCAATATTCATCGGATTCCAACAAACCAAACATGTAGAATTACATAACGGTGATCTCAATCATGTAGGGCAGCTCATGAGATCTAAACATGAAGCACATGGTGGAGAAGACAACCATCTAGCTACTGCTATGGACCCATGGTCCAAGGTAGACTACTCACTCATCGCTCCGGAGGCAAGCATGGCGATGAAGAAGACCTCCGGTGGCGATTCCCCTCTCCGGCAGGGTGCCGGGAAGAGCTTCTGGACCCTCCCGATCTTCGGGTCGACGGCGGCAGTGGATCGCGATTTGTTCTGAAAAAGTGATCGGGTACTTAGGTTTTTTCCATCGGGGGGTCTTTATAGGCGAAGGGGCGATGTCAGAGGTGGAGCCAGGTGGCCTCACGCCTGGCTGGCGTGGCCCAGGCCCTGGCCACACCGGCTTGGCATGTGGGGCCCCTGTGGCTCCCCTCCTACTCTCCTTCGGATCTCTGGAAGCTCCCGGACAAAATAAGACTTCAGGAACTTGTTTCGTCCAATTCCGAGAATATTTCCTGTGTATCACTTCTGAAACACAAAAACAGCAGAAAACAGGGAACTGGCACTGTGGCGACTTGTTAGTAGGTTAGTTCCGGAAAATGCATAAAAGTGCCACGAAGTGTAACGAAACAGTAGGCAAATGGTGTAAAAACAAGCATGGAGCATCAAAAATTATAGATACGTTGGAGACGTATCAGGGCTCACCATAGGGGGGCACGAGCCAGCCCTAGGCCGCGCCCCTGGTGGTGTGGCCCACCAGTGGCTCCTCTCCGTCTCCTCTTCGGTCTTCTGAAAGCTCTATGAAATATCTGGATGTCTGGCTTTGGTTTCGTCCAATTATGAGAATATTTCCTGTATAACTTTTCTGAAACACAAAAACAGCAGAAAACAGGGAATTGGCACTGTGGCATCTTGTTAATAGGTTAGTTCCGGAAAATACATAAAAATTCCACGAAGTGTAACGAAACACTAAACAAATGGTGTGAAAACAAGCATGGAGCATAAAAAATTATGGATACGTTGGAGACGTATCAGCTGCATATATAAAGCCACCAAGAGCGTCCCCTAGAAATATAATCTCGGATAGACACCTGATCTCGCATAGATCCCACGCATAGGCTAGCACACGCCATCTCTTTTTCGACCATAGCCAGATCCCATCTACGCGCCATTGTAACAGCTCCAATTATATAAGCAATACAAGATTAGACAAGCTGGATGTAGGTCTTTACCCTCCGGGGGGCCGAACCTGGGTAAATTTGTATCTACCCCTATTTCTGTCTGAAGCCGTTGAATCCACCAAGCGCCCACGCTCTCTCCATGAATCGAAAGCCCTAAACATGGGCATTTGCCGGGTTAGAACCTCGCTAGCAGGCCAATCATTGATGGTCACGAACAGCAACGCTCGTATATCAAATTCCTCTTGTTTGTACTCATCCCACACACGTACACCTTCATTCTGCCACAGCTGTTTAAGTTCTTCAACTAATGGCCTTAGGTACACATGAATGTCATTGCCGGGTTGCTTTGGGCCTTGGATAAGCACTGACATCATATTAAACTTTCGCTTCATGCACAACCAAGGAGGAAGGTTATAGATACACAGAGTCACGGGCCAGGTGCTATGACTGCAGCTCTGCTCCCCAAAAGGATTCATGCCATCTGTACTTAGACCAAACCTTAAGTTCCGTGCATCGTCCATAAACTCCGGGAACTCTCTGTCGATTTTTCTCCACTGCGACCCATCAACGGGGTGTCTCAACATCTTGTCACTCTTACGATCTTCTTTGTGCCACTGCAACAACTTGGCATGCTCTTTGTTTCTGAACAAACATTTCAACCATGGTATTATAGGTGCATACCACATCACCTTGGCAGGAACCCTCTTCCTGGGGCGCTCACCCTCAACATCACCAGGGTCATCTCGCCTGATCTTATACCAAAAAGCACTGCACACCGGGCATGCATTCAAATTCTCGTACTCCTCACCGCGGTAGAGGATGCAGTCATTAGGACATGCATGTATATTCTGCACCTCCAATCCTAGAGGGCAGACAATCTTCTTTGCTTCGTACGTACTGGCGGGCAATTCGTTATCCTTTGGAAGCATCTTCTTCACAATTTTTAACAACTTTTCAAATCCCTTGTCAGATAAACTAGTCTCTGCCTTCCATTGCAGCAATTCCAGCGTGCTTCCTAGATTTTTCTGGCCGTCTTCGCAATTTGGGTACAAATTCTTTTTGTGATCATCTAACATGCGTTCTAACTTCTCCTTCTCCTTTTCACTTTCACAGTCTATCTGTGCATCAACAATGACCTGACCAAGATCATCAGCAGGCACATCTGATGCCCGTTCTTCACTTTCTTCTTCTTCATTATCTTCCATTACGGTATTGGTGGTTTCAGGGAACTCAGGATAGTTGTCATCATTCTCTTCTTCATCGTTGTCTTCCATCATAACCCCTCTCTCCCTATGCTATGTCCAACAATTATAGCCGGACATGAAATCAAACCAGAACAGGTGGATGTGAAGGGTCTTTGAGGAAGGGTAATCCTTCTCATTTCGACAAACACCGCATGGACAACACATAAAACCATTCCGCTTGTTTGCCTCAGCCACATTGAGAAAAGAATGCACGCCTTTAATGAAATCTCCAGAGCATCGATCAGCGTACATCCATGCCCGGCTCATCTGCATTATATAAGTATATATCAAACGCAAATCAAATATACAATTTCTATTTCTATCTCTAATTTTGTTTCTATGTCCATTTCTATATCTCTAATTTTATTTCTATCACTATTTCTATCTCTATTTCTATTTCTATCTCTATTTCTATCATTATTTTTATTTCTATCTCTATTTCTATTTTCTATTTCTATCTCTATTTCTATTTCTATTTCTATTTCTATCACTATTTTTTCTATCTCTATTTCTATTTCTATTTCTATCTCTATCTCTATTTCTATCTCTATTTCTGTTTATATCTCTATGTCTATTTCTATCTCTACGTCTATTTCTATTTTTATGTCTATTTCTATTTTTATTTTTATTTCTATCTCTATCTCTCTATCTCTATTTTTTATTTTTTATTTTCTATTTCTATCTATATCTCTACCTCTATTTCTATCTCTATCTCCATCTACTTCTACACATAATCAAATAAACATCTAAATAATTGCTCCCATAATAAATTCACAAATCTCTCTACTTCTAGAGCATTAAATGAGCTAAATTACCAATAAAAGACAAAAGCTCTAAGTTGCTCACCTTTTGGTCCACTTAGATAGAAGTGGGGATACCAAATTGTGACAAAAAATGGTGGCAAATGAGGATGAACTCGAGCTAGCTTGTTGCATGAAGAACACTTGAAGAGTGGAGAGGGGGAATGGCTGGATCGGGGAGGAAGAAGGAGATTTTTTAAAGAGGAAACTCATTAGTCCCGGTTGGTATTACCAACCGGGACTAAAGGGTGGGTCTTTAGTCCCGGTTGGTAATACCAATCGGGACTAATCATCCTGGCAACGGCCGGATTCGACCCCAGAGCATTTAGTCCCGGTTCGTATTACGAACCGGGACTAAAGGTTCAAAACGAACCGGGACTAAAGGGTTCTGAGGTCCTGCGGCTAAAAAAGCGGTGGGGCCCGGGGCATCAGTCCCGTTTCATAATGCAACCGGGACTAATGTCCTAGATATTAGACCCCTTTTCCACTAGTGAAGCAACACCTTCACACCGACAAAGTTTATACTGAACACATTATTGGTCGTCCCATCCTAGCATTCTTTTTCTGCACTACTATAAGTAGGATGTGATCCTTTCCTAGATAGACACCTTACCATAGCCGTTCTAGAGCACCATTTCCAAATGGAAGGACTCATATAGAATGAAAGAGGGTGTGACTTCCATTGAGGGCATGTACAATGGTGTTATCTTATTAGCATGACTATTGAATTGGAGGAGAGAAACTAAAGACATTTTTGCCTTTCATTGAGACTATCTCTGCTGTGTTCCGAGTTGGGGAGACAGACGGCAGAGTTCCGGAGCATGTCGGCGGTCATATTTTCGGTAGTGCATACTCCTCCTTCCCACAAAGAGTATAATTTCGTCTTTTTATGAACTCTAGCTTTCTTAATTTGGGGAATTTATTTAAAAAATCAATACTCCCTCTGATCGAAAATAAGTGTCAATGGTTTTATACAAATTTAATATAAAATTTATACTAAGTCACTGACACTTATTACCGATCGAAGGGAATATCAAATTAGTATCATTAGCTTCATGATAAAAACCATTTTAAACATTTATATCTATTTGATTTCATTAGCATTGGTATATTTTTTATAAATTTTAAGATAGTTTGACTTTATAAAAAACAAGAAGTGGACTCTTTGTAGACAGATGAAGTAAGCACGTGTTGTTTCTCGAAAAGGAGTGTCTAATAGTACTCGGCGCTACATCACGTATCGATGAACGTGAGCTCGATTGGCAGGTTCACTTTTGCACTTGACGATCGGTATTAGTGCCGGGACTTGGAATGATCTTCTTGCCGGCGTGGAAACAAGTACTGCACGGCACTGTAGTGGCCGGGGCACTGTAACCGAGCTGAGTCTGCGTAGTTACGCACTTTGACAAAACATAGTAGCATGTGGGCGGCAGAAACGTGGGGTTAGTGTGTGTGTGTCTCGGATTTTCAAATTAACAAACCCCAGATGCAATCCTTGCAGATATGCGGCGGCGTCTCCCACGACAACTGAGCTCGATTCGACGGTGCAAAGCAAGATACAGCTAGAGAGCAGAAGAATGACGTGCGGCCGCGACGCACGCGCAAGATATAGCTGCGCGGCCGATAATCCGATATGGGTTTTCTATGTTTGTGCTGCACTGGTGCATTGCATATTGGTGCCGTAACAGGTAGTGGGTTTTGATATTTGACCAAATTGCTAGAGACCTCATGGAATTCTAGACTTCAACCGGTCGAATTGCTCACGTCAGACAACATCAACAGAAAAAAACAAAAGAAGCATTAAAACATCATAAAAAAAGTAAAACCACAACATAGACAATATTTGTCTACCATGCCATAAAATTCAGATACCTATGGGAATCACATGTTAAACTTTATTTTTATGTGGATCAAAACTGATTTTATATATTTTTCTCAGCATGTTAGTATTGTACAGCAAAATTAAAACTTTCATGACTTCATGGCCTCTAAATGGGCACACACAATGGATGTGACTTTTTTAGTATTCTAAACTTCTCATACAAGTTGCTATAAGATCGACATATATATGCTCGGAAAAGGCAAAGTGAATCCTTTGGCTTCATTGGTCAATGCCTCCCCATTCTTCCTCACCTACGCCATATTTGCTTGTCTTTACTCTTTTGATCGTGCTTACTCCTGGCATTATTTACCTTAACCGGAGATTATTTTTTTGTGACAAGGCAAAAGATTTGTCTTTTTATTAATTATGAAGAAGGTGCACATTTAATTAGCGATAAACCGGACAAAAACCATACAACAACCTACACATGACATGCTCAAGAACAACCAAGCGCAAATATAAAACATCACTCAACAAGATGAGACGTCATTCACCACCGCTGGAGAGAAAATGTCGTGACTACTATGGGAGAAGCAGACACAAGACTCCACTAGAGACTATTATGGCACGGTGTGTGAATTGATGACTTTTGTCCACGTGGCAATGTGAGAGTAGTGGACATGGAAAACATCAAGCTGAGAGGCCATTAAATAAGCTGTAAGAGTTGTCATAAGATTGAGCTCGGATGGAAGAAGATGCTGGAGGAAAAAGATTTAAGTAATCAATAAAATGGACGGCATGAGGGGTCGTCATGGTGATGATTGAATATTTGTGTTCTCAGCAAATAGTCTAGATATACTAATTAATAGAATATATTAAAAATTAAAATAAGTATGAGAGACAAAGACCCACGATAAAACCAAAAGTTGTATCGAGGTATTTTAAATGTGTGGTCTTCCACTCTACCCTTTTTATAATCAGTAGCATATATATTTATAGTAACAAATAATAAATGGTAGAGATACACGAGCTACCACCAATAATTACAAAATAAAGTCTAAAGGAAATTAGAAAATAATGAACATTTTCAAACCATTTCTTCGTGCATGACACAGTCTTATACTTCTCTAAAGGCAGTCGAAGATAGATCCCAACAAGTAAATATCAACAAAAATTCTCTCATAATTTTAATTTGAGCTGCAATGCCAAGACTATATGCATATGTGCAGCTATTAAAGTAGTAAAACAACCTCGGTAAGAGTACCAACTCCAGTATGCCAGGAAAAACCAGCCGAGTAGCCTGATCAATGTTGCTGGGGTGTTGAGGGTACGAATCACCATTATCAAAGACGTAGAAGCCAGAAATATTGCAAGCATAATGCTTCTCGTGGGAACCATGGGAAAATCTTCAAATAAATATGACAACGGAAGATTCGAAGGCCCATATCCAAAGAATTGTAATCTTCTAACACCACAATTGACGTCAGGAATGAGATCTATCTTGTCGTTGAACAAATAGCCGAATATCATGTTAGAATTTGGTTGTGGGCTTTAGCCCAAAGCCCAATAAAAATTCTAAAATTCTCATGCCCATTCATGCCTAGCAAGGGATGGCACCAAAGTTTAGTCCCACCTTTCTAGTTTGGAGGGAGTTACACCAATATATAGTGGATTGTTCTACTACCTTCTAAGGTGTGAAAAGAGGAGTGAATTACATGCACGCTTCTCCTCCTGCGCTGCCCGCCTCAACTCGTCATGACATGCGCGCGGGGTTTTGGAATTGAGCCTTGAGCCGAGCTTATCTTTTTGTTGTTCGGGAAAATTATTGCGTGAGTTATTTTCTCTCAGCCAATTTCGGTTTTTCTGGATTGTGGGTTGTTACTGACTCAGACGTGTGTTGCGACCATGTCTTATCCAATCGGCACTATAAGCGGCTCAGGCATAAATCCTAATTATGCCGCAACACATATGTCTCTCTGCCTCTAGAGCCTTGCACCGCCGCTACACCTTCCCCATACTCTCTCCTACGTGCATCAAACCTGTACGAGTGAAGAGCGATCAGGTTTTTGGAAGAGCACTTCTGCGTGACTACTGACGACATCACGTCGACCAATGACTCCTTCCCCAACAAGGATTTCTTCCCGGACATCAGCAGCCTCTACTCAATGACACGGTTGACGAAGCTGGTGTCAACGCGAACCCGAACGTAAATCTCAACATGAACCCTCTGTTGCACCATGTGCAATCTGCTCCTATCTGTTTCAATTTTTGTTACAGTTCCTTGTACTAGTGTATGGAATAGATGCGATATGTTTATCACTGTTATATCGATATGTTCGTCTATTCTACTAGTTTGCATGATTAGGTTATTTCCTATTATTATAGTCGTGCTTTATCATTTATTATTTCAGATTAAACATTATGGAAATTTTCTTATATATTCAACATATTACTTATTGTAGATAATGCCATATCCATTGAGGCAGAGACCAAAAAGAAGATGACTATCGAAAGCTCTAACCTTATATCAAAAACACCATACATAGGTCGGGTTTCCCACCCCTCCCGAAGCCAGCGAGGCTGACCGGAGGAAGGGAACAGACCTATGAAGGAGGCAGAGGTGGAGGCGGTGGCTGCCAGGATGTACTGGTTTGTAGTTGCCTTCTCTCCGGTTGTTATTCATCACCGTCTCGAAGATTCTTCTGGACCATCTGAGAGTTCATGTCGAGGCAGTTTATTTCGTAACCGAGCTCAAACCACCTGTAAATGCCGTCTCTAAGTAGCGATATTGTACTAGTGGCGGCATGGGTCTTGGATATCGTCGGGGAGTTGTCGGTTAATGCGGTTGTCCAATACCTCAAGCTTTGAGCTGCAGACCGCGCCTATCGGCGACGGCATGGACGCGATCATCTGGAAGTGGACGGCTGATGGGAGCTTCACCTCATGCACAGCGTACCCGTGCTTTCTTCTTCGGGCGCACACAGCTGCCGAGAGAAGCGCAGGGTCTGGCACACTTTCACGTCATTTCAAGTACCAGTTCCATGTGTGGCTTGCGCTACGCAAAAGGTGCTGGACGGCTGACCGCTTGGTACATCGCGGGCTTCTGACGCATGCGCTCTGCCCGCTTTGTGCATCGGCCGGCGAGACTATGGATCACCTATCCCTGCAATGCCCATTCGCTGCTACCGTCTAGACCACCGCCAGCCAGCGGCTTGGTTTCTCCGTGCCTACTCCGATGGCACAGAGTAATATGTGGCTCTAGTGGCCCGATGCAGTGCATCCCCTCCCTCAGCTGGTGAGCAAAATGGCAAATTCTTTCATCATGCTAATGCTCAGGCCGCGATGGCTCGAGAGGAATGCTAGGCTTTTTGATGGGTGCTCGACCTCAGCTAAGGCGGTGGCCAACGCTATCAGCAAAGACTGGACCATGTGGCTTAGTCGTAGGCGTAGAGGTGGGCTAGCAAGAGGTGTAGACTAGCATCTTGTTTGGGTGTGGCCACACGAAGATGTGGCCTCTTTCGTTGATGTGGCGTTCAGGCATGTAACAACCTTTCCTTTTTGAGCTTAACATAATGACATGCAGATCTCCTGCGCGTTCTCGAAAAAAAGAGGTGTCAGAGGTCACCGACTGGACGGAGTTTTGAGGGAGATGAGGCACCGCCGCCGCTAGAGGTGGATCGTTCTAGGGCTTCTGTCAAACAGAAAAGGGGTATATTACATTATTAATGAAGAAAATAAGACGTGGGAGAGGTTGGGATAAGGATGTGGGAGGTGGGAGTATAGGGCCTGCAACGCATATCTCCAGCATTGCTAGCTATCCATTGCAATATGGGTTATCCTGTTGTAGTGGGTTCCAAGTTAATCCCTTAACCAAATTACTGGGAACCAACTTACACTAAATGTTAATGAGTGATACATTTGTGCGAACTCTAGTACATGTGATCATTTATGATGCCGATGTTTGGAGCATAATTCTGAATATTTTTTTGCCATATAATTTTCATTGATGCTCTGTTTGGTTCATTGCCTCTTGATACTACTCAAACGTATCTATAATTTTTGGTGCTCCATGCTTGTTTATACACCATTTTCTTTGAGTTTTGTTACACTTCATGGCGTTTTTATGCATTTTCCAGAACTAACCTATTAACAAGATGCCACAGTGCCAGTTCCCTGTTTTCTGCTGTTTTTGTGTTTCAGAAAAGTTACACAGGAAATATTCCCGGAATTGGATGAAACAAAAGCCAAACCTCCTATTTTTACCGAAGCTTCGCGAAGACCGAAGATGAGACGGAGGGGGGCCAGGAGCCAGGCTCACCACAGGGGGGCGCGGCCCAGCCCCTGGCCGTGCTACCACATGGTGAGGCCAGCTGGCCCCACCTCTGATGATGCCCTTTCGCCTATAAAGTCCCCTCGACGGAAAAAACCTAAGGGACGGATCGCTTTTCCTCGAAACATACTGCAAGCTGCCGCCGTCGTCGAAACGAGATCGGGAGGATCCAGGAGCTCTTCCCGGCACCCTGCCGGAGAGGGGAATCCCTGCCGGAGGCCTTCTCCACCACCATGGTCGCCTCCGGAGTGATGTGTGAGTAGTCTACCTTGGACTATGGGTCCATAGCAGTAGCTAGATGGTTGTCTTCTCCACCATGTGTTTCATGTTTAGATCTTGTGAGCTTCCCTATATGATCAAGATCATCTTTATGTAATCATACATGTTGTGTTTGTTGGGATCCGATGAGTATTGGTACTATGTTAAGTTGATGTGCTGAATTATATATCTTATGTTATCTCTATGTTGTTTATGATCTTGCATGCTTTCCGTTGCTAGTAGCTATCTTAGCCGAGTAGATGCTAGTGACTCCAAGAGGGAGTATTTATGTTTGATAGTTGGGTTCATGCCTCTATTTAATCTGGGGGAGTGACAGAAACCTCTAAGGTTATAGATGTGCTGTTGCCACTAGGGGGAAAACAACATTCGTGTGTCCAAGGACATTTGCTTTGTTTACTTTACGCACTTTGCTTAATGCAGTTATCCGTTGTTTGCAACTTAATACTCAAGGGGTACTCGGACGACTCCCCGCGAGTGGATTATTAGTCATAGATGCAGTTGGATTACGGTCTATGTATTTTGTCGTATTGCCCAGAGTGAATATCATAGTGATCCTCATGACATATGTACGTTATCTTTACTCTATCAATTGCCCAACTGTAATATGTTTACCCAGCATGTTGTTATTTATCTTATGGAGAGACGCCACTAGTGAACTGTGGACCCCGGTCCAATTTCCTTTACATTGCTATACCGTTTTACTTTTACTTGCACTGTTTACTTTTACTTGCATACTATTATCCTTTTACCACTCGATACGCTCAATACTTTGTTTATAGCAAACCGGTGAGATTGACAACCTCATTGTAAGTTGGGAGCAAAGTTCTTGGTTGTGTTGTGTGCAGGTTTCACGTTGCTGCTAGGTGAAGACACACCAGCAATATTTCTGGCACCATTATCCGGAGTGTCACGAAGCTAGCAAGAATCACCTTCTGAAGTTTGGCTTTCTCCTACTGGTTCGATAAACCTTGGTTTCACAACTGAGAGAAGACTTGCTACTATGCTCATCATACCTTCCTCTTGGAGTTCCCAACGGGCTGTTATTTACAAGCCATCAAGCAGTTTTTTGGCGCCGTTGCCGGGGAGAAAGAAGACTTCTGCAAGGGGAGTCTCTCACGCACAATCTTTTACTTTGTTTTTGTTTTTCTTTACTTTATTTTTACTTGCATTGTTTTATAAAAAATACAAAAAAAATTAGTTTTTGTTTCAAGTTGCTTTTTATGTATAGTTTAGTTGCTGTAACTATGTCGCCCGAGGAAATGATCTTCACTTTCAAACAAAAGAGTGAGGAGATTTTTAAAGAAGCTTGGTCTAGAATTTATGATTGGCATGGAAAAACTGAACCGAAAATGACTTTGAGTTTGCTTCTTAGTAGCTTTTACTTTGGTCTTGGTCTTCGTTATAGATATGCTTTGGATGCTACAGCAGAAGGAGATTTCCTTCATTGTGATGGATATCAAGCTTTCAATATTATAAAAAAGTTGATTACAATTTATAGCATGCCAACTGATTTTGATTCCTCTCTTGTGAGCATTTTTGCTAGACTTAATACTCTTGAGACTCACACTGCTTGTTTGGGTAACTGCTATAGTACTTTGCGCGAGCATTTTGATTATGTGCCAACAAATTCTGAACCATCGAGTTGGTTCCCTACGGTGAAAATCACCATTAGTGGTGAAACTTATCATGCTCGTTGTGATATTATGTCTGAATTTTGTCTTATGCCAAAGGATGTTTATGAATCTTTGAGTCTTTGGAAACTTTCTGAGAGGGGGGGGGGAGAAATTTCTCTTACTAATAATGCCACTATATTTCCCGTTGGAATAGCTGAAGGATTATATATAAAAGTCCTAGGAAGAATGGTATCTACTGATTATCTTGTTATTGAATGTGTAGGAAAAGGACAAATTATGCTTGGAAGGTCTCTACTAAAGCTCCTAGGCGTCATTATAGATGTGGGAAAAGGCACTATAAGATTTATCTCTCCACATTGCAATAGTCACGTCTTTCCTAGAGTCAAGAGCAAAGGTAAGAAAGGAAGACGTAAGGCATCTGTTGATCCTAATACCTCATTTGATAATACTTGATTTCCACTTTCTGCGCCTAGCTCAAAGGCATTAAAGAAAAGCACTCTTGGGAGATAACCCATTATTTTATTTTCAGTAATTTTTCTTTAATTGAGTCTTGGAAGTTATTACTACTATAATAACCTCTCCTTATCATTTTTATTTCGTTTTGTGCCAGGAAGAACCTCTAATATAAGGGAGGTAAGATTTGGGGAAGTTGCTGTCCTGAAACAGATTTCTGCGCTGCACCATAAAAATTAGTGAAAATTCTCAGAATATATTTTTGATCTGAAATTTCTTGTGCATATGCCCCAGGTTATATCCAAACTTTCATTAGTTTTGTACTTTTTGATTTGAGCAACAGAAGGTCCTCGAAAAATTTGACCTTTGTCAGCTGTTCTGTTTTGACAGATTTCTGCCAGTATTTGTGTTTGTCTCTCGATCGCTTTCTTTTTTAGTTCTTTTAAACAAGGAACTTTTGAGGAAGTTTCTACAGTAGTATATGCTTTATATGTGGTGATTTTGAGTTTGAAAGTGAACCAAAAAGGGTTGATTTACTATTATGTTTATGCTAACGTTGCTAATAGAATTGTGTGAAGTTTTGTATGAAGGAAGTTTTCAAGTGTAGGGATTGGAGAATGATGAGATGAGATGAAGAATGGAAAAAAGCTCAAGCTCGGGGATGCCCATGTAACCCCAAGAAATATCCAAGAGGTACAAGCATCAAAGCTTGGGGATGCCCCCGAGGCACCCCTTCTTCATCGGCAAAAATCAGGTCACCTTTCAACACACTATATTTTTATTGCTTCATATTCTATGCGTTTTTCTTAGAGCATCTTTACTTTTGCTTTCAGTTTTCTTTTGTTTTGTTTGCTGCAATAAATGGTTGGACCCCAATAAATTTCTTTTGGATGATATGTACTTGTTTTTCATTGCCAAGAACACTCTATTTTTCACTCTTATCGTTCAACGAGTGTCCTCTTTTTTTAGAACTGCATTTAGCTTTCATTTTTCGCCTTGATTTTTGTTCAGATCTTGTTTTATCTTTGCATCAAGGTGTATTTAGACCACTGGTCTATGTTGGTTTTCATCAAAAGAGTTGTCTCAAAAAGGTTTGAATGGTGTTGGAAAAGAGAAAAAGTTTCATGCAAAAAAGTGGTACAAAAAGGAGCTTGTTTAGACTGCGGCTTAGACTTTTTCATGCCATGCTTGATGTCGTTTTGATAGTATGCTTAGTAGTTTTTACTGTAGCATGACTTGTCTCAAATGACTTAGATTGCTTAATGAGCCTTTGAAAAAATCATGCGTTGTTTTTATTATATGGAAGCATTTATTTGGTTTTCTCCTTGATGCTTTATTTGGGTTGACTTGGCGCATGCTTACAACATGTTTGACTCTTACAAAGTCGCCATAAGCCTTTATGATCATTTGGTTTTTGACTTGTGATGCTATTTTATGCTTCTTTTAATGATGTTTTGTCACTATGCATGATTATGGCCGTTATTGCTCTCTTAGTTGGCCGCTCCCAGTCTTTTGCTAGCCCTCATTTTGTACTGAGTATGAGCTCTACTAGTGCATCCAACTCCCAAAAACCAAGTTATTCCAATGTGTCCACCATACATACCTATTAGCAATTTTCTATTCCATGTACATTTGACTTGCTTTTATCTATCCTTCGAATTAAACTCTTTTGGTGTTATGTGAAAATTAGTCAGTAAAGCTCTCACAAACTTGATGGCACACTTTACTTTTCTCGCTTTTAAAATTTTGACATGGTGGCTCTCTTATGTTGACGTTATGCTTGCAAGTTGTTAGTTGGAAATTGGCCCAGTCATGCCATCATGGGGGAAGCTTTCAACATTGCATTTTCTCTTATTTGAGTTGATATCGTGATCTTTTGTTTATGGATACTCGCGATGTGAAATAAGTTGGGAATCTTGCGGGATCATGGAGTTTGTATATGTGTTAGAGAAACGCCTGGGCCGCTAATCTAAGCCATGCATCATTCATGGTGGAAATTTACAGCATGCCCATAGTGGACATTCGATGACACATCTCAAAATAAAAAGCTATACCAATGGTAAATAAAAGAGCTGCTGAGGTGTTCACTGTCTGTTTGTCCTGTCATTTTGATGTGGGCTTGTTCCATGTCATCGGGCAAGGAGGTACCCCGTTGGTGGTTCTCGATGATACGTGTATACTTACAATGACAAGAGCTTGCTTGGGACCCTAAGTCGAGTAGCATGAGGTTTGGGTATTCATACTTCACGGGACACGAGGTTTTCAACTTATGATTTGTCAAGCATATGCTCATAATCGTTCTCACATTAACTTTGACCATTCAAGATGCCTACAATGGGGGCAATGAGAGCTCAAAGCTAGTAAGTACCATAATTTTTTTGAAGGTTTATAAAACTTGCAATCACTGCTTCCCTTTGCGAAGGGCCTTTCTTTTATTTTTATGTTGAGTCACCACCTTCTACCTTTATGCACCATCCAAGAGAGCATAGTTGCCATTCTGAGTTTAATGTGCATTGTCCCAAAATTTATCATTGATTGATTCATGATTATGGTTTCACTTGTTCTTAAAATATTTGTATCTAGTCGCCCTTTTAAACTTAAAGGTGTCCTATGCATTTATGTTTTGCTATTCTATGAAGGACAAGCTGAAAACCATTTGATATGTTTTTCCATATGATTTGAACACATGTTTGACTTTCATTGTTTCATTATTCATGATCTTTCATTTGTGATTCTTTTCATGTTATAACATGATTGCTAAGTTCTTATTGTCAAGATTATGTCTTTTATGCCCATGTTTTAAGTTCTTTGATCCCAGCACTCAATGCTTACTTAGATGATCAAGATTGTGATGGTGCATGTCACCTCAAAAATTATTCTTTTGTTATCACTTACCTACTCGACGACGAGCAGGAGTTAAGCTTGGGGATGCTTGATACGTCTCAAACGTATCTATAATTTTTTATGCTCCATGCTTGTTTATACACCATTTGCTTTGAGTTTTGCAACACTTCGTGGCGTTTTTATGCATTTTCCGGAACTAACCTATTAACAAGATGCCACAGTGTCAGTTCCCTATTTTCTGCTATTTTTGTGTTTCAGAAAAGTTACACAGGAAATATTCTCGGAATTGGACAAAATAAAAGCCGAACCTCCTATTTTTACTGAAGCTTCGCGAAGACCAAAGATGAGACGGAGGGGGGCTAGGAGCCAGGCTCACCACAGGGGGGCGCGGCCCAGCCCCTGGCCGCGCCACCCCATGGTGAGTCTAGCTAGCCCCACCTCTGACGATGCCCTTTTGCCTATAAAGTCCCCTCGACTGGAAAAACCTAAGGGACGGATCGCTTCTCCTCGAAACATACTGCAAGCCGCTGCCGTCGTCGAAACGAGATCGGGAGGATCCAGGAGCTCTTCCCGGCACCCTACCGGAGAGGGGAATCCCTGCCGGAGGCCTTCTCCACCACCATGGTCGCCTCCGGAGTGATGTGTGAGTAGTCTACCTTGGACTACGGGTCCATAGCGGTAGCTAGATGGTTGTCTTCTCCACCATGTGCTTCATGTTTAGATCTTGTGAGCTGCCCTACATGATCAAGATCATCTTTATGTAATCATGCATGTTGTGTTTGTTGGGATCCGATGAGTATTGGTACTATGTTAAGTTGATGTGCTGAATCATATATCTTATGTTATGTCTATGTTGTTTATGATCTTGCATGCTTTCCGTTGCTAGTAGCTATCTTGGCCAAGTAGATACTAGTGACTCCAAGAGGGAGTATTTATGCTCGATAGTTGGGTTCATGCCTCTATTTAATCTGGGGGAGTGACAGAAACCTCTAAGGTTGTAGATGTGCTGTTGCCACTAGGGGAAAACAACATTCTTGTGTCCAAGGACATTTGCTTTGTTTACTTTATGCACTTTGCTTAATGCAGTTATCCGTTGTTTGCAACTTAATACTCAAGGGGTACTCGGATTACTCCCCGTGAGTAGGTTATTAGTCATAGATGCAGTTGGATTACGGTCTATGTATTTTGTCGTATTGCCCAGAGTGAATCTCATAGTGATCCTCATGACATATGTACGTTATCTTTACTCTATCAATTGCCCAACTGTAATTTGTTTACCCAGCATGTTGTTATTTATCTTATGGAGAGACGCCTCTAGTGAACTGTGGACCCCGGTCCAATTTCCTTTACATTGATATACCGTTTTACTTTTACTCGCACTATTTACTTTTACTTGCATACTATTATCCTTTTACCACTCGATACGCTCAATCCTTTGTTTACAGCAAACCGGTGATATTGATAACCTCATCGTAAGTTGGGAGCAAAGTTCTTGGTTGTGTTGTGTGCAAGTTTCATGTTGCTGCTAGGTGAAGACACACCAGCAATATTTTTGGCGCCATTGTCCGGAGTGTCGCGAAGTTAGCAAGCATCACCTTCTGAAGTTTGGCTTTCTCCTACTGGTTCGATAAACCTTGGTTTCACAACTGAGGGAAGACTTGCTACTGTGCTCATCATACATTCCTCTTGGGGTTCCCAACGGGCTCTTATTTACAAGCCATCACCTCTATTCTTCACATTATTATTTTTCATAAATGCAGATGAGGAGGACACTCAAATAGGTGGGAATAGTGGGCAGTAACCCTTGATGGATGATTGAAGCAAAGTCACAGAAGACCTGATGTTTGCTATCATCTGTTCCTAGTTACAACTTTGACACCTATTGTAGTTATCTTGTGATACTTGTGCATTGTCTGTAATTTGGCTTCAGTTGTTCCTAGTTAATACTTGTGCACTGTGGCTCCATTTCTTGGATCGGGTCAGCTGTTTGCTCTCGGGTGTTCCTAGTTAATACTTGTGCATGGCTAGGTTTCCTTTTTTATCTAAATTTGGCTTCGTTATGGACCTGATGTGTGAATTATTTTGTTGTCTCGTGATATCCTATAGCATGTCATGTAATTTTCTGCTGAGTTTGAACTCTTGATGTTTGCTAGCAACTGCTTGTAAATTTGCAACGATTATATAGTTATATTGCAGCTGTATTTTAGGTCAGCCCTGAGGTATCAATAGGCCAGCGAGGCCACAGGGTTTTCTCAAAATGGGTCAACATATGCCCCTTGAAACTGGCCTTGAGGCCACAGGGCCAGGTCCAGGCCGACCCAATCCCATCTTGAGTCTGACCACTAAAAAAAGTCCAGACCATGGACACATATCCTGGGAGGCCGCCCTTCTTCGAACGGACAGGCCACGGCTATCACTCTTTTTTTGAAACGAGGCAAAAAAAGCTTTGCCTTTTATATTGATAAAGGAGGAGCAAACAGAGAGCAACCTAGGCCAAACTGAAAAAAGATCACAACATAAGAAAAATTAGCTCGTAATCTCCGCCAAGTGTTTCGCCCCTGCCAAGATCCAGTTTTTGCTCTCGTCTTTGATCCTTTGCAGCAGTGTGGAAGGAAAATATGACTTGTTATTGAAGAGTCTGGCGTTTTTCTCTTTCCAAATCTCCCAAGTAATTAGGATGATGGCAGTCCGAAGGCCCTTGTGATGGCGTGCCAATATTGGAGGACTGTAGGCCGGTCCTCTCCCAAGTCCTGCAGAAGGGAGGGGCAAAAAAGCCAAGACGCGACATCCCGCCAAACCCTTTTAGAGTACCACGCTATTGTCAGAGTTGCTGGAAGCAGATCAATGAACTCTAATAAACATTAAATCATGTACGGTGGCGGGTAATTACGCCAGTTGCACCAGCTATAACCGAACATTATTAGTGTATATCTATATATTTGTTTTCCTTGTAATGGCATAAAAATACATACAAACAGTTAGTAGCAAGCACGTGGAATATATATAGGGGGACTGTGCATGAGCATGGACAAATGGCTCCCAGACATGTAGCCCATTTTTTGAAAAATTCAAACAGCATTTAAAAGTTTCAAAAAGCCGAAACAAAAATTCTAGATGTAGAAAATATTGAGATCTACTAGTGTTAAAAAATAAATCCAAATTTGTTCTATTTTAGGCTCAGCAAAAATAACAAATATGTAGATCTAGATGTGATGAATAGTGTATGTTTTTAAAACTTGAAAATTTGTCAGAATTGCTATTTTTATGTATTCTAGAATACAACAAATTTTGATATGATATTTTACACACTAGTAGAGTTCAACATTATCTACATCTATTATTTTTGTTTCAATATTTTTTGAAACTTACATATGACAATTTTGAATTTTTTGAAAAAAGGCCACCATGTAGCTTGTCCTCCATTTGTGGTTTCTGGTGCATCAGATATGTTCCTCTTCTAAAATCTACTCCTTCTAATCCATAATATATATCGCTGATTTAGTAGCATAAATCTTGACGGCCTTGTTTGGTTTGCTATTGGACGAGTTACACGCACTTCATTGAGCTTTCTACGTGCTGGACATGGTAATTTTAGCGGAAGCATATTATTTCTCCTTATATAGAGACAAAGAAACATTCTGTAGCAGAATTTTAGGGGAATTTGTGTGGCTCCGGCTGCACGTTATGACGGGCGGCATGATGAATTCTGTGGCAGTGTGGCTATTTTAGGCCCGATCCTGGTCCCTAGGGGCTCGATCGGGGCTGGGTACCTCCAATCCATCCTACTCGTCGGTGGCTTCATCGCGGTCCAATCAGTGTTATGCTTTAACTTGCACGGCTGCCGGTGAAAGCCGACGCGATAATAGCGACGCCTTTGGCGTTGTTTCCCGGTGAATGCATCATTTTTTACAGTTGCAGCTTCTTTGCTCGGGAGACTCCATGGGAAAATTTGATCTGGGCTTCTTGGATTGGACGTTGGCAACATTTTCGGTGTAGTTTTCCCTCCCGAGGGCAGCGTTTTTGGAGCTTATTATGACTAGAGTGGTCTGAAGGGGAGGCGGTGTCGCTTTCTTACGCATCATCGACGACAAGTCTTGGCTGCATGGTGCAGCGGAGCCTTGCATGGGTCACGCGATGTTGGACATGGGCAGGGTGGAGGCATTGTCTGGCACCATGGTGGCATTGACGATAGGCTGGCATGGGCTATGCAGATCTTTACCCTAAAGATGGACAAACAGTTGATGGTGGTAACTACTTCTGAACCATGTGCACGAATGCTCGGTATGTGACAAGGGTATAGATAATAGAGCCCGTTACTTGAGTACTCCCGAGGCCCATTAAGCTAGGCCCAAGTGTAATCCTAGTCGAAATACGAGTTCATGTCGTATACGGATGTTGTAATATGTATCGGACCCCTCCCCTTCCTTGAGACCTGGCCACCTATATATAGGGGGCAGGAGAGGACGGTGAGGGATAGATTGAAAGCAAGCTAAGTTAACCACCACGTTTACTTTCGATACACACCTTGTTTGATTGGTTTACCTTCGAGTTCATCTGACACCCTATTCACCCGATCCTAAGTCCTTCATCTAGGACATTTGTCGAGTTAACCCTCATCAATTGGCGCCGACCGTGGGGAGTGGGGGTGTTGGAATCATGAATTTGACGACTTTTTTATTTTTAGCCAACAGCAGTCCAGAAGTTGATGAAAATTAGAAGATGGAGTTGACGATCGGAAGTCTGAGCTTTTATGTCGGATCTTCGGGTTTGACTCGCCTTTCAGATCCAGCGAAATCGGGTCCGTTGGCAAGCAAAATCAAGACAATCACAATGTCTAGATCATCTGTGGGCTCTTCCAGCGAGGTAAACTCGCCGTTCAGCTTCGCAGCAACAGAAAATACTCAAAAGAAAATTGAAGAATCCGACGAAACTCGGGAAGAACCCGACATAGAAGGAACAGTGGACAAATCATATGATAGTCAAAGGGACTTCGCCACCGGAAGCAGTGGCATCTCCAGAAAAATATATCAATTATGCGTCATTATCACCAAAGCAGCAGAAGAGAACGATCATGCAGATAATGCAGAAGTTGACGCGCAAGTCAACAAATCAAGGAGCAACGGTAAGGAGAAGGAAAAAATTCACGTCTCCACCGGGGAGTGGAGAATTATCATGTCAGCCATCAATCATGGCACGGAAGTACCCGCCAATTCAAGAAGAGAAGTTCTGATGGGGTATCAATATGCATTACATCAACACAGAAAGAAACTAAGGGAGGAAAAAGACGAGTTCAGGAGAAATCAAGAAAACAACAGTGTGTCCAGTGGAGCATATTGGGATGAATATAGTGATGCATCATAGTCCAGCGGAGAAAGACACAGAGACCTGAAACACAGCAGGAGGACAACGGCAAGGATAAGGGAAGAAAGCCGCATAAGAAGCATAAGTGCACATCCATCAGATGAGGAGGAGGATTTTGTGCAAGAAACAACAAAGGCAACATTAGTAGCATCACAGGCATATCTACTAACTACGCAACCATAGCCTGGAGATCCACGGGAACACATGCATCAAGCCGCAATAAGAAGCCTCAGGTTGGTAGAGGACAGGCTAAGGAAACATCCTGCAGAGAAAAATGCGACATATCACAAGGAGAAGCGAAAGGAAAATTTTAAGTGCCAACCCTTGCAAAGCCAAACAAGCGAGTCATCAGGCGACAAAAAGCGTAAGACACGAAGGGAGGATGCAAGGAATATCATAGCGCAAGCAAGAGTAAACAATGCGCGCTACGCGTGGAAAGAAGAAAATTATGAAGACGATGAAAAAGAGATGGGCGCGCTATGCTTTACCCGAAGGGTTCGCAGAACGCGGGTACCCAAAGGATTCAAGCTGCCACACAATCAGCAAAAGTATGATGGGTGATACGTCCAAAACGTATCTATAATTTTTGATGCTCCATGCTTGTTTTTACACCATTTGCTTAGTGTTTCATTACACTACGTGGCACTTTTATGCATTTTCTGGAACTAACCTATTAACAAGTCGCCACAGTGCCAGTTCCCTGTTTTCTGCTATTTTTGTGTTTCAGAAAAGCTACACAAGAAATATTCTCAGAATTGGACAAAACAAAAGCCGAACATCCAGAAATTCACCGAAGCTTCCAGAGAACCGAAGAGGAGACGGAGTGGGGCCACGAGGGCCCCACACAATAGGGCGGTGCGCCCTGGCCCCTGGTCGCGCCCCCTATGTGTGACGGTGCCTCAGCCCACTCCTGACGTTGCCCCTTCGCCTATATAAAGCCTCGGGACGGAAAACCCTAGGGGAATTGGCGAAATTTCTAGAACAGTTCCACAGCGCCGCCACCGTCGAAGACAAATTTAGGTGGACAGAAGTCTCTGTTCCGGCACCCTGCCAGGACGGGGAAGTGCCCCCGGAGCCATCTCCATCGGTCTCCATCGCCGTCTCCGCCGTCTCCATCGACCTCACCGCCATCTCCATCAACCTTGCTGTCTCCTATGATGAGGAGGAGTAGTTCTCCCCCGGGGCTGAGGGCTCTACCGGTAGCTATGTGGTTCACCTCTCTCTCCCATGATGTGATCTTTATGTGATCGTGAGCTTTGTATCTAGTTGAATTGGTAGATGTTATTATTCAGATATTACGCTACTCCTATGCTTTATTATTGTACTCTCCGGAGATACCTTGTATCATGGTGTAAAGGTGACTAGTGTGTGCATCATGTGTATCTTTTTGGTTAATGTCTCTATGAAATGTTGGTATTTGTTGGAACCATCTAGTGCGTTCATGGTGATAGTGTGGGACAATCTAATTTGGGTACATACGGACTTTGAGGAGTGCTTCGTAGCCCTACGCATGATTAGTGTTCGTTTTCCATTGGAGAATTGTTTTGAGTTGCATATTGATGATTGCATCTATTGGTTCAATTATGTTATATTTGTTGAGAGTGTGTCCACTAGTGAAAGTATGATCCCTAGGCCTTATTTCCAAGCATTGCACACCGTTTCCTTTCAGTTTTGTTACATGTTTGCTCGCAGCGATACTTATTTCATATTACAGTTACTACTCATAATCATCACTACTACTTGTATTTCACTATCTCTTCACTGAACTAGTGCACCTATACATTTGACAAGTGTATTGGGTGTGTTGGGGACACAAGAGACTTTCTGTATCTTAATTTCAGGGTTGCTTGAGAGGGGTAGCTTTGACCTCTTCCTCCCTGAGTTCGATAAACCTTGGGTGATCCACTTAAGGGAAACTTGCTGTTGTTCTACAAACCTCTGCACTTGGAGGCCCAACACTGTCTACAAGAACAGACGTGTGCGTAGACATCAAGCTCTTTTCTGGCGCCGTTGCCGGGGAGGTAAGGTAAAAGGTACTCGCATCCTCCTGTGTGAGTGCTCGGAGTTATTTCCTTTAAATTCTGTAATTATATCTTTTTGTTTCTTGTTTTTATTTTCACTAGTTAGGCTTAATAGAAAGTAAAGAGTTCTTTAATCTTTTTCCTGAGTTTAGATTTGAAGGGAAAATTGAAAAACCTTTGGATCTTGTTTCGCATAGCAATGTTATTAGTACGAATGCTTTGAACACCGTTATTGCTAATGCTATAGGAAAGTCTAAGCTTGGGGAAGCTGGTTTTGTTAAGCATAATATTTTTAGTTCCCCAGCTTTAGTGGAGAAAGTTTTCTCTGATGATATTTTATCTCCCATATGTGATGTTTCTAATGATGCTTGTGCTCCTCATCCTTTTAAAATACCTATGAAAATTGTTGATCGTGCTATGAATAACTGCTATTTAGGAGATGGAACTGTCCATCCTGGTGATCATTTGCTTTTTATACATGAATTATGCGAGTTGTTCAAGTGTGCAGGTATTTCGATGAACCGAGTTAAGAAGAAGCTATTCTCTTTATCACTGAAAGGCAGAGCTGAGGAATGGTATAAAACACTGAAGGATGGTCGATCTATTGAC
This sequence comes from Dactylis glomerata, assembly GCA_007115705.1. Classification (NCBI taxonomy): domain Eukaryota; kingdom Viridiplantae; phylum Streptophyta; class Magnoliopsida; order Poales; family Poaceae; genus Dactylis; species Dactylis glomerata. The sequence continues at coordinate 4,244,057 of QXEO01000220.1, forward strand.
TGGGAGGAAATTGTACCTCTCTTTTATTCTAAATTCTATCCTTCTAGTCAGGTTTATAAAGATAGGAATTACATTTATAATTTTCATCTGCATGAGGGAGATAGCATTGCCCAAGCGTGGGGAAGATTGAAGTTACTAATGCACAAGTGTCCTATTCATGATCTTCCCCATAATATTGTTATTAATAATTTTTATGCAAGGCTTTCAGGATATTACAAGGACTATCTAGATGCATGCTTTGATGGGTCTTTCACAAGCAAGGATGTTGACACCAAGTGGGATCTGCTTGAAACAATTCAAAACAATATTGAAGGTTGGGATAGCGACAAAGGTAAAGGATCAGGTATGAATTACGAGTTTGATTGCATTAAGTCTTTCGCTGAAACTGCTAATTTTCAAGAGCTTAGTGCTAAATATGGTCTTGATCCTCAAATTATGGTTGATTGCTTTAAAGCCTTTGCTTCCCATATGAATGTTCCTAAAGGAAATGGGGACGTGTATCATGAACCTTTTAAGGACACTTGCATAGAAAGTGATATTGTTATTGATGATTGCAATAAACATGCTCAAATTTCTGAAAGTACTACTTCCTATAAGCATGTTAATTTTTATGGAGTACATAGACCTTATGAACAGAGTCACAACAAGGAAGATTATTGCATCACCCAAGGGAATGAAGAAACCAATACATGGCTCAGGGATCTAGACGAGCTTGGTGAAAGGGTTTGTAAGCTTTATCCTTTTCTTTGTGAACTTTGCAATAAAACGGGTCACTTTAATTTTCAATGCCCAATTAATCGAACGAGTATCGCAGATTTGTATTGTGATGATAAGATTAATCTCAATCAGCATGATGAGCTTACTTTGTTTTTGAATTGTGAAGAGATATCTAGAAAGATTTCTTTGGTTGATATGAGAGATGTTGATATTAATAGCACCCTTCGTGGTTGTCGTCTCTATTGTGCTAAAGATTGCCTCGCAAGTACTTACTTACAAGATCTTATAAAACATGATGTTTTGCCAAGCTATGACGGGACTAATAGATGTTTTGATCTTATTAATAGAGAGGAGGAATCCTCCAAAGTTTCTTTTGTTGTTTCTGTCAGCAAACCAGATTATGTGGAGAAGATGCCCTTCAAGTCTCTCCCTCCTAAAGGAGAGAGTATGAAGAAGAAGAAGAGGAGTAAAAGGCGAGAGGACACGGTATCTTCCCCTAAGCGTTATGATCCTGCTATAGATTATGATAATTCTGATTGGGATGATGCTCTCATGCCTGTTACCTATGTTAGTGATCATGATTGGGAAAAGCACTCTACTTTTGATATTGAAAATATTTTTGGTACAAATTCTAAGGTTAATAATTGTTGTACCATTAGTACTATCCATGTTCCTTCTTATGATGATATGTTTGATGAATATGCTTTGCGAAATAGTTGTTCTCTGGCTTGTGATGATACTAAACCTCTAGTTTATAATGGTTATGATGATGGGTATGATATTTTCAGTTCACCTACTTTTGAGGAGAAAATTAGTTATGATTACAATATGCCTCCTGTTTTTGATGATTATGGTGATAAGAATAATTATTCTGTTGAATCTACTCCTACTGCAATTGTTCATGTGGGGAGTATTAATTCTTTTATGCATGTGGCTCATGATAGGGATGCTTTATGTGATAGTTATATTGTTAGTTCTATTCATGATGCTACTAAAAGTTATTATGAGAGAGGGAAACATGGTTTGATGGATCTCAACAATATTGAGTTTCCCCTCTTTATGTTGCAATTTTTGAAGTTGTACTTGTTCTGCCTTCCTATGCTTTTTGCTTTGCGCTTTCATGACTTGTCTCTCTACAAGACTATTTTTTATAGGAAGTGGTTTAGATTTAAATGGGCTTCACATATGCTTTTTGATGCTCTCTCTTGCTTTAAGTTTCTATATAGCGCCTTTGCCTTAAGCTCTTTTATGGCGCCTACATGAGCATCTTTGCAAATTCTGCGCCTAGCTCAAAGGCGTTAAAGAAAAGCACTCTAGGGAGATAACCCATTGTTTATTTTCAGTACTTTTTCTTTTATTTGAGTCTTGGAAGTTATTACTACTGTAATAACCACTCCTTATCCTTTTTATTTTGTTGTTGTGCCAAGAGAAGCCTCTAATTTGAGTGAGGTAAGATTTGGGGATGTTGCTGTCCTGAAACAGTTTTTGGTTATGCACCGTAAAAATTTGTGAAAATTCTCTGTATATCTTTTGGACCTGAGATTTCTTGTGCATATGCCCCAGGTTATATTCAAACTTTCATTAGTTCAGCACTTTTTTATTTGAGCAACAGAAAACCCTCTAAAAATTCGACCTTTGTCAGCTGTTCTGTTTTGACAGATTTCTGCCAATATTTGTGTTTGCCGCTTTATCGCTTTCCTTTTGAGTTCTTTTGATCACAGAACTTTTGGGGAAGTTGCTACAGTAGTATATGATTTATATGTGGTGGTTTTGAGTTGAAACCTGAAGCAAAAGGGGTTGATTCAATGTTATGCTTACACTAATGTTGCTAATAGAATTGTGTTTAGTTTTGTATGAAGGAAGTTTTCAAGTGTAGGGATTGGAGAATGATGAGATGAGATGAAGAATGGACAAAAGCTCAAGCTTGGGGATGCCCATGTCACCCCAAGAAATATCCAAGAGGTACAAGCGTCAAAGCTTGGGGATGCCTCCGAGGCACCCCTTTCTTCATCGGCAAAAATCAGGTCACCTTTCAAGACACTATATTTTTATTGCTTCATGCATTATGCGTTTTCCTTGGAGCGTCAGTTGTTTTTGCTTTCAGTTTTCTTTTGTTTTGATTGCTGCAATAAATGGTTTGATCACATCATGTTGTTTTGGAGGGAGATGAACTCCATTTTTCATTGCCAAGAACACTCTAGTTTTCACTCTTTTCGTTCAACGAGTGTTCTCTTTTTCTGCTACTGCGTTTAGCCTTTGTTTTTCACCTTGATTTGTGTTCAGATCTTGTTTTATCTTTGCATCAAGGTGTATTTTGACCTCTGGTCTATGTTGGATTTTATCAAAAGATTTGTCTCAAAAAGGTTCAAATGGTGTTGGAAAAGAGAAAAGTTTCATGCAAAAAAGTGGTACAAAAAGGAGCTTGTTTAGACTGCGGCTTAGACTTTTGCATGCCATGCTTGATTGCGTTTTGATAGTATGCTTAGTGATTTTTGCTATGGCATGACTTGTCTCAAATGACTGAGATTGCTTAATGAGCCTTTGAAAAAATCATGCATTGTTTTTATTATTTGGAAGCATTAATTTGGTTTTCTCCTTTGATGCTTTATTTGGGTTGACTTGGCACATGCTTACGCCATGTTGACTACAAAATAAGTCGCCTATAGCCTCTATGATCATTTGGTTTTTGACTTGTGATACCACTTTATGCTTCTTTCAATGATGTTTTGTCGCTATGCATGATTATGACTGTTATTGCTCTCTTAGTTGGTCGATCCCAGTCTTTTGCTAGCCCTCATTTTGTACTGAGTATGAGCTCTACTCATGCATCCAACTCCTAGAAACCAAGTTTGCCATTGTGTCTACTATAAATTCCTATGCATGGTATTTGCAAGCCATTCCAAGTAAATTTTCATGTGCTACCTGATACGTCTCCAACGTATCCATAATTTTTGATGCTCCATGCTTGTTTTTACACCATTTGCCTATTGTTTCGTTACACTTAGTGGCACTTTTATGCATTTTCCGGAACTAACCTATTAACGAAGTGCCACAGTGCCAGTTCCCTGTTTTCTGCTGTTTTTGTGTTTCAGAGTGATACACAGGAAATATTCTCGGAATTGGACGAAACAAGTTCCTGAAGTCTTATTTTACCCGGGAGCATCCAGACATCCGAAAGAGAGCCGGAGAGGGGCCAGGGCCTGCCCTCACACTAGGGTGGCGCGGCCCAGGCCCTGGCCGCGCCACCCATGTGTGAGGAGCCCCTGGCTGCCCTCTCGCGACGCCCCTTCGCCTATATAAATCCTCGGGACGGAAAACCCTAGAAGAGTCGGCAAATTTCCAGAAAGAGTTCTGCAGTTCCGCCGCCGCCACCGACGAATTTCGGGGGACAGAAGTCTCTGTTCCGGCACCCTGCCGGGACGGGGAAGTGCCCCCGGAGCCATCTCCATCGGTCTCCATCGCCGTCTCCGCCGTCTCCATCGACCTCACCGCCATCTCCATCAACCTTGCTGTCTCCTATGATGAGGAGGGAGTAGTTCATCCCCGGGGCTGAGGGCTCTACCGGTAGCTATGTGGTTCACCTCTCTCTCCCATGATGTGATCTTTATGTGATCGTGAGCTTTGTATCATGTTGAACAAGTAGATGTTATTATTCAGATATTATGCTACTCCTATGCTTAATTATTATAGTGTACTCTAGTGATGTTATTAAAGTAATCTATTCCTCCTGCCATGGTGTAACGGTGACAGTGCGTGCATCGTGGTGGTACTTGGTTTAGGCTATGATCGTGATCTCTTGTGGATTATGAGAGTAATTATTACTATGATAGTATTGAGTGATCTATTCCTCCTTTCATGGTGTAAAGTTGACAGTGTGTGCACCGTGTTAGTACTTGGTCTAAGTTGCAATGATTTCTATCTTGAGTTGTGATCTGATTTGGATATCTCTATGAGTGGTGTTTGTCAAGTACTTGATGAACTTTAAGGGGTGCTTCTGTAGCCACTACGCAATGATTAGTGTTATTCAATAGGAGAGTAATTCAGAGTACCATCGTGGAGAGAAGTTGTTTATTTGTTCAATCATGTTATATTGTTGGGAGTGTGTCCACTAGTGAAAGTATGATCCCTAGGCCTTGTTTCCAAGCATTGCACACCGTTTACTTGCTGTTTTGTTACTTGTTTGCTCGTAGCGATATTTACTTCAAATCACATTTGCTACTTATAATCATCACTACTACTTGTATTTCACTATCTCTTCGCCGAATTAGTGCACCTATACATCTGACAAGTGTATTGGGTGTGTTGGGGACACAAGAGACTTTCTGTATCGTAATTGCAGGGTTGTTTGAGAGGGATAGCTTTGACCTCTTCCTCCCTGAGTTCGATAAACCTTGGGTGATCCACTTAAGGGAAACTTGCTGCTGTTCTACAAACCTCTGCACTTGGAGGCCCAACAAGTGTCTACAAGAATAGAAGTGCGTAGACATCAAGCTCTTTTCTGGCGCCGTTGCCGGGGAGGTAAGGTAAAAGGTACTCGCATCCTCCTGTGTGAGTGCTCGAAGTTATTTCCTTTAGATTCTGCAATTACATCTTTTTGTTTCTTGTTTTTATTTTCACTAGTTAGGCTTAATGGAAAATAATGAGTTCTGTAGTCTTTTTCCTGAGTTTAGATATGAAGTGTTTGAAGAGAAAATTGAAAAACCTTTGGAGCTTAATTTGCATGCTAATAGTGTTGTTAGTATGAATGCTTTGAACACCATTGTTGATAATGCTATAGAAAAGTCTAAGCTTGGGGAAGCTGGTTTTGTTAAGCATGATATTTTTAGTTCCCCAGCTTTAGTGGAGAAAATTTGCTCTGATGATATTTTATCTCCTACATGTGATGTTCCTTCTTATGATGATATGTTTGAAGAATATGCTTTGCGAAATAGTTGTTCTCTAGCTTGTGATGATGAGTATAATATTTTCAGTTCACCTACTTTTGAGGAGAAAACTAGTTATGATTACAATATGCCTCCTATTTATGATGATTATGGTGATGAGAATAATTATTCTATTGAATCTGCTCCTAGTACTATTGTTCCTGTGGTGAGTATTGATTCTTTTATGCATGTGGCTCATGATAGGGATGTTTTATGTGATAGTTATATTGTTAGTTCTATTCATGATGCTACTAAAAGTTATTATGAGAGAGGGAAACATGGTTTGATGGATCTCAACAATATTAAGTTTCCCCTCTTTATGTTGCAAATCTTGAAGTGGCACTTGTTTTACCTATCCATGCTAGCTACTATGTGCCTCGTTGATTTATTTTCTTACAAGATTCCTATGCATAGGAAGTGGTTCAGATATAAATGTGTTCCATACTTGCTTTTTGATGCTCTCTATTGCTTTAAGTTCCTATATGGCTCCTTTGCCTCAAGCTCTTATATGGCGCCCACATGAGCATCTTTGCAAATTACTGCGCCTAGCTCAAAGGCGTTAAAGAAAAGCACTCTTGGGAGATAACCCAATGTTTTTATTTTCAGTACTTTTTCTTTTATTTGAGTCTTGGAAGTTATTACTACTGTAATGACCGCTCCTTATCTTGTTTATTTCGTTTTTGTGCCAAGAGAAGCCTCTAATTTGAGTGAGGTAAAGATTTGGGGATGTTGCTGTCCTGAAACTGTTTTCGGTGCTGCACCGTAAAAATTCTTGAAAATTCTCTGTTTATCTTTTGGACCTGCGATTTCTTGTGCATATGCCCCAGGTTATATCCAAACTTTTCTTAGTTGAACACTTTTTGATTTGAGCAACAGAAAATCCTTCAAAAATTCGACCTTTGTCAGCTGTTCTGTTTTGACAGCTTTCTGCCAATATTTATGTTTGCCGCTTTATCGCTTTCTTTTGAGTTCTTTTGATCACGGAACTTTTGGGGAAGTTGCTACAGTAGTATATAGTTAATATGTGGTGGTTTTGGGTTGAAACCTGAAGCAAAATAGGTTGATTATATGTTATGCTTACACTAATGTTGCTAATGGATTTGTGTTTAGTTTTGTATGAAGGAAGTTTTCAAGTGTAGGGATTGGAGAATGATGAGATGAGTTGAAGAATGGACAAAAGCTCAAGCTTGGGGATGCCCATGCATCACCCCAGGAAATATCCAAGAAGTACAAGCGTCAAAGCTTGGGGATGCCCCCGAGGCACCCCCTTCTTCATCGGCAAAAATCAGGTCACCTTTCAAGACACTATATTTTTATTGCTTCATGCATTATGCGTTTTTCTTGGAGCGTTAGTTGTTTTTGTTTTCAGTATTAGTTTAGTTTAGTTTGCTGAAATAAATGGTTAGATCACATCATGTTTCTTTTGGAGGACATGAACTCGCTTTTCATTTGCCAAGAACACTCTAATTTTCACTCTTATCGTTCAACGAGTGTTTTCTTTTTCTGCTACTGCGTTTACTTTGCATTTTTCACCTTGATTTTTGTTCAGATCTTGTTTTATCTTTGCATCAAGGTGTATTTGGACCTCTGGTATATGTTGGTTTTCCTCAAAAGAGTTTCCTCAAAAAGGTTTTAATGGTGTTGGAAAAGAGAAAAAGCTTTATGCAAAAAAAAGTGGTACAAGAAGGAGCTTGTGTAGACTGCGGCTTAGGCTTTTGCATGTCGTGCTTGATATCTTTTTGATAGTATGCTTAGTGGTTTTGCTGTAGCATGACTTGTCTCAAATGACTGAGATTTCTTAATGAGCCTTTGAAAAAAATCATGCGTTGTTTTTATTGTATGGAAGCATTATTTTGGTTTTCTCCTTGATGCTTTATTTGGGTTGACTTGGCGCATGCTCACACATGTTAGACTCATAGAAAGTCACCTATAGCCTTCATGATCATTTAGTTTTTGACTTTTGATGCCATCTTATGCTTCTTTTAATGTTGCTTTGTCGCTTTGCATGATTATGGCCGTTATTGCTCTCTTAGTTGGTCGCTCCCAGTCTTTTGCTAGCCCTCATTTTGTACTGAGTATGAGCTCTACTCGTGCATCCAACTCCCAAAAACCAAGTTTGCCATTGTGTCCACTATAAATTCCTATGCATGGTATTTGTAAGCCATTCCAAGTAAATTTTCATGTGCTACCTTTCAAAAAACCTTCAAAACACTTCTCGTTTTGTGACACTGTTTTCAGCTCATGGGGACGTAGTGGTCGGATTTGCTATCTTCCATATTGTCTTATTCCAAAAAAAGAAAAAAAAGGCACTCCTCCATGGAATGTGAATGTTGGTGGGCACCCGATAGAATCGGTTAGCCATGGTTTGTGAAAGGAAAAAAGGTGGGGAGGAGTGCCAAGCTTTATAAAAGAGCACAAAAAGTGCCAATCTCTCTCTCAAAAACTTGCTTCATTTTTGTATGGAAGATAGTAAGAACCCCATTGCCAGTCGTTGACAAAGACAACCACCTCTCAAAACCAATTTTTATCTCTCTGTTTTACAAATGAAAAGCTCTAGCATATGTTTAATCACTGCTTCCCTCTGCGAAGGGCCTTTCTTTTACTTTTATGTTGAGTCACCACCTTCTTTCTTTATGCACCATTAAGAGAGCATAGTTGTCATTCTGAGTGTAATGTGCATTGTCCCAAAGTTTTCATTGATTGATTCATATTGTTGGTTTCACTTGTTCCTAAATTACTTGTATCTAGTCGCCCTCTTAAACTTGAAGGTGTCCTATGCATTTATGTTTTGCTCTCTTTGAAGGACAAGCTGAAAACCATTTGTATGTTTTTCCTTATGATTTGAACACACGTTTGACTTTCATTGTTTCATTATCTTGATCTTTTGTTTGTGTTCATTTGCATGTTTACAACATGGTTGCTAAGTTCTTATTGTCAAGATTATATCTTCATGCCCATGTTTTAAGTTCTTATGATCCCAGCTCACAATGCTTACATATATGATCAAGATTGTGTAGGTGCATGCCACCTCAAAAATTATTCTTTTGTTATCACTTACCTACTCGAGGACGAGCAGGAGTTAAGCTTGGGGATGCTGATACGTCTCCAACGTATCCATAATTTTTGATGCTCCATGCTTGTTTTTACACCATTTGCCTATTGTTTCGTTACACTTAGTGGCACTTTTATGCATTTTCCGGAACTAACCTATTAACGAAGTGCCACAGTGCCAGTTCCCTGTTTTCTGCTGTTTTTGTGTTTCAGAGTGATACACAGGAAATATTCTCGGAATTGGACGAAACAAGTTCCTGAAGTCTTATTTTACCCGGGAGCATCCAGACATCCGAAAGAGAGCCGGAGAGGGGCCAGGGCCTGCCCTCACACTAGGGTGGCGTGGCCCAGGCCCTGGCCGCGCCACCCATGTGTGAGGAGCCCCTGGCTGCCCTCTCGCGACGCCCCTTCGCCTATATAAAGCCTCGAGACGGAAAACCCTAGAAGAGTCGGCAAATTTCCAGAAAGAGTTCCGCAGTTCCGCCGCCACCACCGAAGAATTTCGGGGGACAGAAGTCTCTGTTCCGGCACCCTGTCGGGACGGGGAAGTGCCCCCGGAGCCATCTCCATCGGTCTCCGTCGCCGTCTCCGCCGTCTCCATCGACCTCACCGCCATCTCCATCAACCTTGCTGTCTCCTATGATGAGGAGGGAGTAGTTCATCCCCGGGGCTGAGGGCTCTACCGGTAGCTATGTGGTTCACCTCTCTCTCCCATGATGTGATCTTTATGTGATCGTGAGCTTTGTATCATGTTGAACAAGTAGATGTTATTATTCAGATATTATGCTACTCCTATGCTTAATTATTATAGTGTACTCTAGTGATGTTATTAAAGTAATCTATTCCTCCTGCCATGGTGTAACGGTGACAGTGCGTGCATCGTGGTGGTACTTGGTTTAGGCTATGATCGTGATCTCTTGTGGATTATGAGAGTAATTATTACTATGATAGTATTGAGTGATCTATTCCTCCTTTCATGGTGTAAAGTTGACAGTGTGTGCACCGTGTTAGTACTTGGTCTAAGTTGCAATGATTTCTATCTTGAGTTGTGATCTGATTTGGATATCTCTATGAGTGGTGTTTGTCAAGTACTTGATGAACTTTAAGGGGTGCTTCTGTAGCCACTACGCAATGATTAGTGTTATTCAATAGGAGAGTAATTCAGAGTACCATCGCGGAGAGAAGTTGTTTATTTGTTCAATCATGTTATATTGTTGGGAGTGTGTCCACTAGTGAAAGTATGATCCCTAGGCCTTGTTTCCAAGCATTGCACACCGTTTACTTGCTGTTTTGTTACTTGTTTGCTCGCAGCGATATTTACTTCAAATCACATTTGCTACTTATAATCATCACTACTACTTGTATTTCAGTATCTCTTCGTCGAACTAGTGCACCTATACATCTGACAAGTGTATTGGGTGTGTTGGGGACACAAGAGACTTTCTGTATCGTAATTGCAGGGTTGTTTGAGAGGGATAGCTTTGACCTCTTCCTTCCTGAGTTCGATAAACCTTGGGTGATCCACTTAAGGGAAACTTGCTGCTGTTCTACAAACCTCTGCACTTGGAGGCCCAACAAGTGTCTACAAGAATAGAAGTGCGTAGACATCACTACCTTTCAAAAAACCTTCAAAATACTTCTCATTTTGTGACACTGTTTTCAGCTCATGGGGACGTAGTGGTCGGATTTGCTATCTTTCATATTGTCTTATTCCAAAAAGAAAAAAAAAGAGAAAAAAAGAAAGAAAAAAGGCACTCCTCCATGGTATGTGAATGTTGGTGGGCACCCGATGGAATCGGTTAGCCATGGTTTGAGAAAGGAAAAAAGGTGGGGAGGAGTGCCAAGCTTTATAAAAGAGCGCAAAAGTGCCAATCTCTCTCTCAAAAACTTGCTTCATTTTTGTATGGAAGATAGTAAGAACCCCATTGCCAGTCGTTGACAAAGACAACCACCTCTCAAAACCAATTTTTATCTCTCTGTTTTACAAATGAAAAGCTCTAGCACATGTTTAATCACTGCTTCCCTCCGCAAAGGGCCTTTCTTTTACTTTTATGTTGAGTCTCCACCTTCTACCTTTATGCACCGTCTAAGAGAGCATAGTTGTCATTCTGAGTATAATGTGCATTGTCCCAAAGTTTTCATTGATCGATTCATATTGTTGGTTTCACTTGTTCTCAAATTATTTGTATCTAGTCGCCCTCTTAAACTTGAAGGTGTCCTATGCATTTATGTTTTGCTCTCTCATGAAGGTCAAGCTGAAAACATTTGTATATTTTTCCATATGATTTGAACACACGTTTGGCTTTCATTATTTCATTTTCATGATCTTTCATTTGTGTTCTTTTTCATGTTATAACATAGTTGTTAAGTTTCTTCTATCAAGATTATATCTTTCATGCCCATGTTTTAAGTTCTTTTGATCCCAGCACTCAATGCTTACATAGATGATCTAGATTGTGTAGGTGCATGTCACCTCAAAAATTATTTCTTTTGTTATCACTTACCTACTCGAGGACGAGCAGGAGTTAAGCTTGGGGATGCTTGATACGTCCAAAACGTATCTATAATTTTTGATGCTCCATGCTTGTTTTTACACCAATTGCTTAGTGTTTCATTACACTTCGTGGCACTTTTATGCATTTTCCAGAACTAACCTATTAACAAGTCGCCACAGTGCTAGTTCCCTGTTTTCTACTATTTTTGTGTTTCAGAAAAGTTACACAGGAAATATTCTCGGAATTGGACGAAACAAAAGCTGAACGTCCAGAAATTCACCAAAGCTTCCAGAGAACCGAAGAGGAGATGGAGTGGGGCCACGAGGGCCCCACACAATAGGGCGGCGTGGCCTGGCCCCTGGCTGCGCCCCCTATGTGTGACGGCGCCTCGGCCAACTCCTGACGTTGCCCCTTTGCCTATATAAAGCCTCGGGATGGAAAACCCTAGGGGAATCGGCAAAATTTCTAGAACAGTTCCGCAGCGCCACCGCCGTCGAAGACAAATTTCGGGGGACATAAGTCTCTGTTCCGGCACCCTGCCGGGATGGGGAAGTGCCCCCGGAGCCATCTCCATCAGTCTCCATCGCCGTCTCCGCCGTCTCCATCGACCTCACCGCCATCTCCATCAACCTTGCTGTCTCCTATGATGAGGAGGGAGTAGTTCTCCCCCGGGGCTGAGGGCTCTACCGGTAGCTATGTGGTTCACCTCTCTCTCCCATGATGTGATCTTTATGTGATCGTGAGCTTTGTATCTAGTTGAATTGGTAGATGTTATTATTCAGATATTACGCTACTCCTATGCTTTATTATTGTACTCTCCGGAGATACCTTGTATCATGGTGTAAAGGTGACTAGTGTGTGCATCATGTGTATCTTTTTGGTTAATGTCTCTATGAAATGTTGGTGTTTGTTGGAACCATCTAGTGCGTTCATGGTGATAGTGTGGGACAATCTAGTTTGGGTACATACGGACTTTGAGGAGTGCTTCGTAGCCCTACGCATGATTAGTGTTTGTTTTCTATTGGAGAATTGTTTTGAGTTGCATATTGATGATAGCATCTATTGGTTCAATTAAGTTATATTTGTTGAGAGTGTGTCCACTAGTGAAAGTATGATCCCTAGGCCCTGTTTCCAAGCATTGCACACTGTTTCCTTTCTGTTTTGTTACATGTTTGCTCGCAGCGATACTTATTTCATATTACAGTTACTACTCATAATCATCACTACTACTTGTATTTCACTATCTCTTCGCCGAACTAGTGCACCTATACATTTGACAAGTGTATTGGGTGTGTTGGCGACACAAGAGACTTTCTGTATCGTAATTGCAGGGTTGCTTGAGAGGGATAGCTTTGACCTCTTCTTCCCTGAGTTCGATAAACCTTGGGTGATCCACTTAAGGGAAACTTGCTGCTGTTCTACAAACCTCTACACTTGGAGGCCCAACACTGTCTACAAGAACAGACGTGTGCGTAGACATCAATGGGTCACAAGAACCCACACTATGGTTATCAGACTAACTGCAAGCAGTGCAAATACTAGGAGGAATGAGAGCAACGGCGATGCAAAGCCTGCAGTTACACCTCACCGGCACAGCACAGTCTTGGTTAAGTACTCTACCCAACGATTCCATCGGGAGTTGGGGAGAACTGGAAAGTCAATTCACAAGAAATTTTTGATCAACATACAAATGCCCAATGTCACTAGAAAAAATCAAGTCATGCGTGCAGAGGAAGGATGAAACTCTGCGCTCCTACATACAGCGATGGAGTATAATCAAAAACTCTGCGGAAGACGTCTCCGACGAGCTGGCAGTAGATGCTTTTTCAGCCAGTCTTTGCCATTCGGACCTCGTGGAAGAGTTAGGGAGGACAAAGACTAGGACAGTATCGGAATTAATGGAAGTAGCCAATAGATTTGCCGATGGAGAAGATGCGTATAACAACAAAAGGGCACGTTCACCAGAAGTTGATAGAGCAGGCAGGCAAAGGCGAAGATATCGCAATGAGGATAGCCGCACAAGGCGAAATCAGGTAGCCGCAGGGTATGAAAGAAAGGGCGAGGAAGGCTACGAAAGCAGGGAGTTTCAATGCAGAAGCAATCATGGAGAAGAAAAGCTAAAGTACTCCGGCCCGTCGGCAGAAGACATGTTCCATGGCCCCTGTCGAATCCATTATGCGTACTTAGATGGGAAGAGAGTTTCTAATCACCAGATGAAGGATTGCAGAACATTCTTAAGGTTGCAAAGTGCTCTGGACCCAAACCAAGGAACATGTCAGGGAGGAAAGAGTACAAGTCAAGGATACCAAATACAGCGTCTAGCGAAACATCTGGAATCAAAAGTATATATATTTGCAATGATCCAACCGGTGCCAAAATCCAAGAAAGAACATAAGCGTATATCCAGACAAGTAAATCTAGCAATATCATCACCACCAGCTACGACAGAGTACCTGAGATGGTCCGACCAGCCAGTTAGGTTTAGCAGAGCAGACCACCCAAGAAAAGTACCCAGGCCAGGGCACGCGCCAATGGTGTTGAAGGCGCAGATAGGAGGATACGATATTGGGCGAGTATTCATGGACGCAGGAAGCGGCATAAACTTAATATACGCAAGAACCCTGAAGGCAATGTGCATCTCGTTGGAAAGTCTAAAGCCGACAGATTACTCTTTTCACGGAATAGTACCAGGAGGCGCAAACTACCCCCTCAGGAAAATAGAACTCAACGTTTGCTTTGGCAATAGTAGCAATTATCGCAAAGAAAAGTTAGAGTTCGAAGTCATGGACTGGCCTTCACAGTATCATGCAATCCTGGGGCGCCCAGCATTTGCAAAATTCATGGCAGTTCCTCATTACGCATATTTAACACTCAAAATTCTAGGACCTAAAGGGAAAATCATGGTACAAGGCAGCTTCGAAGTATCCAACACGTGTGACAAAGAATTCAACAAAATGGCGCAAACTTTCGGCATGACAGCTGAATACGCAAGGCTGAAGGGTGAAACTGACCACAATGTGCTACCCGACGTTGGACGATCCCTGCCAGATCAGGCTTTCGACGCAACCCAAGACTCGAAGAAAATCCAGGTCCACCCTACGGACCCAAACAAAACCACCTCCATAGCGGTAAACCTGGACCTCGCATAGGAAAGCGCACTCATCGAGTTCCTCCGTGAGCACTGGGAAATCTTCGCCTGGTGTCCTTTAGACATGCCAGGGGTTCCCAGGGAACTCGTCGAGCACGCACTAAATGTGGATCCTAAAGCAAAGCCAGTCAAGCAACCGCTGCGACGATTTGACGAACCCAAAAGGAAAGCAATAGCATCCAAGCTACACAGGCTAGAAAATGCAGGATTCATCAGAGAAATCAAAGCATCAACTTGGGTATCCAATCCAGTCATCATCCCCAAGAAAAATACAGACGTACAAAGAGTGTGTGTCGACTACACATCTCTCAACAAACACTGTCCAAAGAATCCCTTTCCTCTACCTCACATTGATCAGATAATAGACTCAACGACAGGGTGCGCAAGGCTTTCCTTCCTGGACGCATATTCTGGTTACAACCAGATCAAACTGAAGAAAGAAGACGAGGAAAAACAGCTTTTATTACACCATACAGCGTGTTCTGCTATCAAGTCATGCCTTTCGGCCTAAAAAACGCGGGAGCAACCTACCAGCGGGTGATGCAAAACTGCCTCGGAAGTCAAATAGGATGCAACATTCAAGTCTATATCGACGACGTGGTCATCACCACAAGAAAACAAGAGTCTTTAATCAGTGATTTGACAGAAACCTTCGACAATCTAAACAGGTTCAAGCTCAAGCTTAACCTGACAAAATGTTCTTTTGGCGTGTCAACAGGGCAACTTCTGGGATTCCTGGTGTCAGCAAGAGGCATAGAAGCAAACCCAAAGAAGATCCAAGCAATACTAACAATGGGGAAACCCGCAAAACTGCACGACGTACAGAAACTCATAGGGCGCGTCACGGCACTAAGTCGATTCGTCGCACGATTGGGAGAAATAGCACTTCCTTTCTATGCACTCATGAAAAAATCAGACGACAAATTTGAGTGGACAGAAGAAGCAGATATAGCTTTTGCACAACTGAAAAAAGTGCTCTCCACACAGTCAGTGTTGGTCGCACCAAATGAAAAAGAGCCACTACTGCTGTATATTGCAGCCACACATCAAGTGGTAAGCACAGTATTAGTAGTCGAAATAAGCGAAGAAGGAAAAGCCCATGGAGTCCAGAGGCCAATATATTTCCTCAGCGAAGTACTATCTCCAACAAAGCAGAGATACCCGCACTATCAAAATCTTGCATACAGCGTATTCGCAACGGCACGAAAGCTACGGCAATATTTCGCGGTGCATCCAATCATAGTGGTGAACGAAGCCCCATTATCCAATATATTGAACAACCTTGCAGCAACAGGACATGTCTCTTTATGGGGGGATCGAATTATCACCCCTGGACATCACGTACAAAAAACGAAAAGCAATCAAATCTCAAGTACTACCGGATTTCACAGCAGAGTGGCTAGAACTACAAAACACAGGACCACCAGATCTATCGAGTGTATGGACAATGTACTTCGATCGATAAAAAAGAGTCCAAGGTGCAGGAGCAGGAGTAGTCCTGATATCACCGCAAGGCGACAAATTGAAGTATGTGTTAAGGATGAGTTTTCCGTAAGCTTCCAATAATGAAGCCGAATACGAGGCTCTACTCCACGGAATGAAAATGGCCAAAGCATGTGGAGCAAGTAGACTGAAAGTATTCGGGGACTCAAATCTCGTCGTCCAGCAAGTGATGAACCGGTGCGACGCCATCAGCGACAACATGACGACATATAGAAACTTATACTACTACCTAGAGGGAACATTTGATGGATGCGAAGTTTCACACGTCAGCAGGACCAGCAACGAGGAAGCCGACAATTTGGCAAACATCGGGTCCCAATGCCTGCCCATACCACCAGGAGTCTTATGGGAAGAAATCATGGAAAGATCAATAAAACATAGCGAGACTTTGACTACAGGAGATCCAAGCCAGCACACAACAATAGGCTCGGGGCTGGTAAGCCTGGTACAGAAGGCACATCAGAACCAGAGGAAGTTATGATGATCGAAGAAACCTGGATGCAGTCATACCTAGCATACATGATAAATAAGACACTACCCAAAGACACAATTGAGGCAAAAAGGATAATACGACGATCCAAGGCTTTCATCGTGTTGCAGGGGAAATTGTACAAGAAAAGCATAACTGGCATTTTACAGCGATGTGTCACCTCTCAAGAAGGACAAGAAATATTAAAAGATATCCACGCAGGAGTATGCGAGCATCACGCTAGCAGTAGAGCTATTGCAACTAAAGCTTTTCGTGCAGGATTCTACTGGTTGACAGCCTTTGAAGACGCAAAAGACATAGTAAGAAGGTGTGAGGCCTGTCAATGGTTTGCATCTCGACCACACGCACTAGCAGCAGAACTACAGCCGATACCATTATCCTGGCCTTTTGCACATTGGGGTCTCAACATGGTAGGAAAATTACACAAATCTTGGCGAGGAGGTCATGTCTACATGTTGGTGGCAGTAGACAAATTCACCAAATGGGTAGAGGCAGCCCCGGTAACAACCCAAGATTCCACAGCGGCAATCAACTTCATTAAGTCTATAGTATTTCGCTTCGGAGTACCACACAGCATCATCACAGACAATGGGACTAAATTCACATCGAAAGAGTTCAAAAACTACTGCGAGAGTATGAGAATCAAACTAAAATTTGCGTCTATAGCACATCCAAAGACAAATGGACAAGTCGAGAAAGCCAATGGCTTAATATGCAATGGAATAAAAAAACAGGCTATTAGCACCCCTGGAAAAAGCTAAACACGCCTGGGTAGATGAGCTACCCTCCGTGCTTTGGAGTCTTAGAACCACGCCTAATGCGGCTACCCAAGAAACTCCCTTTTTCCTGGTCCATGGCGCAGAAGCCGTGCTTCCAGTCGAAATCACCCATGAAGCCCCAAGAATTGCTGCTTACGATGAAACAACTTCTACAGAAGCACTTCAAGACAATGTTGATGCACTTGACGAAGCAAGAGACGTAGCACTCGCTAGAGCTACGCAATACCAGCAAAGTCTATGAAACTACCATAGTAGTCGAGTTCGCCCACGTTCTTTCATGGTAGGAGATTTAGTCTTACGACTCAAATAGGACGATCATGGCAAATTAGAGTCCCCATGGGTGGGACCTTACATCGTGACAGAAGTAATTCCAGGAAGAGCCTATCGACTACAAGACAAAAAAACAGGGAAAGACGAAAGCAACCCGTGGAATTGATACGTCTCAAACGTATCTATAATTTTTGATGCTCCATGCTTATTTTTACACCATTTGCCTTGTGTTTCGTTACACTTCGTGGCATTTTTATGCGATTTCTGGAACTAACCTACTAACAAGATGCCACAGTGCCAGTTCCCTGTTTTTGCTATTTTTGTGTTTCAGAAAAGTTACGCAGGAAATATTCTCGGAATTGGACGAAACAAGTTCCAGAAGTCTTATTTTTCCCGGAAGAGTATCGAAGACCAAACGGGAGCTGGAGAGGGGCCAGAGGCTGCCCTCACCACCAGGGGGCGCGGCCCAGGCCCTGGCCACGCCCACCTATGGTGAGGAGCCCCTGGTCCACTTCTGACGACGCCCCTTCGCCTATAAGAAGCCTCCCGACGGAAAACACTAAATCAATCGGCGTTTTTCCCAGAACAGTTCCGCAGCTCCGCCACCGTCGAAGACAAATTTTGGGGGACAGAAATCTCTGTTCGGCACCCTGCCGGGACGGGGAAGTGCCCCCGGAGCCATCTCCGCTGTCTCCATCGACCTCACCGCCATCTCCATCAACCTTGTTGTCTCCTATGATGAGGAGGGAGTAGTTCTCCCCCGGGGCTGAGGGCTCTGCCGGTAGCTATGTGGTTCACCTCTCTCTCCCATGATGTGATCTTTATGTGATCGTGAGCTTTGTATCTAGTTGAATTGGTAGATTTTATTATTCAGATATTATGCTACTCCCGTGCTTATTATTTGTAATCTTCGGAGATACCTTGTATCATGGTGTGAAGGTGACTAGTGTGCGCATCATGTGTATCTTTTTGGTTAATGTCTCTATGAATTGTTGGTGTTTGTTGGAACCATTTAGTGCGTTCACGGTGATAGTGTGGGACAATCTAGTTTGGGTACATACGGACTTTGAGGAGTGCTTCGTAGCCCTACGCATGATTAGTGTTCGTATTCCATTGGAGAATTGTTTTGAGTTGCATATTGATGATAGTATCTATTGGTTCAATTATGTTATATTTGTTGGGAGTGTGTCCACTAGTGAAAGTATGATCCCTAGGCCTTGTTTCCAAGCATTGCACACCGTTTCCTTTCAGTTTTGTTACATGTTTGCTTGCAGTGATATTTATTTCAGATTACATTTATTACTTATAATCATCACTACTACTTGTATTTCACTATCTCTTCGCCGAACTAGTGCACCTATACATCTGACAAGTGTATTGGGTGTGTTGGGGACACAAGAGACTTTCTGTATCGTAATTGCAGGGTTGTTTGAGAGGGATAGCTTTGACCTCCTGCTCCCTGAGTTCGATAAACCTTGGGTGATCCACTTAAGGGAAACTTGCTGCTGCTCTACAAACCTCTGCACTTGGAAGCCCAACACTGTCTACAAGAACATACGCGTGCGTAGACATCAAGCTCTTTTCTGGTGCCGTTGCCAGGGAGGTAAGGTAAAAGGTACTCGCATCCTCCTGTGTGAGTGCTCGGAGTTATTTCCTTTAGATTCTGCAGTTATATCTTTTTGTTTCTTGTTTTTATTTTCACTAGTTAGGCCTAATGGAAAGTAACGAGTTCTTTAGTCTTTTTCCTGACTTTGGATTTGAAGAGAAAATTGAAAAACCTTTGGAGCTTATTTCGCATAGCAATGTTATTAGTACGAATGCTATAGAAAAGTCTAAGCTTGGGGAAGCTGGTTTTGTTAAGCATGATATTTTTAGTTCCCCAGCTTTAGTGGAGAAAGTTTGCTCTGATGATATTTTATCTCCCATATGTGATGTTTCTAATGATGCTTGTGCTCCTCATCCTTTTAAAATACATGCGAAGATTGTTGAACGTGCTATGGATAACTGCTATTTAGGAGATGGAACTGTCCATCCTGGTGATCATTTGCTTTTCATACATGAATTATGCGAGTTGTTCAAGTGTGCAGGTATTTCGATGAACCGAGTTAAGAAGAAGCTATTCTCTTTATCACTGAAAGGCAGAGCTGAGGAATGGTATAAAACACTGAAGGATGGTCGATCTATTGTCTGGGAGGAAATTGTACCTCTCTTTTATTCTAAATTCTATCCTTCTAGTCAGGTTTATAAAGATAGGAATTACATTTATAATTTTCATCTGCATGAGGGAGAAAGCATTGCCCAAGCGTGGGGAAGATTGAAGTTACTAATGCACAAGTGTCCTATTCATGATCTTCCCCGTAATATTGTTATTAATAATTTTCATGCAAGGCTTTCAGGATATTACAAGGACTATCTAGATGCATGCTTTGATGGGTCTTTCACAAGCAAGGATGTTGACACCAAGTGGGATCTGCTTGAAACAATTCAAAACAATATTGAAGGTTGGGATAGCGACAAAGGTAAAGGATCAGGTATGAATTACGAGTTTGATTGCATTAAGTCTTTCGCTGAAACTGCTAATTTTCAAGAGCTTAGTGCTAAATATGGTCTTGATCCTCAAATTATGGTTGATTGCTTTAAAGCCTTTGCTTCCCATATGAATGTTCCTAAAGGAAATGGGGACATGTATCATGAACCTTTTAAGGACACTTGCATAGAAAGTGATATTGTTATTGATGATTGCAATAAACATGCTCAAATTTCTGAAAGTACTACTTCCTATAAGCATGTTAATTTTTATGGAGTACATAGACCTTGTGAACAGAGTCACAACAAGGAAGATTATTGCATTACCCACGGGAATGAAGAAACCAATATGTGGCTCAGGGCTTTAGATGAGCTTGGTGAAAAGGTTTGTACGCTTTATCCTTTTCTTTGTGAACTTTGCGATAACACGGGTCACTTTAATTTTCAATGCCCATTTAATCGAATGAGTACCACAAATTTGTATTGTGATGATAAGATTACTCTCAATCAGCATGATGAGCTTACTTTGTTTTTGGAGTGTGAAGAGATGTCTAGAAAGATTTCTTTGGTTGATATGAGAGATGTTGATATTAATAGCACCCTTCGTGGTTGTCATCTCTATTGTGCTAAAGATTGCCTCGCAAATACTTACATACAAAATCTTATAAAACATGATGTTTTGCCAAACTATGACAGGACTAATAGATGTTTTTATCTTATTAATAGAGAGGAGGAATCCTCCAAAGTTTCTTCTGTTGTTTCTATCAGTAAACCAGATTATGTGGAGAAGATGCCTTTCCCTCCTAAAGGATATGTGGAGAAGATGCCCTTCAAGCATCTCCCTCCTAAAGGAGAGAGTAAGAAGAGTATGAAGAAGAAGAAGAGGAGTAAAAGGCGAGAGGACACGATATCTTCCCCTTAGTATTATGATCCCGCTATAGATTATGATAATTCTGATTGGGATGATGTTCCCATGCCTGTTACCTATGTTAGTGATCATGATTGGGAAAAGCACTCTACTTTTGATATTGAAAATCTTTTTGGTACGAATTCTAAGGTTAATAATTATTGTACCATTAATACTATCCATGTTCCTTCTTATGATGATATGTTTGATGAATATGCTCTGCGAAATAGTTGTTCTCTAGCTTGTGATGATACTGAACTTCTAGTCTATGATGGTTACAATGATGAGTATAATGTTTTCAGTTCACCTACTTTTGAGGAGAAAATTAGTTATGATTACAATATGCCTCCTGTTTTTTGATGATTATGGTGATGAGAATAATTATTTTGTTGAATCTGCTCCTACTACGATTGTTCATGTGGAGAGTATTAATTCTTTTATGCATGTGGCTCATGATAGGGATGCTTTATGTGATAGTTATATTGTTAGTTCTATTCATGATGCTACTGAAAGTTATTATGAGAGAGGGAAACATGGTTTGATGGATCTCAACAATATTGAGTTTCCCCTCTTTATGTTGCAATTCTTGAAGCTATACTTGTTTTGCCTTCCTATGCTTTTTGCTTTGCGCTTTAAGACTTGTCTCTTTACAAGACTATTTTTCATAGGAAGTGGTTTAGATTTAAATGTGTTTCATATTTGCTTTTTGATGCTCTCTATTGCTTCAAGTTCTTATATAGCGCCTTTGCCTTAAGCTCTTTTATGGCGCCTACATGAGCATCTTTGCAAATTACTGCGCCTAGCTCAAAGGCGTTAAAGAAAAGCACTCTTGCGAGATAACCCATTGTTTATTTTCAGTACTTTTTCTTTTATTTGAGTCTTGGAAGTTATTACTACTGTAATAACCACTCCTTATCCTTTTTATTTTCTTGTTGTGCCAAGGAGAACCTCTAATTTGAGTGAGGTAAGATTTGGGGATGTTGCTGTCCTGAAAAACAGATTTCGGTGCTGCACCGTAAAAATTCGTCAAAATTCTCAGAATATCTTTTTGAACTGATATTTCTTGTGAATATGCCCCAGGTTATATCCAAACTTTCATTAGTTATACACTTTTTGATTTGAGCAACAGAAAACCCTCCAAAAATTCGACCTTTGTCAGCTGTTCTGTTTTGACAGATTTCTGCCAATATTTGTGTTTGCCGCTTTATCGCTTTCTCTTTGAGTTCTTTTGATCACGGAACTTTTAGGGAAGTTGCTACAGTAGTATATGCTTTATATGTGATGGTTTTGAGTTGAAACCTGAACCAAAAAGGGTTGATTCATTATTATGATTATGCTAACGTTGCTAATAGAATTGTGTTAAGTTTTGTATGAAGGAAGTTTTCAAGTGTAAGGATTGGAGAATGATGAGATGAGATGAAGAATGGACAAAAGCTCAAGCTTGGGGATGCCCATGTCACTCCAAGAAATATCCAAGAAGTACAAGCGTCAAAGCTTGGGGATGCCCCCGAGGAACCCCTTTCTTCATCGGCAAAAATCAGGTCACCTTTCAAGACACTATATTTTTATTGCTTCATGCATTATGCGTTTTCCTTGGAGCGTCAGTTATTTTTTGCTTTCAGTTTTCCTTTTGTTTTGTTTGCTGCAATAAATGGTTGGATCACATCATGTTCTTTTTGGAGGGAGATGAACTCCGTTTTTCATTGCCAAGAACACTCTAGTTTTCACTCTTTTCGTTCAACGAGTGTTCTCTTTTTCTGCTACTGCATTTAGCGTTCATTTTTCGCCTTGATATTTGTTCAGTATTGTTATATCTTTTTATCAAAGTGTGTTTTGACCTCTGGTCCATGTTGGTTTTCATCAAAAGAGTTGTTCCAAAAAAGTTTGAATGGTGTTGGAAAAGAGAAAAAGCTTTATGCAAAAAAGTGGTACAAAAAGGAGCTTGTGTAGACTGCGGCCTAGGCTTTTGCATGTCGTGCTTGATGTCTTTTTAATAGTATGCTTAGTAATTTTTCTGTAGCATGACGTTTCTCAAATGACTGAGATTTCTCAATGAGCCTTTGAAAAATCATGCGTTGTTTTAATTATTTGGAAGCATTATTTTGGTTTTCTCCTTTGATGCTTTATTTGGGTTGACTTGGCGCATGCTCACACATGTTAGACTCATACAAAGTCGCCATAAGCCTCTATGATAATTTAGTTTTTGACTTATGATACCAATTTATGCTTCTTTCAATGATGTTTTGTTGCTATGCATGATTATGGCCGTTATTGCTCTCTTAGTTGGTCGCTCCCAGTCTTTTGCTAGCCCTCATTTTGTACTGAGTATGAGCTCTACTCGTGCATCCAACTCCCAAAAACCAAGTTTGCCATTGTGTCCACTATAAATTCCTATGCATGGTATTTGTAAGCCATTCCAAGTAAATTTTCATGTGCTACCTTTCAAAAAACCTTCAAAACACTTCTCGTTTTGTGACACTGTTTTCAGCTCATGGGGACGTAGTGGTCGGATTTGCTATCTTCCATATTGTTTATTCCAAAAACAAAAGGCACTCCTCCATGGTATGTGAATGTTGGTGGGCACCCGATTGAATCGGTTAGCCATGGTTTGTGAAAGGAAAAAAGGTGGGGAGGAGTGCCAAGTTTTATAAAAGAGCACAAAAGTGCCAATCTCTCTCAAAAACTTGCTTCATTTTTGTATGGAAGATAGTAAAACCCCATTGCTAGTCGTTGACAAAGACAACCACCTCTAAAAATTCAGTTTCTATCTCTCTGTTTTACAAATAAAAGCTTTAGCACATGTTTAATCACTGCTTCCCTCCGCGAAGGGCCTTTCATTTACTTTTATGTTGAGTCACCACCTTCTATCTTTATGCACCGTCTAAGAGAGCATAGTTGTCATTCTGAGTATAATGTGCATTGTCCCAAAGTTTTCATTGATTGATTCATGATGTTGGTTTCACTTGTTCTCCAATTACTTATATCTAGTCGCCCTCTTAAACTTGAAGGTGTCCTATGCATTTATGTTTTGCTCTCTCATGAAGGACAAGCTGAAAACCATTTGTATGTTTTTCCATATGATTTGAACACATGTTTGACTTTCATTGTTTCATTTTCATGATCTTTCCTTTGTGTTTCTTTTCATGCTATAACATGGTTGCTAAGTTTCTATTATCAAGATTATGTCTTTCATGCCCATATTTTAAGTTCTTTGATCTCAGCACTCAATGCTCTACCTCGTTGATCAAATTGTGATGGTGCATGTCACCTCAAAAATTATTCTTTTGTTATCACTTACCTACTCGAGGACGAGCAGGAGTTAAGCTTGGGGATGCTGATTGATGCTACCGGGTTGATGAAGTAAATAACCGGCCAGTTGGGAACCCCAAGAGGAAGGTGTGATGAATATAGCAGCAAGATTTCCCTCAGTTAAGAAACCAAGGTTTATCGTTCAGGAGAAAAGCAGACAATACGACTGAAGGTGATGCGGACTGGCTTAGCTAAGCTTCGGACAATTTATATATGGCACCTCGTCCAAGCTTTGCTTTGCTAGCTGCAACGTAGAACCTGCACACACACAACCAAGTACTTTGTTCCCAACTTGCGATGAGGTTGTCAATCTCACCGGTTTGCTTGAAACAAAGGTTATGAGCGTATCGAGTGGAAAACAGTAGAAGTATGCGAGTAAAGTAAACAGTGCGAGTAAAGTAAACAGGTGATAGCAATATGATGGAAATAGGACCGGGGTCCACAGTTCACTAGTGGTGTCTCTCCATAAGATAAATAACACATGCTGGGTAAACAAATTACAGTTGGGCAATTGATAGAATAAAGATAAACGTGATATGTCAAGTAGATCACTATGCGATTTACCCTGGGAATTACAACAAAATACATAGACCGCCATCCAACTGCATCTATGACTAATAATCCACTTGTGGCGAATCAATCCGAAAACTCCACAAGTATTAAGTTGCGAACAACAGATAATTGCATTAAGCAAAGTGTGTAATGTAAACAAATCATATGCCCTTGAGCATATGAATGTTGTTTTCTCCCTAGTAGCAATAGCACATCTACAAACTTAGAGGTTTCTGTCACTCCCCCAGATTAAATAGAGGCATGAACCCACTATCGAGCATAAATACCCCCTCTTGGAGTCACTAGCAACTACTCGGCCAAGATAGCTACTAACAACGGAGAGCATGCAACATCATAAACAACATAGAGATAACATAAGATATATTTTAGTATAGCAACTCAATCATAACACCAATATTCATCGGATCCCAACAAACCAAACATGTAGAATTACATAACGGTGATCTCAATCATGTAGGGCAGCTCATGAGATCTAAACATGAAGCACATGGTGGAGGAGACAACCATCTAGCTACTGCTATGGACCCATAGTCCAAGGTAGACTACTCACTCATCGCTCCGGAGGCAAGCATGGCGATGAAGAAGACCTCCGGTGGCGATTCCCCTCTCCGGCAGGGTGCCGAGAAGAGCTTCTGGACCCTCCCGATCTTCGGGTCGACGGCGGCGGCGGATCGCGATGTGTTCTGGAATATTGATCGGGTACTTAGGTTTTTTTCCGTCGGGGGTCTTTATAGGCGAAGGGGCATCGTCAGGAGTGGACCGAGGTGGTCTCACACATAGGGGGCGCGACCAGGGCCTGGGCCACGCCGCCCTGGTGTGTGGCCACCTCGTGGCCCCACTCCGTCTCCTCTTCGGATCTCTGGAAGCTTCCAGGAAAAATAAGACTTCAGAACTTGTTTCGTCCAATTCCGAGAATATTTCCTGTGTATCACTTCTGAAACACAAAAACAGCAGAAAACAGGGAACTGGCACTGTGGCGACTTGTTAATAGGTTAGTTCCAGAAAATGCATAAAAGTGCCACGAAGTGTAACGAAATAGTAGGCAAATGGTGTAAAAACAAGCATGGAGCATCAAAAATTATTGATACGTTGGAGACGTATCAAGGATCCCCAAGCTTAACTCCTGCTCGTCCTCGAGTAGGTAAGTGATAACAAAAGAATAATTTTTGAGGTGACATGCACCTACACAATCTTGATCATATATGTAAGCATTTGTGAGCAGGGATCATAAGAACTTAAAATATGGGCATGAAGATATAATCTTGACAATAAGAACTTAGCAACCATGTTGTAAACATGAAAATGAACACAAACAAAAGATCATGAAAATGAAACAATGAAAGTCAAACGTGTGTTCAAATCATAAGGAAAAACATACAAATGGTTTTCAGCTTGTCCTTCATGGAGAGCAAAACGTAAATGCATAGGACACCTTCAAGTTTAAGAGGGCGACTAGATACAAATAATTTGAGAACAAGTGAAACCAACAATATGAATCAATCAATGAAAACTTTGGGACAATGCACATTATACTAAGAATGACAACTTTGCTCTCTTATGGTGCATAAAGATAGAAGGTGGTGACTCACCAAAAAAGTAAAAGAAAGGCCCTTCGCAGAGGGAAGCAGTGATTGCAAGTTTTATAGACCTTCAAAAATTATGTTACTTACTGGCTTTGAGCTCTCATTGCCCCCATCATAAGCATCTTGAATGGATAGAGTTAATGCGAGAACAATTATGATGCATATGCTTGACAAATCATAAGTTGAAAACCTCGTGTCCCGTGAATACGAGTACCCAAACCTCATGCTACTCAACTTAGAGTCCCAAGCAAGGCTCTTGTCATTGTAAGTATATATGTATCATTGAGAACCGCCAATGGGGTACCTCCGTGCCCGATGACATGGAACAAGCCCACATCAAAATGACAGGACAAGCAGATAATGAACACCTTGACATCTCTTTTATTTGCCATTTGTTTAGCTTTTTATTGTGAGATGCGTCGTCGAATGTCCACCATGCGTATGCTGCAAATTTCCACCATGAATTATGCATGGCTTAGATTGGCGGCCTAGGCGTTTCCCTAACACATATACAAACACCATGATCCCCACAGGATTCCCAATTCATTTCACACCACGGGCATCCATAAACAAAAGATCACGATATCAACTCAAATAAGAAGTGCAATGTTGAAAGCTTGCCCCATGACAGTATGGATGGGCTAGAATCCAACTTACAACTTGCAAGCATAACAACTCAACATAAGAGACCACAATGTCAAATTTTTAAGAACAGGAAAAAGTAAAGTGTGCCTTTCGGTTCATGAGAGCTTTACTGACCAATTTTCGCATAACACTGGTAAGAGTTTAATTTGAAGAGAAGATAAAAGCAAGTCAAATTTACTTGGAATAGCAAATTGCTAGTAGGTATGTATGGTGGACACTTTGGAAAACTTTGGTTTTTAGGAGTTGGATGCACGAGTAGAGCTCATACTCAGTACAAGGCGAGGGCTAGCAAAAGACTGGGAGCGACCAACTAAGAGAGCAATAATGGCCATAATCATGCAAAGCGACAAAGCGACATTAAAAGAAGCATAAGATGGCATCAAAAGTCAAAAAATAAATGATCATAGAGGCTATTGGTGTCTTTGTAAGAGTCTAACCTGTGTGAGCATGCGCCAAGTCAACCCAAATAAAGCATCAAGGAGAAAACCAAAATAATGCTTCCATACAATAAAAACAACGCATGATTTTTTCAAAGGCTCATTAAGCAATCTCAGTTATTTGAGACAAGTCATGCTACAGAAAAACCACTAAGCATACTATCAAAAATACATCGAGCACGACATGAAAAAGCCTAAGCCGCAGTCTACACAAGCTCCTTCTTGTACCACTTTTTTGCATAAAGCTTTTTCTCTTTTCCAACCCCATTTGAAATTTTTAGAGACACCTCTTTTGATGAAAACCAATAAAGATAAGAGGCAAAAATACACCTTGATGAAAAGATATGACAAGGTATGAACGCAAATCAAGGCGAAAATGAAAACCAAAAGCAGTAGCGGAAAAAGAAGAACACTCGGTGAAATTATAAGAATGAAAAACGGAGTGTTCTTGGCAAATGAAAATGAGTACATCTCCTCCAAAGAAAATTTGTTGGGGTCCAACCATTTATTGCAGCAAACAAAACAAAACTAACTAAGAAAACTAAAACAACTGATGCTCCAAGAAAAACACATAGTGCATGAAGCAATAAAAATATAGTGTCTTGAAAGGTGACTTGATTTTTGCCAATGAAGAAGGGGTGCCTCGGGGGCATCCCCAAGCTTTGATGCTTGTACTTCTTGGATATTTCTTGGTGTGATGCACGGGCATCCCCAAGCTTGAGCTTTTGTCCATTCTTCAACTCATCTCATAATTCTCCAATCCCTACACTTGAAAACTTCCTTCATACAAAACTAAACACAATTCTATTAGCAACATTAGTGTAGCATAACATATAATCAACCTCTTTTTGCTTCAGGTTTCAACCTAAAACCACCACATATATAGCATATACTACTGTAGCAACTTCCCCAAAAGTTCCATGATCAAAAGAACTCAAAAAGAAAGTGATAAAGCGGCAAAAACAAATATTGGCAGAAATCTGTCAAAACAGAACAGCTGACAAAGGTCGAATTTTTGAGGGGTTTTCTGTTGCTCAAATCAAAAAGTGTTCAACTAACGAAAGTTTGGATATAACCTGGGTCATATGCAAAAGAAATAGCAGGTCCAAAAGATATACAGAGAATTTATACGAATCTTTACGGTGCAGCACCGAAAACAGTTTCAGGACAGCAACATCCCCAAATCTTTACCTCACTCGAATTAGAGGCTTCTCTTGGCACAACAATAAAATAAAAAGGATAAGGAGCGGTCATTACAGTAGTAATGACTTCCAAGACTCAAATAAAAGAAAAAGTACTGGAAATAAAACATTGGGTTATCTCCCAAGAGTGCTTTTCTTTAACGCCTTTGAGCTAGGCGCAGAAAATTACGAATCAAGTAACATCAAGTGATGAAGCATCAAGCTCATAATTTTCTCTAAGAATAGAGTCAAAAAGTAATTTCTTTCTTTTCCTAGGGAAGTGTTCCATACCTTTCTTGAGTGGAAATTGATATTTAATAGTGCCTTCCCTCATATCAATGATGGCACCTACAGTTCGAAGAAAGGGTCTTCCCAAAATAATAGGACATGAAGCATGGCATTCAACGTCCATAACGAGAAAATCAACGGGAACAAGGTTATTGTTAACCACAATAACAACATCATTAATCATTCCCAAAGGTTTCTTCTTAGCAACATCAGCAATAGGAACATCATAATAACATTTTTCAAGAGGCGGTAAATCAAGCATGTCATAAATTTTTCTAGGCATGATAGAAATACTAGCACCTAGGTCACATAAAGCATGGCAATCAAAACCATTAACATGCATATCAATGATGGGTTCCCAACCATCTTCTAACTTCTTGGGAACAGAAGCTTTTTGCTACAACTTTTCATCCCTAATTTTCATGAGAGCATTGGTAATATGCTTAGTAAAAGCAATATTTAAGGAACTAGCATTGGGAGTCAAAGCAAGCTTTTGCAAGAACAAAATAACTTCAGATATATTGCAGCCATCAACATCAAAATCATTAAAGGAAGTAGAGCTATCATCTCCTACACTCTGAAAAATTTCAGCACTCTTTTGAGAAAAAGTTTTGGCTGTTTTAGGTTTTTTAACGCAAGGAGTGGGAGTTTTCTCTACACCAATCAAAGTAAGAGGATTGCTAGCATTAGGAACAACATCATTAGAGGTAGTAATAGTACAAACTTTCAAATTCCTAGCAATCTCATCCTCTCTTTCCCATCTAGCATGCAATTCTGCTAACAATCTAAGATTTTCATCAATTCCAACTTGGATAGCATTAGCAGTAGCAAAAGGATCAGGCTTAGCGGTCATTCTGTTAACCAAAGAGGATTGCACATTAGACAAAGATGAAATATCGGTTTCAGCTTTGGAAACCTTAGCTTGCAATTCAGGAATAGCCTTGTTTAAATTTTCAAGTTGATGACTAATAGTCCTCAACAGAGCTGATTGCTCCTCCATAGTCTTAGTAAACAACTTATTTTGCTCATATTGCATTTGCATAAAATTCTTGGTAGCCTTTTCAAGTTCTAAAAACCTCTCTTCACTAGGCATTTTAGGTCTACCAAGATAGCCATTTTCACCATTAGAGGAAAACGACCTATAGTTGTTACTAGCAAAATTGTTCCTATAAGCATTGTTGTTAAAATTATTATTTCTAATGAAGTTCACATCAACATGCTCTTCTTGAGCAACCAAAGAGGCTAAAGGAACATTATTAGGATCAACATGAGTTCTATCATTAACAAGCATAGCCATAATGGTATCAATCTTATCACTCAAGGAAGAGGTTTCCTCAACAGAATTTACCTTCTTACCTTGTGGAGCTCTCTCGGTGTGCCATTTGGAATAATTTACCATCATGTTGTCGAGTAGCTTTATTGCGACGCCCAAGGTAAGGGACATAAAAGTGCCTCCAGCAGATGAATCAAGTAGATTCCTCAAAGAAAAATTCAGTCCTGCATAAAAAGTTTGGACAATCATCCAAGTAGTCAGTCCATGAGTGGGGCAATTCTTTATCATAGATTTCATTCTTTCCCAAGCTTGAGCAACATGTTCATTATCAAACTGAGTAAACTTCATAATATTGCTACGCAGAGATATAATCTTAGCAGGAAGATAGTATCTACCAATAAAAGCATCCTTACACTTAGCCCATGAATCAATACTATTCTTAGTCAAAGACAGAACCAATCTTTAGCTTTTCCTCTCAAAGAAAAAGGAAACAGCTTGAGCTTAATAATATCACTTTCTACATCCTTATATTTCTGCATCTCACATAGCTCAACAAAATTGTTGAGATGAGCTGCAGCATCTTCAGTACTAGCACCAGAAAATTGCTCTTTCATAACAAGGTTCAACAAAGCATGCTTAATCTCATAAAAATTTGCAGCAGGAGCAGGTGGTGCAATAGGAGTGCAGATAAAATCACTATTGTTCATGCTAGTAAAGTCACACAACTTGGTGTTTTCAGGAGTAGCCATTTCAGCAAAACTAAAAGTAGACAAGTAAAAACAACTACCAAGGATTCTAATTTTTTGGGGTTTTTGATCTAAAACGATGCAAGTAAAAATAAAGTAAAGCAAAACTTAAAACAAAGTAAAGGATGTGCGTGCGAAAAACTCCCCTTGCAGAGGTCTTCCACTCTTCCCCGGCAACGGCGCCAGAAAAGAGCTTGATGCTACCGGGTTGATGAAGTAAATAACCGGCCAGTTGGGAACCACAAGAGGAAGGTGTGATGAATATAGCAGCAAGATTTCCCTCAGTTAAGAAACCAAGGTTTATCGTTCAGGAGAAAAGCAGACAATACGACTGAAGATGATGCGGACTGGCTTACCTAAGCTTCGGACAATTTATATATGGTGCCTCGTCCAAGCTTTGCTTTGCTAGCTGCAACGTGGAACTTGCACACACACACAACCAAGTACTTTGTTCCCAACTTGCGATGAGGTTGTCAATCTCACCGGTTTGCTTGAAACAAAGGTTATGAGCGTATCGAGTGGAAAACAGTAGAAGTATGCGAGTAAAGTAAACAGTGCGAGTAAAGTAAACAGGTGATAGCAATACGATGGAAATAGGACTGGGGTCCACAGTTCACTAGTGGTGTCTCTCCATAAGATAAATAACACATGCTGGGTAAACAAATTACAGTTGGGCAATTGATAGAATAAAGATAAATGTGATATGTCAAGAAGATCACTATGCGATTTACTCTGGGCATTACAACAAAATACATCGACCGCCATCCAACTGCATCTATGACTAATAATCCACTTGTGGCGAATCAATCCGAGAACTCCACAAGTATTAAGTTGCGAACAACAGATAATTGCATTAAGCAAACAAGCATCCCAAAAATCTTGAGGCCAAAAGATTGATCACGAAACAGAAAAACATCTATGAATAATACCAAATTTAGATAAACAATGATTCTATGGATTTAGTAGTATTTATAGTCGAATATGTCCCATTTTTCTTTTTCATCGTGATGCACCGACAGGAACTATGGACTGAAATTCAATAGCGTGCCCGCTATATGCTTGCATGTTGCGTGAAGGGTCCTCTTAGGGATTATTAACCGGATTAGATTATCAACATCTTGAAATTGGGACATAATGCTCATATGAATCTATATCAATATCTCAACAAACATAAACTTCTAACCTAGATAAATATTTTCATATATGTGCCTTATTTTTGACACGATGGGTTTTAAATACTAGTCGACAACCCGTGCGCCAGCACGGGCTAGTTCTTTCAACAATGAATTACTGGAGCCAATTTTATATGATTAGTTTGTTCTCAAAAATTACATGACTGGAGAGTAATAAGCATAGAACAAATATTCCCTAAAACACCAATAAATTGTTTTTATTACTAATGTGTATCGAAACATTTGTATCTGCTTTTCAAACACGGTATCTTTATTGTTACCAACGCGACTCTGAAAATAAAACCATATTTTTCTATTAACAATATTTTAAAATGAAAATGTACTCCATCTGGTTTAGTTTGACAGGCACAACCACGTAGTTTAAGAAAAACTTTGACCATCAATTTGGTCAAAAAAAATATGAAATTTATATCACAAAGATTATACCACTAAAACTAATTTTTAAATACGAATCTTGCTATATTTTTTTGAAATATAATCTATATTATGTTAACCAAAATAATGATCGATTTTTGTGTGTGTGCCTATTAAACTGAACCGGAGGAAGTAAATATGGCATAGTTTCATTTATTGTTTCCTATTACGCATTTATGCATGTGGCATGGTTGTACGATGCTTAAAGTCATTGTTCAAAATTAGCTCACGGATATATGTCCCACACACACACAAAAGTGAAAGAATATTTTGTGTACCAGAGCTGAACTACAGTTTTGCTAACTGGATATCAACTTTATTGAAATTTCTTTACATGCATCTGACGGTATTGTTTAATCAATTCTTCTTTGGCCATCTTTGTCATTCAGGTTTAGGACTACCATTCCGCAATGTATATGCATTACGGTCCCCTACAACATTATTTAGCTTCCTCTGTCACTAAATATTGACGAAGCACTTAAATATTCGATTTATATTCCTTCCACCGGCGCTGCCGACGCCAGCACTCCTTCCACTGTAGTCACTGCATGTCAACATTACTTGTACCATCGTAGAACAACTAAACCTAGAAGGCTGTCAGTTATACTAACCAAATTCTAATCTGTGGCATACCATTATTCCGTGCAAGGTCCCATCAAATACATGACACGCCTGCAGGCAGCAAAATGGAGTGCTGATGTGACCATAACTAAAGCGAGGTTTGTATCCAATTTAGATGGATTTTATAGTCTTTAAGGAAAAAATGGTTATTTTGACATAGAGTAAATCTAGAGTAAGGCTAGAACATCACTTTTAATTTCTGTCTGCATGGCAATAATTTTTTGGTTACTGAGCACTATATTAGAGTGTGCAGAAGCTAAAACTTTGCAAAGATAATTTGATTTCGTTAAAAATTACCTGAAAATTGCGTAGCATAGCAAGTGCAATCTGCAGCATGGTCCAGTGTTTGTTGCCGGTGATTGCGCCGAGAGGATCCGATGCTAAACTATTCTCCAATTCTATAGATCAAAGTATTAGACCCATCTGACTGGGAAAAGGAGAGCGTTCAGTTTTCTAGATCAAAATAGTACACAGATCATCTGACTGGGATATAAAGAGGTATTTGTTCCTGTTGGGGCTTCACCTGAGATCAGCAACACTGGTCCTGCGAGTAAAAGGCGCATGAAACTACAACTTTGATAGTTGCGTGATGTTGGCTTCGAGGATGGCGCAAACTTCTGCAATTGCCGCCGCGGAGACGCGCACTACATATCATGCAAATTGGACATGGGGGCAGAGGCGACTGTAATCCTTGCGGCAGGACGACACAAATTAATTAGGGGCTCATCTGGAGGATGAACCGAGATTCGAACTAAGGCCGCCAGAGATCGAGTTGGAGTCAAGTTGGAAGGTCACGCGTCACGCGCCGGACAGATCGACTTAAATCCAACGGCTTTAGACAATTTTCGTGTATATCGGACGGACAAAATTTTCTTATCTCTAGGATTAACGTGGAAGCTCCTATGGTGCCTCCAATTAGTAAATATAAGAGTGTGTAATGTAAACAAAGCATATGCCCTTGAGCATATGAATGTTGTTTTCTCCCTAGTAGCAATAGCACATCTACAACCTTAGAGGTTTCTGTCACTCCATGATGTCTACGCACGCGTCTGTTCTTGTAGACAGTGTTGGGCCTCCAAGTGCAGAGGTTTGTAGAGCAGTAGCAAGTTTCCCTTAAGTGGATCACCCAAGGTTTATCGAACTCAGGGAGGAAGAGGTCAAAGCTATCCCTCTCAAGCAACCCTGCAATTACGATACAGAAAGTCTCTTGTGTCCCCAACACACCCAATACACTTGTCATATATATAGGTGCACTAGTTCGGCGAAGAGATAGTGAAATACAAGTAGTAGTGATGATTATAAGTAGTAAATGCAATCTGGAATAAAAATGGCAGCAAGCAAACAAGTAACAAAACAGCAAGTAAACGGTGTGCAAAGCTTGGAAACAAGGCCTAGGGATCATACTTTCACTAGTGGACACACTCCCAACAAATATAACATAATTGAACCAATAGATAACTTCTCTTCACTATGGTACTCTGAATTACTCTCCTATTGAATAACACTAATCATTGCGTAGGGCTACGAAGCACTCCTCAAAGTTCATCAAGTACTTGACAAACACCACTCATAGAGATATCCAAATCAAATCACAACTCAAGATAGATATTATTGCAACTTAGACCAAGTACTAACACGGTGCACACACTGTCAACATTACACCATGAAAGGAGGAATAGATCACTTCAATACTATCATAGTGATAATTATTCTCATAATCCATAAGAGATCATAATCGTAGCCTAGACCAAGTACCACCATGATGCACGCACTGTCACCGTTACACCATGGCAGGAGGAATAGATTACTTTAATAACACACTAGAGTACACATAATGAAGAAGAGTAACATCTACTTATTCAACATGATACAAAGCTCACGATCACATAAAGATCACATCATGGGAGAGAGAGGTGAACCACATAGCTACCGGTAGAGCCCTCAGCCCCGGGGGAGAACTACTCCCTCCTCATCATAGGAGACAGCAAGGTTGATGGAGATGGCGGTGAGGTCGATGGAGATGGCGGAGACGGCTATGGAGACCGATGGAGATGGCTCCGGGGGCACTTCCCCGTCCCGGCAGGGTGCCGGAACAGAGACTTCTGTCCCCCGAAATTTGTCTTCGACAGCGGTTGAGCTGCGAAACTGTTCTGGGAAAAACGTCGACTCCCTTAGGGTTTTCCATCCCGAGGCTTTATATAGGCGAAGGGGCGTCGTCAAGGGGCAGCCAGGGGCTCCTCACACAAGGTGGGTGCGGCCAGGGGCTGGGCCGCGCCCCCTACGTGTGAGGGCGGCCTCTGGCCTCCCTCCGGCTCTCTTTCGGTCTTCGGGAAGCTTCCGGGAAAAATAAGACTTCTGGAACTTGTTTCGTCCAATTCCGAGGATATTTCCAGTGTAGCTTTTCTGAAACACAAAATAGCAGAAAACAGGGAACTGACACTGTGGCATCTTGTCAATAGGTTAGTTCCGGAAATCGCATAAAAGTACCACGAAGTGTAACGAAACACAAGGCAAATGGTGTAAAAACAAGCATGGAGCATCAAAAATTATAGATACGTTTGAGACGTATCAGCATCCCCAAGCTTAACTCCTGCTCGTCCTCGAGTAGGTAAGTGATAACAAAAGAAATAATTTTTGAGGTGACATGCACCTACACAATCTTGATCATATATGTAAGCATTTGTGAGCTAGGATCATAAGAACTTAAAACATGGGCATGAAAGATATAATCTTGACAATAAGACTTAGCAACCATGTTATAAACATCCAAATGAACACAAACAAAAGATCATGAAAATAAAACAATGAAAGTCAAACGTGTGTTCAAATCATAAGGAAAAACATACAAATGGTTTTCAGCTTGTCCTTCATAGAGAGCGAAACATAAATGCATAGGACACCTTCAAGTTTAAGAGGGCGACTAGATACAAATAATTTGAGAACAAGTGAAACCAACAATATGAATCAATCAATGAAAAATTTGGGACAATGCACATTATACTAAGAATGACAACTTTGCTCTCTTATGGTGCATAAAGAAAGAAGGTGGTGACTCAACATAAAAGTAGAAGAAAGACCCTTCGCAGAGGGAAGCAGTGATTGCAAGTTTTATAACCTTCAAAAATTATGTTACTTACCGGCTTTGAGCTCTCATTGCCCCCATCATAAGCATCTTGAATGGTTAGAGTTAATGCGAGAATAATTATGATGCATATGCTTGACAAATCATAAGTCGAAAACCTCGTGTCCCATGAATACGAGTACCCAAACCTCATGCTACTCAACTTAGAGTCCCAAGCAAGGCTCTTGTCATTGTGAGTATATATGTATCATCGAGAACCGCCAACGGGGTACCTCCGTGCCCGATGACATGGAACAAGCCCACATCAAAATGACAGGACAAGCAGACAATGAACACCTCGACATCTCTTTTATTTACCATTTGTATAGCTTTTTATTTTGAGATGCGTCGTCGAATGTCCACTATGGGTATGCTGCAAATTTCCACCATGAATTATGCATGGCTTAGATTGGCGGCCTAGGCGTTTCCCTAACACATATATAAACTCCATGATCCCCGCAAGATTCCCAATTCATTTCACACCGCGGGCATCCATAAGCAAAAGATCATGATATCAACTCAAATAAGAAGTGCAATGTTGAAAGCTTGCCCCATGACAGCATGGTTGGGCTAGTATCCAACTTACAACTTGCAAGCATAACAACTCAACATAGGAGACCACAATGTCAAATTTTTAAGAACAGGAAAAAGTAAAGTGTGCCTTCCGGTTCGTGAGAGCTTTACTGACCAATTTTCGCATAACACTGGTAAGAGTTTAATTTGAAGAGAAAATAAAAGCAAGTCAAATTTACTTGGAATAGCAAATTGCTAGTAGGTATGTATGGTGGACACAATGGCAAA
Source organism: Dactylis glomerata (assembly GCA_007115705.1). Lineage (NCBI taxonomy): Eukaryota > Viridiplantae > Streptophyta > Magnoliopsida > Poales > Poaceae > Dactylis > Dactylis glomerata. Next base: position 4,281,050 of record QXEO01000220.1, read on the forward strand.
CTTGGGTTTTTAGGAGTTGGATGCACGAGTAGAGCTCATACTCAGTACAAGGCGAGGGCTAGCAAAAGACTGGGAGCGACCAACTAAGAGAGCAAGAATGGCCATAATCATGCAAAGCGACAAAGCGACATTAAAACAAGCATAAGATGGCATCAAAAGTCAAAAACTAAATGATCATAGAGGCTATTGGTGACTTTGTATGAGTCTAACATGTGTGAGCATGCGCCAAGTCAACCCAAATAAAGCATCAAGGAGAAAACCAAAATAATGCTTCCAAATAATAAAAACAACGCATGATTTTTTTTCAAAGGCTCATTAAGCAATCTCAGTTATTTGAGACAAGTCATGCTACAGCAAAACCACTAAGCATACTATCAAAAACATATCAAGCATGACATGAAAAAGCCTAAGCCGCAGTCTACACAAGCTCCTTCTTGTACCACTTTTTTGCATAAAGCTTTTTCTCTTTTCCAATACCATTCAAACCTTTTTGAGGAAACTCTTTTGAGGAAAACCAAAATATACCAGAGGTCCAAATACACCTTGGTGCAAATATAAAACAAGATCTGAACAAAAATCAAGGCGAAAAATGCAGGCTAAACGCAATAGCAGAAAAAGAGAACACTCATTGAACGATAAGAGTGAAAACTAGAGTGTTCTTGGCAAATAAAAAGCGAAGTTCATCTCCTCCAAAAAGAACATGATGTGATCCAACAATTTATTGCAGCAAACTAAACTAAACTAATACTGAAAACAAAAACAACTGACGCTCCAAGAAAAACGCATAGTGCATGAAGCAATAAAAATATAGTGTTTTGAAAGGTGACCTGATTTTTGCCGATGAAGAAGGGGGTGCCTCGGGGGCATCCCCAAGCTTTGACGCGTGTACTTCTTGGATATTTCTTGGGATGATGCATGGGCATCCCCAAGCTTGAGCTTTTTTCAATTCTTCAACTCATCTCATCATTCTCCAATCCCTACACTTGAAAACTTCCTTCATACAAAACTAAACACAAATCTATTAGCAACATTAGTGTAAGCATAACATTGAATCAACCTCTTTTTGCTTCAGGTTTCAACCTAAAACCATCATCTATTAAGCATATACTACTGTAGCAACTTCCCCAAAAGTTCCGTGATCAAAAGAACTCAAAAGAAAGCGATAAAGCGGCAAACACAAATATTGGCAGAAATCTGTTAAAACAGAACAGCTGACAAAGGTCGAATTTTTGAGGGGTTTTCTGTTGCTCAAATCAAAAAGTTCTCAACGAACGAAAGTTTGGATATAACCTGGGGCATATGCACAAGAAATCGCAGGTCCAAAAGATATACAGAGAATTTTACAAATTTTTATGGTGCAGCACCGAAAACAGTTTCAGGACAGCAACATCCCCAAATCTTTACCTCACTCAAATTAGAGGCTTCTCTTGGCACAACAATGAAATAAAAAGGATAAGGAGAGGTCATTACAGTAGTAATAACTTCCAAGACTCAAATAAAAGAAAAAGTACTGAAAATAAAACAATGGGTTATCTCCCAAGAGTGCTTTTCTTTAACGCCTTTGAGCTAGGCGCAGTAATTTACAAAGATGCTCATGTGGGCGCCATATAAGAGCTTGAGGCAAAGGCGCCATATAGGAACTTAAAGCAATAAAGAGCATCAAAAAGCAGATATGAAAGACATTTAAATCTAAACCACTTCCTATGCATAGGAATCTTGTAAGAAAATAAATCAACGAGGCACATAGTAGGAAGCATGGATAGATAAAACAAGTGCCACTTCAAGATTTGCAACATAAAGAGGGGAAACTTAATATTGTTGAGATCCATCAAACCATGTTTCCCTCTCTCATAATAACTTTCAGTAGCATCATGAATAGAACTAACAATATAACTATCACATAAAGCATCTCTATCATGAGCCACATGCATAAAAATTTAATACTCCCCACATGAACAATAGTAGTAGGAGCAGATTCAACAGAATAATTATTCTCATCACCATAATCATCAAAAATAGGAGGCATATTGTAATCATAACTAATTTTCTCCTCAAAAGTAGGTGAACTGAAAATATTATACCCATCATCATAACCATTATAAACTAGAGGTTTAGTATCATCACAAGCTAGAGAACAACTATTCCGCAAAGCATATTCATCAAACATATCATCATAAGAAGGAGCATGGATAGTACTAATGGTACAACAATTATTAACCTTAATATTGGTACCAAAAAGATTTTCAATATCAAAAGTAGAGTGCTTTTCCTAATCATGATCACTAACATAGGTAACAGGCATAGCAACATCATCCCAATCAGAATTATCATAATCTATAGCAGGATCATAATGCTTAGGGAAAGATACCGTGTCCTCTCGCCTCTTACTCCTCTTCTTCTTCTTCTTCTTCATACTGTTCTTACTCTCTCCTTTAGGAGGGAGAGACTTGAAGGGCATCTTCTCCACATATTCTTTAGGAGGGAAAGGCATCTTCTCCACATAATCTGGTTTGCTGACAGAAACAACAGAAGAAACTTTGGAGGATTCCTCCTCTCTATTAATAATATCGAAACATCTGTTAGTCCTGTCATAGCTTGGCAAAACATTATGTTTTATAAGATCTTGTAATTAAGTATTTGCGAGGCAATCTTTAGCATAATAGAGACGACAACCACGAAGGGTGCTATTAATATCAACATCATTCATGTCTACCAAAGCAATCTTTCTAGATATCTCTTCACAATTCAAAAACAAAGTAAGCTCATCATACTGATTGAAAGTAATCTTATCATCACAATTCAAATTTGCGGTAATCGTTCGATTAATTGGGCATTGAAAATTAAAGTGACCCTTTTCACCGCAAAATTCACAAAGAAAAGGATAAAGCTCACAAACCCTTTCACCAAGCACATCTAGATCCTTGAGCCACATACTGGTTTCTTCATTTGCATGGGTGATGCAATAATCTTCCTTGTTGTAACTCTGTTCACAAGGTCTATGTATTCCACAAAAATTAACATGCTTATAAGAAATAGGACTTTTAGAAGTTTGAGCATGTTTATTGCAATGATCAATAACAATATCACTTTCTATGCAACTGTCCTTAAAAGGTTCATGATACACGTCCCCATTTCCTTTAGGAACATTCATATGGGAAGCAAAGGCTTTAAAGCAATCAACCATAATTTGAGGATCAAGACCATATTTAGCACTAAGCTCTTGAAAATTAGCAGTTTCAGCGAAAGACTTAATGCAATCAAACTCGTAAATCATACCTGATCCTTTACCTTTGTCGCTATCCCAACCTTCAATATTGTTTTGAATTGTCTCAAGCAGATCCCACTTGGTGTCAACATCCTTGCTTATGAAAGACCCATCAAAGCATGCATCTAGATAGTCCTTGTAATATCCTGAAAGCCTTGCATAAAAATTATTAATAACAATATTACGGGGAAGATCATGAATAGGACATTTGTGCATTAGTAACTTCAATCTTCCCCACGCTTGGGCAATGCTTTCTCCATCATGAGGCCAAAAATTGTATATCTGATTATGATCTTTATGAATCTCACTTGGAGGATAGAATTTAGAATAAAAGAGAGGTACAATTTCCTCCCAGCCAATAGATGGACCATCCTTAAGCAGCTAATACCATTCCTCAGCTCTGCCTTACAGTGATAAAGAAAATAGCTTCTTCTTAACTTGGTTCATTGAAATACCTGCACACTGGAACAACTCGCATAATTCATGTATAAAAAGCAAATGGTCACCAGGATGGACAGTTCCATCTCCTAAATAGCAGTTATCCCTAACACGTTCAACAATCTTTGTAGGTATTTTAAAAGGATGAGGAGCACAAGCATCATTAGAAACATCACATATGGGAGATAAAATATCATCAGAACAAACCTTCTCCACTAAAGCTGGGGAACTAAAAATATCATGCTTAACAAAACCAGCTTCCCCAAGCTTAGACTTTTCCATAGCATTAGCAATAACGGGATTCAAAGCATTCGTACTAATAACATTGCTATGCGAAATAAGCTCCAAAGGTTTTTCAATTTTCTCTTCAAACACTTCATATCTAAACTCGGGAAAAAGACTACAGAACTCTTTGTTTTCCATTAAGCCTAACTAGTAAAAATAAAAACAAGAAACAAAAAGATGTAATTGCAGAATCTAAAGGAAATAACTTCGAGCACTCACACAGGAGGATGCAAGTATCTTTTACCTTACCTCCCCGGCAACGGCGCCAGAAAATAGCTTGATGTCTACGCACGCGTCTGTTCTTGTAGACAGTGTTGGGCCTCCAAGTGCAGAGGTTTGTAGAGCAGCAGCAAGTTTCCCTTAAGTGGATCACCCAAGGTTTATCGAACTCAGGGAGGAAGAGGTCAAAGCTATCCCTCTCAAGCAACCCTGCAATTACGATACAGAAAGTCTCTTGTGTCCCCAACACACCCAATACACTTGTCAGATGTATAGGTGCACTAGTTCGGCGAAGAGATAGTGAAATACAAGTAGTAGTGATGATTATAAGTAGTAAATGCAATCTGGAATAAAAATGGCAGCAAGCAAACAAGTAACAAAACAGCAAGTAAACGGTGTGCAAAGCTTGGAAACAAGGCCTAGGGATCATACTTTCACTAGTGGACACACTCCCAACAAATATAACATAATTGAACCAATAGATAACTTCTCTTCACTATGGTACTCTGAATTACTCTCCTATTGAATAACACTAATCATTGCGTAGGACTACGAAGCACTCCTCAAAGTTCATCAAGTACTTGACAAACACCACTCATAGAGATATCCAAATCAAATCACAACTCAAGATAGATATTATTGCAACTTAGACCAAGTACTAACACGGTGCACACAATGTCAACATTACACCATGAAAGGAGGAATAGATCACTTCAATACTATCATAGTGATAATTATTATCATAATCCATAAGAGATCACAATCGTAGCCTAGACCAAGTACCACCATGATGCACGCACTGTCACCGTTACACCATGGCAGGAGGAATAGATTACTTTAATAACACACTAGAGTACACATAATGAAGAAGAGTAACATCTACTTATTCAACATGATACAAAGCTCACGATCACATAAAGATCACATCATGGGAGAGAGAGGTGAACCACATAGCTACCGGTAGAGCCCTCAGCCCCGGGGGAGAACTACTCCCTCCTCATCATAGGAGACAGCAAGGTTGATGGAGATGGCGGTGAGGTCGATGGAGACGTCGGAGACGGTGATGGAGACCGATGGAGATGGCTCCGGGGGCACTTCCCCATCCCGACAGGGTGCCAGAATAGAGACTTCTGTCCCTCGAAATTTGTCTTCGACGGCGGCGGAGCTGCGAAACTGTTCTGGGAAAAACGTCGACTCCCTTAGGGTTTTCCGTCCCGAGGCTTTATATAGGCGAAGGGGCGTCATCAGGGGGCAGCCAGGGGCTCCTCACACCAGGTGGGCGCGGCCAGGGGCTGGGCCACGCCCCCTACATGTGAGGGCGGCCTCTGCCCCCCCTTCGGCTCTCTTTCGGTCTTCGGGAAGCTTCCGGGAAAAATAAGGCTTCTGGAACTTGTTTCGTCCAATTCCGAGGATATTTTCTGTGTAGCTTTTCTGAAACACAAAATAGCAGAAAATAGGGAACTGGCACTGTGGCATCTTGTCAATAGGTTAGTTCCAGAAATTGCATAAAAGTGCCACGAAGTGTAACGAAATACAAGGCAAATGGTGTAAAAACAAGCATGGAGCATCAAAAATTATAGATACGTTTGAGACGTATCACTCCCCCAAATTAAATAGAGGCATGAACCCACTATCGAGCATAAATACCCCCTCTTGGAGTCACTAGCAACTACTCGGCCAAGATAGCTACTAACAACGGAGAGCATGCAAGATCATAAACAACATAGAGATAACATAAGATATATTTCAGTATAGCAACTCAATCATAACACCAATATTCATCGGATCCCAACAAACCAAATATGTAGAATTACATAACGGTGATCTCAATCATGTAGGGCAGCTCATGAGATCTAAACATGAAGCACATGGTGGAGGAGACAACCATTTAGCTACTGCTATGGACCCATAGTCCAAGGTAGACTACTCACTCATCGCTCCGGAGGCAAGCATGGCGATGAAGAAGACCTCTGGTGGCGATTCCCCTCTCCGGCAGGGTGCCGGGAAGAGCTTCTGGACCCTCCCGATCTTCGGGTCGACGGCGGCGGCGGATCGCGATGTGTTCTGGAAAATTGGTCGGGTACTTAGGTTTTTTCCGTCGGGGGGTCTTTATAGGCGAAGGGGCATCGTCAGGAGTGGACCGAGATGGTCTCACACATAGGGGCACGGCCAGGGCCTGGGCCGCGCCGCCCTGGTGTGTGGCCACCTCGTGGCCCCACTCCATCTCCTCTTCTGATCTCTAGAAGCTTCCAGGAAAAATAAGACTTCAGGAACTTGTTTCGTCCAATTCCGAGAATATTTCCTGTGTATCACTTCTGAAACACAAAAACAGCAGAAAACAGGAACTGGCACTGTGGCGACTTATTAATAGGTTAGTTCCAGAAAATGCATAAAAGTGCCACGAAGTGTAACGAAACAGTAGGCAAATGGTGTAAAAACAAGCATGGAGCATCAAAAATTATAGATACGTTGGAGACGTATCACTGATACGTCTCAAACGTATCTATAATTTTTGATGCTCCATGCTTGTTTTCACACCATTTGCCTTGTGTTTCATTACACTTCGTGGCGTTTTTATGCGATTTCCGAAACCAACCTACTCATAAGATGCCACAGTGCCAGTTCCCTGTTTTCTCCTGTTTTTGTGTTTCAGAAAAGTTACACAGGAAATATTCTCGGAATTGGATGAAATAAGTTCGAGAAGTCTTATTTTTCCCGGAAGAGTATCGAAGACCAAACGGGAGCTGGAGAGGGGCCAGAGGCTGCCCTCACCACCAGGGGGCGCGGCCCAGGCCCTGGCCGCGCCCACCTGTGGTGAGGAGCCCCTGGTCCACTCCTGACGACGCCCATTCGCCTATAAGAAGCCTCCCGACGGAAAAACCTAAATCAATTGGTGTTTTTCCCAGAACAGTTCCGCAGCTCCGCCGCCGTCGAAGACAAATTTTGGGGGACAGAAGTCTCTGTTCCGGCACCCTGCCAGGACGGGGAAGTGCCCCCGGAGCCATCTCCGCCGTCTCCATCAACCTCACTGCCATCTCCATCAACCTTGCCGTCTCCTATGATGAGGAGGGAGTAGTTCTCCCTCGGGGCTGAGGGCTCTGCCGGTAGCTATGTGGTTCACCTCTCTCTCCCATGATGTGATCTTTATGTGATCATGAGCTTTGTATCTAGTTGAATTGGTAGATGTTATTATTCAGATATTATGCTACTCCCGTGCTTATTATTTGTAATCTCCGGAGATACCTTGTATCATGGTGTGAAGGTGACTAGTGTGCGCATCATGTGTATCTTTTTGGTTAATGTCTCTATGAATTGTTGGTGTTTGTTGGAACCATCTAGTGCATTCACGGTGATAGTGTGGGACAATCTAGTTTGGGTACATACGGACTTTGAGGAGTGCTTCGTAGCCCTACGCATGATTAGTGTTCATTTTCCATTGGAGAATTGTTTTGAGTTGCATATTGATGATAGTATCTATTGGTTCAATTATGTTATATTTGTTGGGAGTGTGTCCACTAGTGAAAGTATGATCCCTAGGCCTTGTTTTCAAGCATTGCACACCGTTTCCTTTCAGTTTTGTTACATGTTTGCTTGCAGCGATATTTATTTCAGATTACATTTATTACTTATAATCATCACTACTACTTGTATTTCACTATCTCTTCGCCGAACTAGTGCACCTATACATCCGACAAGTGTATTGGGTGTGTTGGGGACACAAGAGACTTTCTGTATCGTAATTGCAGGGTTGTTTGAGAGGGATAGCTTTGACCTCCTCCTCCCTGAGTTCGATAAACCTTGGGTGATCCACTTAAGGGAAACTTGCTGCTGCTCTACAAACCTCTGCACTTGGAGGCCCAACACTGTCTACAAGAACAGACGCATGCATAGACATCAGGAATGCAGAGCAACTTCGATGGTTCTATGCGTAGAAGGAGGATGGCGGCAGGAAATTTCGAGTTATGACCCTCTGAACCTAGAACATAAGGCTACAGGTCGGGTTCTTTGGGCCAACTCGATAATATGTGTAGATTGTTTCTATTTTCCACTCGGGGCTTCAATCCTCGAGTCGTATGAAAGAAAATAAAGATTATCAAGATCTCGTACTTATGAATATTCGAGAATTTTTACAAGGTTGTTTACAACCCGATATTTGACAAAAAGCAAGCACAGTTCAAGGCAACGCGCTAGTAAAATAAAACATACCTCGGAACGCTGACTAGTTTCTTTGGTCTATTAATAAACAAACATGATGGCATAAAATAAAGTTCATCACGAGTACTTATTACATGAGGCACGCCAAGAGATAACTAGAATAAAATATTACATCGAAGGAGCATCTACTGAAAGTGCACTTCAGCCTCGTACTCCTTCTGGCACTGAGTACAGTCATAGATCTTCACATCAAACTTCGATGTCCCACAGTGGTAGTCGAAGATCATGAAAAACCCTTGGTGGAGGTCATGATCTTCCACAAACTGGGACCAGCCACCCCTGAAGTACATCTCGCCGCATCCGTCATACCACACCTCCACTTCATAGGGAGTTCCTCCCCCAGAATGTTCGCGAAGAATTGCTTCACAAAGCTCCCGCCCATCCATGAATTTTGTAAATTTCAGCGGCACACGCTGAATCTCACGGCATTAAGCGCCGGCGATGTAGAAGGAGTAAATCTTGGGAGGAGGAGGAGGAGAAGCATTATGCGGAGCAGCGCTAGGACCTGGAGCAGGAGCAAATACCTTGGGTTTGTTCTTACTCCCCACAGGGCGGCCAGGGCGCCGTTTCATGGATACGGACGATGAGGCCACCATAGCGTGGTCTTTCGATTTGTTCTTATTGCCGCGAGGGCGGCCGCGACCCCATTTCTCCATCTGCACACCAGTGTTCAGGTGCGCACCACCAGCATCCGCCATGGAGGAAATGTGCTAGGTGAGAAAACCCTAGATGAGATGCGGGAGAAGAAGACGATGCAGTGGAGGAAGTTGGTAATGAAGGGGTTAGGGTTTTTCCCTAGCCAACAGGCTTTATTTATAAATAACCTTTCATGGGCCTCAGCAAGTTAAAAGTCCAAATAAATCTACAGGCTTTTATATTTTGCCCCTAGCAAAAAATAAGGCAGCGACAGCATATCAAGGACAAGGAAAAGACATGTGTATAGTTATAAGGATAAAAGCGCAATGTGGACGAACAGTGTAGGAGTGCGTCAAAGAGCACAACGCACCTCTTCATGGACTCTGGGGCTCCTATCACCAGAAGAGCTGGAAGAGTATCTAAGCACAATCGTGCCAAGACTATCGCAGGAGAAAATTTAAAGGCGACGGTTTATATGTTTTGAGCCTATACCCGAAAAATTTCGGCTATAGCCTCGGGGGCTACTCCCATCGGGAGCACTGATCGTGCACCCAATGATAATGGATGCCATTTAAGGAAAGTTACAGGCGTAATCGACTACCTTTTCATCAATAGCAATCTTCAACTTCCTGTCGACAAAAAACAAAATCGATTACTCCCATTGGGAGTCATTCATGAGTTATTTGAAGAACAACTCGAATGTTTTGCACACTTCAACAGTCAAACAAGGCTTGAAATAAGAAGTCAAAAGATCCTCAGGCTAAGTCATCGCGACAAAGCTTGAATGCCGTGGTCATAGAAATCACGAAGGTAAGACCCCGGGATCCGTCCTGTGTGGCCTGGTATACGCACCTGGATGCGCTCTGCTAGTAACTACCCGTGTCTACGACGCGAAGAAAATCCTGGTGGACGCACTGGGTACCCTGAGAACCACTGGAATTCATTCTTTGTAAGTCCTAAATGCGGCAAAAAATGGGTTTGACCAGTTTCCCAGATTCAAGTCCAAGGGGATTGAATTTGAAGTAGGTGACAAGTATCGGCTCCGGCAACTGGCCTCTTGATCTGTCGGAGTTGTCAGGCTTGTTCATCAAAACCCCTTGCGAGATGTTATATTGAAAGTCGATTGTTTTTACAGGAAGAAGAAGATGTCAAAAGATTGATCAAGTCAAAAATATAAAGATTTGAGATTCAACCCGAATCTACAATTCTGGTAGAATCTTGGGGGCTACTGACAAGGGTATAGATAATAGAGCCCGTTACTTGAGTACCCCTGAGGCCCGTTAAGCTAGGCCTAAGTGTAATCTTAGTCGAAATACGAGTTCATGTTGTATACCGATGTTGTAATATGTATCGGACCCATCCCGTTCCTTGAGACCTGGCCACCTATATATAGGGGGCAGGAGAGGATGGTGAGGGATAGATTAAAAGCAAGTTAAGTTAATCACCACATTTACTTTCGATACACACCTTGTTTGACTGGTTTACCTTTGAGTTCATCTGACACCCTATTCACTTGATCCTAAGTCCTTCATCTAGGACATTTGTCAAGTTAACCCTCATTAGTATGAGTCTACTACGCCGGATGAGCGCCCTGGTTTTGCTTAATGGGTGTGTCCGGGGGTATGCGATGTTTCCAGTTCCTAGTTGATGGGAGGTTTTCATGTTTTCACAGAATAAGGCTATGTTGGCATAATCTTCTCTCATTGTCATATTTGTAGGTGTTACGTGGTGGCTTTTAATTTTTTATGTATGTTTCTTCTCATACCTTTGTTAAATAATACTCCCTCCATTCCTTATTATAAGGTGTATAGTTTTTTGTGAATTTTTTTAGAATATAAGGTGTATAGCGGAATTGTAGAATGTTTTACGCACTTTAGAAGTCAATCTTATTATGCGAAACATGATGTCAAGATTTCGCTATTTTTCCTCTACTGTCATGTCGATCACCTACCAGTATTAACGTCTAAAAGCAACAAAATTTGCCTTCTTAGCCTATGCATTAATATCCGTGCAAGAAAACTATACACCTTATATTAAGGAACAAAGAGAGTATAACAAACAAGGCTACATGCATCAATCCATGCAGAGACTAAGGCATAGTCTCCTTTAAAAAAATAGAGACAAAGAAACAAGATAATACTTGAGCCTGAATTTGGGGCTAAAAATGTAGTGGTTTCATAACCATATACGAAATCACATACCATCTGAGCAAAACCTCAGTATAGAAAATAACATATTAGACCAAGTAATTACCAAAACATAGGAATGGTCAATTAATGATCCAAGGTGGATTATCAGTATAGATAAAAACCACAAATACGTGGTAGAATTCTCTATTCTAGACATATCTAAGTATTTGTTAGAGTTGTGCAATCTGGAATGTTACCACGATTATAGATACTAAAATGGATATCAACAAGTAAAACTATAATAAGCAGTGATACCGATAAATTCATGAAACAAAAAGGTTTTCCTCCTATATATTTTAATGGGATTTCTATTTTCGTGCCCCTGATTCGTTAGTTGTACTGAGTTTTCCCCAGCCGCTTAACTTTTCCTCAGTTTTCCCCTCCCTCTAGTTTGAAACCCCTCGCACACGCTCGGACGGGAGGGTTGCCGTCTGGTCAAAGGCCTTGACCGTTACCGGTGACGGCTAGGGAGCCGCGGTGGTTGTGAATTGACCGTTGCTTTTGAATGGTGTTGGCTGTTGACCCAATGAGACACGTCGGACTGGCAGTCTCTCACTCACCCAAAGCTTTTCCCTCCGCCCGAGACTGGAAGAGCTCACACACCGCCCCTCCGCCGCCACGCCGTCCTGCCCTCCTACCTTATGGCGTCGTCCGCCCCCGAGTCGCCCCCGCCCCCACCACCACCCCCGGGAGGCGGAGAGGGCCCCGCCTCCACTAGATCTACCCCTATCGCGATAGAGTTTGTACAGCCATCTGGTGTGCCGATTATGCCCCTCAACCACGGAGAAGATTGGGAATCGGAGGGATCTAACGCATGGATTCCATCTGGGTAAGCATCGTCTACCTATGTGAATTAACAGTAGGCAGTTTTTGAGCGTGAATCGTTGTTTCTCAACTAACTGCATTGCTTTTCGAATAGGATTGATCCAGCGCTGGCTTTTCGGCTAGTGGTTAGGCTAGATACTAGCTTTTTGCGTGATTCTGAACGCAATGTGAGCGGATTTTATATCCCAGCGGTGGTTGCAACCACCATCTCATTGAGGGATTTAAAACATAACATCTGCGCTAAGTACCCCTGGGGCGCTGGCGATTCAGTTGATTTCCAATATTTCAATAGCATGGAAGGAAGATATGTTCCACTAATTTCCGACGAGGATCTAGGAATTCTTTTTGCTTTGAATGATTCTTTCCGTGTCGGTAAAATTCATATCCATGTGGACAGGGTCCAGGCATCATCTGGTGTTGGGGCATCATTAGGTGGTCGGGCATCATGTCTCTCTACTGTTGCTGCCTTTGCTAATCGTGTGCGCTGCCCCGCTCCTTGTAGGTCCACAGCAGCACCATCTGTCCCTAGTGCTAGTGGTAGCCAGATCGTTCCTGCGGTTGATGTGGAGGACGATGTAGAGATTGAGGATCCGTCTCCTCAAGATGATGAGGACGAGTTGATGTTTCCTGAATTGGTAGATCGATGTAGTAAGCAGGCAATGGAGGATCAATACATGGAAGATATTGCACAAGGTGCCAGATTTGATGACACTGATGATGAAAAGAAGGATGAGAACAATGATAGCCTCGTTTTAGCCGATTACGAAGGTGATGACTTGCCAACAATTGAGTGGAACAGGGAGGATCCTCAGCGTGCAGAAGGCACCGTATTTCAAACGATGATGGACTGCCATAATGCAATTACTACATATTGCATTCTCACCAAGAATGATTATGAGGTTATTAAAAGTGAGCCAGGTAGGTTCACAGTTAAGTGCCCATACAAGAGGTGTAGGTGGAGGCTGCATGCATCCACAATGCTCAGAAGCACCGTGGTTCAGGTACTACGCCAACCAGTTGTGTATTTTAGATCACGGTGTAAAATTTGTTAACTGTTACTGACATCCCTTATTATTATGTTTCAGATAAAGAAGAACTCGATCGACCATATTTGTCCACCTCGAGCGGGAGCGCCAGAGGAGAAATCAAAGCTAGCAAAGACTAGGTGGTTGGCAGATGCAATCATAGATTGGCTGAGAGAAACTCCATCACTTGGTCCAACAGCAGTCATAACCAAGATATCTGAGAAGTTTAATATAAAAATACCTTACATGAGGATGTTCTATGCAAAGGAAATGGCTCTTGACAGGATCAATGGTCCATGGAATGAAAGCTTTCAGTTGCTTTACACTTTCAAAGCTGAAGTGGAGATGGCTAGTCCAGGCAGTGTTGTAGCGATAGACAAGCATACAGTTCCCTACAAATTGAAAAGCGGGAGGATAATGCAGAAGGAATGTTTTAGAAGGGCTTTTGTTTGTTTCAAAGCTTGCTAGAAAGGCTTTATGGACGGTTGCAGGCCTTATTTGGCCGTGGATGCAACAACTCTTCATGGCAGGTTTAAAGGACAGCTAGTTGCTGCTACTGCAGTTGATGGACACAATTGGATGTTCCCTGTTGCTTATGGAGTTTTGGAGGTTGAGTCAAAGGAAAGTTGGACTTGGTTTCTGCAGAATTTGCGCGACCTTATAGGTCATCCACCAGGACTTGCTATCCACACAGACGCTTGCAAAGGTTTGGAGAGTGCAGTAGAAGCAGTATTTCCTAGAGTGGAGCATAGGGAATGTATGCGACACTTGGTACAGAATTTTATAAAGAAATTCAAGGGTAAAGTTTTTACTGACAACCTATGGCCAGCTGCATACACATGCAGCATTAGGAAGCATCTGTTTCATTTAGACGTGTTGTATAAACAAAAACCTGGGGTGAAGGAGTACTTGGATGAACATCATGGTAAGGTGTGGTCAAGAAGCCAATTCAATGAAATTTGCAAGGTAGACTATGTAACAAGTAACCTTGCGGAGAGTTTCAATGCAAAGGTCAAGTCATTGAAAGGGCTTATGCTATGGCAAATATTTGATAACATTAGGCAGATGATCATGATAAAGATCGATCTGCGTCAAAGAATTGCAGCCACAAAATATCTTGGCCATCTCATGCTCCCATCTTTGATTAAGTCTTTGCATGCCAGGGCAAAACAATTGAAGATGAAATGCATCAGAAAAGGAATGGAGGCTGAGGTAACCTACACTGATAGTAAAAACAGGCAGTGGAGGTATCCAGTGAGTTTGGTTGATAGGACATGCCATTGTAGGCGATGGCAGATCTGTGGGATACCCTGCATACACGCATTGTTTTTTCATAAGGGTTATAGGGGGTGCAGAAGGTGAAGTTGATCAGTATGTGTCAGAGTATTTCTCTGTTGCCAAATTTAGGGCTGCATATGCTATGAATGTTCCTACCTTGTTGGGAAAAGACCAATGGATGAAAGTCGATCCAGGCTTCAAACTGTACTCTCCAGTTTTGACTAGACCGGCAGGTAGGCCGAGGAAGAATAGGATCAGAGGTAGTGCAGAGGGTGGTGCACCGATTCGATGACGTAAGTGCAAACGTTGTGGAACCCCTAGATACATTGCTAGGCTTTGTAAAAATCCAGTTGACCCGGCTTTTGGAATGGAAGATCAGGCGGGAGCAGCAAATGCAGAGGAGAATGAAGCAGCAATTCAACATGAGGAGATTGAAGCAATGAATCGAGAGCTGCTTGAACTGATGGATCGAGAGCTGCTTAAACCGATGGATCGAGAGCAGATTGAACAGATGAATCGAGAGCTGCTTGAACCGATGGATCAAGAGCAGAGGGAACAGATGGATCGAGAGGCCGTTGAAGCAATGCATAGACAGCTGAGTGAAGCAATTGATCGAGAGCTAGGTAAACCGATGGATCAAGAGCAGATTGTAGAAGCAAGGGGAGAAAATGCATTAGAAGAAAGAGCACAAGCTTCGTATGATATGGTTGTCTCGGTCTTGGCACAACCCGAAGAGAAGAAGAAGAACAAGAAAGAGGGCAAAAAGATGGTAGACACCGGTAATATCCCTGGTAGGGTTACCCAGAGTAAGTTGGTGGACCCAGCGAGTCACACCAGGAGCAAGAGAAAGATTTTATTTTGAACAATTAATTTGAATTTGTATGAACAATTTGTAATGGGGATCCCTTTGTATTGAATTCGAACTAGTGTGACGTTCCAAGTTTGTATGTTGAATAATCACAATAATGTATATGTTATTGCAAGTTTTATATGGTCATGCACCTCGAATAAGTTCATCGCTTAAGCCACATTTATCATTTTCTAAGTGACTAAGCTCAAAAAATATAGTTTTGGGTTTAGTTTAATTCAAAATAATTCAAAACATGGTGGAACCTTCCCATGGAGTCTTGTTATGTTACCTACAACCTAGAGAAATAATAATGGAAAAGGAAATATAGAGATATGAAGTTTTTCCCAAAACCACTTCCTAGTCCATGAGCTACTAGCTATGAAGATGCAGGGCTTTCTACTCAACACACCTCCCAAATACCCACTATGCTTAAAAACTTTGTCCAAATGAGTCCAAATTCGTCACACTTGTGTATCTTTGAATTGCAAACAATATCATGTCGGCCAAAATGTACTATATTGTTCAAATAACACAATCTAACAATTTTTATGCCAAAAGCTTCAATTTCCCTTACTCCCTTTATTATTTGGGTGCCCCTGTTTTACTTAGTTTTACTCAGTTTCCCCCCTCCGGGTCCACTTGTTTTACTCAGTCCTACTCAGTTTTGCCCTTCTGATAAACATTTCCTCACTTTTCCCCCTCTTAGTTCTACTTAGTTTTCCTCACTTGTACTCACTGGCTGATCTCTGATTGGTCGAGATGTATGTCACACGGATCTTGGTTGGTTGATAGCTCAACGTACGCTTGCACCGTTGGATCATTTATGATCGGACGGCCTGTATATCTCTCTCTACCTCGATGGACGCATACGGAGAGAAGAGCAGAGCATATACCTACCAACCCTGGTAGTCGCATATTCCAGTCGCATCTTCCTCTCTCCTATTTCCTCTCTTACTCTGGCGGTCGCGGCGGCGCGGAACTACAGCGTGCATGTGGCGGCGCGGATCTAACCATGCGTGCGGTGGCATGGATTTAACCGTGCGTGTGGCCGCGCGGAACTGTAGTGTGCGTGCGACGGTGCGGATCTAACCGTGCGTGCGGCGGTGCGGATCTAGCCGTGCGGCGGCGTGGATCTAAGAGTGCCGGTGAGGATCTAACCCTCAGAAATAGTTGAAATGTCTCTCTCTGTCTCACTTTCGTTTCTCTTCTCAGATCTGTTGATGATGAAGAACACCAAGACGGCGGCCGTGCCGACAGTGGTCATCGATGCCAAGATCATTGAAGCCATCGCCTACAACATCATTGCGGCGGTGCAGATCCAGCCTTCAATGTCAGAGCCTGCCGATGTCTCACTTCCGTTGCCCTCCTCAGATCCGTTGCTGATGAAGAACACCAAGACGACGGCGGTGCCGAGAGTGCGAATCGATGCCAAGACGATTGAAGCCATCGTCTACAACCGCGCTGCAAAGCCGCCGATCCAGCCCTCCTCAGATCCGTCGCTGATGAAGTACACCAAGACGGCGGCGGTGCCAAGAGTGGTTGCAAAGCCGCAGATCCAGCCCTCCTCCATGTCCGAGTTTGCGGATGGCGCAGATGACCACCCCTCAGCCGCCCGTCGTCCCGGCCCTTCTAGCCCATCACTGCGCGGCCATGTTCGACGCTGCAAATTGGGATAAATTATGATAAATTTGTATTTTTCAATTTCAAATTGGGATAAAATTGTTCGAACTACTACCTCCGTCTCAAAAAAAGCTTCTCCACTTTCTCGATGTGGCCATGTACATCCGCATGTATGATTTGAATTCTATCCCAACTTGATTGGGAAGATTGATATGTATTTGATCCGAGAGGCTGGTACATGCTTTCACTTTTGGGATCCCTTCACTTTTATAAGATGTTCATGCATGCTAAAATTATCGCGCGCATTACTTAGCACAACTAGGAAATTGTACGCCAAAATATAGTGGTTAGAGCCACACCAAAATATAGTGGTTAGAGCCATCTACTGAATAACAATTCTATACTATCTAAATCATCTACCACAACCACATAACTGCTAGGACAGGGAAGACACCTAATGAAACTGCCCAGATGAATCTACTTTTCTCCTCTACCATCACTTGAAGTTCATGTTCTAGATTTTCTACCACTTGATCAAATACGGCAAGATCTGTCTCAAGTATCAACTTCTCCTTGCGAATAAGCTCTGAATTCTTCTTTTCTTCCTCCACAGTATGCTTCAGCTCGAATATCATCAGGTTTTACGGGCCAATTCATCACCTAAATTGGCCACCTTCTCCTCCAAATCCATCCTCTGGCTACACCACTGGGTTGATTCATCTTGGTATGCAATGTACCATGGATCATCGGCTTGCCTGGCAAACTGTAACAATAATGGAAAAAGGAACAATTGAAATCACTCCAACAGGCCATGGCGGCACTTCAAATTCAACGATATTACAGAGAGCATAAGCTAGATACCTGCACTTCCAACGAGGTAGGAGAAGTAGAACGTGGCAACGACATGATCGAATCCCCACCCTCGCTAGTGTACCCGCTACGATCAGACATTGAGGACTATTTCGCACCTGCAAACTCCAATAAATTACGGGAACCGAATCGATTAGGGGGTGGGGGAGGCAGAAGCGGAGGTCTTACCAAGCTATACTACCAATTGGTGCGCGGAACAAATCCCAGACGTCGTGGGCGGCGGATCTGCTTGCGGCGGACTTTCCTGCGGTGGGTACAATGCGTGCGGATGAAACAAGTGCTGGAGCCATGGTTGACGTGCAGCGCCGCAGTCCGTCCGATGCCGCCAGGTGATACGTCTCCAACGTATCCATAATTTTTGATGCTCCATGCTTGTTTTTACACCATTTGTTTAGTGTTTCGTTACACTTCGTGGCATTTTTATGCATTTTCCGGAACTAACCTATTAACTAGATGCCACAGTGCCAGTTCCCTGTTTTCTGCTGTTTTTGTGTTTCAGAAAAGTTACACAGGAAATATTCTCGGAATTGGACGAAACCAAAGCCAGTCGTCCAGATATTTCACAAAGCTTCCAGAACACCAAAGAGGAGATGGAGCCAGACCAGAGGGTGGCCACACCACAGGGCGGCGCGGCCTAGGGCTGGCCCACGCCCCCTGGTGGTGTGGGCCCCCTGGTCCACTTCTGACGCTGTCTCTTCGCCTATAAAGACCTCCCGACGAGAAAAACCTAAATACCCAATCACTTTTCCAGAACACATCATGATCCACCGCCGCCATCGACCTGAAGATCGGGAGGGTCTAGAAGCTCTTCCCGACACCCTGCCAGAGAGGGGAATCGCCACGGGAGGTCTTCTTCATCGCCATGCTTGCCTCCGGCGCGATGAGTGAGTAGTCTACCTTGGACTATGGGTCCATAGCAGTAGCTAGATGGTTGTCTTCTCCACCATGTGCTTCATGTTTAGATTTCGTGAGCTGCCCTACATGATCGAGATCACCATTATGTAATTCTACATGTTGTGTTTGTTGGGATCCGATGAATATTGGTGTTATGATTGAGTTGAAGTACTGAATTTCATCTTATGTTATCTCTATGTTGTTTATGATCTTGCATGCTCTCCGTTGTTAGTAGCTATCTTGGCCGAGTAGTTGCTAGTGACTCCAAGAGGGGGTATTTATGCTCGATAGTGGGTTCATGCCTCTATTTAATTTGGGGGAGTGACAGAAACCTCTAAGGTTGTAGATGTGCTGTTGCTACTAGGGGGAAAACAACATTCATATGCTCAAGGGCATATGCTTTGTTTACATTACACACTTTACTTAATGCAGTTATCTGTTGTTCGCAACTTAATACTTGTGGAGTTCTCGGATTGATTCGCCACAAGTGGATTATTAGTCATAGATGTAGTTGGATGGCGGTCTATGTATCTTGTTGTAATGCCCAGAGTAAATCTCATAGTGATCCTCTTGACATATCACGTTGTCTTTATTCTATCAATTGCCCAACTGTAATTTGTTTACCCAGCATGTGTTATTTTATCTTATGGAGAGACACCACTAGTGAACTGTGGACCCCGGTCCTATTTCCTTTATATTGCTATCACCTGTTTACTTTACTCGCACTGTTTACTTTACTCGCATACTATTACTATTTTCCACTCGATACGCTCATTCCTCTGTTTACAGCAAACCAGTGAGATTGACAACCTCATCGTAAGTTGGGAGCAAAGTATTTGGTTGTGTTGTGTGCAGGTTCCGCGTTGCAGCTGGCAAAGCAAAGCACTGGACAAGGCGCCTTATAAATTGTCCGGAGCTGTCGCAAGCTAGCAAGCATCACCTTCAGTCATTTGGCTTCTTCCCCTTCGGATTGATAAACCTTGGTTTCTTACTGAGGGAAAACCTTGCTGCTATATTCATCATACCTTCCTCTTGGGGTTCCCAACTGGACGGTGAAAAACTATCAACACCGTACCGCATCAAGCTCCTTTCTGGCACCGTTGCCGGTGTAACGCCCCGCCTTTTGCTAAAGGCAGAACTCCTATGTATCTGTGTCATTCCCTGGATCAGTAGATAGCACCACAGTACAAAATAAGTAATCATTGCAATAGCATCAATATTACAACGTAACTCCAGTTACATAGGTCTTCAACCTTACGAGTACACAGCATAAAGCATAGTTGCAGTGAGCCTCCATTCTTCATCACGTGCCACAGGCAGACATGTTGGAATGTAGTCTCGAGATCCTACTCCTGGTTCCTTACTCGAATTAAAACCTGCACGTTTGAATATGCAGCCCCAGAGGGGTCAGTACAATGATGTACTGGCAAATGACACATATTTGGTGGCATTTTTGTGGAAAGACTATACTACATGACATTTGGCTGGTGGATCTCATAGGCTGATTTGCATAAAGCCAATTTTATCCTATAATCCATTTTAATACTTTCTTACAAAATTTTATTTTCAAGGGTCAAGACATCCCCCATACATTACATACTGGCCGGTATGTAGTTCTGGGCGAAACTCAACAAAGTTGGAACCTCAGGCACCACCACCCCTCGGAGTGTATGGTCCTTAGTTCCTACCTAGAGGTTTCTAGACAAATTTTAATAATTCAAAATCGGTGATGAGATTCTTCCGTACATTCCATGTCTAGAGACTCAATTGTCCATAACCGGGGACACGGCTAATCGATTAGTTTTATACACCTTGCAAGGGTTGTGCAGTTTCACCTTACGATTCATTTTATGCCCATACATAAAATGAAACGAGACCTTTTAGAGGAGAGGGCAACTAACTGGCAAGATCCGTTCCCAACCTATATTTCATCTACCACCATCTTCTTGCACACAAGTTGCACTCCCACATCTAATCAGTCAAGACAGAGCCCATAATATCATAAGGCTGCACTGGAAGTACACTAAGCATGGAAGACATAGCCATCTCTTTGTTCCTGGGTGGCAAACCACAAGTGTACGCCCGGGCAGCAAATACACAAGGGTAGCCCCAGGTCTTGCCCAGGCAACAACTACGCAATGTGCAGCCCCAGGTCGCCACTCAACATCGCCTCCATCATCAAACCAACCCACCCAGGTGTTTCATTTTAGTTGAAGTTCTTAATTTGTTAACAAAACACTTTTCAAGTGATCAAAGCATGGCATCAATATTTTTCAAAGTATTTAGCATCCTATCAGGTGGGGTTTGAGGGATTGCTATACACTACTAGGATCTAAGCATTTGATGAAACAGTTGAATAAATCACCTATCATGCGTACTACAAGAGGTGAATATACTAATGCATAAGTAAAATGGGTAAAGGGAAATGTGTGTCACTTGCCTTTTTGAAGAATACGATCTTTCCACTTTTCTCAACTAAGCACGTAGCTCTTCGCAAAACTATAGCACAAGAAATAGCATACCATAAACAATCCATACAAATACAATCAAACAAATCAAACAATTGAAAGGTGTTTGTTTAACGATTTAGATTTATTGAGATGTTATGATAGAAAGATATGGCAAAGGATTCATGATTTGTGAGATAAGAATTTGAGGGCTTAGTTGGGACAGATCAATATGATTTGAGAGAGAATTGGACTAGGCAATACAGTTGATAAAGTTTTTTTATGCTTTATCAAAGCATACAAGAGTTTTAGGAATAGCTCATGTGTAATAAGTTACACAAGAGTCAGTTTGTGCAACTACAACACTATTGAGTAAATGTGACAACAATCACTCTTAAATAGTATCTATTTGCACTTAGGAACTAGGCTAGGTTTTAAGAATGCTTGAAGTATTCAATTAGCACTTTTGCAAGTTGAATAGTTCAATACATGTGATCAAAACTAAGTAGGCATTGGATTGGGTATGAATGATTGATATTGGAGGACATGGCTCAAATGGTTCATTGATCAATATGGTGTATAACACATACTATGGTACGGGTTATAACAACTCCACATTAACAAAATCTAGGTTTGAGATGAATTCATATTCTACTCAAGTAGCACAATTGCAATTTGAATATATATGAATTAGATAATATATAATGAGTGAGATCTTTATGCTTTATCAAAGCATATTGAATCTTGGAATATCTCATGTGGGTAATTCACATAAGAGACAAAATAGTGCAATAGCAATACTATTGAATAAGTGTGACAACAATTATTCTTAAATAGTATATATTACACTTAAGCTTAGGCTAGGATTCTTATAACATTGAAGTATTCAATTAACTCAAATGCAAATTGAATAGTTCAATGCATGGCTAAGATTGAGTAGACATGAATAACTGGCTATAGGTAATGGATATGTATAGATGATGTTTGAAAACATGGCTTAAGGTTCCTAACGAGTAAATGTGATTGGGTTAAGTACTACGATGTTGATTTGATCAATACCATAGTAGCAAAGGTAGACACTAAGATTGAAAGTATCCCATTTTACTCAAATGACACATTTGTAATTTGAATAAGTGGGTACTATGCAAGATAGGTCTAAGTGAATATGATCTTGATCAAGATGTTGTTTAGATAGATATGACATTGGATCAAAGTGATCTCAAGATGATATTTGATAGCTAGGTATGATTATAGGGTTTTCTAAAGTAGAAGGAATCAATGATTGAAATAGAATTAGAATTAATCTATATAGGAATACTCAAATTCTCATATTAGAATTCGAATAATTGTGACATGGTTCAAGAAATTATGGGAGTGATGCTACTGGATAGCTTGCAGTAAAACAAAGTCACTGCAATTGGTTTCACTCCAAAATAAGTTATAGAATTTGAATTATCACCTAAATGGTGATTTGGACAAATTTGAATGCACAAAGTGTGTGCACATATCAAATTTGGACTTTCTTGATCCTATGATGTTCTACATGTTGAGAGGATTCCAAAGACTACAAATTTGTAATTTTTGGACACTTGATGCAAAAGATATGAATTTATTATGCTAACAGAGGGTCTGATTCCAATTTGAAAATAGTTTCAAATTGAACCCATAAAATATAAGATTTTATGGTACTGCTGGATTCTAGATGTTCTAAGGATTCCAACGGTATATCATTTGTTAAATTTGGACTAGTAGATTAATTTCTATCGATTTTACAAGATCAGTACATAAACTGAAATTTGAATTTCGAATTTGATTTCAAATTGACTGGTTTGACTGGGGCTGATGATGGGCAGGCGACGTGGCAGCAATCTACTGGGCGATACCGATTCGGTATGGAATAGAACCTGGACCGTAGGATCTAATGATATCTGGGCGGCTCAGATTTCGCCGTAACGCTTCGGTTAAGTGTTCTATTATGGACCACTGGATTGAGATCCGACGGATCACAGAGAAGAGGAGGGCAGCTCACAGTGAGGCTAGGTTTCCGGCGAGGTTCGCCGGCGAGGCGTGCAGGTGGCGTGCTCCGGCGGCGTTTCGGCGACTTCTGAGTGACGGCGAGGCTACGACGGAAAACAGCCCGACGCGGGGAGCTCGAGAGCTTGATCGTCTTCTTCGATTGCTTCCAGACGTGAGCGGGAGAGGCGGCTGGAGACGGGGCGGGCGGAGGTGAGCTTCGGGTGGCGTTGGCGTCGTCGAATCGCTGCGGAAGAAATTCGAAGGAGGGGTCAGGGAGGTGCGCATAGTCAATAGGATGCGAGGGGTACTGAAGGTGGGCGGCGGGGTCACCTAGTTGTGACGGAATTGAGCTCGCATAGTGGCAGCAGTGCGGCTCTCCGGCGAGCTATTCTGGGGCAGCCTGGCGGCGTGGAGGAGGAAAACCAGAGGGGAAATGGAGAGGGGGCCGAGGGCATTTTATAGGCGCAGACACGGGGAAGAAACGGCCGGGCATTAATCGGGATTGAAGAGGGGGAGGAATTACTGGGAGGAAACGGTCGTCGGCGTGGATTTCGGCCAGAGGAGGAAGATGACAGGTGGGTCCCACCTGTCGGCGAGGGGGAGAGAGGAGGGCTGGGTAACGGTTCGGAAATGGTTGCTGGGCTGCGGGCTGCTTGCGGTACTGGGCCGAAAGGTTCCCCCCGAGCCTTTCTCTATTTTTATTTTGTTTTCTTCTTTTTTCTTTTTCTGTTTTCTTATTTCTTTTGTAACTTTTGCAATTTGGCTCCAAACAGATTCAAACAACTTTGTAAGATTTCTGAATTTCAAAGTATCAAAGTGGGACAGTAAGAAATAGGTTTTTAAAGTAAAATAAGATTTTCCAATAAAACTTTATGAACTTGGCAAAAAGGACTTTGCTTGCATAACAAAAATAGAACTAGGGTTTGAGAATAAATCTTTTGAAAATAGGAGAATAATACTTTATAAAATATTATTTACAAGTTGTTTTCAAACCACATTTTGCAATGCAAACCTTTAAGACAAAAGAATCATTTTAGGAGGTATCCTTTGCAAGTAGCTTGCATAGGTTTGAATAAAAGAAAGGAAAAACAGCATTTTGATACTTGATCTTTCTCAAAGAAGTTCTTTAAGAAAAATAATAGAAAGTTTAAAATAGTTTTCTAATAAATCTTTCAAATAGACTCAAAAGTTTTAAATCCCTGTGAATTTCCAAACATTTCAATCAAAACAAAAGCGAAAA
The DNA here is from genome assembly GCA_007115705.1 of Dactylis glomerata. Lineage (NCBI taxonomy): Eukaryota > Viridiplantae > Streptophyta > Magnoliopsida > Poales > Poaceae > Dactylis > Dactylis glomerata. The sequence goes on from QXEO01000220.1 coordinate 4,305,362, forward strand.
ATTTCCCCCAAAATTTGTTAAAATCTTGGGATGTTACAGCCGAGGAGGAAAAAGAAGACTTCTGCAAGGGGAGTTTTGCACGCACATCCTTTACTTTGTTTTAAGTTTTGCTTTACCTTATTTTTACTTGCATCGTTTTATCAAAAACCCAAAAAAATTAGTTCCTTTTATAGTTGTTATTTCTGTTGGTCTGTTATTGTCTTGCTTTATCATGCTTTCTATCAATGGTTGGTTTCTTTGAAACTAAATCTTTTTGGCAAGGTGGGTTCACGGAAGAACAGCAAAATTATTGTGAGGAACACCGCTTGTCACAAAAAGGGAAACACTTATGGGAACAAATTAATAGATTGTATATCATTGCTAGAAATGTGTGCTCTACTTACAATGTTCCTTATTGCTTTGATAGATCTTGTTGCTGTAGGAGGTATAAACACCTCCCTTTTCAATGTGAGTATAATGATGATGTTACCATATCTTCTTATATTAATGGGAATTATGACTTTTATGATGTGGAACAAATTGAAGAATTTATTGCTTGGAAGGGTGCATTCGAACTTGCTTATTTGCTTGAAAATACTGATGATGCACTTTATAAATATGAGGTTTATGATATACTTACATTTTGCTTTGATAATTACAAGGAAGAAATTGGCTATATTCTTAAATATCTTAATAGAAGCTCTCCAACGAAAGAGACACTACAACATGACCCCTCCTACAACAACGCATACATATGTATCTAAACGCCCATATAAGCGTTGCTGGCACCTTTACCAACGGATTTTGCATGCGTTGCGATTTTGGACGTTGCAAGGATATAACGCAACGCATATATGGGCGTTGGTAAACAGTGAACAAAGCGTTGCTAATTAGCAACGGATGTCAAGCACCAATTGTATCCGTTGGTACCTAATATAAGGATGGATTATTTTTAAAACAAATATTGCTTTTGGTTTTTTATTTTAGTGTAAATATTATTTTCTGGGAATTGTGCTTGATCGCGTCAAAGAGTGTAGTAATTTTCCATAACCAGGATAACATAATCTATAACATATATATGAGAACGGACACAAATTGTAGAATACGAAAGAATGAATGAAATTTCAATATTGATAACTTGAATCACCACACCATACATGAAAAATATCGTATACACAATAGCAGTGGATCCTAATATCCTGTGATAACTTACAATCTTGGTTTCAAATAGGATATCCTAACTACCTAATACTATATTTATTTCCTTCTAATATTCTGCCTTCCAGCGCAGAGAGCTGACATCCTAATATAGCACTGGATCCGTTGCTGATCCTTTGTGCTGCAAATCCTTGGCTGATATTTTGGGCTGCAAAAGCAAAGTTCCAATTTCAGAATTCATGTGGCCAAAAAACAATAGGAAGGGTAAGCGAATTCTACTAAGAGCTTGCTATACTATTCACCATGCGAGAATGCCAAAACTGAATAGAGACCACAATTTTAACAAATGTAAGACATTGTTCATAGGAGTTTCATGTTCTAGGTAAATATGGAGTAAAGTCTATTGAAAAATGAAAGCAAAATGTATAATTTGCGTCTCAGTTGATGGTACCTTTAAATTCTCATCTCCATGCTACATGTAATTTTTTCGAACACCACAGCCTGCCAAAGCTAAGTCATACATGCAAGATAATTTACTCAATGATCAATTATAGTATCACAAAGCACAAGTGATTGGCTTGCATTTACCTTTGGGTAAAGATTAGTTTTCAGAGGCCTCAAATCCATCCCAGCTATAAATGGAGTTCTATAGGACAAACTTGCAGGTGAATAAGCAGGAGGCACGCTATGATGTCCCTCCAATTAACTGAGTCTGCATCACCGAAATCAACTTCATGTCGTTAGTTTGTTCCCAAGTACACATCAAAGATAGGAGGTTTATTCAGGCTGTTATAGTTTCCATAGAAAAAGGAGGCACACATAAAGTGCTTGATCTCTACCTTCTAATAAAAAACCATGCAGTTGAGGTTGAAAATAAAATAATTCCCTGAAAATATATATCTGAATAATCGATGGAGAAAGCACCCTGCCATATGAATAGCATGTCGCTTACTTGAAAATTACAGGAAGCCAACTAGCATTCTGTTACAGGAGTATTGACTGATAACTAGTGGTATTGCCTAATTTGCTAGAGGTGTGTATACTCGCGATCACACAGTTCACATATAAACATATTACTTTATTAAGTCAATTCGAAGGGTCAATTGGTCTGCATACTTTGAACAAGCATGCCATGTGTGTACTCTAAATAACAATGCAACTCAGAAATTTACTGTGAGAGAAATAACAGAACGAGTCACAGACTGGTGACAGGTGTTCCAAACCAGCCAAGGAAAATAGGCAAATACCATGTCAGCAAAGAGCGAGATAAAATGTGTGAATTCATCAAAACTGCAAGGCCATAGGATGAAGCGCACCATGCGCTGCAGACCTCGGCGCCCTTTCCCCACTCGAGATTGGGAGCTTGCCTGCCTCATGCCTAACTGTTGAGGTGCAGCCAAATCTCGCCCATGACTGGATCTGATGGGGAGAGGAACTTAGGTAGAGGAGTTGCCAGATCTGAGCGGTGGAGACTTGGGAGATATGGACCATGAGAGTGGTAGACGGAGAAGAACGGAGGTGGATCCGTGGATGGCTAATTGCAGACTTCAACTGTGGCGGCGCATTAGGTCACGGTGACCTCCTGCTTGGAGTTATTTTTAGGGGACTCTACATAGAGAATGGGGATCGCAGTGGGAATGGGCTCCAGGGCCAGGGGTTGGGACGCCCAGACTTATGGTGGGGACGTAGGTAGATTCTAGATACGCATGTCAGCTCCGTTGCAAAGTATGTGTTGTTGTAGGGCTAGTTGTGTTGTAGTGAGACTAATGCCTTGAAGGAGTCTATAGAAGAAGAAATTGCTGAAACTGGAAGCTCATTGGATGAAAAAGAGGAGGAGAGTGATGATCAAGAAGAGGAAGAATGGAGCTACCCATGTCTACCTCCCAATAAGAGTAACTCTTTAACTAATATCTTATTTGATAGCCCTCCATGCTTAACAAAGGAGGATGAGTGATATTTATATTGTTGGTTTTGTTCATGATGCTACTGAAAATTATTATGAGAGAGGAAAATATGGTTGTTGGAATTCTCATGTTACTAAAACACCTCCCTTTACATTGGAAGTTCCCAAGTTGCTCTTGTTTTATCTATCCACACTTGTTACTATGTGCTTTCTTTGATTTATTTTCTTAAAAGATTCCTATGCATAGGAAGTGGGTTAGACTTAAATGTGTTTTATATTTGCTCCTTGATGCTCTCTTTTGCTTCAATTCATATTTCTTATGTGAGCATCTTCTCAAATTACTGCGCCTAGCTCAAAGGCGTTAAAGAAAAGCACTCTTGGGAGATAACCCAATGTTTTTAATTTCTGTACTTTTTCTTTTATTTGAGTCTTGGAAGTTATTACTACTGTAATAACTGCTCCTTATCCTTTTTATTTCGTTTTTGTGCCAAGAGAAGCCTCTAATTTGAGTGAGGTAAGATTTGGGAATGTTGCTGTCCTGAAACTGTTTTTGGTGCTGCACCGTAAAAATTCGTGAAAATTCTCTGTATATCTTTTGGACCTGCAATTTCTTGTGCATATGACCCAGGTTATATCAAAACTTTCATTAGTTGAACACTTTTTGATTTGAGCAATAGAAAACCCTCTAAAAATTCGACATTTGTCAGCTGTTCTATTTTGACAGATTTCTGCCAATATTTGTGTTTGCCGCTTTATCGCTTTCTTTTTGAGTTCTTTTGATCACGGAACTTTTGGGGAAGTTGCTACAGTAGTATATGCTTATTATGTGGTGGTTTTGAGTTGAAACCTGAAGCAAAAAAAGGGTTGATTCAATGTTATGCTTACACTAATGTTGCTAATAGATTTGTGTTTAGTTTTGTATGAAGGAAGTTTTCAAGTGTAGGGATTGGAGAATGATGAGATGAGTTGAAGAATGGACAAAAGCTCAAGCTTGGGGATGCCCATGTCACCCCAAGAAATATCCAAAAAGTACAAGCATCAAAGCTTGGGGATGCCCCCGAGGCACCCCTTCTTCATCGGCAAAAATCAGGTCACCTTTCAACGCACTATATTTTTATTACTTCATGCATGATGCGTTTTTCTTGGAGCGTCAGTTGTTTTTAGTTTTCAGTTTGTTTAGTTTTGTTTGCTGCAATAAATGGTTGGACCCCAACAAATTCCTTTTGGAGAAGTTGCCTTGCTTTTCATTTGCCAAGAACACTCCGTTTTTCATTCTTATAATTTCAACGAGTGTTCTTCTTTTTCTAGAACTGCGTTTAGCTTTCGATTTTCGCCTTGATTTGTGTTCAGATCTTGTTATATATTTTCATCAAGGTGTATTTTGGACTCTGGTCCATGTTGGTTTTCATCAAAAGAGTTGGTTATAAAAAGTTTGAATGGTGTTGGAAAAGAGAAAAAGCTTTATGCAAAAAAATGGTACAAGAAGGAGCTTGTGTAGACTGCGGCCTAGGCTTTTGCATATCGTGCTTGATGTCTTTTTGATAGCATGCTTAGTGGTTTTGCTGTAGCATGACTTGTCTCAAATGACTGAGATTGCTTAATGAGCCTTTGAAAAAATCATGCGTTGTTTTAATTATTTGGAAGCATTATTTTGGTTTTCTCCTTTGATGCTTTATTTGGGTTGACTTGGCGCATGCTTACACATGTTAGACTCATACAAAGTCGCCATTGCCTCTATGATCATTTAGTTTTTGACTTTTGATGCCATCTTATGCTTCTTTTAATGTCGCTTTGTCGCTATGCATGATTATGGCCGTTATTGCTCTCTTAGTTGGTCGCTCCCAGTCTTTTGCTAGCCCTTACTTTGTACTGAGTATGAGCTCTACTCGTGCATCCAACTCCTAAAAACCAAGTTGTTCCAAAGTGTCCACCATACATACCTATTAGCAATTTGCTATTCCAAAGTACATTTGACTTGCTTTTATCTATCCTTCAAATTAAACTCTTTTTGGTGTTATGCGAAAATTGGCCAGTAAAGCTCTCACGAACCGGATGGCACACTTTACTTTTCTCGTTTTAAAATTTTGACATCGTGGTCTCTTATGTTGAGTTGTTATGCTTGCAAGTTGTAAGTTGGGAATTAGCCCAGCCATGCCGTCATGGGGCAAGTTTTCAACATTGCACTATCTTTCATTTGAGTTGATATCGTGATCTTTTGTTTATGGATACTCGCGGTGTGAAATGAATTGGGAATCTTGCGGGATCATGGAGTTTGTATACGTGTTAGAGAAATGCCTGGGCCGCTAATCTAAGCCATGCATAATTCATGGTGGAAATTTACAGCATGCCCATAGTGAACATTCGACGACGCATCTCGCAATAAAAAGCTATACCAATGGTAAATAAAAGAGATGCCGAGGTGTTCATTGTCTGTTTGTCCTGTCATTTTGATGTGGGCTTGTTCCATGTCATCGGGCACGAAGGTACCCCGTTGGCGGTTCTCGATGATACGTGTATACTAACAATGACAAGAGCTTGCTTGGGACTCTAAGTAAAGTAGCATGAGGTTTGGGTATTCGTATTTCACGGGACACGAGGGTTTCAACTTATGATTTGTCAAGCATATGAAGTATATGTGTTCTCGCATTAACTTTAATCATTCAAGATGCTTATGATGGGGGCAATGAGAGCTCAAAGCCGGTAAGTACCATAATTTTTGAAGGTTTATAAAACTTGCAATCACTGCTTCCCTCCGCGAAGGGCCTTTCTTTTACTTTTATGTTGAGTCACCACCTTCTATCTTTATGCACCATTAAGAGAGCATAGTTGTCATTCTGAGTATAATGTGCATTGTCCCAAAGTTTTCATTGATTGATTTATATTGTTGGTTTCACTTGTTCTTAAATTATTTGTATCTAGTCGCCCTCTTAAACTTGAAGGTGTCCTATGCATTTATGTTTTGCTCTCCATGAAGGACAAGCTGAAAACCATTTGTATGTTTTTCCTTATGATTTGAATACACGTTTGACTTTCATTGTTTCATTTTCATGATCTTTTGTTTGTGTTCATTTTTATGTTATAACATGGTTGCTAAGTTTCTTCTATCAAGATTATATCTTTCATGCCCATGTTTTAAAGTTCTTTTGATCCCATCGCACAATGCTTACATATTTGATCAAGATTGTGTAGGTGCATGTCACCTCAAAAATTATTTATTTTGTTATCACTTACCTACTCGAGGACGAGCAGGAGTTCAGCTTGGGGATGCTGATACGTCTCCAACATATCCATAATTTTTGATGCTCCATGCTTGTTTTTATACTATTTGTTTAGTGTTTCATTACACTTCATGGCATTTTTATGCATTTTCTGGAACTAACCTATTAACAAGATGCCACAGTGCCAGTTCCCTGTTTTCTGCTGTTTTTGTGTTTCAGAAAAGTTTCACAGGAAATATTCTCGGAATTGGACGAAACCAAAGCCAGTCGTCTAGATATTTCACGGAGCTTCTAGAACACCGAAGAGGAGACGGAGCCAGACCAGAGGGTGGCCACACCACAGGGCGGCGCGGCCTAGGGCTGGCCCACGCCCCCTGGTGGTGTGGGCCCCCTGGTCCACTTCTGACGCCGCCTCTTCGCCTATAAAGACCCCCCGACGGGAAAAACCTAAATACCCGATCACTTTTCCAGAACACATCGCGATCTGCCGCCGCCGTCGACCCGAAGATCGGGAGGGTCCAGAAGCTCTTCTCGGCACCCTGCCGGAGAGGGGAATCACCACCGGAGGTCTTCTTCATCGCCATGCTTGCCTCCGGCGCGATGAGTGAGTAGTATACCTTGGACTATGGGTCCATAGCAGTAGCTAGATGGTTGTCTTCTCCACCATGTGCTTCATGTTTAGATCTCGTGAGCTGCCCTACATGATCGAGATCACCGTTATGTAATTCTACATGTTGTGTTTGTTGGGATCCGATGAATATTGGTGTTATGATTGAGTTGAAGTACTGAATTTTATCTTATGTTATCTCTATATTGTTTATGATCTTGCATGCTCTCCGTTGTTAGTAGCTATCTTGGCCGAGTAGTTGCTAGTGACTCCAAGAGGGGGTATTTATGCTCGATAGTGGGTTCATGCCTCTATTTAATCTGGGGGAGTGACAGAAACCTCTAAGATTGTAGATATGCTGTTGCTACTAGGGGAAAACAACATTCATATGCTCAAGGGCATATGCTTTGTTTACATTAGACACTTTGCTTAATGCAGTTATCTGTTGTTCGCAACTTAATATTTGTGGAGTTCTCGGATTGATTCGCCACAAGTGGATTATTAGTCATAGATGCAGTTGGATGGCGGTCTATGTATCTTGTTGTAATGCCCAGAGTAAATCTCATAGTGATCCTCTTGACATATCACGTTGTCTTTATTCTATCAATTGCCCAACTATAATTTGTTTACCCCGCATGTGTTATTTTATCTTATGGAGAGACACCACTAGTGAACTGTGGACCCCGGTCCTATTTCCTTTATATTGCTATCACCTGTTTACTTTACTCGCACTGTTTACTTTACTCGCATACTATTACTATTTTCCACTCGATACGCTCATTCCTTTATTTACAGCAAACCGGTGAGATTGACAACCTCATCGTAAGTTGGGAGCAAAGTATTTAGTTGTGTTGTGTGCAGGTTCCGCATTGCAGCTGGCAAAGCAAAGCACTGGACGAGGCGCCTTATAAATTGTCCGGAGCTGTCGCAAGCTAGCAAGCATCACCTTCAGTCGTTTGGCTTCTTCCCCTTCGGATCGATAAACTTTGGTTTCTTACTGTGGGAAAACCTTGCTGCTATATTCATCATACCTTCCTCTTGGGGTTCCCAATTGGACAGTGAAAAACTATCAACACCGTACCGCATCACCGGGGGACAGAGCCGGCGGCGCGACGAGGCGCCGGCGATGGCTGCTCCGTCCAAGGGTGGGGAATGAGCTGCCAGCGGTTCTCCGATGACTAATGAGATACACAACACTAGGTTCCAGCCATGTTTAGCATAAGATTCACTTTAGATTAAGCTGCGAAAATAGTCACCTGCTGGGTCTAGCTTAAGAAAAATTAATTAGCGAACTTGTTGCTTCTCTCTAACTAAAAGCAGGGATATATGCATTTTCACTAAGGGCGACCCCAGCGGTCATTGGCTGAGGCGGCCCCACAGTGCGCTCTATATGATTTTCTCTAAATAAATAGACGACCCCAGCGGTCATTGGCTGCGGAGGCCCCACAGAGCGGCAATATATGATTTTCTCTAAATAAATAAACGACCCCACTGGTCATTGGCTGCGGCAGCCCCACAGAGCGGCAATATATGTCTTTTCCTGAAAAATACACGACCCCACTGGTCATTGGCTGCGGCAGCCCTATTGAGCGGCCCCATTTGTCATTGGCAGCACCGCGTATATAATCAGGAAATAAAACGGCCCACACGTCAGCGATAGATGTATGGCTGCTCCGACGTGTCTCCTGACCCTACCCGTCAGCACCATTCAAAACCAATGATCAATTCACAACCACCGCGGCTCCCTAGCCGTCACCGGTAATGGTCAAGGCCTCTGACCAGACGGCAACCCTCCCATCCGAGCGTCTGCGAGGGGTTTCAAACTAGAGGGAGGGGAAAACTGAGGAAAAGTTAAGCGGCTGGGGAATACTGAGCACAACTAAGGACCCGAGGGTACGAAAATAGAAATCCCTATTTTAATTATCTCAAATTAAAGAGGAACTTTGACTATGCAGAGGCTTGGCCAATATCCAAAACAAAGTGGAAGGTCCTCAGAATGACCTAAGGAAACAATAAAAAAATTTAACCATAAATACACAATTCGATATAGCATATTATAATTCCAAAAAAGCAGAAGGTCCCTAAAGGTAAGCGGACAATTATTTTAGTAGGTACAATAAAAATCAAGATTTTGATGTTAAAGGTTATATAAACTAAAAACATAGTGATGAAATAAGGTATAAACAAGTTAAAAAGTTTAGTACAAACATACATAAACCGCGATGATTCTAACCCTACCCAAACCCAGCACCAACCACCTTCATAAAGTCCATATTTGTGATCTTTTTTGTAAGGTAAAAACATTTGGCTTTCTCCTGGCTTCAATAGGAAGGTACAAGTGTTGACCTATTAATTTGAGAATATTTTGATGTTACTGTTTAGATTTTATCTCTAAAAAAGATTTCTCTTATTGGACCTCCTCTTGTTCCTCAATATTCGGAGAATGCGGTTTTGGATTAGAGAAAGCAGGGCATCGATAGTAGATAGGGCCTCCCCCGTAGAATTGGTTTATAAATTTTCAAATTGGTACCTTACAGCATGTGAATTAACTTTTCTTCCAAAAGAAAGGGATATATTAGCCTGTAGTGAACGGGGCCACCGAGCTTGCTTTTTACCGCTCTTATAACTCTCCCACTCTCTTCATTTTTATTGGTATTTGACCAGGAAAGAGAAAGAGGAATGTACCCATTTTTATTTATCCAATCTTATTAAAATTAGAAAAAGGTTTTTGAATGTATGGAGCTGGTGTATGAGGTGGTATCTTAAAGAGTCAAATCCTTTTCTTGTCAGCCCTGCCATAAAAGCAATTTTTTTTTGTTACGAGCGGTCTTAGACCATAAATCTCTTTATGCCAAGAAATATATTTTTTAAAGATAAACAATGTCCCTTACATACCTAGTCTTTATGTCATAATATATTCGAACACTTGTGTCGGATAATATCCTCATAGTACGTTGAAGGTTCTGCATTACTTTAATTTCGTCTGCCACACTCAAAGCATAAGCAACTATATTTGCTTCCTCAGTCAACCGCTTGGGTGGTGTAGGATCCCTCCTAGGACATGAGGATCCTCTGCAATAGGTGCATCATGTAAAAGAACATTTTACTTTGTTCATGAATCACCTGAACCAATGACATGCGCCACCTAAGCACTTGATCTTTGCTCATTCTTGACATCACCGGCGGTCTATGTCCAATATCTCGATCAAAGTATGGAGGTAAAAAATACATATCCATATGGATAGTCTCCATGTTATATTATGTAGTGGTGATTTTTTTGCGAATAGGACTCTGGCATTAAAAAGAAACAATGAACAGTACAATTCACCTCAAGAAAAATGAAAATTAAAACGAGATCCTTGAGAAGCCCTTCATCTTCAACCTCCAGACCATATCGCTAGTGCGCCGCCACTGCCGCTCCTCCCTGAGTCGGCGTGACGTTTTTGGTTGCGGACGATAAGACGCCGAACGGGTCAAGAAGACCACATCGGTCTCAGAGACGAAGAATAAGGAAGAACTGCCGATGAAGCTCCTTGACGATCCGAAGATCCCCACAGCCAGATGAAATCCTCGAAGACCACACCACTCCCACAAGCCTTTCGACGTTGCCGCCGAGATAGGGTTGAAGCCGGGGAGACCTTATTGCATGAGGTGTCGCCACCACCACCTGAGCGTCGCCCCTACAAACCTTAACCCTAAAAACTGAGAATGATGCCCTTAAAACAGGGGACGGAGCCCTCCCATCGATGAGGGACGAGATCCACTGTGCCTCCATGGCCCAAAGGCCACAGAGACTGGCGACCTGCGCCAGCACCGGCGGGGGGCAAAGAGATCCGATTGCCCTGCCCTAGAGTCGCCTACGTAGGGACGCAACATTTCGCGTTTTATCGTATATTATGTAGTGGTTATTGTATGCACATAGATCGTCGTAATCTTTAAGGGATATATTAGCCAAGGTTATCAAGCCAAGGGAGCAATATACCCACATCAACATATGTATCTAAATATAGCTAAAATAGAGACAAAGAAGTGGTTTCAGAATTATTTTATTATATCTATGGTCCAGAAATCAAAGCACAAAACAAACAAACAAAATGCAACACATGAATTAAGAGAGCAAATATGACATATAGATCTTGGTTTCCCATGTAATGTCACATATGAATGTTCAATTGACAAATGTGACTAGTGACTAGACTCTCACACAACTATAGAAAATATAAATGATATAAAGACTGATCGGACGTCGCCTCCTCGGTTGCTTGTGTAGTGGTTATTGTATGCACATAGATCGTCGTAATCTTTAAGGGATATATTAGCCAAGGTTATCAAGCCGAGGGAGCAATATACCCACATCAACATATGTATCTAAATATAGCTAAAATAGAGATAGAGAAGTGGTTTCAGAATTATTTTATTATATCTATGGTTCGGAAATCAAAACACAAAACAAACAAAAAATGCTTCCACACATGAATTAAGAGAGCAAATATGACATATAGATCTTGGTTTCCCATGTAATGTCACATATGAATGTTCAATTGACAAATGTGATTAGTGACTAGCCTCTCACACAACTACAGAAAATATAAATGATATAAAGACCGATCAGACGTCGCCTCCTCGGTCGCTTGTGTAACAGTTCAACCTGACCTGGACACGAGACATGTGAGTTTTATCTCTTATTGCAAGCAAATTAGCAATGTGTTAATACTTCAATTGTTGATGATATTGCATCCCCTTCAATTACGTGTTCATCTTTTGTCAAGCATTGTTTTTTGTACTCCCATATGTCGTTCCACATGAAACTTTTTTTTTTGAGTTATCACAAGCCTACCTATAAATAGAGAACCAACGTTATGAACCATGATCCATACCAAGAGCTTGAACCTCCGCTGATAAGAAAAAGACAAAGCCAAGAGAGTTCTGAATTTTGTCAAATAATACTCCCTCCAATCAGAAATAACTATCGAAAACTTAGTACAAACTTTATACTAAACTAGTACAAAATTGCCGACACTTATTTCCGATCGGAGGGAATACGAATTTAAGCTTTGAAAATACACTGATTTCGCAGTTATTTCGACTCGATACCAGCCAACGCTCGCGAGCGGCGATACAAACCGGGCACGGCCGTCCGTCCGTTCTGCTTGATGGTGGACCCCGAGAACCAGGTCAAGAACCGACAATTCTCGAATGCAAACCCGGCTTCTCGTTCCCCACGCTGCCCGACTCCGACTCGCTACTCCCCCACCGTTCCCGTCGCCGGCGACGACGAATCCAAGCCGAGAAACTCCGCACACAGCAGTAGCTTCAGAGTAGCCGCAGCAACACTCTACAACTCCGCGCCACCAGAAAAGAGAGGCCGAGCGACACGCGCACCAACCAGAAGAGGCATCCACCAGAACGGATTTGCCTCCGCCACCAGAACGCGCCCGAAAGTCAGATTTTTCTTGGCCGAGGGCCGAGCTCGGAAAAAGCGAGGTTGTTAACGAGGTGAGGTGAGCCGTGGCCGTCAGGCCGCTAGGCCGCCGATGGCCCAGTATATATTCGCCACCACCACCAGCTGCTGCAGCTGCTCCTCCGCAAGCGCCCACCCCGCGATCCCGCTCCGAGCTCCCTTACTCCTGTCCTCGTCTCCGTCGCCGCCCCGGCGGAGGTGCGCCATGGGCGCGAGCGATCGCCTGACGGTGGCCGCCGCCAGGCCGCGGCACGCGGCGCCGCGCGCGGCGACCGTGCTGGGCGAGCCGCTGCCGGCGTCCGACGACGACCACGGCCTCGTCCACCCCAGCGCCGACTTCTCCGCCCAGGCCCTCGTCTCCTCTCCGCAGCAGGTACAAAGGCGTATCAATTTTCCTTTACTTTCCATTTCGATTCTGTTGATTCGCTCCCAAACGGGTGCCGTGCATTCCGTTTCGAGGTGCAGAGTATGCGGCTAGCTGCGATCCATCGCTACTCACGCGATCAGATAATGCAGATAGGGACTGACTGGACACAAGTAGGCAAGTACAAAAGTAGTTACGATCGGGAAGTTGAGAGCGTGGGTTATTTTCCCATTTTCGTAGGGACGGTGAACTTAGTAGTGAGTACTGCCTGCCGAGTAGGACATTTGGTGATTTCTTAATTTCCCGTTCAAAAAAAAGATTTATCAATTCGATTTCTGCTGGATGTAATAACTGATTAGTGAGCTTGGTGTCGTTTTCAATGGTTGGCGAACCAGTACGAGGAGATGTACCAGCGGTCGATTGACGATCCCGCCGGGTTCTGGTCAGAGATTGCGGAGACGTTCTACTGGAAGCAGAAGTGGAGCCCTGACGAAGTCTGTACTGAGAACCTTGATGTTACAAAGGGACCGATCAAGATAGAAGTAAGCTCATGCCTGAGTGATGGTTGATCGATTAGTATGGTACTTGTTTAATTGTGATGAGAGGACAGAGTCTTATTGGTCGTTTTTGGTGTCTGACAGTGGTTTAAAGGGGGCAAAACTAACGTGTGCTACAATGCCGTGGACCGAAATGTGGAGGCCGGAAATGGTGAGAAGATTGCCATGTATTGGGAGGGGAATGAGCCTGATCAGGATGGAAAACTCACCTACTCTGAGCTCTTGGGTAAAGTTTGCCAGGTAAATACGCTGTTTACGATGAAAAATGGCATGCAGCATGTCCCTGATGTATGCAGACATGGCCTAATTGTTTTGGAGTGTTTTGTTGCAGCTGGCAAATTATTTGAAAAGTGTGGGAGTTGGAAAAGGTGATGCCGTGGTGATCTACTTGCCGATGCTGATGGAGCTGCCTATTGCAATGCTTGCATGTGCTCGCATCGGCGCTGTTCACTCTGTAATTTCTAACCCAGTTTGCACTTCCAGTCATTCTGATTTATCATATGTATGTTACCATGTTGTGATGCTGAATTATATTCAGGTTGTGTTTGCTGGCTTCTCTGCCGATGCGATAGCCCAAAGGATCATTGATTGCAAGCCTAAGGTTGTGATTACATGCAATGCAGTGAAAAGGGGGCTGAAACTCATCCCTCTCAAGGATATAGTTGATGCATCTCTAGTTGAAAGTGCAAAAAACGGTGTCACTGTAGGTATGCATCTCCCAAGCTTTACATGCAAGTTTTATCTTGCTACAACATTTGTATCTGGAAAATGTGTTTGGTGCACATGGGTGAAACTTGCACACTTTTTCGAAACTTCCGAAAGGAACGTGTGCAATGTCCATTCTACTCTGTATCTGTGAATTTCAGTACACGAATATTCCATTTCTCTGCTACAATAAAAAGATAAATTTTGTGCATTTATAGTTACTATTTTAGACTATAAAACGTTCTTCTTTATTGTGCCGCACACAAATAGCCATATATTTTTCCCAACATGCAATGTTGCATATTTACAAAAAATAAATAGAATAGAGTTATGTTTTTAAAACTTTTAAAGGTGGCTTGAAAAAATTCAAATCACCAGATGCACGTGCACCCAGGTTCAGAGTTAAAAAAACTCATTTGTATCCCTCAAATACTTTGGTAGTGTCCACTTTGTTACATCTTGAATTCTTGGTGTAATATCAGAACTCTAGAGTGCCAGTATACTCTTGATCATGGATATTACTTCTTCTGGGAAATAATTGATTCAATGAACATACACAAAGTTGGTATAAAAAAATCTAATGTGAAGCCATAAGTTATATCATGTTCAGTGTTTCCTGTGCTGAGCAGGTATTTGTTTGACATACGAAAATCAGTTGGCCATGAAGAAAGAGGACACACAATGGACAACTGGAAGGGATGTTTGGTGGCAGGTATATCCAAATCAAACAAGTTCAACTATATTGTATGCATATACATCTAATTTGTTAAGCATAGTACCCCCGGGAAACTTCTGTATCAATTGAGAGATCTCCTTTCAACCCTTTCGTTTTGTGTTGCATTACAAGTATGTTAGTTATTTCTCAATAGAATATCATGTGCCCCCAGGATGTTGTACCTGATTTTCATACTAGATGTGATGTGGAATGGGTTGATGCGGAGGATCCATTGTTTCTTCTGTACACGAGTGGCAGCACAGGAAAACCAAAGGTACCCTAAACCCCACAGATTATCATCTATTCCTTTGATTAAATAATTAAGATATTGTGAAGTGTGCAGGGTGTATTGCATACAACCGGGGGCTATATGGTGTATAGCGCAACAACATTTAAACATGCATTTGATTACAAGCCAACGGACGTATACTGGTAAGGTGTAAGTTGTTTCAGAGCGCGCGGGCTTTTTCCTAATGTTATGAGCTACTTATCTAGAACCCGTGCTTTCTTACTATACTTTCCTTTTCTCACTTACATCAGGTGCACTGCAGACTGTGGCTGGATTACTGGACATAGCTATGTGACTTATGGTCCTCTCCTGAATGGAGCCACAGTCCTTGTTTACGAAGGGGTAACTTCAGAAAAAAAATAGTTCATACTGTTGCAGAATCATGATCCAAGGGTGACCCTTTGCTTTTGAGGCATGTTTATATTGGACTGTGTTTGTAAAGTATTTGTTGAATCATCTTGTAGGCTCCAAACTACCCTGATCCTGGTCGATGTTGGGACATCGTTGACAAATACGGAGTGACTATATTTTATACTGCACCAACACTTATCCGTTCACTCATGCGTGATGGTTCAGAGGTAATAGTTATTTTCTTGTTTAGTCTCTTGAACATGAAGGTTCGTCACCCAGGTAAAGTATGTGGTACAGCGATGCATCACATTTTTCTGTCACAGGATAATTTTGTTTGGTCTACCAGAAGTTTCTCTATCACATAATATGCTTTTATGTTGTAACAACAATATGGCAAAAAAAATTGCCCCAGAGTGAAATCTCTAATTAATGCCTATCTGATTTAGCATATATGTTCCAGAGAATTTTAAATTTAATTAGTTATTAATGTCCCGCATGTATATCTCTTGTATATGACCATTGTGTTTTTTATTATGTATTTTGCAGTATGTTAACCGGTACTCTCGTAAGTCTCTCCGAGTTTTAGGAAGTGTGGGTGAACCAATCAATCCCACCGCATGGAGGTTTGTGGTTATCTCCTTAGTCATAAAACTTTATTGCGAAAAAAATTCTTACACACAGTATTGTTCATTTCAGGTGGTTCTATAATGTTGTCGGTGACTCGAGATGCCCCATATCAGATACTTGGTGGCAGACTGAAACTGGTGGTTTTATGGTAATTATATCTTACATTTTGCATGGGAAATTTCGGAGCTCTCCGAGTGAGTTTCATATTTACTTGTTGAATCAAACTTTAATGCTTGGTTTTGTTAGATTACTCCTTTACCTGGTGCTTGGCCTCAGAAACCAGGATCTGCAACGTTTCCTTTCTTTGGTGTTAAGGTATACATGGCCTTCAATGAAATGAAAGTTCCATAACGTCTCTTATTTTGTAATAACTGTACGCATGATTCACAGCCTGTGATTGTTGATGAGAAAGGGCGGGAATTGGATGGAGAGTGCAATGGATATCTTTGCATAAAGAAATCATGGCCTGGGGCTTTCCGGACTCTGTATGGAGATAAGGACAGATATGAGACGACATACTTCAAACCATTTTCTGGCTATTATTTCTCCGGTGATGGTTGTAGGAGGTAACTCATAAACAGTTCTTCAATATTTGGCCAAAAACTTTTTCAGAGAGTGAAATGGATATATGGTAGCCTGGTATATATATTTGACATCCAGAATTACATGTACATACCTCAACAAATTAAATTTGCGTTTCAGGGACAAAGATGGTTACCATTGGCTGACGGGAAGAGTTGATGATGTTATCAATGTCAGGTAATTTAGCTACTTACTATATATTTCACGCTTCTCCTTGACTTGGAGAATGCATGGCTTTCAAAAGCTTTGAAGCTGTAAATATATGACCCATCTCTTAAAACTGTAGTGGGCACCGGATAGGTACAGCAGAGGTTGAATCTGCTCTTGTTTCACATCCAAAATGTGCTGAGGCCGCTGTTGTTGGAATTGACCATGAGGTCTGGTTAAGTACTCATTTTTCCTCTGTTTCTTACACCATGTCACGATCCCCACCGCAGCTTCATGAAACTCAGGTCTTAAATCACTACTGCTTGCTGCAGGTTAAAGGTCAGGGAATCTATGCATTTGTGACATTGGTGGATGGTGTTCCTTATAGTGATGATCTACGAAAAAGCCTCATAATGGCGGTCCGCAGCCAGGTATGTTCTTCTGATAGTTTCTTGTAGTAATGGTTAGTACTACGAGAGATACCTCCTCGAAAAAACTACTACCAGAGATCCATATGTGGTAGAAAGAACCTGGTTAGAGCATCTCCACCGGCGGTCCAAAAAAACTAGCCGGTACGATGCATGCCGGCGCTAATTTGGGGTGTCCGGCAGCCCCTCCCTAATTATTGGGAAGCTTGCCCCCCACCCGTGGTCCTCCCAAGTGAGAAAAGTAGGAGAGACAGAGGGGGCTAAGTGGGGGTAGGTGGTATTTTTTACACAAGATTTGGTGTCCGGCGCTCCCCGCCGGCCAGGGAGTTGCTCGGGACCGCCGGCGCTTTTTTTGGGACCAAGACGACGCCGGAAGCTTTTTGGGACCACGGGTGTGACCGCGTTTTAGACCCCGACCCCAAATAATGCGCCAGAGGCGTTTTTGTTTTGGGAGCCGTTTTGGGCTCCCCGGTGGAGATGCTCTTAACAATGGCATCCTCTTATGCTTGAGAAGTTGGAACCTGACTCTTTTCTCCCCTATTGATCTTAAATAGTAAGCCTTGCGCATTTTCAATGCGAACTACAACTTCCGTATGCTTTACTAGTTTGTGGAATAAGCTGGACCATTTTCTCATGGAGAGTTTTCTTGTCAACGTGATGCACTTTCTTTTACCCTTATAATTAATATAAATGTTTGTCAACACAATACATGGTGTCATTTTGTACAGATTGGCGCGTTTGCAGCACCTGACAAGATCCACTGGGCACCCGGCCTCCCAAAGACACGGAGTGGCAAGATCATGCGAAGAATATTGCGGAAAATCGCCTCTAGGCAGCTAGATGAGCTCGGAGACACGAGCACTCTTGCTGATCCAGGTGTTATCGACCAGCTGATATCACTTAGCGATAGCTAGACTGTGTAGATCGAGATGGCGCATTGTCACCTGCACTTTTAGCAGGTGTCAGTTTTCTTGCATAGCGTGAAAAATTACATGAGAATTGTTTGTGTGCCTGGTTCATTATTCCTTTGCTTTAGCCGGTACCTAGGAGTGTTCCAGCTTGCAAATCAAGTGAGATGTAAAAGCTAGTGGTCTAGTGAGGCGCCTATGTAAATTGTTGGATCATAGCACAGATGAAAAGTATATAGAAAAATATATGTTGTATAATTGTATTGGTTGTATAAATGTAAGCCAACCATGTGAATGCGACTAGACTGGGTAGTGGGTACATTTTCCTCCTTAAGTTGCCACACTGTTCCACCGTTGGTGATACCTTTTTGCTCAGTAGCCTCATCCTCAATTCCTCATCATTAAGAAGAAAATAGAAGCAGAATATACAAATTTATGGGACTCGTTAGTGAAATAACTTAGAGCATCGCTAGAAGATTCATTATAGCGCCCTTGCCATTAAAATAATTGCAATTTATGGTTTTGGCCGAAAAAACGAAAACGGAATCAGTCAGGCTGGACCCACTGGTTTAAATTGCAAAGCGGTATCTTCCGCTAATCCTGTCGCCGTCTACCTTGAGGTCATCGTCCTTATCCTTGGACGCCTACGTGGGAGGGCTTGGGAGAGGATGGACGACGGTGGCAGACTACCCGCCGGAGCAAGCAGAGGACCGCGGCGAGGTGTCAGGGCTCTGCCATACTCGTGGAGCGCCTGGGGTTGTTGAGAACCTCCACCACTAGTGTCTTTGTACCTTGCCCGTGTGATTGTGGCAGGTGCACGATGAACGTAATCCTTTGACGCTTTCTTCCCTTGATACATTTATTAAAGGGATACATTCATATCGAGAAGATAGCAATTACACTCACCTTCTGCAATAACTTAATAACTAAATCAAATCTAGACATGAAGGATGCACATGGTGAAAAAAAAGACCCCGATGAAGCAAACACTACGGCAGCAAGAGCACCATCAGTGGGGACAACATCTCGATTACAAAAAAGCTTCTCCAAAAACAACGCCTCTTGGAAGGTAACAGTGTACGATCATCGTTATCTGTTCTAACCAGCATGGTCAGATCCTGGGTTTTCATCCTGTAGAAGGTCCAATCTCTAGACAATGCCTTCAACAAGGAGATGACTATGTAGCCATCGTTGCCAGGTACTGAGACACAGAGCTCCAAGACCACTGCCAACAAAGAAGTCTGTTGTTGTCACTACCAACTAGCACTAGTACAGTCAATCCCACTAGAGCCGGATTTTGTACACAGCCGAGAGATAACCCAGTTGGCTCTAGGCTATGGTCTCTAATAAGAGCACCATTTGAGCCAGTTTTATAAACCGGTTCTAGTGTTGCATCCCTTTGATGGCCACAAAAACTAACCATCTCTAGTAGAGTTACTATATATCATAGACGATGCTTATTCCTGGCCGGCTCCAATAGTACGACCACTAGTAGAACACTTCAGCTCAATGGCGTCTCCACCTCTCCCCACCCCACCTGAACCCTAGCCCCTTCACCGCCGGCGATCTCTCTGGTCCCTGGCCCTCTCCACCATCCACTCCAACCAATCTCTCTAGCGTCATCTCCTTTCTCTGGTGATCCCTAGGTTTTTCTCCCTAATGAAGACTCCTGATGGTAAATGGAAGGTCACATACTCCATGGTGAAGGACTATGATCGTGGTCGTGTCAAGGCTTATGATGGATCTCTCCATCTCTGGATATCCAACAATTGGCTTGTTCTCCTCAACGCCAAGGGTACTCCGATCATGGGATGATATCTCGAAAATGGGGATATCCTCTTGATTGGATCTGATGTGGTGTTCCCCTGCCACCGTGCCAAGGTTCAAGTCTGCATGATTTCTCCTCCCAAGGTATGTGAACCGGAACCCATCTCTTGTGATGCATCAATGTCGGTGCATGATTCCCTTGCAATGGGACTGGATTTTTCCTGGGGTTCTCTGTGTTCCAGAGGAAAGTAAAGCAGCGGTATCAATCCACAGTCCACCCTCTTGGAAAGTCTGATCATTTCCTCATGACTGTTTCGTTTGGACGTGCAAAATTTAAGCTTGATTGTGATTCGGTCAGCATTGCTCTTGAATCTTGTATTGGTGGGCTCTGTGATGATTTGTTTGTCATTCAGCTTGGTGATAGAGTTTTCAGATTTTCAGTTAACTCCAAAGCTGTTGGTTTTATGGTCTATGATCTCAAGTGCTTTTCTAGTGATTCTTTCAAATGCTACTTTCATCTTTGGGGAAATGGGGGTCCAGCATGGAAAAGAGAATTTGTCTCTTGGAAGAGAGAATGTTAAAAGGAATGGACTCTCATTAGTCCTAATAAGATGACATCTATCTTAGCTCTGCAAGCTCTTCGCAAGAAACCTTCCAAGCCTGCTTTAAAGCCGAGGAATGCAAAATCCATAAAGAGAAATTTAAACTTTGCATCTTTTTTGTCCTACCAACTTGTCATGGCTATGAATATCCAGCCACTTCTGATGAAGCTGCTGACATGTTGCAAGCGGGGTATTCATGCCCTCAATTGGAGCGTCGTTCTAAATCAGTCATTCTGCCTGATTCTTTGGCCTCAGTTGTGACTGACAGAGTTCTTCAGTTTGGTTCTATTGTCGATAGTCCCAGAGTGGCAAAGGAAATTTCAAATGCTGAAATTGCGCTGTTATCAGGCCAGTCAGATCCGCCATCTTTGCCTGCTATGAACTGCTCGGCCCAAGATGAGGATTTCTCGCATATGATTGAGGAAAGTGCGGATCGGTTTTGGCTCTGTGACCGTTGTCTTAGTATGTCACATGAAACAAATATGTGTACCGGTACAATTCGATGCAAAGGTTTTTATCGGTACGGTCACGTTAAGAAGGACTGCTGGAGGGCAAAATGGTCTTTTCAATGGATCGTCAAGACATCCAATCAACCCGACATTATCGGGCTTCGCGCGGCAACTGCCGGTATCAATTGCGTCGCTCCTCCTCCTCATACCCTATCTCGCAAAACAGATCTTTCCTCTGTTTCTCCCCTCTAGCCGCCCTGCTCTACAGCCATGGCGTACTTCCCGGTGGATCCTCACTGGTTTGTCCCGACGGGCTTCGACATCCTCGAGCCATGGGATGCTGAAGCAAGACCTGCAAGGATCCATGTCACAGCAACTGTTCCTCCTCCTCGTCGACATGAATCTTGGGCCCGTGATGTAGTTGTTCCAAGGCCGGAAGGTGATGACATTGATCAAGTCATCAACCAGGTACATGATCATATTGAGCAAGATCTGCATTGGGATGTGGTTAGTTTTGCTGAAAGCGCAGTAGGAATTGGCCTCTTTCAAATGAATGACATCATTACTAGAGATCTGCTTGTTGCCCAGCCTGCTCGCAACATTGGCAATGGTCGTATGCTCTCTTTTGTTAGGCATGATGAAGGTTCAAATTTTCGATCAACTATTTACACTCATCTGAGTTGGATTATGCTGTTAGATCTGCACATGGATTACAGGAATGAGGAATTCCTACGTGAGGTCTTTGCTAAGTTTGGCAAGATGAGAGGATGGATACGTGATGATCCAGAAGCTGCACGAATTCTTGTTCGTTGTGCTTACGCTGGTACTACTAATATTCCCAGATCTCTAGTTATTAGAGAGCCTCAGCGTTATGGGGGTACTGTTGTCTCCTGGACAGTGCCAGTTTATATTTTGTCTAGTAAACCTGCTGATCTGGTACCAGGGGATGAGTCGCCACCGCCAGAAAATGGAAACCCTCATCCATGGTTCTTTGTGGGTCCCATTCCTCCTGCTGGCAATTGGGTCCCACCTGCTGATAATGCATGGAATGATTGGAATGATGAAGCAGCAGCAGAGAATGTGCCTGATCCAGCTTGGGAGCAGCCCTAGGCCCAGGTTGTTCAGCAACATCCAGTACGGATGTAGTCAACCATTTCCTTTTAGGTTTCAGACTTCTCCAACTCCTCAGTACACATGATCCCTGGTCCTGGTCCAGCCTAGGATATTTTTGTTCAGCAGCCTCATCTTGAGGCCCATGAGGTTGTTCTAGTTGAAGACATTGATGAGAATGATGAAGATTTCATTCTGCCTTCGGAGCAGGCTGTGGATGTCCAGCTTGATCAGGCTGCCTACCACCCCCTGGCAATTGTCCCCTATGTTCCTCCTGCCAACCCTTTCTTTTTTCTCCTTGAAGAGGAACAACATGTTCCTGATATTTTGATGATAGATGCTGTTGTCAAAGAGAAAGTTACAATGAGAAGACTCATGTTTGAAGAGGACGAGCCTCAGCATGAACCAGCCCCCTCAGATGTGTCTGTCACATCTGCTGCTGCTCTGAAAAAGAAAAGGGAGAAAATCATCAAAGAAGCACCTGAATCAGAGGCTTCGGTTAGAAGGATTACTCGATAATCTGTCAAAAGGGATGGTTTCAAATTGGAGCCCATGAGAGACAAGGTTACTCCTCCAAAGAAGAAGCCCAAGTCTACCAAGCCCAGATTCCCAAAGCCAACAGAGAAGGACAGTGCACCCTCTCACACCCCTATGTCCACTTTGAGGAAAGTGGGCACCCAATTGGAGATCCCAGAAGATGAGATGACTGTGGAGAAGCTTATGGCTGCTCCAGTTGAAGGAAAGGGCAAGATGGTTGTCAATGAATAATAAGGCCTCTGTAGTTCATTTTGTCCCTAGTGGTGTTTGTTCTCCTTTATATCTGGAGAATATGTTTTCATCAGTCTATGTCCTCCTATATATGCTATGTGGAACTTATGCCTGTGCCTGCAATGAATATGTGTACCAGACCTTATATTGTCCTAATATAATTTGTATTAATGATGGCTTGTTCCTTTTTCTGGGAATTGTTGATGTCTTTACATTATTCCCTTTTCATTCCAACACAAGTTCTCCATGGATAATACACCCACTTGGTTAATGGACTGGATGGTTCTTGATTGGAATGTAAGGGGTCTTAATGATAAAGACAAGAGGCTGGCAGTTTACAATAAGATTGACGAGAGTAATTGTGCAATAATTTGTCTACAAGAAACTAAATGTGAAAATTTTGATCACACATTTATCAAAAGTTTATGTCCAAAAAGATTTGACAGATTTGCTTTCTCCCTCTCGATTGGTGCTTCTGGTGGGATTATTGTCCTATGGAACAGTGTAATTTTCAATGGAACGGTCCTGAAAATCCATAGATCTGCAATCAGAATTCAATTTTCTTCTACCTCTAATAACCAGCCTTGGCAACTTGTCACTGTTTATGGGCCATGCAACGGTTTGGAGAGAGATACATTTGTGCAATGGCTTCATGACCTTGATATTCCAATGAATGACAATTGGCTTTTTCTAGGGGATTTTAACTTCATTAGATCTGTTGAAAATAGAAATAAGCCTAGAGCTGACATACATGATATTTTCCTTTTCAGCAGTATTATCAGTCACCTTGGACTTATTGAACTGCCACTTAAAGGCAAAGCTTTTACTTGGTCCAACATGCAAGATTCTCCTCTCCTGCAATAGATTGATTGGTTTTTTACCAGTTGTCATTGGATCCTCTCTTTTCCTAATACTGAAGTCCATCCTTTGGCAAAATCAACATCTGATCATGTCCCTTGTGTGGTCAAAATTGCAACCTCTATACCCAAGGCAAAGGTTTTTAGATTTGAGAATCATTGGATTCAGCAACCTAGCTTTTTTGAGCTAGTGGAGAAGGTGTAGAACTCACATGTCAGAGCTCAGTCCTCTTCTGGTATCATTACTGCTAAGTTAAAAAAATCTGAGGTATGAGCTAAAGAGTTGGGGGAAAAAGTTGTCCCATCTCAAAGATTTAATTGCTAGGTGCAATTATGTTATTCTTCTGCTGGATCAACTTGAAGATGACAGAGATTTAAGCAGACCTGAATTTAATTTCAGAAACATTGTCAAAGTTCATTTAAAAAGATTGCCCCATCTTTAGTCAGACTATTGGAAAAGCAGATGCACTGTGAGGTGGTTTAAGCTTGGAGGGGAGAATACAAAGTTTTTCCACTCAAAAGCCACTGAAAGATACATTCACAATAAAATTGCAGAAATAACTCATGATGATGGGAATGTTCTTTATGATCACCAGGACGAAGCCAATGCTTTTTGGAAAAGTTTCAGAGGAAGAATGGGAGTTTGTATTCCTACTGCTGCCCCTTTTGATATTTCTGCAATCCTCCATCACACTGAAGATATGTCCTCCCTCAGTGTCCCTTTTAGTGAGGAAGAAATTTCTGACATTGTCAAGTACATGAAACCTGACAAAGCTCCAGGTGACAAGGGTTAACTCGACAAATGTCCTAGATGAAGGACTTAGGATCGGGGAGATAGGGCGTCGGATGAACTCAAAGGTAAGGTTAGTCGAAATAGGTGTATATCGAAAGTAAACTTGGGTGTTGAACCTGGCTTGCCTTCAATCTGGCCTACACCGTCCCCTCCTGGCCCCTATATATAGGTGCCCAGGTCTCGAGGATCGGGTAGGGTCCGATACAGATTACAACATCGACATACGGTAAGAACTCATATCTCGACTATCATTACAATTGGGCCTAGCTTAACGGGTCTCAGGGGTACTCAACTAACGGGCTCTATTAACTATACCCTTGTCAGTAGCCCCTGAGATTCTAGCAGAATTGCAGATTCGGGTTGAATCTCTAATCTTTAAATCTTCGTCTTGATCAACTCTTCGATTTCTTCATATCTTCAAATCTTTGACTTGGTCTTTCGACTTATTTTCATGATAACATTTCGCAAGGGGTTTTGATGAACAAGCCTGACAGCTCTGACGGATCAAGAGGTCAGTTAACTGCCGGAACAGATACTTGTCATCTACTTCAAATTCAATCCCCTTGGATTTGAATTCGGGATACCGGTCAAACCCACTCTTTTGCCGCATTTAGGACTTACAAAGAATGAATCCCAGTGATTCTCAGGGTACCCAGTGCGTCCACCAGGATTTTCTTCACGTCGTAGACATGGATACATACCAGCAGAGCGCATCCATGTGCGTATACCAGGCCACACAGGACGGATCCCAGGGTCTTACCTTTGTGATAAATCACGGCATTCGAGTTTCGTTGCGATAACGCAACTCGAGAATCTCATGTCGCAGTCAAATTTTGACTGAAAATATTCGGGTTATACAACCATAAAAACTCGCTCCCGATGGGAGTAACAATGTTCCACCGCGTACTCCTTCACTCCCCATGCTATAATGCTTGTCAATAAACATCGTTGGGTGCGCGCTCAGCGCTCCCGATGGGAGTAGCCCCCGAGGCTATAGTCGAACAAAACTTTTTTCGAGTATAGGCTCAAATATAGTGTAACCCATCATCATACTTCAACTCGAAATAGTTTAGTGATAACTTTCATCGGGTGCGTGTTCAGCACTCCCGATGGCAGTAGCCCCCAAGGCTACAATCGAATCTTCTTCGGGTATAGTCTTATTGATTGATTTTTGCATTGTTGGCGCCATCCTTGTGTCTTCTATGATGTCATTCTTTATTCAGAAATCAACATATGTCAATGCTCGTCGAATATATGTCCCTGTCGAATTTGATCTTTCACATGTCACCTCCTTCATGACGTCAGTGGCCCATTTTTACTTTACGTCACTCTGAGTGAGTGCGAACCATTTCGTGGGTATCGTGGTAATTTTGTATTTTTCTGCCCATTAGTGGGCTGCCGTTTTCGCTCCTTTCACCACGTCTCAGCCCACGTTCCTTCACCGAGAAGGTATATAAGGGGATAGTGGGGATTTGTTACTGTTTACCAGCTCTTTCTCTCCACCGCCGCCGCCATTGTCGATCTCTGCTTCCTTCTCCTCTCGTGCATAGCCCCCAAGCGCGGATTGATAGATGCGCGTGAAGCACTTTGCGACCAAGAACACCATGGCCAAGACGACCTCTGCGACTAGCTGGGTGTCTTCTGCCATTGCGAAGAAGGAGGTGGAGAAGGCCAGGACGGATGGCTTCATCTCCAGCAGTGACTCCATTAAGTTCCCCAGCACCGAGCGGATCTCGCAGCCCCCGAGCGGTTATCGAGTAATGTTCCTTGCCTTCCTCCTCCGTGGCCTTTCTCTTCCTACCCACGAGTTTCTTCGTGGGCTTCTTTTTTTTATGGTGTGCAGCTTCACCAGCTCACACCCAACTCCATCCTCCACATCGCTTGCTTTGTGACTCTTTGCGAGTCATTCCTGGGCATTGAGCCCCATTTTCTTCTCTGGAGGTCAATCTTCCGGCTCCGCCCCAACGTTGCTTTGTCCAGAAAACCCGAACTGGGCGGAGCCGTTGTCTCTGTGCGCCCTAAGGCGCAATATCTCGAGTTTTCCATGGATGCATCTGTCTAGGGGTGGAGGACAAAATGGTTCTACATCAAAGACCGCAAGGCCTCCCCTGAAGCCGAATATGGTCTAGCCCCCTTCAACGCCTCCAAGGAGCTGAAGAAATTGGCATCGTGGGATTCGTTTCCCTCAGATGCGGAAATGGAACAGATTGCTCCTCTACTATCTCGCATTCAAGCTCTGAAAGGAGGCAAAGGAGGCGCATTGTCGGGTATTCAACTTATGGCGTTCTTCGTGCAACGTCGAGTTCAACCCCTGCAGCATCGCCTTACCAAGCTTTGGAGCTACTCTAGCTTGGAGGATCCTGCTCGCATCTCTGAAGATCTGATATAGAAGCAAGATGTCGACAAGCGAGTCAGGAGCCTCACCAAGCTCACCAAGGACCATGCGGTTGCTGAATTGGCCGCTGGTTACTTCGACTCCGTGCACCCCCTACCCGAGGTACATATCTGTTTGTTTCTGTACACTTGTTGTCGAATTCATTTGTTTCGAGCTGTGTTTCTCTTTGCCTCTATTACTCTACTGACTTGTTCGTGTGCAGGACCACCATTTCCTCGTTTCGCGCCCTCCTCTTCCAGAGGTAGGGCCTCTTCCGGCTGATCTGGCCTCTTCTGTATCTGAAGCCCCCGAGGCTGAAGAAAATCAGGACGGAGATGATGCCGAAGAATCAGAAGAAGACACCAGCTCAACGACATCGCCTCCTCCTGCGCTCTCTGAAGACACTGGTGTGGACAAGAAGAGGAAGCGCGTCGATGACTTTGTTTCTTCGAGTTCCTCTTTGGAGAGAACAACGGTTGATAAAGCCCCTGTTCTCGTAGAAGATATTGAATACTTCGACCTCCTGGCATCGTAAGTGTTTCTTCGAGTTCTGCAATTGCACCGTACTTGCCTTCTTTCTGTTGTGTTATACATAACTTGTTTTCTTCTTGTAGTGATGACGAGGAGCCGCCAAAAGATACTACGGCTGCTCCTTCGACTCCACCTGTAACTGCTGATGAGGCTGCTGAGCAAGAAATTGCGTCGAGGGTCACCAGGGCTTCTGTCAAGAAGATTCCTGCAACCCGAAACCTCAAACGCTCAAAGAAGGCCAAAGAAGCCGACGTTTCTCTTGAAGCCCATGAATCCGCGGTTTCCCCCCGATGATGTGAGTAACTTTCTTTGACTTGTTTTCCTTGCATAAACTATGCTCTGACACGCCCTCTTTCCCAGGCATTGCTGAAGAGATTTGTCGCTTTGGGCACTGAATGTGCTGAGTACCTAAAGGTTGCGAAAGCTTCTGAAGGTACGCTCGACATCCTGTCTGAACTTTTCCTTTATGCTTATCTCTTGTAGCTTCAAGAATATTGTGCAATCTTTCATTGCATGCCTGGATACTCGCTTTCCATCGACGAACGCTGAGTGTATATGACAAGGTCCATTTAGCATGTCTTCTGGTGACGGGTTATACTCTCTGGATTCTCTTGTGGGAAACTTTTTATAGTCCTCTTTTCCATAGCTTCGATATCCCGAGCTTCTGCGATCACTTCCTTGATGGCTGCTGTCCTTATACCCCGCGGCTACTTGGCTATGGGAGCCATAGTTGTCGTAATTGCAGGACCATCTTCTTTGACTTCCATATCTGTTTCTTCTATCGTCCTCTGGGGATCGCGTCCGCTTGTTGTTGCATGCGTCTTCTCCATCTGCAAATCTGTTTGCTACGTCCATGAGGTCTGACACTGTTTTTGGCTTAATTCTGCCCATCTCTTCGACTAGGTCTCTTCGCCTTAATCCAATTATGAATGCGTCTATTGCTCTTTCATCTGAAACTTCAACTGCTGAATTTTTGATAAGACTCCATCTTTGGATGTACGCCCGTAACGTTTCGTCGCGTTGTTGCACACACGCTTTGACTTCTTCTATTGATGCCGGCCGCTTGTATCTCGACCTGAAGTTGCTTGTAAATTGCTTTGTGAGGTCTTCCCAGCTTCCAATAGTTTCTTTCTCTAGTTTGCTCAACCATGACCTTGCTGCGCTGGTGAGGTGTAATTGCAAACTTTGCATTGCTGTTTCTTTAGTTCCTCCCAATATTTGTACTGCTTGCAGATAGTCTGAGAGACATGATTGTGGTTCTTGTGATCCATCGTACTTTTGTTGATCATGAGGTAATTTGAACCCCTTGGGTACTGGTGTAGTGCGAACCCTGCGGGTAAAGCACGATGCTCCCATCTCCTTTTCGTCGTCTTCATAGTCGCGCTTTTCGTTTGGAGATCGAGATCTTCGGGTTCCTCCATGTTGTCTTGGTGATGGTGATCGAGATTGTTGATTACTATTTCTGTGCCGAGGACTATTGTGACGGCGAGGTGATCTTGGCTTGTGTGCTTCCTTGTGGTGATATGCTTCCTCTCCTTTTGCTGATAGCTTATGGCCCACCATGTTTAGTCCGTTCAATGCTGCTCTGTGCATATGTTCCCTAGGATCCCCTGGACTTGGTCGAGTTGTAAGCAGATATGCTTGTGCTGCCACTAGTGCTGCTTCGGGGGTTTTTGGTACGATGTTCCCCTGCTCGTCGACCGATAGGAAGGACGAGTCGAGGTTTTTGGAGATGCTTTGCCTTTCTGAGTACTCGAGGTTTTCGTACCTTGAACCATGTCGACGATTTCTCCTTGCGTTAGTGTGTGATGCGTCGCTTCGTGCTCTGCGAGCGGCGTTGCTAGCTGCAATGGCTGATTCTTTTCTTTGTTGTATCTCTATTTTCTCCTTTGCTAGTTGTTTTGCCTGCTGCCTTAGGGCATAATGATACCCCAAAAGCATGTCCTTGCTGGAATTTGATGGTATTGGCATGCCGTGTTCTACGGCTGCTCTTATTATTCTCCATTCGTCGACTGATAGTCGAATTTTTTCCCTGGTTGTGAGGGATTCTGCTATTTGCCCTTCTGCTAGGTGATTTGCTCCTCTGTCGATATTTGCTGGGTTTAGCACTGGATTGTTGTTTTCGTCGAATTCTTCTGAATTGTCTCCTACAATGGCGAGCACCTGGCATTGTTTGCCGATGTTACTATTAAAGCTTGAGAAGATCGAGTCACCATCTTCAGAAAGCTCTAACCCTGTCTTCCATGTATCTGTTGACTTGTCTGAGATATCGTCGAGGCAGATCATGAGATCTTCGAGTTGGACCCTTACATCGAAATTTTCCATTGCTTCATCGTCTTCGGCGATTCTTCCTTCTTGCACTTCTTCTAAGCTGACCGGCGAGTTTACCTCGCTGGAAGAGCCTTCAGAATATTCCATCATTGCTACTGTTTCGGGCTCGCTTGCCGACGGATCTTGTTTCGTTGGATCTGAAAGGCGAGATGAACCCGATGGCCCGATGAAGATACTTAAACTTCCGATTGTCAACTCCATCTCTTGATTTTCGTCGACTTCTGAACTGCTGTTGGCTAAAAGCGAAAAAGCCGTCGAATTCATGATTCCAACGCCCAGAGTCCCCACGGTCGGTGCCAATTGATGAGGGTTAACTCGACAAATGTCCTAGATGAAGGACTTGGGATTGGGGAGATAGGGCCCTGATGGTTTCAATGGTCTCTTTCTCAGAAAATGCTGGCACATTGTTAAAAAAGATTTCATTCATTTGTGCCATGATTTCCATGCTAGCAATGCAAAGCTTCAGAGTATTAACAGCTCTTTTATCACTCTTGTTCCCAAGAAGAATGCACCTGAAACTCTGAATGATTTCAGGCCTATTTCCTTGACTAATACTTGCCTAAAGTTTCTGACAAAGCTGGCTGCCAACAGAATGCAGGAGGTAATTACCAAAATTGTTCATGCCAACCAGTATGGGTTTATTAAGGGGAGAACTATCCAGGACTGCCTTGCTTGGTCCTTTGAGTATCTTCACCAATGCCAGTAGTCAAGGAGAAAAATTGTGGTCATCAAAATTGATTTTGAGAAAGCTTTTGACACCCTTGACCATGATGCTTTAATCCAGGTGATTGAAGGAAATATGCCCTAGAGATAATAATAATATTGTTATTATCATATTTCTTGTTCATGATAATGTTTTTATTCCATGCTAGAATTGTATTAATCGGAAACATTAATACTTGTGTGGTTTATGAACAACACCGTGTCCCTAGTATGCCTCTACTAGACTAGCCCATTGATTAATGATGGTTGAGGTTTCCTAACCATAGACATGAGTTGTCGATTAATAATGAGGTCATGTCATTAGGAGAATGATGTGATGGACAGACCCAAATTAAGAACAGCAATTAGATCGTGTCATTGTGTTCACAATTGCGTAGCTTTTCTTATGTCAGTATCCTATTCCTTAGACCATGAGATAATGCCACTCCCTGGTACTGGAAGATAGCTTTGAGGTTATCAAACGTCATCCTATGAGAGGGTGATTATAAAGGTGTCTCTCAGGTAATCGGAAAGTACTTGTTGGGTTGCATGTATCGAGATTGGGATTTGTCCCTCCCATGTCGGAGAGATATACTCTGGGCCCACTCGGTAATCAATATCATACACCGTTTGCAAACATGTGATTAATGAGTTTAATCACAGGGTGATATTGGATTGCGGAACGAGTAAAGAGTACTTGCTGCGAACGAGATTGAACTAGGTATGGCGATACCGATGATCGAATCTCGGGCAAGTAAAATATCGCGAGACAAAGGAATTTGTATACAGGATTAATTGAATCCTGACATCGTGGTTCACCGATATTGATCATCGTTGAATATGTGGGAGTCAATATGGATTTCCAGATCCCGCTATTGATTATTGATGGTGATCATGTCCACACATTCTCGAACCCGTAGGGTCACACACACTTAACGCTCATCGATGCTAGGGTAGTTTCGAGATTTATGGAAATTGTTTCAGAGAGTTACGGAATTATTCCGGGAAGATGATTAATAATTTATTAATTAGTTGAATTAATAAATATTAATACATATATTTATTTATTGGAAATAAATATGGGCTAAAAAGTAGTCCACAGAAAGTTTTGCTAGTGGCCTAATTTTGTAGCCCATCTAGACAAACTACAAAAGGAAAAAGGCAAAGAAAAGAAAGAAAAAAAGGCAGAGGAGGCCGAGTGGGCTGGCCGTGCTGGGCCGCGCGCCACACGTGCCCAGGGAGCTTCGCTCCACGCCCCTCTCGCCCGCTCGCCTTCCCCCTCACTCGCCTGCCCCCCCCCCCTCGCTCGCCTGGGGTCGCTCGCGAACGCTGAGCCGACCGCCCCAGGAGGGATCGATGCGGCCAGAGCTGGGCCGGCTGGGCCGTGCGCCAGCAGGCCGCGCTCCACAAGCGAGGCGCTCGCCTGGTCGCGTGTTGATTCTGATCGCTCGATGGAGGCCTTGCGTGCACGATACGGCCAGCAAATTGATCGCAACAAGTTTTGTAGCGCCCTGCCTCATCAAAAGACAGAACTCCTGTGTATCTGTGCCATTCCCTGGATCAGTAGATAGCACCACAGCACAAAATAAGTAATCATTGCAATAGCATCATTATTACAACGTAAATCCAGTTACATAGGTCTTCAACCTTACGAGTACACAGCATAAAGCATAGTTGCAATGAGCCTACATCTTCATCAAGTGCCACAGGCAGACATGTTGGAATGTAAGCTCGACATCCTACTCCTGGTTCCTCATTCGAAATAAAACCTATGCGTTTGAATATGCAGCCCCAGAGGGGTCAGTACAACAACGTACTAGCAAATGACACATATTTGTGGCATTTGTGAAAAGACTAAACTACATGATATTTGGTTTAGTGGATCTCAAAGGCTAATTTGCATAAAGCAAGTTTTATCCTACCATTCTTTGTAAAACTTTCTTTCAAGATTTTAGTTTATAACGGTCAAGATAACCCCCATACGCTACATACGGATCAGGTATATAGTTCTGGGCGAAAATCAACAAAGTTTGAAGTACAGATACCATCACCCCTCGAAGTGTATGGCCCTGAGCTTCTCCTGATTGTTGCTAGTCAAGTTTTAAAGCATTCAGAAAAGATGATGAGATTCTTCCGATCATTCCATGGCTCAAGACTCAATTGTCCATTCCAAGGACTCGGCTAATCGATTAGATTTTAACACCTTGCAAGGGTTGTGCACTTTCACCTTATCCTTCATTTTACGCCCATACATAAAATGAAATAAGACCTTTCAGAAAAAGCATTCAACCAAACTAGTCTGACCGTACCCCCTATATTTTGCTACCACCTGATGTCAGTACTCTTGGTTGAACCCTTAATCATACTCAATCAAGACAGAGCCCATATTGTCATAAGGCTGCACTAGAAGTACTTTAATCATGGAAGCCTTATTAATCTCTTGAATCCTGAGTGGCCATCCCGAGCAGCATCCTGAGCTACACATCTGTACTAGCATGTGCCCCAGGACCCACCTACTACACTTTCCATCACAAACCACTCCACCCAGGTAGTTCATTTTAGTTGAAGTTGTTAATTTGATTCACAAAACAACTTTTCATATGATCAAAGCATAGCATCAAAATTCAGGTATTTAGCATCCTACCAGGTGGTGTTTGAGGGATAGCTACTCACTACTAGGATCTAGCACTTTGTAAACAATTGAAAATTAACCTATCATGCATACTACTGAAAATCACTAATGCATAATAAAAATGGGTAGAAGATATGTGTGTCACTTGCCTTTTTGAAGAATACGATCTTTTCACTTCTCTCAACTAAGCACGTAGCTCTTCACACAAGCTATAGCATAAAAATAGCAATTCATAAACAAAACATACAAACACAATCAAACAAATCAAACAATTGAAACATATTTGTTTAACAATTTAGATTTATTGATATGTTATGATAGAAAGATTTGGTAGAGGATCATGAATTATGAGATATGGATTTGAGAGCTTAGTTGGGAAAAGTTCAATATGATTGGAATAGTTGATGAAGCCTTTATGCTTTACTAAAGCATGAATAGGTTTTAGAATAGATCATGTGAATTGGATCACATAAGTGTGGGATAGTGCAACCACAACACTATTTGAATAAGTGTAACAACATTTATTCTTTAAATAGCATATATCACACTTAGGCACTAGGCTAGGTTTTAAGAATGCTTGAATTACTCAATTAGCACATTTGCAAGTTGAATATTTCAATACATGTGAACAAAACTAAGTAGGCATAGGATTGGGTATGAATGGTTGGCATTTGAGAACATAGCTCAAAGAGTTCATTGATCAATATGGTGTATAAACACATACTATGGTATGGGTTATAACAACACCACATTAACAAAATAGAATCTAGGTTTGATATGAATTCATATTCTACTCAAGTAGCACAATTGCATTTTGAATATATATATGAGTTAGACAAGATAGTTTAGATGATCAATATATGGATCAAGGTGATGTCTAGATGATATTTGATAACTAGCTATGAAGCTAGGGTTTACTAAAGTAGAATGGAACATTAATTGAAAAAGAACTAGAACTAATTGATATAAGAAATACTCAAATTCTCATATTAGAACTTGAATAATGGTGAAGTGGTTCAAGAAATTATGGAAGTGATGCTAATGGATAGCTTGCAGTAAAACAAAGCCACTGCAATTGGAATCATTCAAAAATAAGTTATAGAATTTGAATTATGATCAAAACAGTGATTTGAATAGATTTGAATGCACAAAGTGTGTGCACGTATCAAATTTGGATTTTCTTGATCCTATGATGTTCTACAAGTTGAGAGGTTTCCAGAGACTACAAATTTGTAATTTTTGGATGGGCAGAATAAAAGATATAAATTTAGCAAGCTAACAGAAGGTTTGATCCAATTCTGAAAATAGTTTCAATTTGAACCCATAAAATATAAGATATTATTGTACTACTGGATTCTACAAGTCTCAAGGATTCCAACGGTATAACATTTGTTATTTTTCGAGTTGTAGATTGAAAGATAAGAATTTTACAAGATTGGATCTAATTCAGATTTGAAATACAAGTTTGAAATCTATTTGAATCAGAGCAGGCCACGTGACACGTTCTGATTGAACGATACCGGTTCGGGTGGATCGCCGTTCTGGTGCGTTAGATCTTATGAAGATTGGACGGTCTAGATTGACCTGTACCCCTTCGGGTAAGTGACTCGATCCGGTGCGTTGGATCAGGATCGGACAGTTTGATTTAAAACAGAGGAAGAGCTCACCTGAGAGGGTTAGGGTTCCGGCGATTATCTCCGGCGAAGTGGCCAGATGGTTGACGACGGCGGCGTTCTGGAGGCTCCCGAAGAAAAGGAAGATGAGGACGACGTTCAGCTTGGCGAGGCGAGTCTCAAGGGGAGATCGACGGCGTCGATTACTTCCGGTAGCCGCGCGGGGAGGCGACTGGAGTGGCGGCGTTCTGCTGGGCGTTCCGGACGCGGTGCTGCGTGACGGTTTCGAGACGAGAGGGGATGCAGCGCTTCCTCTGGGGTGTGCGGAGGGTCTAGGCGACCTTGGTGGCGAAGCTAGCGAGCACGAGGAGGTGGGGCGGCTCGGCAATTCCTCGCCGTTGTTCGGACGGCGGGCAGGAGGTTCGGCTCGGGATCAATCTAGGCTTAGGGCTTCGAAGAAAAATGAGAAAAGAGAGGAGAGGCGGATGCGGGGGGTTTATAGAGGGAATAGCGTGCTGGGGAGGTTAGGGTTCGTGCGGTTGGCGAGGATCAACGGCCAGGGGCGACGCCGTGCTCTGCCAAGGCTCCTGCCCGAGCTAGGAGGGGATCCCGATAGGTGGGGTCCACCTGTCGGTGGGAGGAGGGGAAACAGAGGGTACCCCTTTGGGGTCAGGCGGTATTGGGCCGGGGCCACTTCTCGGCTTGGGCCGGAATGGTCCCCGCGGCCTTTTATCCTTTTTTCTGATTTCTTCTTCCTTTTTCTTTTTCTGATTTATCTTTTCTTTCATATCTTTTGCAATGTTTATTCAAATCAAGTCAAACCACTTTCAGAAATTTTCTAAAAATCACAGCAAGATTTTAAACCAATATCAAACATGTTTTCAGAACCAAAACAAGATTTTTAATAAAAGATCTTAATTGAGCCTAATGGCTTTGCTTGCATAAAAGAGATACTCCCTTCATTCCTTGATATAAGGTGTATAGTTTTCTGTGAAAAATTTCAGAATATAAGGTGTATGATGGGATTGTGTGATTTTTTTACACAATTTAGGAGTCAATTTAATTAGGAGAGATAAGATACCAAGATTTCTCTATTTTTCCTCTATCCTCACAGCGATCACCGACTTGTATTAACATCTACAAGTATCGAAATTTGCCATTTTAGCCAGTGCATTAATATTCGTGCAAGAAAACTATACAACTTATCTTAAGGAATGGAGGGAGTAGTAACTAGGGTTTGAAAATAACACTTTGAAAATAGGGAAAATAATATTTGATAATTAATAATTGAAAACCACTCTCCATCATATTCTTGAAAGAAACAACTTTTATAAACACATTTGTAATTCATTCCTCTGCAAGCAAGCTTGCATAAGTTTGAATAAAAGGAAGAAAATAGAAAAATAACATTTTGATATTTGGTTTTCTCAAAGAAGTTCTTCAAGAGTTAATAGGAAGTTTTGAAATAGTTTTGAAAATAGGGCTTTTAAATAACTCAAAAGTTTTAAATCCTTGTGAATTTTAAATCAACACATACAAAATAAAAGCAAAAAAAATTCCCCCAAAATTTGATAAAATCTTGGGATGTTACAGACTACCACCCTTAAAAGAAATCTCATCCCCGAGATTGGAGAGGCTAGAAAGAAAATAGGTTTTGGGTTACCTAGGTGGCTACCACCCTTAAAAGAAACTTTTGTGGGTAGTCTAGGTTTTTAGGTTTAATCAAGAACACTTTGGTGTTGACTTGGCACTAGGTCATCCTTTGACTTGACACTGGGTCATCCTTTGAACCCATTGTTAGTCTTCATCTTCATTTTCAATAGGTGAGTGTCTATTCACAAATCCGGGCACCAACTTTCCTTAGGGTTGCTTGGTAACCTTACTCTATTGTAGAGCTTTTATCCGGCGGGGTAGTTGTTGAACTACTTTGGACACTGAGGAATCACCCTTTGGTTCTGTTGAACTACTTTGGACACTAAAGAGTCACTCTTTCGGTCAATCAGAAGTCCAAGTTGATATGTTCCTTTTTGGGTCAACCAGAAGACCAAGTTGAGAGGTTTTCCTATCTTCATCTCCACTTCTTTGTCATCATCCTTGGATGTTCTTCATCTTATGGTTACTTCCTTTATGATACCATTCTATTCCAAGAAGTGAGCCTAGCTCACTTGGCTAGGGAAGTGGATGTACAACCCAGCCGCCCAGGTTCAAGTCCCCACAGACGCGAATTTGGGTTCTTATTTTCAAAAAAACCAAAATCGTTGTAGGGGCTTCCCCTACCGCATTTCCTTTCAAAAAAAAGATACCATTCTATTCCATTCTATTCTGGTAACCTTCTTGTGATTACCATTCTGTTCTTGTACCCTTTCATGTTGATGAACATCTTCCATTGCGAGTCTTCTTCAACAGAAAGCTTGGGGTTCATCCTTACCGTTTTCCTACGTTTTGGCAGCACTTGCCTTCTATAAGGGTATATTATGCTATCTTCCTAGGGTTATGGCTTAACAACATCGGTTCTCATAGATATTTCTCTCTAGGTTTGTGTTTATTAAACCTCATATACTAACTCTTGGTCAATCTCACTGGTTTTTAACAAAAGTTTTGTTGAAAACCTTCAAAAAAAATTTGTTGTTGAAATTGGAACCAAGTTCCCAAATCCTATTTTGAATTTTGAAAACAAAATCTATCGTTCCTAGCTAGAGGTTTTCAACAAAACTCAGGGCAACAATCCTTAAGTTGTAGATCCTTAAGTTTGCCATTTAAGGGGAATTAAAATCCTTTCCATTGCTCTGTTTGTCCTTTCAATCTTCCTTGCATGAGGTGGTTGAGTAGTATTAATTCCACATTAGCTACACCTTGGGGTGTCTTCTTATTGTTTGCGTGGTATCCTTCAGCCATCCTAGCTTACTGAAGTCTTGGGGTATCATCCTTTGTGCACCCTCTTGTATAATGTTCTAGTCTCTTGTACTTGAAACACTACCTCTTATTGTTGTACTTTGTATCCTTATCTCCAACTGAGGGTTATTGTAGTTGTTCTATCATTGGGAACACTTCGGTTTGGGTTTTAGGACAAGTTTTGGTCTTAGCATAGATGAGAATTTAGATAGAAGAGATCTAAAGAAGAATTCCTACCCAAAATAGCCAATTAAAACAATTCATCTTACAAGCAACATCTAACAACATTCATCACATCAAGCATACTAGTTTCTAAAACACACGAAAGGTACGATCATCCACAAGTTGGTATGACCATAACGTTTATTACACGTCTTCTCTTATTAAAATTACTAAATGGAAGTCCAACTAAACTTCTTGGTTCTCTTTCATACAGATCCATTGTTCTGGTCCAACTGCTTCTGTAAATTGGCAATCTGACAAGGGTATAGATAGTAGAGCCTGTCTGTTGAGTACCCCTGAGGCCCGTTAAGCTAGGCCCAATTGTAATACTAGTCGAAATACGAGTTCTTACCGTATGTCGATATTGTAATCTGTATCGGACCCTACCCGATCCTCGAGACCTGGCCACCTATATATAGGGGCCAGGAGGGGACGGTGTAGGCCAGATTGAAAGCAAGCTAGGTTCTACACCCACGTTTACTTTCATAGCCACCTTGTTTGACTGAGTTTACCTTCAAGTTCATCCGACGCCCTATCTCCGCGATCCTAAGTCCTTCATTTAGGACATTTGTCGAGTTTACCCTCGTCAATTGGCGCCGACCGTGGGGACTCTGGGCGTCGGCATCATGAACTCGACGGCTTTTTCGCTTTCAGCCAACAACAACTCACAAGTCGACGAAATTCAGATACCCTTCAGAACCGTCGATTTTCAACCTCACCAGTCAAGTTTCACGCAAGTATTCGAGAGCATGGATCAAGATATGGATTTGACAATCGGAAGTCTAAACTTTCGCGTTGGATCATTACGTTCGATTCGCCTTTCAGATCCGATGAAAGCGGATTCGTCGGCAAGTGAACCCGAGACAGTAGCAATGTCAGAATCATCAAAAGGCTCTTCTAGCGAGGTAAACTCGCCGGTCAGCTTAGCAGAAGCAAAAGAAGGAAAAATCGCAGAAGGCGACGAAACCATGGAGAATTTTGACTTAGAAGTGCAACTCAAAGATCTCACAATCTACCACGATGACAACTCAGGTCAATCAATAGACCCCTGGAAAACGGGACTAGAACTTTCTGAAGACGATAATTCGATCTTCTCAAGTCACAACAGCAAGCTCGACAATCGGTATCAGATACTCGCCATCGCAGAAGATAACTCAGAAGAACTCGACGACAACAACAACCCAGTACTTAATCCAGCAAATATAAACAGAGGAGCGAATCACTTAGCAGAGGGAGAAACCGCTGAATCCCTCGCAACGAGGATACAAGTTCGACTATCAGAAGAAGAGTGGAGAACAATCAACACAGCCGTGGAGCACGGCACGCTAATACCAACAAACTCTAGCCAAAATATGCCTTTGGGGTACCATTACGCCCTAAGGCAATAGGCGAAGCAATTAGCAAAGGAGAGGATTGAAATACAGAAAAGGAAGGACTCAGCCATTGCAGCAAGCGATGCTGCTCGCAGAGCACGTAGCGACGCATCATACACAAACAGAAGGCACCGTTGACATGGTTCAAGGTATGAGAATCTAGAGTACTCAGAAAGGCAAATCATCTCAAAAAACCTTGACTCGTCCTTCCTATCGGTCGACGAGCAAGGAAATATTATCCCAAAAACTCCGGAAGCAGCATTAGTGGCAGCTCAAACGTACCTGCACACGACACAACCAAATCCAGGAGACCCGAGGGAACATATGCACCGAGCAGCACTAAATGGATTGAAGATGGTAGGCAACAAATTATCAGCAAAAGAGGAAGAAGCGTATCGCAGCAAAAGAACCCACAAACCAAGGTCACCACGCCGTCACAACAGTCCTCGGCATAGAAGTGGAAGTCGACGATCTAGGACGCCGTCACCAGAACGACACGACAATTCAAAGAACAAAGGAACCCGACGATCCAGAACTCCTAGTAAAATACGCGACTATAAAGACGACGAAAAGGAGATGGGGGCGCCATGCTTTACCCGCAGGATTCACATCACGCCAGTACCCAAAGGTTTCAAATTACCTCATGACCAGCAAAAGTATGACGGGTCTCAGGAGCCACAATCATGGCTTTCAGACTATCTGCAAGCAGTAAAAATATTAGGAGGAACCACGGAAATAGCAATGCAAAGTTTACAGTTACACTTCACCGGTGCAGCAAGGTCATGGTTAAGCAAACTAGGAGAAGAAACAATTGGAAGCTGGGAAGAACTCACAAAGCAATTCACGAGTAACTTCAAATCGACGTACAAACGGCCAGCATCTATAGAAGAAGTCAAAGCATGCGTACAACAACGCGGGGAAACATTAAGGGCATATATCCAAAGGTGGAGTATAATCAAAAACTCGGCAGTCGAAGTCTCAGATGAGAGAGCAATAGACGCATTCATAGTTGGGTTGCGACGAGGAGACCTAGTCGAAGAGATGGGAAGGATCAAGCCGAAAACAGTATCAGATCTAATGGACGTAGCAAACAGATTTGCAGATGGAGAGGATGCATGCAACAATAAACGCACGCGATCACCAGAGGATGATAGAGGAAATAGGTATAGAGGGCAACGCAGAAGATCCCGCAACTACGACAACTATGGCTCTCACAACCAAGTAGCCGCAGGATACAAAGATAACAGCTACCAAAGCAATGATCGGAAAAACTCGGGATACCGTAGTTATGGAAAAGAAGATTACATAAAGTTTCAACCAAGGGAATCCAGAGAGTATAACCCATCACTAGAAGATATGCTCAACGGACCATGCCATATCCACTCTGCGTTTGTCGATGGGAAACGTGTATCTAGACACGCAATGAAAGATTGCACCACGTTCTTGAAACTGCAGGAAGCAGCACTCAACAAGCAAGCTGAAGCAAAACGGCAAGGATACGAAGGAAACACAAGCAATGCACCTACAACCCAACAAGGAAACAATGGAGCTCCCAAGGGCCAAGATCAACCAAACCAAGGACTTGACGACGATGAAGGGTATATTCCATCTAAAGGGCACATTGTAGCAATGATACAACCAGTACCCAAGTCGAACAAAGAGGAGAAAAGCATAACTCGACAAGTTAACCTAGCAATAACTTCACCGCCAGCAACAACAGAATATCTACATTGGTCAGAGCAACCCATAAAATTCAATAGGGACGATCACCCAATAACAGTACCTCGGCCAGGAAACGCGCCCTTGGTACTCAAAGCACAAATAGGGACGTACGATGTCGATAGAATATTCATGGACACAGGAAGCGGAATAAACCTGATCTACACAAAAACCCTACAGGCAATGCACATTTCATTAGAGTTCCTGAAGCCAACTGACTGCTCCTTTCACGGAATAGTGCCAGGGAGTGCCAACTATCCACTTGGTCGAATAGCACTCAACGTTTGCTTCAGAAATCGGCAAAACTACAGAAGGGAAAAACTCGACTTCAAAGTCATGGACTGGCCATCACAATATCACGCGATCCTCGGGAGACCCGCGTTTTCGCGATTCATGGCAGTACCTCACTACACCTACGTGGTACTAAAAATGCCAGGACCCAACGGAATTATCACAGTAAAAGGAAGCTTCGAGGTATCAGACCTATGCGACAAGGAGTTTCACAAGATGGCACAAAACTTTGGCATGATAGCCAACTATGGAGAACCCAAAGAGAAAGCGAAAAGCGCGACTACAGAAGTCGACAAGTTACCCGAAGGACGTCCCGCGGAACCAGAGATGAAGAAACCACGAGTAGAAGCATCAGGAGACGACAAACCTACAAAGGAAGAAGAGAAGGCCACGGGGGCATAAGTGTCAAGAGCTCCAAAGCAGGGTAGAAGAAAAAGGTTGTAAAAACCACAAGTTATCCTAGGGCAATGCCCTCTAGATCCAGAACACAGGTCACAGGCCAGATCTCTTGGGTCACCCCATGTATCTTATATTACAAGTATAATAAAGACAAGTTCCTCATATCTGAGCTTACATATCTAAACGCGGCAAATGCCAAAACAAACCAAACATCTTGAATACCAAAATTTCCCTCAGGGAAAAAGCACTCTCGCGGTACAATAACTATATACATCGGAATCACGGTGCAGGTGGTTCTGAGTCATCGACACCAAAAGGATTCAAGTAATGATACTCCTGGAAAAACCTAGCGTCCTCTTGCAATAGCCTTGAGATAATTCTCCTCGCTGGTTCCAGCGTTGCATCCATGTGAATACCAACTGTAATTCGTCCTGGAGGCAAACTCTGAGACAAGCGGTCGAAATTAAGTCTTGGATTCCACTTTTGCATCCATCCAAGAGCGAAATTAGCACCAGCAATCAAATTCAGCTTTATAAGGAGATGGACTCGCTGGCTCGTCCGGAAAGTTTCGAGTAGCTGTCTAAAATCCCTCGGCATGGGGTTACGAGGCAACATGATAGAGTACATGGTTGTCAGGGCCTTACGACAACCATCAACAGCTTCGCCGATGTATTGTGCACGATCCTGAAGAAGCACGATAGCGCGACAACGATGGGGATTGGACCATAAGCTTTCGGTTCCTTGTGCAGCATTTTGAAGAGCAGCAATCCGCTCAGTAACTCGACCTGATTCGCCAACAAGATCAAGGCAAGTACCTGCAGTTCAAGCAAAAATTAACACGCAGAAGACAAGAGGAAAAACAAGGAGAAAAGGATCTCCGAGGACTTACACAGCAGTATCTCGCAAACAGACTCCACGATACCAATCAGAAAAGATTCGCATTCCTCAAAATGTGCGATTCTTGCTACTAGACTCAAAACTTCATCTTGAAGATTGGACACTTGCTTCATCAAATCATGGGACTTACTAGCCTTAGCAACTTGTGCCTGGCGTTTCATAAAGGATAGGTGGCTCTCAAGGTCCGCAACTCTGAAAGAATATTCCTCACATCGACAGGGAGGTCGAGGAGGCGAGGAAATCCCCGAAGCGAATATATCATCAGAAGATGGAGCTCGATCATAACCTGACGATTCACCAGCAAGCAAAGGCTGAAGTCAATCAGAAGAAAAGACACGCCTCAGGAACATCATTCAAGCATTTCATATTAGAAAAGATATCTACGAATGAGTACAAAAGCCTTCTGACAAGTTCTTAGGCAAAGCACAAATTGGAAGTTCACTACAACAAAAGAGATTAAAAATACAACAGGAAGACTAAGTCTACGCCACCTCAGCGTCCCGCTCCATGGCAGAAGAAGGCGTGGCAGAAGCAGCACCAGTAGTTGGAGGAGGCGTGGATTCATTAGTCACTGGGATCGAAGGAGCTAGCGCAGAAGAAGCCGCAGAGGCCGCTGAAGGAGAAATCATCGCCATGATGGCAGGCGAAAACTTCTTCGCCTTCTCAAAGAAAGCATTCAGCTCCGAGCGGGTACGGCCGTGGGAAGAGCCAACCTTCTCCCAGTCCAACTCCGCGCCATGTGCATATGAAAATGCAATGGCCCCCTCAGCACCTCGCTTCAAAGAAAGGCCTTTCATTTGAAGGATGGGGTCTTCAGTAGTGTTGAAGGCTTGGGCGAGTTTCTTCACATCATTGTTTGGAACCTCCGCCTTCTGCTTGGGCCATAACCCGACAAAAATCCGCGTAAGAACGCGGTTAACTAACTCGAAGATTTCCTGAATAGATATCCAGTTTGCCTCAAGTAAGCTAACCGCAGCCATGAGAGGATCATTGTCTGGTTGCAAAGTCAACGAAGACACCTTGGTGCGTTCTGTAGAACCAAGGGAACAGAAAGCAGCAGAAGAGGAAAATACCAGCGAGTAAAAGAAAGCAAGTAAAACAATAGCAGAAGAAGAAGAAAGATATAGTATATACCTCCAGCAGCAGCAGACATCGTGTTTAGCCGCTCAGCCACAGCTTGCTTCCGCTGGAGGTGCTCCTTTTTAGCATCAGCCAAGGCTTTCTCCGCTTTCTTCGCCTTGGCCAATGCTCATTTATTCGACTTCTCAGCACTAACCTTGGCAGCAGTCGCGGCATCAAAAGCTTTCTGAGCAACGCTGAGTTCAGCTTCCAGCGAAGAAATGCGCGCATTGGCTATCGCTAAAGCATCTGCAAGACAACAAGGAGGAAAGAAAAAGTCAAGCAATAAGCAAAGAAGAGCGTGCTAGATAAGCAATGTAGGAAAAGGACTTCACCTTCGGAAGCTCTAGCAGGTTTCAAGTACTCAGCACACTCAGCGCCCAAGGCAGCAAACTTTTTCAACAATATCTAACAA
The DNA here is from genome assembly GCA_007115705.1 of Dactylis glomerata. NCBI lineage: Eukaryota > Viridiplantae > Streptophyta > Magnoliopsida > Poales > Poaceae > Dactylis > Dactylis glomerata. The sequence continues at coordinate 4,349,217 of QXEO01000220.1, forward strand.
AGAAGAACACGTAAGCATATGGATGACACAAGGAAAATAAGTCAAGGACAATTACTCACATCATCAGGGGAGCCCGCGGACTCGTGGGCTTCAAGGGGAACATCGGCTTCCTTCGATTTTTTCGACTGTTTGGTGCTCCGAGACACGGGAATTTTCTTGATAGGAGCTCTGGAGGCCTTCGGAGATTTCACGGCTGGCTCGACTTCTGGCATGGGAGGTTCATCAGCAGTTATATCCTCAGCAGAAGGACCAGTAGTAGCATCCCTCTTCGGGTCCTCATCATCACTGCAAAGAAAGCAAAAGGAAGCAGGTTTTGTACAACTCAAAAAGAAGAAAAAGCAAACACAAAAAAATAATAGAGTACACAGAACATTTACGATGCCATGTAGTCAAACAGCTCTAGGTCATCTTCTTGAACAAGGGTTTCACCGGCCGCAGTTCTCTGGATGGAGGTACTTGAAGAAGCGAGCTCTTCGACACGTTTTCTCTTCTTATCGACAACAAGATCTTCAGAAAGTGCAGGAGGAGGCGACGTCGTCGAGCTCATCTCATCTTCCGGTATTTCGACATCATCTCCGTCCTGATTTTCTTCAGCCTCGGGGGCTTCGGAAACAGTAGAAGCCAGATCCGCCGGAAGAGGCCCCTCTTCTGGATGGGGAGGGTGTGAAACAAAGAACTGATGATCCTGCAAAAGAAGTAAGTCAGTAAAATCATCGAGACATGCCAAATGATAGCAGGAAGATGATGGGAAACACGAAAGTGGAGAATGCAAAGAAAACATACCTCGGGCAAAGGGTGCTCGGAGTCAAAATAATGGGCGGCGAAGTCCGCAACTGCGTGATCCTTGGTGAGTTTGGTGAGATTCCTGACTCGCTTGTCAACATCTTGCTTCTCAATTAGATTTTCATAAACTCAAGAAGAATCCACCAAGCCAGAGTAACTCCAAAGCTTGGAGAGACGATGCTGCAGAGGTTGAACCCGACGTTGTACGAAAAAAGCCATGAGTTGGATACCCGACAGAGCACCTCCTCTACCTCCTTTAAGAGCTTGGATGCGGTCCAGCAGTGGTGCGATTTCCTTCATCTCAGCATCTGTGGGAGGCGAATCCCACGATGCCAATTTCTTCAATTCTTTGGAGGCATCAAAAGGGGCTAGGCCGTACTCATCTTCGGAGGAGGCTTTACGGTCTTTGATGTAGAACCATTTGGTCCTCCAACCTTGGACTGATGCAGACATGGAAAATTCTAAATATTGAGCTTCGGTACGCACAGAGACGACAGCCCTGCCCAGTTCAGGCTTATGTGATAAAGAAACATTAGGGCAGAGCCGAAAGATGGACCTCCAAAGCAGAAAATGGGGTTCGACACCCAGAAACGATTCACAAAGGGTCACAAAATAGGCAATGTGGAGGATAGAATTTGGTGTGAGCTGGTGAAGCTGCACACCATAAACATAAAGAAGCCCATGAAGGAAAGCAAGGAACATCACCCGGTAGCCGCTCGAGGGCTTGGGGATCCGCTCGGTGGTAGGGAAGATGATGGAATCCTTGTCGGAAATGAGATCGTCCGCCTTGGCCTTGTCCAACTCCTTCTGCGTGAGAGTAGAGGGCACCCAGCTCGTTGCGGAGTTCGCTTTACCCTTGGTCATCTTGTTCTTCACCGCCAAGTGCTTCACGCGCATCTACGAATCTGCGCTCGGGGGCTATGCAGGAGAAGAACAGGGCACAGAGATTGACAATGGTGGCGGCGGCGGAGACAAAGAGCTGGTAAACAGTACAAATCCCCACTCCCCCCTAATATACCTTCTCGGTGAAGGAACGTGGGCTGACATGTGGCGCAAGGAAAGGAAGCGGCAGCCCACTAATGGGCAGGGAAAATACAAAATTACCGCGCTACCCACGAAACGGTTCGCGCTCAGTTTATGTGACGTATAGGGAAATTTGGCCACTGACGTTATGAAGAAGATACAAGACCAACGGTGTACTCAACAGATGCGTATACTCGACAAATATTGAATATGGCGATTTGTCGATAAAGAATGACAAGAAAGTAGAGAAAAACGATTGGCGCCGACAATACAGGAGTCAATTTTGGAGACTATATCCGAAAAACATTTGACTATAGCCTCGGGGGCTACTACCATCGGGAGCGCTGAGCGCGCCCCCGATGATATTATTATCAAATTATTTCGAGTTGAAGTATAAAGATGGAGCACACTATATTTGAGCCTATACTCGAAAAAAATGAATTTTCGACTATAGCCTCGGGGGCTACTCCCATTGGGAGCGCTGGGCGCGCACCCGATGATGTTTATTCATGAGTAGGAGCAAGGAAGGTGAAGAAAGAATTCATAAATGACGTTACTCCCATCGGGAGCGAGGTTTTTATAAATCATGGTTATATAACCCGAATATTTTGGAGGCTGGAACAGTCAAACAAGGCTGCGACATATGATTCTCGAGTTGTGTCATCGCGACAAAACTCGAATGTCGTGATTGAAATATATTACGAAGGTAAGACCCCAGGATCCGTCCTGTGTGGCCCGGTATACGCACATGCATGCGCTCTGTTGGCATGTATCTGTGTCTATGACGCAAAGAAAAATCCTGGTGGATGCACTGGGTACCCTGAGAACCACTGGGATTCATTCTTTGTAAGTCCTAAATGCGGCAAAAGAATGGATTTGACCGGTTTCCCGAATTCAAGTCCAAGGGGATTGAATTTGAAGTAGGTGACAAGTATCTGTTCCGGCAGTTAACTGGCATCTTGATCCGTCAGAGTTGTCTGGCTTGATTCATCAAAACCCCTTGCGAGGTACTATAATGAAAATAAGTCGACAGACCAAGTCAAAGATTTGAAGATATGAAGAAGTCGAAAAATTGATCAAGTCAAAGATTTAAAGATTAGAGATTCAACCGGAATCTGCAATTCTGGTAGAATCTCGGGGGCTACTGACAAGGGTATAGATAGTAGAGCCTGTCGGTTGAGTACCCCTGAGGCCCGTTAAGCTAGGCCCAATTGTAATACTAGTCGAAATACGAGTTCTTACCGTATGTCGATATTGTAATCTGTATCGGACCCTACCCGATCCTCGAGACCTGGCCACCTATATATAGGGGCCAGGAGGGGACGGTGTAGGCCAGATTGAAAGCAAGCCAGGTTCTACACCCACGTTTACTTTCATAGCCACCTTGTTTGACTGAGTTTACCTTCAAGTTCATTCGACGCCCTATCTCCGCGATCCTAAGTCCTTCATTTAGGACATTTGTCGAGTTTAACCCTCGTCACAATCTGTTCATCCTTGGTTTTGATGAGGTCTCCTTGATCACTAAGTTTAGATACCAAATGTTCCATGTCACTTTGAAGTTGGCTTATGGTTGCCTTCAATGCAGTGGTATCCTCCTTTTCTTCTTTCAGGTCCTGCTGAGTATTGTGAAGTCTCCACTTGAGTCTTTCTCCAAGTTCTTTTATAGCTGACCAAGCAGCACATCTTGCTGAGTCAAGGAATGATGGATACATTTCGGAGTTGGTAAACATCCAAAGTCCCATCTTCTTATGGTCGTCTTCCTTGTTCTTGTATAGGTGAAGATTCCAAAGTCTCATCTTTTGTGTTCTTGTATAGATGTACATTCAAGGTCTCATCCTTTTATGGTCGTCTTCTTTGTTCTTATATGAGTGAAGTTGTACCCACAAAAATTCTTGACCTTCATCCATCATGGGAAATTCTTTGCAAACAGCTTCTCCTTGCATTCCCATACTTAACATGAGATTCTTCAATGCTTTGGGAAATTCAGTCTTCACACTTTAGAGTCATGGTCATCACTAGTCCTTAAATAGGTGACACTGAATAGTCATGATCATCACTTGTACTTTCTTAAGGAATTCGATAAGGCTGGTCATCTAAAATAGAAAGATAAGTGGTGTAAATCAAATGAATGTGGTAAGCCTTTACGAGAGTGATTCAGACAGATAAGTAGATAAATTTTATTTGGAAAACTGAAAAGAAGATTTTTGAGGAAAGAATTCCTAGGGCTTCCTAGTCTATTCCAAACCTAGGGTCTCGATCCTATAGGCAACACTATGCTCTGATACCATTCTGTAGCGCCCTGCCTCATCAAAAGACAGAACTCCTGTGTATCTGTGCCATTCCCTGGATCAGTAGATAGCACCACAGTACAAAATAAGTAATCATTGCAATAGCATCATTATTACAACGTAAATCCAGTTACATAGGTCTTCAACCTTACGAGTACACAGCATAAAGCATAGTTGCAATGAGCCTCCATCTTCATCAAGTGCCACAGGCAGACATGTTGGAATGTAAGCTCGACATCCTACTCCTGGTTCCTCATTCGAAATAAAACCTGCACGTTTGAATATGCAGCCCCAGAGGGGTCAGTACAACAATGTACTGGCAAATGACACATATTTGTGGCATTTGTGAAAAGACTAAACTACATGACATTTGGCTTAGTGGATCTCAAAGGCTAATTTGCATAAAGCAAGTTTTATCCTACCATTCTTTGTAAAACTTTCTTTCAAGATTTTAGTTTATAAGGGTCAAGATAACCCCCATACGCTACATACGGATCAGGTATATAGTTTTGGGCAAAACTCAACAAAGTTTGAAGTACAGATACCATCACCCCTTAGAGTGTATGGCCCTGAGCTTCCTCTGATTGTTGCTAGTCAAGTTTTAAAGCATTCAGAAAAGATGATGAGATTCTTCTGATCATTCCATGGCTAGAGACTCAATTGTCCATTCTGAGGACTCGGCTAATCGATTAGATTTTAACACCTTGCAAGGGTTGTGCACTTTCACCTTATCCTTCATTTTACGCCCATACATAAAATGAAACAAGACCTTTCAGAAAAAGCATTCAACCAAACTAGTCTGACCGTACCCCCTATATTTTGCTACCACCTGATGTCAGTACTCTTGGTTGAACCCTTAATCATACTCAATCAAGATAGAGCCCATATTATCATAAGGCTGCACTAGAAGTACTTTAATCATGGAAGCCTTATTAATCTCTTGAATCCTGAGTGGCCATCCCGAGCAGCATCCTGAGCTACACATCTGTACTAGCATGTGCCCCAGGACCCACCTACTACACTTTCCATCACAAACCACTCCACCCAGGTAGTTCATTTTAGTTGAAGTTGTTAATTTGATTCACAAAACAACTTTTCATATGATCAAAGCATAGCATCAAAATTCAGGTATTTAGCATCCTACCAGGTGGTGTTTGAGGGATAACTACTCACTACTAGGATCTAGCACTTTGTAAACAATTGAAAATTAACCTATCATGCATACTATTGAAAATCACTAATGCATAATAAAAATGGGTAGAAGATATGCGTGTCACTTGCCTTTTTGAAGAATACGATCTTTTCACTTCTCTCAACTAAGCACGTAGCTCTTCACACAAGCTATAGCATAAAAATAGCAATTCATAAACAAACCATATAAAAACAATCAAACAAATCAAACAATTGAAACATATTTGTTTAACAATTTAGATTTATTGATATGTTATGATAGAAAGATTTGGTAGAGGATCATGAATTATGAGATATGGATTTGAGAGCTTAGTTGGGAAAAGTTCAATATGATTGGAATAGTTGATGAAGCCTTTATGCTTCACTAAAGCATGAATAGGTTTTAGAATAGATCATGTGAATTGGATCACATAGGTGTGGGATAGTGCAACCACAACACTATTTGAATAAGTGTAACAACATTTATTCTTTAAATAGCATATATCACACTTAGGCACTAGGCTAGGTTTTAAGAATGCTTGAATTACTCAATTAGCACATTTGCAAGTTGAATATTTCAATACATGTGAACAAAACTAAGTAGGCATAGGATTGGGTATGAATGGTTGGCATTTGAGAACATAGCTCAAAGAGTTCATTGATCAATATGGTGTATAAACACATACTATGGTATGGGTTATAACAATACCACATTAACAAAATAGAATCTAGGTTTGATATGAATTCATATTCTACTCAGGTATCACAATTGCATTTTGAATATATATATGAGTTAGACAAGATAGTTTAGATGATCAATATATGGATCAAGGTGATGTCTAGATGATATTTGATAACTAGCTATGAAGCTAGAGTTTACTAAAGCAGAATGGAACATTAATTGAAAAAGAACTAGAACTAATTGATATAAGAAATACTCAAATTCTCATATTAGAACTTGAATAATGGTGAAGTGGTTCAAGAAATTATGGAAGTGATGCTACTGGATAGCTTGCAGTAAAACAAAGCCACTGCAATTGGAATCATTCAAAAATAAGTTATAGAATTTAAATTATGATCAAAACAGTGATTTGAATAGATTTGAATGCACAAAGTGTGTGCACGTATCAAATTTGGATTTTCTTGATCCTATGATGTTCTACAAGTTGAGAGGTTTCCAGAGACTACAAATTTGTAATTTTTGGATGGGCAAAATAAAAGATATGAATTTAGCAAGCTAACATAAGGTTTGATCCGATTCTGAAAATAGTTTCAATTTGAACCCATAAAATATAAGATATTATTGTACTACTGGATTCTACAAGTCTCAAGGATTCCAATGGTATAACATTTGTTATTTTTCGAGTTGTAGATTGAAAGATAAGAATTTTACAAGATTGGATCTAATTCAGATTTGAAATACAAGTTTGAAATCTATTTGAATCAGAGCAGGCCACGTGGCATGTTCTGATTGAATGATACCGGTTCGGGTGGATCGCCATTCTGGTGCGTTAGATCTTATGAAGATTGGACGGTCTAGATTGACATGTACCCCTTCGGGTAAGTGACTCGATCCGGTGCATTGGATCAGTATCGGACGGTGAGATTTAAAATAGAGGAAGAGTTCACCTAAGAGGGTTAGGGTTCCGGCGAGTATCTCCGGCGAAGTGGCCAGATGGTTGACAACGGCGGCGTTCTGGAGGTTCCCGAAGAAAAGGAAGATGAGGACGATGTTCAGCTTGGCAAGGCGAGTCTCAAGGGGAGATCGACGGCGTCGATTGCTTCCGGTAGCCGCGCGGGGAGGCGACTGGAGTGGCGGCGTTCTGCTGGGCGTTCCGGACGCGGTGCTGCGCGACGGTTTCGAGACGAGAGGGGATGCAGCATTTCCTCTGGGGTGTGCGGAGGGTCTAGGCGACCTTGGTGGCGAAGCTAGCGAGCACGAGGAGGTGGGGCGGCTTGGCAATTCCTCGCTGTTGTTCGGACGGTGGGCAGGAGGTTCGGCTCGGGATCAATCTAGGCTAGGGCTTTGAAGAAAAACGAGAAAAGAGAGGAGAGGCGGATGTGGGGAGGGGGGGTTTATAGAGGGGATGGCATGCTGGGGAGGTTAGGGTTCGCGCGGTTGGCGAGGATCGACGGCCAGGGGCGACGCCGTGCTCTGCCAAGGCTCCTGCCCGAGCTAGGAGGGGATCCTGACAGGTGGGGTCCACCTATCGGTGGGAGGAGGGGAAACAGAGGGTACCCCTTCGGGGTTAGGCGGTATTGGGCCGGGGCCACTTCTCGGCTTGGGCCGGAATGGTCCCCGCGGCCTTTTATCCTTTTTTTTCTGATTTCTTCTTCCTTTTTCTTTTTCTGATTTATCTTTTCTTTCATATCTTTTGCAATGTTTATTCAAATCAAGTCAAACCACTTTCAGAAATTTTCTAAAAATCCCAGCAAGATTTTAAACCAATATCAAACATGTTTTCAGAACCAAAACAAGATTTTTAATAAAAGATCTTAATTGAGCCTAATGGCTTTGCTTATATAAAAGAGACAGTAACTAGGGTTTGAAAATAACACTTTGAAAATAGGGAAAATAATATTTGATAATTAATAATTGAAAACCACTCTCCATCATATTCTTGAAAGAAACAACTTTTATAAACACATTTGTAATTCATTCCTCTGCAAGCAAGCTTGCATAAGTTTGAATAAAAGGAAGAAAATAGAAAAATAACATTTTGATATTTGGTTTTCTCAAAGAAGTTCTTCAAGAGTTAATAGGAAGTTTTGAAATAGTTTTCAAAATAGGGCTTTTAAATAACTCAAAAGTTTTAAATCCTTGTGAATTTTAAATCAACACATACAAAATAAAAGCAAAAAAATTTCCCCCAAAATTTGATAAAATCTTGGGATGTTACAAGTTTTTTGAAACTTGGAGTATACTCCAAGCGATCTGCCCCGTGCGTCTATAAAACAGGAGCAGGCCGGGACGGTTCTGATCTGAATTGTTCAGCCCTAGCCGCTGCGATGCTGTCTCTTCTGTAGTCTTTTCTTTTCCTAGTTTGACTAGATCTTTAACCTTTCTTCTTCCACCTCGCGCGCGTAGGCGAAGCCCTGCCCGCAGATACTCTCCACCATTAGCACCATGCCGCCGTGCTGCTGATCCCATCTACCACTCCACCGCACCTTGCTGGACCGAGAAAGAGGAGTCGTCGTTGCGCTGTACGTGTGCAACGCTCGAGGCGCCGCCCGTTGTGGCGCTTGGATTGGATCAGATCGCGAGGAGGAGACGCTAGTACAACTACGCCAACCACGTTCATCTGAACATTTCCGTTGTGCGATCTACAAGGGTATGTTGATCTAATCTCTCTCGCTCGTTGTTTTGCATCTCGTAGATTAGATCTTGGCTTGTTCTTGTTCGTCTTTATAGGAAATTTTTTGTTTTCTATGCTACGAAACCCATCAGTGATGAGAGCAAAGGGTTACCCATATTTGTTCCTTCAATGGGTAAAAGAAGTTCTATCCACAGGATCTTCTTCTATACTCCTGAATGGAATTCCTGGTAAATATTTTCTTTGCAAGAGGGGTGTCAGGCAGGGGGATTCTCTGTCTCCCTGCTTTTTGTTCAAGGTGTTGATCTGTTGCAGACTTTGGTCAACTTGGCTTTCAGCAATGGGATCCTTTCACTCCCAATTCCTGTTGACAATGACTACCCAATAATTCAATATGCAGATGACACAATCATAGTTCTCCCTGCTGATTCTGATCAGTTAACTATGTTTAAAAGACTATTGGATCAATATGCTTCTTTCACTGGTCTGAAAGTGAACTATCAGAAATCTTCTATGATTCCCATTAATCTTTCTCAAGATGAGGCTATATCTTTAGCTCAATGTTTCAATTTTCAGTTAGGGTCAATGCCTTTCACCTATTTGGGTCTGCCAATGGGAACCACTAAACCCTTTATTAGAAACTTATCCCCTCTAACTGATAGAGTGGAAAGAAGATTATCTGTTGTCACTTCTTTCTTGTCTTATGGGGACAGACTGGTTTTGGTGAATTTTGTTCTCTCCTCTCTTCCAACATATTTCATGCTCTCACTAAGATTTCCTCCTGGTATCATTGAAGTGATTGACAAAGCAAGAAGACACTGCCTTTGGAAGAGAAAAGATAAAGAGAAAGTAATTCTCTAGCTGCTTGGGAAATGGTGTGCAAGCCTAAGGAGAAAGGAGGGCTTGGTATTATTAATTTAAAAACCCAGAATACAGCCCTTTTGTGAAAGCACATGCACAAATTCTGTAATAATGAGGACATTCCTTGGGTTCATATTGTTAGGGATGCTTACTACCATCAAGTTGTCCCTCATGTTGTTGTTCTTGCTGGCTCTTTTTGGTGGAAAAGCATAATTACTATGTCTGATGAATATAGGAATCTTACTAGGTGCACAATTGGAAATGGAAGTTCAGTTCTTTTTTGGTCGGATCAGTGGACAGATAATTTGTTGGACTCCACTTTCCCAAGACTTTTTTCTTATGCTAAAGACAAGTTACAATAAGTTCAAGACTTTCTTGGGAAAGAGTCCATGTTGGAGAGTTTTCTCTTGCCTCTCTCTGTCCAAGCTCATGATGAGCTCTCTCAACTCAAGCAGTTGATACGTCTCAAACGTATCTATAATTTTTGATGCTCCATGCTTGTTTATGCACCATTTGCTTTGTGTTTTGTTACATGATGTGGGCAGGATAACCACCCAGTTGGGAACCCCAAGAGGAAGGTATGATGAGCACAGTAGCAAGTTTTCCCTCAGCAAGAAACCGAGGTTTATCGAACCAGTAGGAAAAATCCAAACGTCAGAAGGTGATGCTTGCTAGCTTCGTGACACTCCAGCAAGGGCGCTGTTTACGATTCTTGTTGGTGCATCTTCAACTAGTAGCAACGTGGAACCTGCACACAACACAACCAAGAACTTTGCTCCCAACTTACGATGAGGTTGTCAATCTCACCGGTTTGGTGTAAATAAAGGTATGAGCATATCGAGTGGAAAACAATAGTAGTATGCGAGAAAGTAAATAGTGCAAGTAATAGTAAAACGGTGTAACAATGTAACGGAAATTGGACCGGGGTCCACAGTTCACTAGTGGTGTCTCTCCATAAGATAAATAACAACATGCTGGGTAAACAAATTACAGTTGGGCAATTGATAGAATAAAGATAACGTGCATATGTCACGAGGATCACTAAGAGATTTACTCTAGGCATTACAACAAAATACATAGACCGCCATCCAACTGCATCTATGACTAATAATCCACCCACGGGGATATCATCCGAACACCCCACGAGTATTAAGTTGCGAACAACAGATAACTGCATTAAGCAAAGTGTGTAATGTAAACAAAACGAATGTCCTTGGACACAAGAATGTTGTTTTCTCCCTAGTGGCAACAACACATCTACAACCTTAGAGGTTTCTGTCACTCCCCCAGATTAAATAGAGGCATGATCCTAACTATCGAGCATAAATACCCCCTCTTGGAGTCACTAGTATCTACTTGGCCAAGATAGCTACTAACAACAGAGAGCATGCAAGATCATAAACAACATAGAGATAACATAAGATAATATTCAGCACATCAACTTAACATAACACCAATATTCATCGGATCCCAACAAACACAACATGTAGAACTACACAAAGGTGGTCTCGATCATGTAAGGCAGCTCACGAGATCTAAACATGAAGCACATGGTGGAGAAGACAACCATCTAGCTACTGCTATGGACCCATAGTCCAAGGTAGACTACTCACTCATCGCGCCGGAGGCAAGCATGGCGATGAAGAAGACCTCCGGTGGCGATTCCCCTCTCTGGTAGGGTGCCAGGAAGAGCTTCTGGACCCTCCCGATCTCGGGTCGACGACGGCGGCGGATCGCGATGTGTTTTTGGAAGAAATTGATCGGGTCTTTAGGTTTTTCCCAACGGGGGGTCTTTATAGGCGAAGGGGCGGCACCAGAGGTGGGCCAGGGTGGCCTGACCTCCAGGGGGCGTGGACCAGGGGCAGGCCGCGCCGCCCAGTGGTGTGGCCGCCCTGTGGCCCCCCTCTGTCTCCTCTTCGGAGTTCTGGAAGCTTCGTTAAATAATAGGAGGTTCGGCTTTTGTTTCGTCCAATTCTGAGAATATTTCCGGTGTAACTTTTCTAAAACACAAAAACAGTAGAAAACAGGGAACTGGCACTATGGCATCTTGTTAATAGGTTAGTCCCGGAAAATGCATAAAAATGCCACGAAGTGTAACAAAACACTAAGCAAATGGTGTAAGAACAAGCATGGAGCATAAAAAATTATAGATATGTTTGAGACGTATCAGCATCCCCAATCTTAACTCCTGGTCGTCCTCGAGTAGGTAAGTGATAACAAAAGAATAATTTTTGAGGTAACATGCACCAACACAATCTTGATCATCTATGTAAAGCATTGAGTGCTAGGATCAAAAGAACTTAAACATGGGCATGAAAGATATAATCTTGATAGAAGAAACTTAGCAACCATGTTATAACATGAAAAAGAACACAAATGAAAGATCATGAAAATGAAACAATGAAAGTCAAATGTGTGTTCAAATCATATGGAAAAACATAGCAAATGGTTTTCAGCTTGTCCTTCATGGAATAGCAAAACATAAATGCATAGGACACCTTCAAGTTTAAGAGGGTGACTAGATACAAATAATTTAAGAACAAGTGAAACCAAAATCATTAGTCAATCAATGATAAACTTTGGGACTGTGCACATTAAACTCAGAATGACAACTATGATCTCTTAGACGGTGCATAAAGGTAGAAGGTGGTGACTCAACATAAAAGTAAAAAGAAAGGCCCTTCGCAGAGGGAAGCAGTGATTAAACATGTGCTAGAGCTTTTCATTTGTAAAACAGAGAGATAAAAATTGGGTTTTGAGAGGTGGTTGTCTTTGTCAACGACTGGCAATGGGGTTCTTACTATCTTCCATACAAAAATGAAGCAAGTTTTTGAGAGAGATTGGCGCTTTTGTGCTCTTTTATAAAGCTTGGCACTCCTCCCCACCTTTTTTTCCTTTCTCAAACCATGGCTAACCGATTCCATCGGGTGCCCACCAACATTCACATACCATGGAGGAGTGCCCTTTTTTTCTTTACTTTTTTTTTCTTTTTTTTCTCTTTGGAATAAACAATATGGAAGATAGCAAATACGACCACTACGTCCCCATGAGCTGAAAACAGTGTCACAAAACGAGAAGTATTTTGAAGGTTTTTTTAAAAAGGTAGCACATGAAAATTTACTTGGAATGGCTTACAAATACCATGCATAGGAATTTATAGTGGACACATTGGAACAACTTGGTTTTTAGGAGTTGGATGCACAAGTAGAGCTCATACTCAGTACAAAATGAGGGCTAGCAAAAGACTAGGAGCGACCAACTAAGAGAGCAATAACGGCCATAATCATGCATAGCGACAAAACATCATTAAGAGAAGCATAAGATGGCATCAAAAGTCAAAAACTAAATGATCATAGAGGCTTATGGTGACTTTTTATGAGTCAAACATGTGTAAGCATGCGCCAAGTCAACCCAAATAAAGCATCAAGGAGAAAACCAAATTACTGCTTCCAAATAATAAAAACAATGCATGATTTTTTCAAAGGCTCATTAAGCAATCTCAGTCATTTGAGACAAGTCATGCTACATCAAAAATCACTAAGCATACTATCAAAATGATATCAAGCACGACATGAAAAAGTCTAAGCCGCAGTCTAAACAAGCTCCTTTTTGTACCACTTTTTTGCATGAAATTTTTTCTCTTTTCCAACACCATTCGAACCTTTTTGAAACAACTCTTTTGATGAATACCAACATGGACCAGAGGTCAAAATACACCTTGATGCAAAGATATAACAAGATCTGAACAAAAATCAAGGTGAAAAATGAAAGCTAAACGCAGTTCTAGAAAAAGTGAATACTCGTTGAACGATAAGAGTGAGAAACGGAGTGTTCTTGGCAAATGAAAAGCAAGGCAACTTTTCCAAAAGAAATTTGTTGGGGTCCAACCATTTATTGCAGAAAACAAAACTAAACAAAACTGAAAACTAAAGACAAGACGCTCCAAGAAAAATGCATAGTGCATGAAGCAATAAAAATATAGTGTGTCAAAAGGTGACCTGATTTTTGCCGATGAAGAAGGGGTGCCTCGGGGGCATCCCCAAGCTTTGACGCTTGTACCTCTTGAATATTTCTTGGGGTGCGTGGGAATCCCCAAGATTGAGTTTTGTCCATTCTTCAACTCATCTTAGCATTCTCCAATCCCTACACTCGAAAACTTCCTTCATACAAAACTAAACACAATTCTATTAGCAACATTAGTGTAAGCATAATAATGAATCAACCCCTTTTTGCTTCAGATTTCAACTCAAAACCACCACATATAAAGCATATACTACTGTAGCAACTTCCCCAAAAGTTCCGTGATCAAAAGAACTCAAAAAGAAAGTGATCGAGAGGCAAACACAAATAGTGGTAGAAATCTGTCAAAACAGAACAACTAACAAAGGTTGATTTTTTCGAGGGTTTTTCTGTTGCTCAAATAAAAAAGTGTATAACTAATAAAAGTTTGGATATAACCTGGGGCATATGCACAAGAAATCGCAGGTCAAAAAGATATTCTGAGAATTTTCACGAATTTTTACGGTGCAGCACCGAAATCTGTTTCAGGACAGCAACATCCCCAAATCTTACCTCACTCAAATTAGAGGTTTCTCTTGGCACAACAATGAAAAAAAAATGATAAGCAGCGGTTATTACAGTAGTAATAACTTCCAAGACTCAAATAAAAGAAAAATAACTGAAAGTAAAACAATGGGTTATCTCCCAAGAGTGCTTTTCTTTAACGCCTTTGAGCTAGGCGCAGAAAGTGCGAATCAAGTATTTTCGAAAGAAGCATTAAGATCCATTGTAGTGGTATTTTCAATAAGACATTGTATTGCATCCACATAGGTTTTTGAAGATCCCTTGTGATCACGCTTTGGTTCACTCAATTCACTAAAAAGATTTTCAGGACAAATCCAATCAAAATTATTTTCAAAAGCCTCATGCAATCCCAAGAGTTTGCTAGGTATTGGTACTTGGGTTTCTTCATTGTTTGTACCAACAACCTCTACATGCGAACCAAGCTTATTAAAATGCTTAAAGACTTTCCTAGCTTCAATAACAACATCTCTAAATTCTCTACGCAAAGTCTCCAAGATAAAATCTTTCTTTTTGGAGTCTTCAATATCATGAAGCTTAAGAAACATGTGTTGCATAAAAGGATTAAGGCTAGCATACCTAGCTTCCAACATGTGAACTAAATAAGAAGAAACAACTTCATAACTAGGAGCAAGCTCATCCAAAGATTTATCCTCAACATCTTTATGCATGCTAATATGATTAAAGAACTCCTCAATGTTACTTTTCCCAATAATATAACCACTGCCTACTAAGAGGTCCTCCAAAACATACTTAGGGAACAACATAATGAACTAAGAGTAATAAAGTAACAACTATAAAGGATACTAATTTTTTTGTGTTTTTGATAAAAATGATGCAAGCAAAAATAAAGTAAAGCAAAACAAAAACAAAGTAAAGGATGTGCGTGCGAAACTCCCCTTGTAGAAGTCTTCTTTTTCCCCGGCAACGGTGCCAGAAAATTAGCTTAATGCGGGCAGGATAACCACCCAGTTGGGAACCCCAAGAGGAAGGTATGATGAGCACGATAGCAAGTTTTCCCACAGTAAGAAACCGAGGTTTATCGAACCAGTAGGAAAAAGCCAAATGTCAGAAGGTGATGCTTGCTAGCTTCGTGACACTCTAGCAAGGGCGCCGTTTACGATTCTTGTTGGTGCGTCTTCAACTAGTAGCAACGTGAAACCTGCACACAACACAACCAAGAACTTTGCTCCCAACTTACGATGAGGTTCTCAATCTCACTGGTTTGCTGTAAACAAAGGTATGAGCGTATCGAGTGGAAAATAGTAGTAGTATGCGAGAAAGTAAACAGTGCAAGTAATAGTAAAATGGTGTAACAATGTAAAGAAAATTGGACCGGGGTCCACAGTTCACTAGTGGTGTCTCTCCATAAGATAAATAACAACATGCTGGGTAAATAAATTACAGTTGGGCAATTGATAGAATAAAGATAACGTGCATATGTCACGAGGATCACTATGAGATTTACTCTGGGCATTACAACAAAATACATAGACCGCCATCCAACTGCATCTATGACTAATAATCCACCCACGGGGATATCGTCCGAACACCCCATGAGTATTAAGTTGCGAACAACAGATAACTGCATTAAGCAAAGTGTGTAATGTAAACAAAATGAATGTCCTTGGACACAAGAATGTTGTTTTCTCCCTAGTGGCAACAGCACATCTACAACCTTAGAGGTTTCTGTCACTCCCCCAGATTAAATAGAGGCATGAACCCAACTATCGAGCATAAATACCCCCTCTTGGAGTCACTAGTATCTACTTGGCCAAGATAGTTACTAACAACGGAGAGCATGCAAGATCATAAACAACATAGAGATAACATAAGATAATATCCAGCACATCAACTTAACATAACACCAATATTCATCGGATCCTAACAAACACAACATGTAGAATTACACAAAGGTGATCTCGATCATGTAAGGCAGCTCACGAGATCTAAACATGAAGCACATGGTGGAGAAGACAACCATCTAGCTACTGCTATAGACCCATAGTCCAAGGTAGACTACTCACTCATCGTGCCGGAGGCAAGCATGGTGATGAAGAAGACCTCCGGTGGCGATTCCCCTCTCCGGTAGGGTGCCAGGAAGAGCTTCTGGACCCTCCCGATTTCGGGTCGACGACGGCGGCGGATCGCGATGTGTTTTTGGAAAAAATTGATCGGGTCTTTAGGTTTTTCCCAACGGGGGGTCTTTATAGGCAAAGGGGCGGCGCCAGAGGTGGGCCAGGGTGGCCTCACCACCAGGGGGCGTGGGCCAGGGGCAGGCCACGCCGCCCAGTGGTGTGGCCGCCCTGTGGCCCCCCTCCGTCTCCTCTTCGGACTTCTGGAAGCTTCGTTAAATAATAGGAGGTTCGGCTTTTGTTTTATCCAATTCTGAGAATATTTACTGTGTAACTTTTCTAAAACACAAAAACAGTAGAAAACAGGAAACTGACACTATGGCATCTTGTTAATAGGTTAGTCCCAGAAAATGCATAAAAACGCCACGAAGTGTAACAAAACACTAAGCAAATGGTGTAAGAACCAGCATGGAGCATAAAAAATTATAGATACGTTTGAGATGTATCATTACACTTCATGGCATTTTTATGCATTTTCCGGAACTAACCTATTAACGAGATGCCACAGTGCCAGTTCCCTGTTTTCTGTTGTTTTGTGTTTCAGAAAAGTTACACAGGAAATATTCTTAGAATTAGATGAAACAAAAGCCGAAGGTCCTATTTTCCCGATACGCGACGGCGTCCAAACTAGAGACAGAGGGGAGCCAAGGGGCGACCACACCATAGGGTGGCGCGGCCTACCCCTGGCCTGCGCCACCATGTGGTGAGACCACCTGGCCCACCTCCTGACATCGCACTTCCGCCTATATATTCTCCTCGACGAGAAAACCCTAAGGACCCGATCAATTTTCCAGAAAACATACTGCAAGCCGCCGCCGTCATCGACGCGAGATCGGGAGGGTCCAGAAGCTCTTCCCGGCAACCTCCCAGAGAAGAGAATCACCACCGGAGGCCTTCTTCATCACCATGCCTGCCTCCAAAGTGATGTGTGAGTAGTCTACCTTGGACTACGGGTCCATAGCAGTAACTAGATGGATGTCTTCTCCTCTATGTGCTTCATGTTTAGATCTTGTGAGCTGCCTATCATGATCAAGATCATCGTTATGTAATTCTACATGTTGTGATTGTTGGGATCCGATGAATATTGAGTACTATGTCAAGTTGATTTATTGATTTATCATCTCTATGTTGTTTATGATCTTGCATGCTCTCCGTTGCTAGTAGATATCTTGGCCGAGTAGATGCTATTGACTCCAAGAGGAAGTATTTATGCTCGATAGTGGGTTCATGCCTCTGGTAACTTGGGGGAGTGACAATAACCTCTAAAGTGGTAGATGTGCTGTTGCTACTAGAGAGAAAACAACAATCTTGTGTTCAAGGACATTTGTATTGTTTACATTACACACTTTGCTTAAGGCGATAATCTGTTGCTTACAACTTAATACCCAACGGTTGTTCGGATGATATCCGGCGGGTGGATTATTAGTCATAGATGCAGTTGGATTACGGTCTATGTATTATGTTGTAATGCCCAAGTGAATCTCATAGTGATCCTCATGACATGTACATGCATTTGTTTGCATTCTTTATTCTGTCAATTGCCCAACTGTAATTTGTTCACCTAGCATGTTATTTATCTTATGGAGAGACACCTCTAGTGAACTGTGGACCCAAGTCCATTCTTTTACATTCATATTACCGTTTACTATTTATTCACATTATTTACTTTCTCGCAAACTACTATCTTTTACCACATGATACGTTTAATCCTTTGTTTACAGCAAACCGGTGAGATTGACAACCTCACTGTAAGTTGGGGCAAAGTACTTTGGTTGTGTTGTGTGCAGGTTCCACGTTGCTGCTGGTGCAAAGCTACGCCCTAGATAAGGCGACATATATAAATTGTTTGGAGCTGTCGCCAAGCCAGCGAGCATCAACCTTCGGAAGTTGGTTCTTTCTCCTACTGGTTCGATAAACCTTGGTTTCATACTGAGGGAAGACTTGCTGATGTGCTCATCATACCTTCCTCTTGGGGTTCCCAACTGGGTGCCTAACAAGCACTATCAGCAGTTAGTTCAGAGCACCAGTCTAAAACCTGATTCCAATGACTCTTGGATTTTTAAACTTGGAAATGGGATTTTTGCTCTAAGAAAAATTTACAAATAAGCTTTCGGTCACATTGCCACTGATCAGTGTTCTAGCTGGCTATGGAAAACCAAATGCATCTCAAAGCATAGGTTTTTTGTCTGGCTAATTCATCATGACAGAATCAATACAAAAAATATGCTCTTAAGGAGACAATGGAGGGTTACTGATAATCACAATTGTGTCCTCTGTCATGAAAGGGTGCTGGAAGACTAGAGGCATTTGTTCTTCAATTGTACTTTCAGTACTCGCATATGGAATTATCTGCAAATTCCATGGATCCCTAGGAGCACTTTTGAAGCTCTATCCAATGCAAAAAGATCCTTCTTGGGTCCCTGTTTCATTGAGATTGTCATCATTGCATGCTGGTGTATTTGGAAGCAGAGGAATGGCTGGGCTTTCAAAAATATCAGACCTACTTTTAGGAGATGGAAATCTAGCTTTGTCCAAGAGGTCACCATGCTTAAGCATAGGGTGAAAGATGATAGTTCTGTTATCATGGATTGACACCTTACCTTAATTTTTTCCTTCTTTCTTTGTTGCTGTAAATAACTTGTAAATATTTCTTGTGCTTAATATAAAATTTTGGGGTTGTGGGGGTTTCCCCCATAGTAGAGGCTTCAAAAAAAATAGTATGACCACTAGAGATGGTTACTATTTACAACCATGTATAGCCTTCGTAGGGTGATATTCGATTATAAAATGTTCCACACACCAACTAAAAGGATAGCATAGTAGTCTTCATTCATAGGTTAACTTCATACTTTTAACCTTAACATGAATTTTATTAATGACTAACCTAAGCCAAGCAGTAGGGTCCCTGAAAGATGAATTTCTCTCATCTCTAACGGTAAAGATGGAGACATCATCCTCCTTTAACATGTGCGCTTGCATAGTGTCACTCTAGCCACTTGAGATCATAGCTTTTCCTGAATCTTCATTGTAGTTTATTATTATATACGGCATTTGCAGAATTGTTGTACAGTTTACAACTACCCTCAATGGTTCATGTATGAACCCTAAATGGTAGTCATCTGTGAAACTTACTGAGAATTCCTAAAACATAGCAGACACTGTATTGTCAACTTAAACTACCTTAAATGAAGTTTGAAATAACTGAAAACTAGTAAAAGGAAGTTATCATCTTGCAAACTTCTTATGTGTCTAAAAAATGTGCCATTACATAGACATATCATTTCATTGCAGGTTTTGGCTCTTCGGCATAATTGTCTTTTGGGTACTTCATTTGGTTCCAATTCAGTCTAACCAAGTTTACAAAAACAAATAATCTATCTAACAATTGTTTCCCAGGGCCATGGTAACTAGGTCCTACATAAATATAATGTTCTGTTTATATTGTTCTATGCTACTACATTGAGCAAGTGAAATAGATTTCAAAGTTTTTGACATACCTATTTTCCATGTCGTGTGTTCATCCTCCTCACATAAGTGAAATTCCTCACTCATTTCTTGATCCTCTTTATCATCATGGATTTTCACTGGCAGTGCTGTCATTGGCAGCCACGTTTGGAACATCATTGTTGTCACTGAAATTCTCATGTTGGCATCATCATTGCTATCATTGGCTAGTCTAGGTAAGCCCATAATCACCACATTCAGTCTACCATCAAATTTTGGATTAAAGATGAAGTTAATCACAACATCATTCCACCCACTTGCCAATTGTGCATTGTTTTTTCCCTCTAATGTTTTCATTCTAATCTTAGTCTTCTTGCTAGTTCTGAAGTTCTGAGCATTCACCTTAACAGGTTAATCAAGGAATCTCCTTAGGCATCTTAAAGTGAATTCAGTTCCAATTACCTGAAATAAAAGTAATTCCTTATATAAGCTGTCATGAGAATTTTGCATGATTATAGAATCAGTAAAGTCATCTTACCAATTTGCATTTATTTTAAATAACATTTGAGTTGGTCATGTTGTGAACATAGAACTTCATATGATCTTCATCGGCATTGTAACAAAAATCATCAAGGTAGTCTTACTGATCTGGTGACAGGTCCATGTCGTTGCCAAACATTCAATGCTTATCAAATGATTTCTTACCAACATGCTTTAGGCCTAGAAACAAATACTCCATATTATTAATCTACTATACATAAACATTGAAATATAAATGCTAGGAACAAATTCAAAGAATACATGATTATGTTTTTTATACCTCTGAACTCCCAACTTTTGTTGGGGCTTGACATATCAGATTCTGATGAATTAGAACTTAGCTCATCATATTCCTCACTAGACATCTTTGGCTGTAGACACTTCTATCAAGTGGCGGATAAAGAATATATAGATGAAATGAACATCTTTGGCTGCAAACACTTCTAACTTCTATCAAGTAAGGATAGATATATTTCTAACACCTCTCATTCTTAGGTAATTTTGCTCGTGAATATCTAAGAAGACTGAGACTACATATGATATGATATGAAGGTGAAATTCTTTTGTATTTTAGTCATATTCCTATATAGACATCATGTTTAGCATAAAAGAAGAAGCTGCTAGAGAAAAGAGACTAATGAGAGAAGGAAGAATAAACATTTATTGTCTTTGTTATTTGAATGACAATATCTGCAACTAACTAACCAAACTAATATGACTAATTAAATATACAAATCTGCAACTAACTAAACTAAGTAAGTAATTAGCCCTAAGAAACTGACTAACTAATTACCTACAGTGAAGCAAGGTGACCAGAGCAGGTCAGAGGCCAGGGCAGGGAGACCGGAGATGAGGCGGTTGTCGCAGCACCAAGGAAGGGGCGAACGGAGCAGGGCGGGCCAGAGCGAGGCATGGGCATCCCATCCTCTACTCACTGGAGCCAGAGCAGCAGGGGTGGATGCAGGGAGGAGCATGGGGTCAGATGTGGTTGATCTTTGGGGAAGCGAGGAGGAGCACGGCGGTGGTAGGGGATAGGAAGGGGGCCTACGGCAGTGCAAAGGTGGGGTGGCAGCGATGATTTGGCGGGGAAGAGCACAGATCGGGGCCGGAGGGGGATGGAAATGTGGAAGAGCACGGATCAGAGACGTGCACTTTTGTAACCGGCTTACACCAATGATAGATACGGTTCGCATGTGCCTAGAGACGGATTTTTATGTTAAACTGGCTCTAGGGAACTAGCTTTGTACTAGTGTGGAAGAACTGCTATAAATACTGCAAAGTGTTGATCACTAGGAACACATTAGTATTGACCCCATCCTTCATGAATAGTGAAAATGGTTAAGATGGGGAGAGGATAGGGCCGACTGAGGTCAAGATGGGGAGCGGTGGAGGAGCTCGTGGGCTGGGCAAGAACCATGAATCGAAAGGGAGCTAGAAGACCAAAATGGGGAACGGAGGAACGGGACACGGCTTGCATGCTCTGGGCCACTGGGCACGCCACGAGCGCACGTGTGCCATCATAAATCATGAATTCATGATGTCATGTGAACAAATAGTCACCAAACTTTGCCTGGTGGGTCACAGGGACATGACAAAGCCAACCAAGACAGAACAAAAAACTTGGCAACATAGTTTTTGGAAAACAAAAACGTGTTGATGAAATGATAGTGGCCATCCCAACTAAAAAATCTCAAATTTCAGCACTGGCTAGGTTTGATATGAAAGGGTTGTCCACGAAGGTTGAGCTTAAATGGATGTCTCAAGGTTTTTGGCATTGTGTCCAAAATGGGTATAATGGCTTGGTCTTGAAATTTGGGTTTTTCATTCATGGTAGTTTTTAAACAAGTTTTTCATTCATAATCTTGGGGTTATGTTATGGATAGATCTATCTATGTGTCATATGGTAAATTCAACCAAGTTTCATGGTCATAGGTTATGGATAGGGTTAGGCTTGCTTAGAGATACCAAAGTAACATCATTTGAGGCTTACAAAGGGAGTGGGTCATAGGTTAGCCAAATGGCTTTGCCCCAACCTAATGAAGGTAGATAATATTCCCTCAGTTACATATTAGTTGTCGTTGATTTATTACAAAGTTTAACTAAATCAGTAACACTAATATGGAACGGAGGGGTAAAAAAACTATTCATCTTTAGAAGTTATGAGGAGATGCGTAGGTTGGTCCAAAAAATGTATCAAATAAGGCCTTTTAGGAAAATGTTTAAATTGCCGAACGTGTTTTTGGCTCATGGGCTCCAGTGATCCCTTCGCTTAAAAAAACATATTTGAAATTTTCAACAAAAAAATAAGAAAACAAAGCTAGACGTAGTCGTAGATGTAACTTACAAGCATGCAAAATTTTAATACAAAATTCTTTATAGTGTGGTCTACAAAAAAGGACTAATTCTGATAAGATTTGTAGATTTCAAAATATACATACTAGATCTATATGTTTGTCATTTTTGTGTAGCCCAGAATACAAAGTATTTGACATGAAGGTTCCCATGTTTGTGGGATCAATAGTTTGCTACATCTGAATAATTTTTCCAAATTTTCCAAACTTAAGGAGCACGAACGGAACACAACTTGAGGAGCACGAAAGTCCTATAGGGTTGAGATGAAGTCGATGTTGTGGCATCTTATAGGAGCAATCGCAAATATTGATGACTTGGCGGAAGCTTTCTAAGATGTTTGCGAGGTTGTGGACATAGAGATATTCCACCTTAGCAACCCATAGAGATTTCCTTTTTTATATAGTCTTGTAGTTCTTTTGCTGATATGGCATTTGTAACCCTACGCTTTGTTGGCGTCCTTGGTGTAATATGAAATGACAGATATTTCAGTGTGTATAGCAGCTAAGCAATGGTCTATAAACAACCAAGGCAATCAAAACCGTGACGCCTTCGTCGATAAGTTTAAGCATATTTGTTGTTGTCTTTTTTCGATAAAGGGAATATATTAATATCAAGAAGATACATATTACACCCAGCCTCTGCAACAACAAAATGTCTGGAGCAAGTCTAGACATCATGGATGCACACAGGCAAAACACAAAGAAGGAAAAAGAAAAACAAAACAAAATCCCTGCCTGAGTAACTAGAGACCCGCAACAGCAAGAGCCAGTGGTGACTACACCTAAACTCAGAAAATGGTTCTCCATAACGACGCCTCCAACAAGAAAACAGTGCACATACACCATCGTCGCCCGGTCTAACCAGCATGGTTAGATCTAAGATTTTCACCCTGGAGAAGGTCCAGTCTCCAAACAATACCTTCAACAAGTAAACGACTAGAAAGCCGACATTGCCAGACACAACCACCAAAAGTAGCCTAAGGGCTTTCACCCCGGAAACTGAGACCGCCAAGAACGAAGTTTGCAATATTGCCGCCACTCGCCAAGACACTGTTGCAAATAGCTAATCATCCGACTCGCATACTTCTCATGATCCACTATAAGAACGCCCAGGAAACTTCACCAGCTCTGTACTCGAAGTGAGCATGCGAGATGAAATCTCCCGTTTCAGTCTGGTCTTTAACAAACACAACCGCCATACTCTCCCAGCAACACCTTGGAAAAACGCAGCAATAAAAGTGCCATGGCGGACCAAGGTGCAGGGAAAAACCGTGGAAAATACAGAGCAGGCAAGCAGCCCAAGGCTCTATCTACCACACATGTTGATCCGGCTCTTGCAAGTCATTGAAGGAACGAACATCTCAAACAGGTTTCAGTACTTCTAGTACTCCTGCAGATCAGCCTGCGCAATTGCCACTGGACGCGATGCAACGGTATAGCCATGGCAGTCCACGAGGGAGCGTACATGCCCTGGAGCGCACCGGCATGGGCATCAACAACTGCTACGAATTGGTAACAGATTCGTCGGCTCACGTCCAAGAACACAGATGCCGAGGTTGTGGCAGCGTTCCCGCGTACATCAACGGCCGATGTCCTGGCAGCGGACGGCGCCAGCGAGCGCAGATCTTCAGGGCCAGAGCTCAACAACGGCGCGGATGGCCGGATCTCGCAGAGCCTGACCCGGGCGGTGGCGTCTTCGACCGGATCACGGAAAAGGCAACTGCCACTGAAAACCAAGGGAAGAACTCGGCGGCGGTGGAAGAAGCTGCTGGGGACAAAGAAAGGAGCGGCTAAAAAAGAGGCACCCCACCGCCGCCGTCCGCCGACGGCTTCCTCCGGCGGCGGCAGGGTGAATGGGGCGGCGTCGCGGTGGTTTTTTCGGTGGCGGCTGGGACCTCCGGAGTCGCCCGCAGAGGCGACCCGGGAGGCAAGGGTTGATGATCCGTAAGTACTGAAATGGCAGGTCTGGATCCATCATGTCAATTGAGTGCCTTGTGCCTTGTGAACCATGTGAAGCAGGTGAATAGGAACGAAAACAAGATGGGTGGCACCAAGAGGAAAGCGGTCACGATTTGCCCGATGGATGGTTCTTATTAATTGTCAAGTTATGCAGGGGTTTTGCTTGTTTGCCCCAAAACTATGTGTTTGTCTCAATTAGTTTCTCTTATCAACTAGGGAGCTCCACCCGGTCAGAGTGCAAGATTTGATGATTATTTTATGTACTATATTTATCTTTAATCGTGTTGTTATTATATATATACAAAGCTTCCTTTACCAATATACAAAGAGCTCTCAGAGAAAACATGTGCAGCAGCAACTGTTCCCGGCCGTGTCGAACAGGCAGCTGCACATGATGAAGCTCTGGCCGTATTACAAAACTAGGCCTGCACTCATCTCTAGCAATCTCTGTGCAAATGGGTCCTAAGTATAATCTCTATATGTGCCTTCTATCTCGATCCAGTATATATAATCTCACGCCTTAATCCCAATGAACTTCAACTGCAACAACAGAGCAAACCATGTTAATTAGATGTAAAATTAATTTTTTTTCAAAGAAAATCCGGCTGAAAAGTCATGCATCGTGTGTGAAAACTTACAAGGTTGTTGCTGGGATCCCGCCAGTAGAAGCCATGGATGAACATGGGTAGGATGTTGCACGCGATCAGGACAAATATCATCAGCGCGTGCATCCCCATCCACTCCATGGCAATGGTCGGCCTTCGGTACCCACAGAGGTCGACCAGTGCATAGATCCCCGCGAAGAGAAGCCCGGCCGTTCCAGCGGTGGCAAGAGTGTAACTTACCGTGTACAGTGACTTATTCATTCGCATTCCTGGAGAGATCATTGGTGTCAATGTCATTGCCCAGGATAATTAGGACCAGTGTTGTTTTATAGCTTTTTAAAGATCCTTACCGAAGAAGTCCAGTGCGAAGGCCAGGACTAGCATGCTGAAGGAAGGTATAAGCCAGTGCATGATTCTTTCCTTGTGTTTCTGAAATTCAGTTCAGGACAGAGAAAAATAATTCAGAAATGTTGCATTTATCCACAAGGTCAAGTGCTCAACGAACTGGCTGACATTGCAAGCGGGCATTCTACCTGGAAATGTACAATGATGTGCCCAAATTGGAGACCGATCAAGCAGGTAACGATGGCCATCACAGAGCTGGTGAGCGGGAAAAGAAACACTGTCAGATATTACCATTGCCACAGAACTCGTATGACTGCTCAAAATGATAGGGTGTTAAAGCGATCATGATGGGTTTTACTGACCTGAGAAGCCCTTCAGGATCAAAAGGGGCCTGACACCATGAGGGAGCATCCGGAGGGAGTGGCCCATTTTGCGGTGAATTTATGCTACATTGCTGTCACGGGAGAGAAAAGTTATTCCTTTGAATAAACATGACAGGTAAACATCATGCAAGTTTTCACACTTCATTAGAATAGAACCTGGGATCGCGCGTAAACCGGTCGACCATACAGATGCTGGATGCCTAAGATTTGGCGGTCAATCACGCCAACCGCGTTACAACCTGGCCCTGTGTCACCTCGTACACCGCATGTGACCTGATACAAGTTACGATTTTTTAAGCTCATCAGCTCCCTGTCATCGTCCGTAATACCACGAGGTGTCTTCTTAAGCATGAAGAAGAAGAAAATGAAAGCTGAACTTACAGAGAACGTTTTCTCCATGGAACCAGGACCGGATATCCGATACTCCCAATCAGGAACGTAGGTACCATACAAGAGTGCCATGTAGGTTATTGTGATGATCAAGCCGACGAGTCTAGCATAACAGTAGCGAACGACACTTTCAGAAATAGCACATGCTAGTGTAACTCCAAAGTCATGTGGATAAATCAAAGTAATGTGAATTCTTTAGTGGATGAACTCACAGTTGATATCTGTATCTCTTGATCAAATCAAGTCCAGAGTCTACATCATCATCTCCCTTGAGCCAAATCTGACATAGTGCTGTGACAAGATAAGCTATTGCGATTCTCTGCAACCAAGGAGATATATCTCAGTAATCCTACATTTTAACTATGCTGGCGATTCTGAATTATGTATTGTATATCTCTTACCTGCAGTATACCCATCAAACGTATTTGAGTAACATCAACCCCAAAGGTCAGGCTACGAACACCATGAAAAAATCCACCTGTGTGCCACAGAAGCAAGAGAAATAGTCAACATCAAACACTTGTCGTACGGCTGTGTGCATCGATTGATGCAGAGGCCGGGAACACCCCATTTCTAAAAAAAAAATCAAACACTTGTCGTATCAACTGTAACGTCGTTCAGTTCAAGAACAAATCGGTAGCCATCCTGATACCTTGCAGAACTAGACCAACACAGAGTAGTTTTAGTGCACGAAGCGTTGCCTTTCCAGTTGCCTCCAACTTGTCCGGTACTCTCTGCATCAGAAGACGATAACAGTTGGTGTAAGGAAATCCTAAATGTCACACCGTTGCTAGATTCAGAAATCGAAGGTACATGTCACGGCCTTGTTGTTATAAGTGTGTACCTTGTACGCCAAAGCTAGAGCAACCCCAACGATGAAAAGGAAAAAAGGCATGACAAAATCAGCTATTGTTACACCGTCCCAAGGGGAGTGGTTCATTGCCGGAAGAAATGATCCAGCGTCGTCCACTATGATCATAAGCTGCACCAATGAAAACAAGGAGTTAATTAACCTAAGTGTTATTCTGCGAAATTATATAGGTTTCATACCTTTTACATGATAAGGGGAAGGAACCGTGCAAAACTGTTTTTCTTTTTATTGCATAGAGCTGTTTCTGTTTTGTCCTTTTACAAAAGATTTGAGTGAAAATGACTCAGGGACCAGTAAGAGATTGACAAAGTAACTAGCACTTAGACGAGTAGGTGGTACTTTCCACTGGCTGAAATAAACATGTCGAAAACTAGAGGAGGCCAATGAGCAAACCCCTACTTGGTACAGACCAGATCTTATCATTCTACGAAAGCAAAACATAGATAGCCTTTCCTATGATATTGTTTAGTTCGTGGCTGTTGCATCATAGCATAGCTATGAATATTCGAGGAAAGTTTTGAGGAAACAAAAAGAACAGGATGCTGATAAGTGGTAATTACAGCTTCACATTGTGTATGGTTGTCCAGCTCTTGCATCAGATTCGATCTCCAGATAGCATTTCGCCTCGAAAGGCAGATATTCTTTTTTTTTCGTCATTAGCACAGAACCCCCATTGTTAATAATAAACCCCACCAGAAAATCGAGCGAGCGTAAGTTTGAAGAAGAAGCATGCACAGGCGTTAGGCACAGCGCATCAGCAACATCCACCAGACACCAAACACGAGTGCCCGACACGGCGACACAGCATGAATTCTCACCGTTTGTTATTGCCATTCTCTGCTCTTTCCTTTTCTCCTTGAGAACACGCAAGCGTGCGTCATTTCATTATCATTACAAAGATGGAAAATGCGGCCAAAACAGGACAGCGCCAATATCGATCTGTCCATCGTATGGTGGGAACTGGGAAGTAAGTAGGAACCAAACCACCTGTTGCAGGTTTCGTGCGGCGCGCAGACACGGCTAGCTAACGCGTGCCCCACTCGGCTCAGATTGAGTGCGAAATTAGGTTTGCTTTGATCAAGATTTCATAGACGTTAAGCCATGATTCCAAGCAGCAAATACAGTTCTCCGATTGAACACTTCATCGATCTGAGAAATCTATACGACTCAGAGGACGACCTAATTTCCAGAGTAGTAACTAGAACCAGTAGGTGGAGGCAGAGATGATTTACTACCAGAGAACGCGGCCTACAGCGACGGGAACCTAACCTTCTCGCTATGGCAGTTGATTAAACTGCTAGCTAGTGCATCAACCGTGGCGTGGCTTAACTTTCACTCTGGCGTAGACGTATGTAGCGGGCGGTGAATTGGAGTGCACGAAACGGAGTGGGGCGGCAACCCAAAAACAAGGCGTAGCATTGCCTCATCGGCCACGCCTTTTCCTATCTGGTGGTCGTGTAAAATGTGGATCGCATCCATCCAGGGGATGGGATGGGTTGCTTGATGATTTTGAGACAAGGCATGGCCTGTTGCAGCAAGCTAAGGCTAGAGCTAGCTAGCCAACCACTTGGAATTGGAGTTATCTTCACAGAAAAGCTGTCATTTTCGATCGACTGGACAGCCTCGTCTAATTTCCCAGGAAAGATTTGGTTGGGTGTGGCGTGACCATCAGACACGTTTTGGACAGGCTAGGCAGGACGTGACCTTCTGATCTCCTCCATGGATGTACCACCGCACCACCACTGTTATCGTGTCATCCATGCCTTCCTGCTTTTCTATCTATCTAGCTACTCATTCATTCATATCTGAAAGGTCTCACCTAATAATTAGATTAGTGTTGTAACTTTTCAAGGCTTGGCGTAAACAGGGCCATGAATCGACCGCATGACATCAAAAAGGTTGCTTGCCCTTTTTATCACTTCCGTTCAACCCTAGTGGACCTCGACAGCGTATCTTGTTGCTGCCCGTGTGGTGGTGGTGGCCACCTCCCTTAGTCGCACCCACCGTCACCGCGCACACGGCTGCGCCGGACACCTGGTCTTGTTTACAAGCACTAGTTGTCCACTTGTAGATATCCCTGATGCCATCAAAAGGTTAAAACTGCTAGCCGTTTTGCACCAAGGCTAAATCTTAACTTAGTGGCCGGTTGTTGATTTGTTAATTAACTTCCAAAGTCGAGTTCTCAACAAGGTGCTGGATTAAAAACTGTATCATCTTCCCGTGTGGTGAATGGTGATGGTCAGGCAGGCACCGTCAGCAACCACACGGTTGCGCCGTGTTATTGTGACAATGACGCTTGGCTCTTGTTTACTCCTCTTCATACGTACATACTTCTCCCTGGTTCCACCCTCCCCCTGAAGCAAGGCAGTAGTAAAATGGAGACGCGGCCACCCAGGGCAACCGTAATGGTGGTGTCATGGTCACGGTGACGCGAACCTTCAAAAGGAGGGAAAACTACCGGGTGCAGGGTAGGACAACCACATTGATCTGAACCGCACGCCTGGAGACAGGCAGCCCTGCTGCAGGCCCGTCCAAGCGCCTCCACACCACACATCTAGCCACAGCCAGGCTGACGATGTTTTTGCTCGTTCGTACTCGTACATGCGTACCAACGACCACTAATAAAACAGCATTATACTAAGATTCTCTCTCACTCTCTGGCAAATCAGGACCCTGGCTTTACGCCGGTGGAGCGGCGTGCGTGTCGGCCTGCCGATCGAAGCGCGGGCCGGCGCGGTGGCTGATCGGCGTCGCGACCGGGTCAAGCAACAGGGCATGTGGCGAGGAGACCATGTCGCCATGCGTGTGGAGCAGCTATCGGTGCAGCGACGGGTGGACTCCGTCGTCCTCCGGCGACAAGATCACGCCGGCGTGCGCCGCTGGTCTACGCGCGGCTGACTGGGGCTGAGTCTCCGTGTTCCATGTTGCGATCGGCCATGGCCAGGACCTAGTCAGTGGTCACCAACCAGCAGGGCAAGGCAACAACGTCCCACCCACTGCGATCGACAAGGTAGCTTGCCTACTTTGCCCCGCCTGGGCTCTTGGCAGCTGGCGACTCGGCGCGGCCGGTCGGCACGCCGGGTCGCCTGCCGGACACCTCAACGCGCCACCGCGTGATGTGAAAAGGCAGGGTGATCCGTCAATCCATAGATAGATAGATCCCCTGCGGCCAGCCTTCTTCTCACCGGCGATGGAACGCGTCACACGCGAAAAAGGCGCCGCTCGTCTCATGGCCATGGGCTTTAAGCTTGTCTCGACGTGGAGGTGCCAACCGCCGCCGCATGCGTCCTCCCAGGACAGGGAATATGGCCACATCGGGTCGATCGATGCCCAACGTGATCCTCACACCTGCACACATATGCTACTGTACTACGTTTTCCTTTCCTGAATCCTGCTGCCACAAATGGGAAGCTACCTAACATTCTTCAGCCTTTTCTGCTCAATCAGATCAAACGCCCAACCACAAATTCTCTAACACCAAAAAATAACTAGATCGCCGCCTGAATCTTGTATTGCCGGTTTATTCCGTGCACCGTAGCTGCTACAGCTAGCCGATCTCTACTGATCATTTTCTACCAGTATCTGAACGACGTGCTAAGTACTGTACAAGATGTCAATTTATAAATACCAATTATGACAAGGGTATATACATGCGCTCATCAACTTATCTTGCTGACATGACATGGACGGGCGCGTTAGAGTTGACATTGTACCCTTGTTTACGAGTTCAGGTACGGAAGCAATAGACTGAGTTATACTAGTCTGAAAACGCATGAACTCTGCCGTGCAGGATTTTTCAGTCCAACAGCTGTTGAAATTCCGTACGCTGCTGGCAAGTGGGAGGGCAGTTTCTTAATACTATTAGAAACTTGCAGTCCGTAGGTTTAGCATTATTGGGCCAGCACCGAGCACCGACGGTTCGAATCCTGCTTGGCGCGATTAACTCTTGACAAGCGGATGAGCCACGGCGGTGATTGTTAATGGCGTCATGTCTAAAGAACCATATCATGTCGTCAAGATTAGTCCGTCCTGATAGATCGCGTTCATAATGCATGTCTATCTATGGTACGCCTTGGCGTACACTCGAAAATAAAAACATGGCTATCTACAGAGCGGAAATTGTAGTAAACATGGGCACTACTGTTTGAATTACAAGTAAGGGAGCCAGAGCTAGACAATCATAGGAGGACTATGGCGGCAATGACTAGATGAGCAACATGTCATGATGATCCGTACACGCCTCGCTGGCCAGCAGTAATGTTCCATAAGCTAAAAGCTTGTACTTATTGTGGCCAGTGGTAATGTTCCCTGAAGGTTGCTAAAAGCTTGCACTAATGATGGGCAACTCTGGTTTCTTTTGGTAACTCTAGTTTAAGTGCAGACAAAAAGGGAAAAGGAGGGTATGAAGAAGGCAACGACTTGTAGTAGCACCACCATGTGCATGATGATTCATGAAACATGAAGCATGTTTTGGGTTGGCACTGAGGACGAATCCCGTGAAGGAAATCGTTCGCGGCGGAGAGGAATCGGAGGCCCACGCAGGAAGCAATTCGAGGATTTGGCAATTGGCATCAGATGTCACGAATATCGCATAGGACGGCGAGAAAGATGTGATTCGAGAAAACGGAATAAAAAATATGCAGAGTTGCTAGCTGCTGGCGAGAAAGATGTGGCACACGTACCAGCACGGTGATCCCTCGGAACACGTCGAGCGAGACGAGCCGCTGCCGCGGCGCCGCCGGAGACGTCGAAGCCGTTGTTGCCGGCGGGGAGAGACGGCACCGGCCGCCGGTCTCCAGATCCGCCACGGGGCCCGCGGCGTCCTCGCTCCGCACGAGCTCGTAGACGCCCATCCCCTCCGCCTCCGATGCCCTCCGCTGCCGCCCGTCGAGCGCCCCTGCATTGGCCACGGCGCCCATCGATCGGTAACAGGAGGAACAAGAAAAGAAGCGAGCAGTAGCAGCAACAAGCGTGTGACAAGATGCGGCACGGATGGCGCCCGCTCACCTGACAGCGCAACCACTTGCCTTCCTCCTCCGCTCCCCTCCGTCCGTGTGGCGTTCTGTTCTGCCCCCACGCCGCCTCCGCCGCTGCGAGTCCGTCCGATCGTTTTTCTTGTTAGCCTGGGCGCGAGATTGGTGGCGGAAGCTGGACGGGGGCCCTCTGCGCCGCGGCCTCGCGGGCCATATATATGGGCACGCACCTCGTCGTCTACCTCCTCTCCGTTTCGCCCTCGATCTTTTTTTCCGAGGGGGTCTCCGCGGCCTATCACGTGCCGGTCGATGTCCTGCCGGCCGTCGGATGCCTTGCTAGGTCCGTCCGTCTGTGGCCGCCAGCTCACGCGGCTTTTGGATTTGGGTGGAACTGTTTTGCCGATTTAGATCTTGTTTACTTCTCCGGTATTTTTACCCCCGAAAGATATGGAGATATATGGAGATTTGGTGTTCACCCAATACTCTCAAATCCTCTCAAATACTCTTCCCAAAAAATACTCTACCATGATGGAGAGTTTTTTATCTAGCCAAAAATACACTAGAGTAGAGAGGATTTGTGGGGATATTATGAGATTATTCCCTCAAAACCCAAACTAGTAAATAACCTATCGGGAAAATTCCAGGATTCGAAATAATCCCCTCCCATCCTCTTAAATACCCTATAAGTAAACAAGGCAGGGAGACCGGACGGACTCCCCCTCGATCTCAAAGAAAGCAGGGGTCCGGATCGGATAGGAGATGCTTTCGTACCCGAATAGTATCGCGCTGCCACGGTTACGGTGTTTGTGGCTGCGACGGCTCTGCTTTTTCTGATGATACTGTAGAAAGCAAGTTCTGTTTTTTGCTGCAAAAAATGTTGGGAAGTTCGTTACGGTGGCGGACTCGTGGTGGTAGCACGTCGGAAAAAGGGGTGGCCCGGATCGCTCGGGTCGCAGCTGCGAAATTCGGAACGGAACGCGTGGTGCCGAGATCCAAATGGCCTTCGCCCGTACCAGCCGCGCTTCTTTTAGCTTGTTGTGGGCCTTCAGAAGGCTAACCGGAGATCCAGATAACAGGAACACTATTTTCACGCTTACCGCGAGCCGTAGCGTGGCTCGCCTGTTTGCTTCCCGTGATGGGCTGCGGCCCAGGTGATCGTTTTCTTCCCTGTTTTTTCAGTTTCATTCTCTCCTGTTTTGTTTTCCTCGTTTTCTTTTCTGGTTTTCTTCGTCTCTTTTATTTTTCTTATTTCTATCCCTTTTTTTTTGTTTCATCCTGTTTATTTTGTTTCTATTTCTTTTCCTGTTTTTCACTTTTATTTTGTTCATTTTTACTCGGTGAACGATGCTTACAATCTGATTTTCTTTTTACCGGATGGAAAAAAATTAAAAACTATTTTTCTTTAAAAATTTGACAATTTCCAAGACTGCACATTTTCAATTATGAAACTATTTCTCTAATAAAACGATTTTTAGAAATCTGACACTTTTAAGTTCACGAGCAAAATTCATAAGCTGGACATTGTTTTGAATTATGACCATTTCTAACATATGAGACTTTTTAAAAACATTATACTATTTTAACATGAGGTACCTTGTAAAAAACACTCAGTTTTGAAAAATATTTATGATTTAAAAACTTACAAACAATAAAAAAGTAAGATAAGATAAATAAAGAGAATAGAACAAAATGCATGCGCCCATGGGCTGCCTGCTGGAGGCGTTTGCTTTTTCATTTGTAGAACAGGAGTTGTTTCTTGTGTGCATGATCTCGCTAGATGTATCAGGCCCATCTAAGTGAATTTGAAATACATCTTGGGAAAAGGACAAATTCTTATGTACATAGTGTAATTTTACATTTTATCTTTTTTTGACACTATTTTGATAGAGAGTCAAGCTAACCGTTCACATTATACTCTAGAAGTTTCCATCAATTTGCCGTGCATGGCACAGTAATTTGTGTTGCCGATGGTCATAAACCATCCTCGCGTATGGGCAGTGATGACCGTACTAGTAGTCATTACGCCTCCAGCAATGCATTTCCATGGTTGGTTGATTTGGTGATGTTCCTAGCTCATAATTCTCCTTTAATTGCCTCAGGTTTCCTTCCAAGAATGCCCATTTCTGCAGAGAAATAAATAAAGACAAGGATTCACACATCTATGCAATAATTAGTGAGTAACAGTGGGCCTAGAGAGATACTATCATTACTAGTTAGTTACCCGTGCGTTGCTACGGATGAACAATAAAATCAATTGAACATTTATAATCAATTCATTTCAAGAATGCGCCGTTCGATGTTGTGATCATCAAATATGTTATTATCCTCCCTTACCTCATTGGCCACTTACTCTCTTATCCTATATTCCTTCTTCCTCATTGTACTATTCTTCAACAAGGAAAGATGTTGTCATCCCTTTCTCTTCCACCCTCCACAAGTCCCAATTTCATCCCGGATCTAGCTCTCATTCTGCCATGGCCATGACGACTTCTAGTTTTATGTTTTGTGACTTTATCATCACGTGTTGTTTTCTTCTCCTACTAAGATGAATCTTCGATGTGAGCCTTGTCTATAACTCTATATTCCATCAATGTCTCACCTTACTATGAATTATAAAGCTATGTGACAACAGAAACTTGTGCCCCTGGCATATAGCAATGGCGGTGGGCGATGGCAATAGACTTACTGGTCAGCTTTGCCTCTAGCTCCATTGTGCCTCTAGTCAATGTGGCAGGCTCTCTCTCCGCTTTTGATGAACGACACACAAATGGTTTAATGAAATTTAGTATATCAGTACTTTCATTTTTTTTAGCAAACCAGACGTATGCCATATTTTTATCTCATTGAGTTGGATTTACAGACTATGTAACTCAACGATAATTTTCAGTTTGCAAAAAAAAAAGCGAACTAAACCTGCAACAAATATGCCATACCACCTAATAATCTTGACTCAGTGCCTGAAATTAGTTATCTTGTTTCATCGGTTGTTTATGGAATGGACGGATAAATTTGTCCTACACTCTGTTCTCAGCAACAGGCCGGCAGCTCCGAGGTGGAGCAAAGCTAGAAAAACAGAGCGGTCGTCGTCTTGTACGTGCCTAGTATGCAAAACACGACCTGAGATGCCGCTTGTACAACTGCTAGGAGTGAAGATCAGATAGCGACAACCCGACCAGCGGATGGCAAAAGCGAAATGTCCTCTCTAATTCCTTAAAAGACTTCCTCCCCGCATAGCTGCAGGCTCCTGAACACCCAGGAGTTTCTTTCCTTCCAAAGCTTCCAGTGTACCAGGATGGTCACCGTGTCAAAGTCTCGCCTCATGTTCTTTGGAGACCTTTTTCCTGACGTGAAGCCACCATTCCTCTGTGCTTCTGAAGCATTGGGTTTGGGATTCGAAAGTCTGCACCTGTCCATGATTTAATGAGCTCCCATAGACGCATGTTGAAGCTCAAAGACAACATCAATACCCTGCTATTAGTATAGGTATACTACCAATCGCACTATCTATTTTGTTAACGCAAGTAAAGATGCTAATTTTCTGCGAGTGAAGCCTTTTTATAAAACGGAAGGACTATATCATGTCATCGTCGTAAAACAGAATACTGGAGGAGACAGCAGCCCCAAAGCCAAGCACCTCGCCCATCTCCTTCTTGATCTGAGTATCTTGCCTTTTCTGTCAAAACCACATACACCCCTGCTAGGAGTAAAACAAACTCAATTCAGATTTATTGTGCCCAGTATATGGTACGCCTAAGCATACTCTTAAAACAAGGGTACAGTATATTTCCCGCTGATAAATATAAATCTCATAGCGAGGCTTCACAGCAATGGAAGAAAACAGTATCTCTCACAAAGATATGTGCGCCATCATTGCCAAATCACCATAAAAATTCCCTCGTAAAAAAATCACCATAAAAATTACAGACAAAAATAAACTAAATGCAATGCTTAGAAAAGGTGAATTGTTTAGACCGAAAAGTGTAAATGTTATTAAGCACTACTTCCAGCACTCAACAACATTGATCCTTTTTTTTGGAAACATTGATCAACCGTGCAAACTGTTTTCATACATCTTGAAGGTGCTGATTTCTTACTAATCCTTCATGCAGTAAAACCTACTTGGTAACTAATTCTAAATAACAGTCCGTTAAGGCACATCCGACAAGTTGTAGGTGAGATGATTGAAAATTTGCAATACAAATCTCTCATCTTACCGTGAGATGGTGTCCAAGGGAGGGAGATTCTTGTGCCAGTGCCGAACCAATTTGCGGCTGATAATTCTTCCCAGAATGATGTGTATCAACTGCACATCCCCCGTCAGATGAAGAAACCGGCAAAAGCAAAATACCCAAAAGAAATCCATACCCATAGAAATTCATACCAATATATTCAGCTTATGCGGCCCAGCGGGTGCCCTGAATCGTGAGTGGCTAGGAATCGTGAGGCAGCGGCGGCGTCCAAACTGGCGTCTCGTGTCCCACCCTGGTGGTGGAGCGACCTCATGCAGGGGGTTGCCGTGAGGAGAGGCAGCCGCGTGAACGCCTACATGTTGTCCCTTTTGTGGCGTCATCTGGCGCGTAAACGAGGACTAAGGTTGCGGACGATGCAGTCGGAATGGGGGTCGCCGCGCAGAGGCCTTCGGCGAGGACAGGTATTCTTCTTCACGGTGAGAGAGGAGTGTCCGTTGAACAAGGATGGTCAGCCGCGCTGGAAGGTGCAGCCGAAGCCGGGCAGAGGGACGGCGAGCTGGAAGGCGACGAGGCCCGTGCTAGAGATCCGCCGTCCCCAGACGGGCGAGGTCATCGGCAAAAGGAGGATGCTCACCTACTGCTCTGGCCGCCCCAATGCATGCGGTACAGGCGGCGAGTCCAGCGAGGGGGAGGCGGAGTTGGAGGGCTGCTCGCGCCTGTGCACCATGCCCACCTTGCCGCTCCCTCAATCCCTTCCCACGCCCGTCTCCTTGCCAGCCCTCGTGTTCAGGAACAGATTGACTGCAGATTAGGAGGAAATTGCGCATGGAGCAGTTGTTTCTCCTCTTCACACGTTCTGTTTTGCGTTGGTTATCAAGTTTTTCTGCACGAGCACGACGGTTTTCCCGATCTGTTTGGGATTTTTTCCTTTCGCGGGTGCGTGGATGGGGTGGAGGACGTACCGCCAGGCATCCATCACCTCTAGACTCTTAATATAGTTTAGATTAGATAGGTATACTACCAATCGCACTATCTATTTTGTTAACGCAAGTAAAGATGCTAATTTTCTGTGAGTGAAGCCTTTTTATAAAACGGAAGGACTATATCATGTCATCGTCGTAAAACAAAATACTGGAGGAGACAGCAGCCCCAAAGCCAAGCACCTCGCCCATCTCCTTCTTGATCTGAGTATCTTGCCTTTTCTGTCAAAACCACATACACCCCTGCTAGGAGTAAAACAAACTCAATTCAGATTTATTGTGCCCAGTATATGGTACGCCTAAGCATACTCTTAAAACAAGGGTACAGTATATTTCCCGCTGATAAATATAAATCTCATAGCGAGGCTTCACAGCAATGGAAGAAAACAGTATCTCTCACAAAGATATGTGCGCCATCATTGCCAAATCACCATAAAAATTCCCTCGTAAAAAAATCACCATAAAAATTACAGACAAAAATAAACTAAATGCAATGCTTAGAAAAGGTGAATTGTTTAGACCGAAAAGTGTAAATGTTATTAAGCACTACTTCCAGCACTCAACAACATTGATCCTTTTTTTTGGAAACATTGATCAACCGTGCAAACTGTTTTCATACATCTTGAAGGTGCTGATTTCTTACTAATCCTTCATGCAGTAAAGCCTACTTGGTAACTAATTCTAAATAACAGTCCGTTAAGGCACATCCGACAAGTTGTAGGTGAGATGATTGAAAATTTGCAATACAAATCTCTCATCTTACCGTGAGATGGTGTCCAAGGGAGGGAGATTCTTGTGCCAGTGCCGAACCAATTTGCGGCTGATAATTCTTCCCAGAATGATGTGTATCAACTGCACATCCCCCGTCAGATGAAGAAACCGGCAAAAGCAAAATACCCAAAAGAAATCCATACCCATAGAAATTCATACCAATATATTCAGCTTATGCGGCCCAGCGGGTGCCCTGAATCGTGAGTGGCTAGGAATCGTGAGGCAGCGGCGGCGTCCAAACTGGCGTCTCGTGTCCCACCCTGGTGGTGGAGCGACCTCATGCAGGGGGTTGCCGTGAGGAGAGGCAGCCGCGTGAACGCCTACATGTTGTCCCTTTTGTGGCGTCATCTGGCGCGTAAACGAGGACTAAGGTTGCGGACGATGCAGTCGGAATGGGGGTCGCCGCGCAGAGGCCTTCGGCGAGGACAGGTATTCTTCTTCACGGTGAGGGAGGAGTGTCCGTTGAACAAGGATGGTCAGCCGCGCTGGAAGGTGCAGCCGAAGCCGGGCAGAGGGACGGCGAGCTGGAAGGCGACGAGGCCCGTGCTAGAGATCCGCCGTCCCCAGACGGGCGAGGTCATCGGCAAAAGGAGGATGCTCACCTACTGCTCTGGCCGCCCCAATGCATGCGGTACAGGCGGCGAGTCCAGCGAGGGGGAGGCGGAGTTGGAGGGCTGCTCGCGCCTGTGCACCATGCCCACCTTGCCGCTCCCTCAATCCCTTCCCACGCCCGTCTCCTTGCCAGCCCTCGTGTTCAGGAACAGATTGACTGCAGATTAGGAGGAAATTGCGCATGGAGCAGTTGTTTCTCCTCTTCACACGTTCTGTTTTGCGTTGGTTATCAAGTTTTTCTGCACGAGCACGACGGTTTTCCCGATCTGTTTGGGATTTTTTCCTTTCGCGGGTGCGTGGATGGGGTGGAGGACGTACCGCCAGGCATCCATCACCTCTAGACTCTTAATATAGTTTAGATTAGATAGGTATACTACCAATCGCACTATCTATTTTGTTAACGCAAGTAAAGATGCTAATTTTCTGTGAGTGAAGCCTTTTTATAAAACGGAAGGACTATATCATGTCATCGTCGTAAAACAAAATACTGGAGGAGACAGCAGCCCCAAAGCCAAGCACCTCGCCCATCTCCTTCTTGATCTGAGTATCTTGCCTTTTCTGTCAAAACCACATACACCCCTGCTAGGAGTAAAACAAACTCAATTCAAATTTATTGTGCCCAGTATATGGTACGCCTAAGCATACTCTCAAAACAAGGGTACAGTATATTTCCCGCTGATAAATATAAATCTCATAGCGAGGCTTCACAGCAATGGAAGAAAACAGTATCTCTCGCGAAGATATGTGCGCCATCATTGCCAAATCACCATAAAAATTCCCCCGTAAAAAAATCACCATAAAAATTACAGACAAAAATAAACTAAATGCAATGCTTAGAAAAGGTGAATTGTTTAGACCGAAAAGTGTAAATGTTATTAAGCACTACTTCCAGCACTCAACAACATTGATCCTTTTTTTTGGAAACATTGATCAACCGTGCAAACTGTTTTCATACATCTTGAAGGTGCTGATTTCTTACTAATCCTTCATGCAGTAC
This sequence comes from Dactylis glomerata, assembly GCA_007115705.1. Lineage (NCBI taxonomy): Eukaryota > Viridiplantae > Streptophyta > Magnoliopsida > Poales > Poaceae > Dactylis > Dactylis glomerata. Next base: position 4,388,783 of record QXEO01000220.1, read on the forward strand.
AGCCTACTTGGTAACTAATTCTGAATAACAGTCCGTTAAGGCACATCCGATGTTATCGTCGTAGGCGCGTAGTCGATCTACTGAGGAACCAAGCAATCACAACACGATGAACGACACCGAGATTTGGTAACGCAGTTCGGCGATCTACGCCTACATCTGCGGGGCATGACTACGGGCGCTCCTCCCCATGATACCGCAACACCGGCCGCCTTGGTCGCCGGCACAAGCCGCCGGCTCCCCTTGCGCTCCTATTGCTATCAAGTCATCATAGGTTACAACGTGTGGTGCCCCCCTCATTATATGGGAGACTTAGGCTACTAGAGTCCGACTCAAACCCTACTCGTAAACTGTCCACACCTAATACAACTCTGAGTCTACACGTAACCCAACTCGTACATAATATTTGACACAAACACAACAAACTCCACCTTGGCGAATATTGTCCGCCACCTTGAGTTCGTCAAAGCATCAAACCTCCATGTACTCCGGACTCGAGTTGTCTTCTATGAGCTTCCACTGCTACCTCCAGCCTCCAAGTGACTCCACCTGCAACTATAGTCCCTTCTTTCTGTTCAGCACTATCACACACCGACCACTGATCTGCGTGAAAGTTATATAACTTGAAGGAATTTCACCGTTGCCTCTGAATCACCCTGAGTCAAATTCACAGTCGTCTCATCAACACTTTCGCAGATTCTTTATGGCCGACTATTGTCCATCACTCGATATCAATCCTGATAGACCCAGTCACCAAATTCAACCTGGTACTCGCCAACACTGTTGCAGCACCCCTGCACACATGTCAAACCAACTGTCTGACCGCCTATGCCCTGGTCTGTCGCTGTGTCCCGTGCTTATCGCACACCTCGCCGCTATCACCGCGTCGAGCATCCGCAATCTTGGCCAAGATCTACCGGGTAGCTAACCCACACCACCTCAGGCCCCATTGCAGATAACCATCAGTCAATTCCCGACCGATGCCGAGTTCCACGCATCCCTCGAACCCTGAGCTCCAGTTCAAGCCAACGTGCTTCTCGCCTTCCCGCTGACTAGGCTTCGACTCTCTGTGCACTTACGCCGTAGCCCCTCCATCAGCTGAGTGGAATCTTCTGTCAGACTCCAGCTCCACCTTCAACATGACTCCTTGGTAGAGGATCAGTCTACCCCACGCCCCGTCGACTTCAAGCTCCCATGTGTACACCGCCTTGAATCGACCCCGCGCTATTGCATGTCGAAGCACGCACCCCTTAGGAATGCGCCACGTGTTTCCACGTCACAGAATTCGGACAGCATCAGCCCTCACGCTCCTACGTCGTTGTCGCCGATCTTCACCGTCTTCTGTATCCGTCAGACTGTCCAGTTCGACCCAGCCGAACGCCTCGACTGCAATCATGCTCCACCTCGCGTCGCCCAACACCATCGTGCATTGCTTGACGCCTTTTGGTACATAATCTTCTTTCGCGACGTACTCCAAGCTCCCAAATCATCTTCTGCGAATACACCTCTATCATCTAGATACTTCCATCTTAGCTGGCTTGGCTTCTCGCAACACAATCAAACATCCTTGTTGTGCCAATAAATTTTCCATCTTGTTTGCCGTAACAGCTAACCCATGAAAACAATCAGAGCTTACCCCTCGTGACCGCAACATGCACCAAGCTGAACCTCTGGTATGCTTATGGTGTGCACGTAGCAAGATCCAGTCAAGATAACTTATGATCCTCACGTGGTGTGCTCCCTTTTGGCTCAACCCCGATGCTCCACCTTGTTTTGCCTTTATTCCCAACACCCTTGCTACCCGTTGTATCTTGATTAAAATTTTATTCGCTGATTGATTTGCCTGCTCGGTTCATAGTCTGCCCTGTCGCTGCTTTTGCTGCACCGTGCAGAACTCCACCTCCGACGCAAGCCTGAACATAGCACGTCTCTCCTTCCGGGACTCGGTCCCGTTTTGGTATCCAAACAAATCTCGGTTCTGCTTTTGATCGATCGCACCTGACTTCTGCGCTGCACTGCCTAGCTCCAGCCCCTTCGAGCAACGCCCATGGACGCGCGCCTTTGGTCCAGCCTGGCTGCAGCACGACCTCGGCCGTGTGCCTCGCACTGCTGCACCTTGTGACGAAAAATCAAAAGTTTTTTCCGATCTCGCCGACAAACGCTCGTGTCACGCTTCCGATTGCATCCATCAGCCTTCCGTACTTTTCGATTGCTTCCGCCGCTGTTCACTTCCGCCACCGATGTCTTCCGTCATTAGACCAATACGGCAACACATCAGCTTCCCTGAACGAACACCGCGACACCTCTAGATCAAACAGATCTGCACCTCCAACCTAGCTCTGATACCACTTGTTATCGTCGTAGGCGCGTAGTCGATCTGCTGAGGAACCAAGCAATCACAGCACGATGAACGACACCGAGATTTGGTAACGCAGTTCGGTGATCTACGCCTACATATGCGGGGCATGACTACGGGCGCTCCTCCCCCATGATACCGCAACACCGGTCGCCTTGGTCGCCGGCACAAGCCGCCGGCTCCCCTTGCGCTCCTATTGCTATCAAGTCGTTATAGGAGACTTAGGCTACTAGAGTCCGACTCGAACCCTGCTCGTAAACTGTCCACACCTAATACAACTCTGAGTCTACACGTAACCCAACTCGTACACAATATTTGACACAAACACAACATCCGACAAGTTGTAGGTGAGATGATTGAAAATTTGCAATACAAATCTCTCATCTTACCGTGAGATGGTGTCCAAGGGAGGGAGATTCTTGTGCCAGTGCCGAACCAATTTGCGGCTGATAATTCTTCCCAGAATGATGTGTATCAACTGCACATCCCCCGTCAGATGAAGAAACCGGCAAAAGCAAAATACCCAAAAGAAATCCATACCCATAGAAATTCATACCAATATATTCAGCTTATGCGGCCCAGCGGGTGCCCTGAATCGTGAGTGGCTAGGAATCGTGAGGCAGCGGCGGCGTCCAAACTGGCGTCTCGTGTCTCACCCTGGTGGTGGAGCGACCTCATGCAGGGGGTCGCCGTGAGGAGAGGCAGCCGCGTGAACGCCTACATGTCGTCCCTTTTGTGGCGTCATCTGGCGCGTAAACGAAGACTAAGGTTGCGGACGATGCAGTCGGAATGGGGGTCGCCGCGCAGAGGCCTTCAGCGAGGACAGGTATTCTTCTTCACGGTGAGAGAGGAGTGTCCGTTGAACAAGGATGGTCAGCCGCGCTGGAAGGTGCAGCCGAAGCCGGGCAGAACGACGGCGAGCTGGAAGGCGACGAGACCCGTGCTAGAGATCCGCCGTCCCCAGACGGGCGAGGTCATCGACAAAAGGAGGATGCTCACCTACTGCTCTGGCTGCCCCAATGCATGCGGTACAGGCGGCGAGTCCAGCGAGGGGGAGGCAGAGTTGGAGGGCTGCTCGCGCCTGTGCACCATGCCCACCTTGCCGCTCCCTCAATCCCTTCCCACGCCCGTCTCCTTGCCAGCCCTCGTGTTCAGGAACAGATTGACTGCAGATTAGGAGGAAATTGCGCATGGAGCAGTTGTTTCTCCTCTTCACACGTTCTGTTTTTGCGTTGGTTATCAAGTTTTTCTGCACGAGCACGACGGTTTTCCCGATCTGTTTGGGATTTTTTCCTTTCGCGGGTACGCGGATGGAGTGGAGGACGTACCGCCAGGCATCCATCACCTCTAGACTCTTAATATAATTTAGATTTTAATGAATAATATAAGGTTTAAACGGTGATAAAGATGAGTGTTTTTACCACTCATCAACCTCTCTATAAAAGACGAACCGGTAAAACCTCCAACAACAAAAATGCAACTAGTTTTTCATACAAAATCCATTTTTTATGAACTAGCACTTGTCATGAAAATAAATACAAGAACTAAACCCTCACAAGTATAAGAACCCAGAAAATTATGCCAAGGATGCAAAGGTTTGAGGTCTTTCCGAATGATATGATCAAGTTACTCACTCAGGAGCACTTCTTAATAGTACGACTATCTATCCTATAACCCGGTCTTCCAACAAACACATGACACATGTAAAAGATAGAACCTATCAATAACAAATATTTTCCTTGTACATTCCACTTGAGCTTGACGATGACGATTTTGTCTACCTCAAGATGGAATGTCTTTCTGGATTGCGCTAGCTTGGTGAAGTTTGTGAATTGGTCCCTTATACTCCAATACGAGAGAGCCTCTCTTTCGGCATATCTTCATATATCCATGATCACAATATAGATGTCAAGCATCAAGCATATGATCTCCTCTAGATGCTCATCTGTAATTTCAATAGAAAAAAGAACCCATCTACCACGGTAAAAAATTGTGGTAAAAGGGTCGTTTTTTGTGGTTAATGACTCCTTACCATGTTTTGTCTATCTTGGTCTATCGACCATTATAGATCTTTCTACCACGGTTTTTCGACAATCGTGGTAGATGTGAGCCTTTAGCCACAAAAATCTGTTCCATGGTAGATGGGTTTCATTGGACCACCATATTGCTGACATCATCCTAACTGACACATGGCAACCGCCGTTAACTTTTCTGCCACGGTATAAAATCATGGTAGATGATAGATCCACTCAAGACCTGCTAAATATTAAGTGGGTCGGCCCACCTAATGTTGGTATGATAAGGCCGACCCATCTAAGGCATGCTACTGCTAGTGGGCCAGCCCATCTAAGGCCTGGTACTGCTGATGGGCCAACCCATCTAAGTTTGGAAATACTTAAAGGGCCGGTCCATCTAAGGCATTCTACTTTTTATCTATGATTACCACCATTGAGGGAGAGAGAGGGAGATCAAGAGAACCCGTGAACCCTGTGATGAGGGTGGAACTCGACAATGCCCTAGATTTAGGACTTTAGATCGGGAGAAGAGGGCGTTGGATGAACTCGAAGGTAGGGATTCAGACAAACAAGGCAAAACTTGATGTGTAGACAATGCGTGGATTACAAGCTCAATATCGATGTCCCCCTGGTTGGCCTCTCCTGACCCCTATTTATAGGTGGCCAGGTCTTGAGGATCCGGCCGGGTTCGATACAAATTAGTCATATGCGACATGTTACAATGTAGCTTACATATTCAACTACAACTGTACTTCGGCCTACATCTTGGGCCTATATTTTTGTGGGCTTCTACCCAAATAGACTTCAGGGGTACCAACACCGTGGGCCTTGATAGTCATACCCTTGTCAGTAGCCCCAGAGATTCTATCTAAATCACAGATTCGGGTCGAATCTCAAATCTTCGACTTGTAATCTTCGACTTGTAATCTTCGACTGGATAAAATCTTCGACTTCTTTTACTTCATAGTTTTCATCAATATTTATATTCTCGAATTTTCATGGGGATTTTGGTAGATAAGCCTGGTGCTTCTGACGGATCAGGAAACCAATTAATTACCTGGGCAACCACTTGTTACCTACTTCAAACTAAAGTCCCCGGACTCGAATTCGGTACCTGGCGTAATCCAGCTTGTGCTGCATTTAGGACTTATCAAAGCATGAATTCCATTATTTCTTAGTGACAAGGGTATGACTACCAAGGCCCGTTATTTTAGTACCCCTGGGATCAGTTCGGGTAGAGGCCCGTATAAACTAGGCCCAAGTATAATCATAGTCGAAATAAGAGATTGCATTGTAACTCGTATTGTAATTTGTATCAAACCCGATAGGTTCCTCGAGACCTGGCCACCTATAAAAGGGGATAGGAGAGGCCGGCCAGGGACACATTGAGATTGAGCCGAGATTGATTCTAGTTTACTCTCGATACACAATATTGTTGGGGTTCGGTGCAGATAACAAAAAAAATATGTGCTACGCAACCCCGATTGCCCAAGGACCTATCTATTAGTAATGATGTAACGGTAGGGGCCGGCACACCAGGAGGTGGTAGGAGGAGGCCATGGAGGAAGGGCTCGTGGAATTGTTGTTTTGACTCTTCCTCCAGGGGGGGTTTATATAGTGGGGAGGGGTGCACCCTTACCCCCCGTCCCCAAGGCACCTAGGGCGGCGGTGAAGGGGGAGCAAGGGCGGCGGCGGCCAGGGCTAGGGCCGGCCGGTCCCCCAGGCAAACCCTAACCCTGGCCGGCCTAGGCTAGGGCTAGGCGCCCCCTTTTTCATTTATTCCCTAATGGGCTTCTTTCGTTAAATCAGCCCATTTAGTGAAATAATGATTTTTATTATTTAATCAATATTAATTCATATGATTAATATTAATTAACTCATAATTAATTGCTTGCTACTCTGAAACACTTCTGGACTCCGTTGGAACCATTCTGGACTCCATTGAAACTATTCCGGATTTCACCAAAACTATTTTGGACTTAGTTGGAACTATTCCTCTCTCTCATATGACATCACACGGTGTTTACGGATAATACCAAAACGTCTCTAGCACTGTGATCCCTTAAGCGTGTTACCCGACGGTTCGAGAATGCGACAGACATTACCGAGAACTCTTTTTCGGTAAATGACCGTCCGTTGGATCATGGAAATCCGTGAAGACCCATGTGCATTCTATGAAGTTCTTTTAGTCATTGAACTGTAAATGTCAATAAGCTATTCCCTTTGATTTGCTGATACTAGTTGACGAGGCTCTACCCCGGCAATGCCCATGTTTAGGGCTTTCAATTCAGGGAGCGTATGTGGGCGCTTGGCGGATTCGACGGCTTCAGACAGAAACAGGGGGTGCACACGAATTTACCCAGGTTCGCCCCCCCCCGGAGGGTAAAGACCTACATCATGCTTGTCTGATCTTGTATTACTGGTATATGTGGAGTTGTTACAATGGCGCGCAGATGGGATCTGGCTATGGTCGAAAGAGATGGCGTGGCTAGTGAAAGGATCGGTACGGGCGACTAGAGGGGGGGTGAATAGGCGCTAAGTCAATTTTTAATCTTTTTCAAATTTAAGGCTTGACACAAAGTAAATTCACTAGATGTGCAACTAGGTGAATTTCCTATGAGTGGCAAGCATGCAAGTAAACAAGTAACTAGCAAGATACAAGTAAGGGAAAGAAATAAACGAAGAGTGGAGACCGGAGACACAAGGATGTATTCCCGTAGTTCCTTCCTTTTGAGGGGAAGTATGTCTACGTTGGAGAGGTGTGGTGACACGGAGTCGACCAACGCCACAAAGGCTCACCTTGTTCTCCGGTGAGCAAGCCACGGAGGCTAGCTCGTTTCCACTAAGCGGTGGTATTGGGGGAACCACGAATCCCTTACACGGAGCTTGGGGCACAACTCCACAACTCAATTGGAGGCTCCCAAGAAAGCCACGGAGGCAAGAATCACCACAAAGACAAGTCAATCAACCAATTACAACACCTAGGGTCACAAGATCCCCAAGGTGCAAATCCTCCAAGCAAATGGAGGGGGAAATGAAATTCCTTCGGTGAAGATGTAGATCGGTGCCTCCTCCTTCAATCCTCCAAAGATCAAGAGCTTTGGTTGGCTAGAAGGGGAGATCTATGGAATTTGGTGTTTTTGCAATGGGGGGGTAGGTGAGAACTTCAAGGATGAACAATGGTTGGTGAAGTTCTAACCCTACCCCAGCTGGGAGAAGGGGTATTTATAGGTAGGTGAGAATCTGGCCGTTGGAGGCAGCACTCAGCAGCAATCCGGCGATAAGTCCGGCGGCGCCGGCCTCTGGGCCGGACGCCCCGACGGTAAGTCTGGCGAAACCGGATTTCTCGCCGGGTGTCCGGCGGCTCGCCGGGAGAATCCGGCGCCCCGCCGAAAACCCATTCAGTATAGCAATCCGGCGGCCCCGCCGGGCTGGTCCGGTCTGCCGCCGGATGGTCCGGCCAGGGAACCGGCCAGACCAACTTGGGCCACTTTTGGCAGGCGATTCCACCATCTTTCTTTTTATGCATTAAAACCCCTTCACCTGTGAACTTAAACCTGTATGCATATATTTCAAATATTAGTTCACACAAAACATAGTCATGTCATTGTAAATAAAAAAAGTAGAAAGGGACAAATGTCCTTTCAATCTCCCCCTTTTTGATTTACGATGACAAACTATGTTAGAGTCTCATAGGAGAAACAAAACATGGTATCTAATGAATAGTGAGAGTGCTCCCCCATAACATATGCACATGGTAGAATTTGCTTTTGGAATGCAAAGTGCAAGATTTAGATTATAGGGAGCTCCCCCACCATCAATAGGAACCAAGCATGGCATGGACAAGATAATATCATGGATAGATAATAATATAGCAAGCATAGACATATCCAAACATAAACATAGAGTGCATAGTGCATAATTAAAGTGCACACTTGTCCACACACGATAAGGTTCCACGGAGTTTGAGAGATAAAATAGCAAATAAAACGCAAATGGACACAAGCCACTTAAGAACCAAGGAAAATGAAAGCGAGGCTTGTGTCATGCGACGTTATTCCTAGAGACTCTACACTCTTCTCCCCCTTTGGCATCGAAACACCAAAAAGGGACAAGAGAGTAGAAGATGCTAGCGCTCAAAAATCTTCACTGGGGACATGAGAACCCTCGAGATCATCTTCTCCATGAGCACCTTCATCTTCATCAGCATCTTCTGGCTCAGAGGGTGGCTCAAAGTCTCCAAAGTCTTCAGCACCAGCAAACATGGCATCATCAAGAGGCGGCATGACAAAGTTGACATATGGAACCGGATCCAACTCGGTTCCAACAGGAGGAACTGCACTGCCTCTAGCTGCCAAGAACTCATTCTGCCTCCTCCGAGTCTCCTGACTCATCTCCATGCTCCTATGAGCCACATCATAAGTGCTGCGACACATATCCCACAAATTCTTGAAGAATGCAGCAACACCTTTCTTGCGAGAGGACCTATGATGGCGATGATGACGACGACGACTAGCTCCAGAGACAGAGGCATGGTGAGGATCGGGAGCATCCATGGAGTGACCTCTAGCCCTGGCACGAGGCAAGCTGGGAGCCTCTTCAAAACCACCCTGGAAACCCACTGTGAATGTCTCCATCTCCAGAATTTGTCCACGCACCTGAGCAGTCTGAGTCCGGGGCTGCCTGTTGATCAAACGCTGCACAAACTGACAGTAGTTGGGAGTCATGCGCTTCAGAGTAGCTCTCTTGATCTCCTGAAAAATGAAGTCACAACCATCTATCTTCCGAAGCTTGTCGGGCTGGCAGTAGTACAGCAAGTTCCTGTGATAGCCCCTGACACTAGCATCATCTCCAGCCTTACTCACCAGATTCTGACGGAAGAGCTTGGCAAGAGCGTTGTAGTAGTAGTACATCCCTGAAATGGCAGGAGCAGGGAGAGATGGCTGATCTGGATAGCAAATGCGAGAGATCTTCTCCACAGTAAACGGTGACTCCGAGTGAATCTTGAAACCACCAGCCCTATCACCACCATAGCCCAAAGCATCACAGAAATCAGCAAACGTGGCAGTGAAAACATCTTGGCCAGTCATCCAAGAGAAGGACTCTGCAGGGTCATTATGGAAGAACACAGTGCAACTGAACTGACGGACCACCATAGGCTGAATAGGCTCAGAGAGGGTGACAAGGTCATACAGGTTCATCTTGAGAAGAGCCTCATTGATAAAGCGAAAGTCCCTAGAGACATACTGCTGAAAGTGCTCGACATTGAGGGATTTAGGCACCACATAGAATCCACTCTTCATGTGCTCAGATGCATCATAGTAATCATCCCACATAGCACGCTGAGAATCAGTCCAGAACTTCTTGTCACTGCCAGTGTACTGCCTCTCATGAAAGCGGTACGGGTTCGCAAGGCGAAGTTTACGCCAAGTGTCGATATGAGCTGAACCCAAGTTCCCCGTGATCTCCTGCTCCTTCTCCACGTCCACCGGGCCACGAGCCCCCTTTCCCTTCCGGAATGGAGGAGGACCACGAGGGTGAACAACCTTGGTCCTCATGTGCGGCTCAGCAGCTGCAGAACTGCTACCACCAGCTGCTGTCTTCCCTGTCTGACGGGTGCGACGCAGAGGACGTCCCCCAGTCTCATCTAGCTTCCTCTTCTTTATCTCAAAAGCACGAGCATCCTCTTCATTATCAATCTGGTAATCACTGTCCTTAGTCGAAAACGAGTCTGAAAAACGCAAGCAAAACAAAGCAACACCAGATAAAGATACATGTCACGGAAAAGGAACTCAAAGTCGGGTAGGAACAAGTGCACGATGTAGAGGTGGTATGGCAGTGAGGTTCGGGGCCAGGTCCGGCGGGACCGGTCAGTGGGCCGGACTGTCCGGCGGGCCGCCGGGCCATTCCGGCGAGCTCGCCGAACTGGTATACTGAACGCCAGTTCGGCGGGTCCGCCGAAACGGTCCGGTGGTCCGCCGGGCGGTCCGGCGCCAGGTCCGGCGGCCGCCGGGCATCTCGCCAAAAACTCACCTGTCACACTACCTTCAATCATGACTCGAATAACTTGTCCCTACCAACTCTAAGGATACAAGGATGCCAAGGAACAAAAACAAACCCATCAAAGAACGAAACCCTAAAGGATCTATCCCTAGACAAAATGAATCTAACCCTAGATACACCCTAGATCTACTCATACAAGAGCATGAACAAACCGAGTGAGAGACAAGGGCTAGAGAAAGAGGATGAAACGAGGGAGTTACCCGAAGACATGGTGCACAAGAAGATGGGGAAGAATCCCGATCTCCCAATGCGGTTGACGAAACGCGAAGATCTTCGGAGGAAAGCTTCAAAATAACCCGATCTACACCCGATCTAAATTTGGAAGGGATTGGTTGGGTGGAGAGGCAAGGGGGAGGAGAAGCTTGAGGGGGCGGCGGCTATGGAGATGGGGGCGGGCGTGGGGAGGAGGGGAAGTGGGGGAAAACAGATTTGGAAACCCTTCCCACGATTTTTATATAGGCCGCCAGTCCGGCGGTAAGTCCGGCGGGACCGGGCCATACGCCGGACGGTCCGGCGGGCCGCCGGGCCATTCCGGCGAGCTCGCCGAACTGGTATACTGAACGCCAGTTCGGCGGGTCCGCTGAAACAGTCCGGTGGGCCGCCGGGCAGTCCGGCGCCAGGTTCGGTTTTCGCTGGGCAGGCCGCCGAGACACTTGAAGGAACTAGAAAATTTTGGGAAAAGGACATCAAGTCGATATGTGACATGTATCAGCAAGAAAAACATGGTGTGCAGAAGAAAACAACAGCCATCAAACTTGTTTGCAAGAAAATCAACTTAAGATTGCATGCCTTCCAAAGAAGAGCAACAACAAAACACGAGATTTGAAGACATGCAATGGTGGGGGATTTCTCCCCCTATGTGTGATCACCAATGTCGTGACACCGCTAAGAGACATGATTGGGCTCAAATGACATTAGTGATCTTATGATGTCGCACACTTGAGTATGCATCGTGCCATTAGTTGACACGATGACTATCCTCAACTATGCGCATCTAGACTAGAGGAACACACTATACTATGGGAATGAGTGCACACGATCAAGCCACATTGCAAGAGTCTAGGATATTCAATTCATGCCTCAACTCTCGGAATCTTGCTTCATCAAGAGGCTTCGTGAAAATGTCGGCAAGTTGGTCTTGTGTACCTACATAAGATACGTTAATCTCACCTCGGTTGACATGGTCACGGATGAAGTGGTGGCGGATCTCGATGTGCTTGGTCTTGTTGTGTTGAACCGGATTATGAGCGATCTTGATGGCACTCTCATTGTCACATAAGAGTGGCACCTTGTCGAAGTGAATACCATAATCCTCCATGGTTTGCCTCATCCAAAGAAGTTGAGCACAACAACTCGCGGCCGCCACATACTCGGCTTCGGCGGTGGAGAGAGACACACAATTTTGCTTCTTGGAAGACCAACTAACCAAAGACCTACCAAGAAATTGGCAAGCCCTGGAAGTTGACTTCCTATCCACTGTGTCTCCCGCCCAATCCGAGTCCGAGTACCCTACAAGCTCAAAGCTTGCTCCCTTCGGGTACCAAAGGCCAAAAGTTGGGGTATCAATCAAATATCGGAAGACTCTTTTGACCGCCATTAGATGGCTTTCCTTAGGGGCGGCTTGATATCGTGCACACATTCCCACACTAAGCATGATATCCGGTCTAGATGCACAAAGATAGAGCAAAGACCCAATCATAGAGCGATAAAGTTTTTGATCCACTTCTTTACCATTAGGATCGAGATCAAGAGTAACCTTTGTAGGCATGGGAGTCTTGGCTCCCTTCACTCCGGTGTCCATCTTGAACTTCTTGAGTATGTCTTGGGTGTACTTGGCTTGATTGATGAAGGTGCCACCCTTCAATTGCTTTATCTCAAAGCCAAGAAAGAATTTCAACTCCCCCATCATAGACATCTCAAATTTATATGTCATTAGTCTTGCAAATTCATCATTGAAAGATTTGTTAGAAGAACCAAAGATGATATCATCTACATAAAGTTGGCATATGAAAAGCTCCCCGTTTACTTTCTTAGTAAAAAGAGTGAGATCAATGAGGCCTATCTCAAACCCACGGTCTACAAGAAGCTCTCTAAGATGCTCGTACCACGCACGTGGGGCTTGTTTAAGGCCATAGAGTGCCTTATCGAGCTTGTAGACATGGTTCGGAAAGCTAGGATCCTCAAAACCCGGGGGTTGCTTTACATACACTAACTCATGCAAAGGACCATTTAAGAAAGCACTCTTCACATCCATTTGTTGCAACTTAAAATTATGATGTGATGCATAAGCAAGAAGGATACGGATGGACTCAAGGCGAGCCACGGGTGCAAAAGTCTCTCCATAGTCGATGCCTTCAATTTGAGAGTATCCTTGAGCAACCAAACGAGCCTTGTTCCTCACAACAATTCCATTTGCATCTTGCTTGTTATTGAAGATCCACTTGGTTCCAATGACATTGCGGCAATCCTTGGGCTTCTCTACTAATGACCAAACTTTGTTGCGCTCGAAGTTATTGAGTTCTTCATGCATGGCTTCTACCCAATCCGGGTCTTCAAGCGCTTCAAACACTTTTTGAGGTTCCACACAAGAGATATAGGCATGGTGGTTACTAAAGTTTGCCAATTGCCTCCTTGTGGACACCCCTTTCCTTACACTTCCAATCACACTCTCCAAGGTGTGGCTACCTCTACGGAGAGTTGTTGCTATCTTCATGGCACGGCGAGCTTGAGATTCTTCAAGAGATTCTTGAGAGGCCACTTGGTCATCACCACGGTTTTGGTCCTCGCCTTGACCTTCTAACCGAGCATGCTCATCACCTTGAGCTTGCTCTTCGTCTTGAACTTGATCTTGATCACCACTTGGTGAAAAATCACCATCATGCTCATGGTCTTGATCTTGATCATGCTCACATGGTTGAGGGGCTTGAGTTTGTCTTTGGCTAGCATCAAAGGGACCTTGAGGAGCTTGTTGTGTTTGAGAGGGTGAAGGCTCCACTTGAGTAGAGCATAGTCCTTCTCCTTCCGCCAAAAGGTGTCCCTCAACGGGTATGAGATGTCCCACACCCATTCTTCTTATGGCAAGAGGAGGTATTTCGTCACCTACATCAAAAACACCACGTTGCTCCACACGGGAGCCGTCATTCTCGTCGAATCTCACGTTAGAAACTTCAACAACTCGAGCGGAGAGTTTGTCAAAGATTCTAAAGGCGTGAGATTCGGCGGCATAGCCAACAAAGGTACCTGCTACCGGTTGATGGCGCCAGAAAATAAGCTGATGGCGTGTGGTTGACGTGGGAGCATAATGTCCTTGTGCGTGGTGAATAACCAGCCCGTTGGGAACCCCAAGAGGAAGGTATGATGAGTATAGCAGCTAGTTTTCCCTCAGTTAAGAAACCAAGGTTTAATATCGATCAGGAGAGGAGAGACAATGACGACTGAAGGTGATGCTTGCTAGTTTGCGACAGCAGCGGACAACTGGCGCTTCGTCCAAGCTTTGCTTGCTAGCTGCAACGTGGAACCTGCACACACACAAACAAATACTTTGCTCCCAACTTACGATGAGGTTGTCAATCTCACCGGTTTGCTTGAAACAAAGGTTATGAGTGTATCGAGTGGAAAACAGTAATAGTATGCGAGTAAAGTAAACAATGCGAGAAAGTAAACATGTGATAGCAATATGATGGAAATAGGACCGGGGTCCACAGTTCACTAGTGGTGTCTCTCCATAGATAAAATAGCACATGCTGGGTAAACAAATTACAGTTGGGCAATTGATAGAATAAAGATAACGTGATATGTCAAGAAGATCACTATGAGATTTACTCTGGGCATTACAACAAAATACATAGACCGCCATCCAACTGCATCTATGACTAATAATCCACCCCCGGGGATATCAATCCGAACACCCCAAAAGTATTAAGTTGCGAACAACAGATAATTGCATTAAGCAAAGTGTGTAATGTAAACAAAGCATATGCCCTTGAGCATATGAATGTTGTTTTCTCCCTAGTAGCAACAGCACATCTACCAACTTAGAGGTTTCTGTCACTCCCCAAGGTGAAATAGAGGCATGAACCCACTATCGAGCATAAATACCCCCTCTTGGAGTCACTAGCAACTACTCGGCCAAGATAGCCACTAACAACGGAGAGCATGCAAGTTCATAAACAACATAGAGATAACAAAAGATATAATTTAGTACAGCAACTTAATCATAAACACCAATATTCATCGGATCCCAACAAACCAAACATGTAGAATTACATAACGGTGATCTCAATCATGTAGGGCAGCTCATGAGATCTAAACATGAAGCACATGGTGGAGAAGACAACCATCTAGCTACTGCTATGGACCCATAGTCCAAGGTAGACTACTCACTCATCGCTCCGGAGGCAAGCATGGCGATGAAGAAGACCTCTGGTGGCGATTCCCCTCTCCGGCAGGGTGCCGGGAAGAGCTTCTAGACCCTCCCGATCTTCGGGTCGACGGCGGCGGCGGATCGCGATGTGTTCTAGAAATCTGATCGGGTACTTAGGTTTTTTCCGTCGGGGGGTCTTTATAGGCGAAGGGGCGATGTCAGAGGAGGGGCCAGGTGGCCTCACACCACGGTGGCGCGGGCCAGGGGCTGGCCGCGCCACCTGTGCGTGTGGGCCCCTGGTGGCCCACCTCCTACTCCTCTTCGGATCTCTGGAAGCTTCCGGGTAAAATAAGACTTCAGGAACTTGTTTCGTCCAATTCCGAGAATATTTCCTGTGTATCACTTCTGAAACACAAAAACAGCAGAAAACAGGAAACTGGCACTGTGGCACTTGTTAATAGGTTGGTTCCGGAAAATGCATAAAATTGCCACTAAGTGTAACGAAACAATAGGCAAATGGTGTAAAAACAAGCATGGATCATCAAAAATTATAGATACGTTTGAGACGTATCAAGCATCCCCAAGCTTAACTCCTGCTCGTCCTCGAGTAGGTAAGTGATAACAAAAGAATAATTTTTGAGGTGACATGCACCTACACAATCTTGATAATATATGTAAGCATTTGTGAGCTGGGATCATAAGAACTTAAAACATGGGCATGAAGATATAATCATGACAATAAGAACTTAGCAACCATGTTGTAAACATGCAAATGAACACAAACAAAAGATCATGATAATGAAATAATGAAAGTCAAACGTGTGTTCAAATCATAAGGAAAAACATACAAATGGTTTTCAGCTTGTCCTTCAAAGAGAGCAAAACATAAATGCATAGGACACCTTCAAGTTTAAGAGGGCGACTAGATACAAATAATTTAAGAACAAGTGAAACCAACAATATGAATCAATCAATGAACTTTGGGACAATGCATATCACACTAAGAATGACAACTATGCTCTCTTAATGGTGCATAAAGAAAGAAGGTGGTGACTCAACATAAAAGTAAAAGAAAGACCCTTCGCAGAGGGAAGCAGTGATTGCAAGTTTTATAACCTTCAAAAATTATGGTACTTACCGGCTTTGAGCTCTCATTGCCCCCATCATAAGCATCTTGAATGGTTAAAGTTAATGCGAGAACAATTATGATGCATATGCTTGACAAATCATAAGTTGAAAACCTCGTGCCCCGTGAATACGAGTACCCAAACCTCATGCTACTTTACTTAGAGTCCCAAGCAAGGCTCTTGTCATTGTAAGTATATGCATATTATTGAGAACCGCCAATGGGGTACCTCCGTGCCCGATGACATGGAACAAGCCCACACCAAAATGACATGACAAGCAGACAATGAACACCTCGACATCTCTTTTATTTGCCTTTTGTTTAGCTTTTTATTATGAGATGCGTCGTCGAATGTTCACCATGGGTATGCTGCAAATTTCCACCATGAATTATGCATGGCTTAGATTGGCGGCCCGGCGTTTCCCTAACACATATACAAACTCCATGATCCCTACAAGATTCCCAATTCATTTCACACTGCGGGCATCCATAAACAAAAGATCACGATATCAACTCAAATAAGAAGTGCAATGTTGAAAGCTTGCCCCATGACAGCATGGATGGGCTAGAATCCAACTTACAACTTGCAAGCATAACAACTCAACATAAGAGACCACAATGTCAAATTTTTAAGAACAGGAAAAAGTAAAGTGTGCCTTCCGGTTCGTGAGAGCTTTACTGACCGAATTTCGCATAACACTGGTAAGAGTTTAATTTGAAGAGAAAATAAAAGCAAGTCAAATTTACTTGGAATAGCAAATTGCTAGTAGGTATGTATGGTGGACACTTTGGAAAACTTTGGCTTTTAGGAGTTAGATGCACGAGTAGAGCTCATACTCAGTACAAGGTGAGGGCTAGCAAAAGACAGGGAGCGACCAACTAAGAGAGCAATAATGGTCATAATCATGCAAAGCGACAAAGCGACATTAAAAGAAGCATAAGATGGCATCAAAAGTCAAAAACTAAATGATCATGAAGGCTAATGGCGACTTTGTAAGAGTCTAACATGTGTGAGCATGCGCCAAGTCAACCCAAATAAAGCATCAAGGAGAAAACCAAAATAATGCTTCCATACAATAAAAACAACGCATGATTTTTTCAAAGGCTCATTAAGCAATCTCAGTTATTTGAGACAAGTCATGCTACAGAAAAACCACTAAGCATACTATCAAAAAGACATCAAGCATGACATGAAAAAGCCTAAGCCGCAGTCTACACAAGCTCCTTCTTGTACCACTATTTTGCACAAAGCTTTTTCTCTTTTCCAACACCATTTGAAATTTTTAAAGACACCTCTTTTGATGAAAACCAATAAAGATCAGAGGCAAAAATACACCTTGATGAAAAGATATGACAAGGTCTGAACGCATATCAAGGCGAAAACGAAAACCAAAAGTAGTAGCGGAAAAAGAAGAACGCACGATGAACGATAAGAGTGAAAAACTGAGCGTTCTTTGCAAATGAAAATGAGTACATCTCATCCAAAGGAAATTTGTTGGGGTCCAACCATTTATTGCAGCAAACAAACAAACTAAACCAACTAAGAAAACTAAAACAATTGACGCTCCAAGAAAAACACATAGTGCATGAAGCAATAAAAATATAGTGTCTTGAAAGGTGACCTGATTTTTGCCGATGAAGAAGGGGTGCCTCGGGGGCATCCCCAAGCTTTGACGCTTGTACTTCTTGGATATTTCTTGGGATGATGCATGGGCATCCCCAAGCTTGAGATTTTGTCCATTCTTCAACTCATCTCATCATTCTCCAATCCCTACACTTGAAAACTTCCTTCATACAAAACTAAACACAATTCTATTAGCAACATTAGTGCAAGCATAACATATAATCAATCCTCTATTTGCTTCAGGTTTCAACTCAAAACCACCACATATATAGCAAATACTACTGTATCAACTTCCCCAAAAGTTCCATGATCAAAAGAACTCAAAAGAAAGCAATAAAGTGGCAAACACAAATATTGGCAGAAATATGTCAAAACTGAACAGCTGACAAAGGTCGAATTTTTGAGGGATTTTCTGTTGCTCAAATCAAAAAGTGTTCAACTAAGAAAAGTTTGGATATAACCTGGGGCATATGCACAAGAAATCGCAGGTCCAAAAGATAAACAGAGAATTTTCACGAATTTTTACGGTGCAGCACCGAAAACAGTTTCAGGACAGCAACATCCCCAAATCTTTACCTCACTCAAATTAGAGGCTTCTCTTGGCACAAAAACGAAATAAACAATATAAGGAGCAGTCATTACAGTAGTAATGACTTCCAAGACTCAAATAAAAGAAAAAGTACTGAAAAGAAACATTGGGTTATCTCCCAAGAGTGCTTTTCTTTAACGCCTTTGAGCTAGGCGCAGAAAATTGCGAATCAAGTAATATCAAGTGATGAAGCATTAAGATCAACAGCAGAGGTCTTGTCAATAAGGCATTGTATTTCATCCACATAAGTTTTAGAAGACCCTTTGTGATCATGCTTGGGTACACTATTTTCATCAAAAAGATTTTCAGGACAGATCCATGCAAAATTATTTTCGAAGGCTTCACACAATCCCAAAAGCTTGCAAGGTATAGGTATCTCGGCCCCTTCATCATTTGTACTAATAACCGTTATAGGTGAACCGAGTTTATTAAAACGTTTAAGAACTTTCCTAGCTTCAACAACGACATCCTTAAATTCTAGGCGCAAAGTTTCCAAGATAAAAGCTTTCTTTTCGGGATCCTCAATTTCATGAAGCTTAAGGAACAAATATATTGCATAAAAGGATTAAGACTAGCAAACCTAGTTTCCAACATGTCAATTAATATAATAGAAGCAACTTCAATACTAGGAGCAAGCTCAACCCAAGACTTTTCCTCATCTTCCTCATGCATACTAATGTAATTAAAGAACTCCTCAATGTTACTTTTGCCAATAATCGAACCACTACCTACAGAGAGGTTCTCCAGAACGAACTCAGGGAACAGCATGATAAACTAAAGTAAAGAAATAACAACTACCAAGGATTCTAATTTGTTTGGGTTTTTGATAAAAAGCGATGCAGGTAAAATAAATAAAGTAAAGCAAAACAATAAAACAAAGTAAAGAATGTGTGTGCGAAAAACTCCCCTCGCAGAAGTCTTCTCTTCCTCCCCGGCAACGGCGCCAGAAAATTAGCTGCTACCGGTTGATGGCGCCAGAAAATAAGCTGATGGCGTGTGGTTGACGTGGGAGCAGAATGTCCTTATGCGTGGTGAATAACCAGCCCGTTGGGAACCCCAAGAGGAAGGTATGATGAGTATAGCAGCTAGTTTTCCCTCAGTTAAGAAACCAAGGTTTAATATCGATCAGGAGAGGAGAGACAATGACGACTGAAGGTGATGCTTGCTAGTTTGCGACAGCAGCGGACAACTGGCGCTTCGTCCAAGCTTTGCTTGCTAGCTGCAACGTGGAACCTGCACACACACAAACAAATACTTTGCTCCCAACTTACGATGAGGTTGTCAATCTCACCGGTTTGCTTGAAACAAAGGTTATGAGTGTATCGAGTGGAAAACAGTAATAGTATGCGAGTAAAGTAAACAGTGCGAGAAAGTAAACATGTGATAGCAATATGATGGAAATAGGACCGGGGTCCACAGTTCACTAGTGGTGTCTCTCCATAGATAAAATAGCACATGCTGGGTAAACAAATTACAGTTGGGCAATTGATAGAATAAAGATAACGTGATATGTCAAGAAGATCACTATGAGATTTACTCTGGGCATTACAACAAAATACATAGACCGCCATCTAACTGCATCTATGACTAATAATCCACCCCCGGGGATATCAATCCGAACACCCCAAAAGTATTAAGTTGCGAACAACAGATAATTGCATTAAGCAAAGTGTGTAATGTAAACAAAGCATATGCCCTTGAGCATATGAATGTTGTTTTCTCCGTAGTAGCAACAGCACATCTACCACCTTAGAGGTTTCTGTCACTGACGAGGGGTTAACTCGACAAATGTCCTGCGTGAAGGACTTAGGATCGGGGAGATAGGGCGTCGGATGAACTCGAAGGTAAAGTTAGTCAAAATAGGTGTGTATCGAAAGTAAACTTGGGTGTTCAACCTGGCTTGCTTTCAATCTGCCCTACACCGTCCCCTCCTGGCCCCTATATATAGGTGGCCAGG
The DNA here is from genome assembly GCA_007115705.1 of Dactylis glomerata. Taxonomy (NCBI): domain Eukaryota; kingdom Viridiplantae; phylum Streptophyta; class Magnoliopsida; order Poales; family Poaceae; genus Dactylis; species Dactylis glomerata. Next base: position 4,408,873 of record QXEO01000220.1, read on the forward strand.
TCTCGAGGATCGGGTAGGGTCCGATACAGACTACAATATCGACATACGGTAAAGACTCGTATTCGACTATCATTACAATTGGGCCTAGCTTAACGGGCCTCAGGGGTACTCAACTAACGGGCTCTATTAACTATACCCTTGTTAGTAGCCCCTGAGATTCTACCAGAATTGTAGATTCAGGTTGAATCTCTAATCTTCAAATCTTCGACTTGATCAATTCTTCGACTTCTTCTTATCTTCAAATCTTCGACTTGGTCTTTTGACTTATATTTTATAATAATTTGTTCGCAAGGGGTCTTGATGAACAAGCCTGACAACTCTGACGGATCAAGAGGTCAGTTAACTGCCAGAACAGATACTTGTCACCTACTTCAAATTCAATCCCCTTGGATTTGAATTCGGGATACCGGTCAAACTCATTCTTCTACCGCATTTAGGACTTACAAAGAATGAATCCCAGTGGTTCTCAGGTTACCCAGTGCGTCCACCAGGATTTTCTTCGCGTCGTAGACACGGATACATACCAGCAGAGCGCATCCATGTGCGTATACCAGGCCACACAGGACGGATCCCGAGGTCTTACCTTCGTGACAAGTCACGGCATTCGAGTTGTGTTGCGATAACGCAACTCGAGAATCTCATGTTTCAGTCAAATCTTGACTAAAAATATTCGGGTTTCTTCAACCATAAAACTCGCTCCCGATGGGAATAACACTCCTGCACTTCTCGAATTATAATGCTTTGCCAAGAAATATCGTCGGGTGCGCGCTCAGCGCTCCCGATGGGAGTAGCCCCCGAGGCTATAGTCGAAAAAGGCTTTTTTCGAGTATAGGCTCAAAAATGTAATGTAACTCATCATACTTCAACTCGAGATATTTTAACTTCCAGATACATCATCGTCGAGATCCTTCAATTTCGAGATACCTTAAGGACATCTTGCCGTCGAATACTCATCCACCACTTCAGAGAGAAGTTTGTATTTACCATTCTTGAAAATAGTAGCCCCCATGGCTATAATCGAAATTCCTTCGTATACAGTCTTGTGCACCTACTTGGCATTCGTCGGTGCCATCTTTTCTTCTGTGAACATCTCACTGTTGGCGAGCCCCCGAGTCCAAGTCGAGGTTTTCGTATCGTTCGACCATAGTCTCCTTTTCTTTCTTTGATATTATCGTCTGCTGTGCGCAGAATTTAACTCTTGTTGTAAAATACGTTTACGGGCTTTGTTGTAGCACGGGGGCCCAATAACACGTGCTTATAAATAAGGCACCTGCTGGTTAAGGTAAATAACCCTAATCAGATTCCTCCTCCGCCGCATCATCTTCTCTCTCCATCTAGGGTTTTCCAAGGTTTCTCCCTTGTTCTCATGGCTGATGCTGAAGGTTCTCGTCTGACCCTTGGCTCCCCAGTGGCGCCACGAGGTCGGGGTCGCCCTCGTGGAAGTAAGAACAAGAACACCCCGCCGGCCGCCGCAGGAACTTCTTTGGACGCTCCGGCTAAGCGTCGTCCCGGCCGCTCACCTGGTAGCAAGAACAAGCCCAAGGTGACTGGTGCTGCTCCAGGTCCAATCGCTCCTCCTCCTCCTGCTCCTGCTGTGCCTGCTGCGCCTCCCCATATCTTTTCCTTCCTCTACATTGCCATGGCGCAGTGCCATGAGATTCAGCGCCTGCCGCTGAATTTTACCAAGTTCATGGATGGCCGCGAACTGCGAGAGGCGGTTCTCCGTGAACAGTCTGGCAGTGGCATCCCATACGAGGTGGAGGTATGGTATGATGGCGACGGCGAGCAGTACTTTAAGGGCGGCTGGTCGCAATTTGCAGAGGACCACGACATCCATCAAGGCTTCTTCCTGGCCTTCGACTTCCACATCGGCACATCGAAGTTCGACGTGAAGATCTACGACGGCACCCTTTGCCAGAAGAAGTATGAAGCTGAAGTCCACTTCCATTAGGACTTGTTTTCATGTAATTTCATTTGATAATGTCCTTGCTACCATGTTTATCTGTAATAAATATTCGCACTTGGTGTCGATGTTTTTGCTAGTACCAGGAAAACAAGTCATTGTTCTGAGGTACACTTTTCCATCTATCGGGTTCTTTGCGAACCAATTTAAGAAGAATATCGGGTTCCTTTGCGAACCAAGTTGTTTCAATATTTATCGGGTTGCCTGTACAACCTTATAATGAAAAAAGTCTTCCAAGTCGCGATAAGAATTCCTTTCGTACAACCCGAGGGTTAAAGCCCCCGAGGTGAAGAAGTAGAGATATTTGTACAATTTTGTCGAGTTCAACCCCAAAGAACCCGACCTGTGGCCTCATGTTCTGGGTTCAGAAGGTTAACTCGATTTTGCAGATAACACTATTTTTATTCTACGCGTAGAAACGTCGTAGCTGCTCTGCATTCCACGGGTTGCTCTCGTCCTTTCCAGTCTTCTTGTCTTGTAGTCGATATGCTCCTCCTGGTATCACTTCGGTGACGATGTAAGGTCCCACCCAAGGGGACTCCAATTTGCCATGGCTATCTTGCCTGAGTCGCAAAACTAGGTCTCCCACCACGAAGGATCGTGGACGAACTCGACTACTATGGTAGTTTCGTAGACTCTGTTGATACTGCGTAGCCCTTTCTAATGCTTTATCTCTTGCTTCATCTAGTGCATCGACATCATCCTGCAATGCTTCTGTTGATGTTGTCTCATCATATGCTGTCACTCTTGGAGCCTTGTGTGTAACCTCGACTGGAAGCACGGCTTCTGCACCATGAACCAAGAAGAAAGGAGTTTCTTGAGTTGCTGCATTAGGCGTAGTTCTTAGACTCCAAAGAACGGAGGGCAATTCTTCTACCCAAGCGCTCTTGGCTTTCTCGAGAGGCGCTAGGAGCCTCTTCTTTATCCCACTACATATCAGGCCATTAGCTTTTTCGACTTGCCCGTTTGTCTTCGGGTGCGCCACCGATGCGAATTTTAGCTTGATTCCTAATCCTTCGCAGTAACTCTTGAATTCTTTTGAAGTGAAATTCGTTCCGTTGTCTGTGATAATGCTGTGTGGCACACCAAAACGAAAAACTATGGACTTGATGAAGTTGATTGCTGCTGTAGAATCTTGAGTTATCACCGGGGCCGCTTCCACCCATTTGGTGAATTTATCAACGGCCACTAGCATGTAGACATGCCCTCCTGGCCAGGATTTGTGCAACTTTCCCACCATATCGAGGCCCCATTGTGCAAAAGGCCAAGATAATGGTATTGTTTGTAGTTCCGCTGCTGGTGCGTGCGGTCTAGATGCAAACCTTTGACATGCTTCACACTTTCGAACTATATCTTTTGCGTCCTCGATGGCTGTTAGCCAATAGAATCCTGCTCGGAAAGCTTTTGCTGCTATTGCTCTACTGCTAGCATGATGGCCGCACACTCCACCATGTATGTCTTGTAGTATTTTTTGTCCTTCTTGGGGCGTTACGCAACGCTGCAAAACGCCAGTAATACTTTTCTTGTATAATTTCCCCTGTAACACGACAAATGCTTTCGATCTTCGAGTTATCTTCTTGGCCTCCACTGCATCTTCTGGTAATTTTTTATTTATCATGTATGCAAGATATGGCTGCATCCATGTTTCTTCTATCATCATGACCTCCTCTGGCTCTACTGTAGCCCCCGAGCTTCCTGCAGTAGTCGAGCTTTTTCCACTTTTTATTGATCTTTCTACTATTTCCTCCCAAAATACTCCAGATGGCACAGGTAAACACTGTGACCCGATATTTGCTAAATTGTCGGCTTCTTCATTGCTGTTCCTGCTTACGTGCGAGACTTCGCATCCATCGAACGTTCCTTCGAGATAATGGTACAAATTTTTGTAGGCCAGCATGTTGTCATTGATTGTGTCACATCTGTTCATAACTTGCTGGACAACAAGGTTGGAATCTCCGAATATTTTTAGGCGAGTTGCTCCACATGCTTTAGCCATCTTCATTCCGTGCAACAAAGCCTCATACTCTGCTTCATTGTTAGAAGCCTGTGGAAAGCTCATCCTCAGGACGTACTTCAATTTGTCGCCATGAGGTGATATCAACAATACTCCTGCGCCTGCGCCTTGGACTCTTTTAGAACCATCGAAGTACATTGTCCAAATACTGGATAAATCTGGTGGTCATGTGCTCTGCAGCTCCAGCCACTCTGCCGTAAAATCTGGCAAAATTTGCGACTTGATGGCCTTCCTTTTCTCGTACGTGATGTCCATGGGAGATAACTCGATTCCCCACAAAGAGACACGTCCCGTTGCTGAGGGATTATTCAATATGTTCGACAGTGGCGCCTCATTCACCACTATAATTGGGTGCACCGCAAAGTATTGTCGTAGTTTTCGTGCTGTTGTGAAGACACTGTATGCTAACTTCTGACAGTGCGGGTACCTTTGCTTTGTTGGAGACAACACTTCACTGATGAAATATACTGGCCTCTGAACGTCATGAGCTTTTCCTTCCTCACTTCTTTCGACTACTAATACTGTACTCACCACCTGATGGGTTGCGGCGATGTACAATAGCAGTGGTTCTTTTTCTTTTGGTGCGACCAGCACTGGTGGCGTGGAAAGCACTTTTTTCAACTGTGCAAACGCTGCGTCTGCTTCTTCTGTCCACTTGAATTTATCATCTGACTTCTTCATGAGTGCATAAAAAGGAAGTGCCTTCTCCCCTAGTCGAGCAACGAAGCGACTTAGTGCCGCGACGCGTCCTGCAAGTTTCTGTACGTCGTGTAGTTTCGTGGGTTTCCCCATTGTCAAAATTGCTTGAATCTTCTCTGGGTTCGCCTCTATTCCTCGTGCTGATACCAGGAACCCTAAAAGTTGTCCTGCTGAGACGCCGAAAGAGCACTTTGTCGGGTTAAGCTTAAGCTTGTACCTGCTCAGGTTGTCGAAGGTTTCTGCCAAGTCGCTTATTAGAGATTTCTCCTCTCTTGTGGTGATGACTACATCATCAATGTAGACTTGTATGTTGCGCCCTATTTGGCTCCCGAGGCAGCTTTGCATCATCCTTTGATAAGTTGCTCCTGCATTCTTTAGGCCAAACGGCATCACTTGGTAGCAAAACACCCCATACGGTGTGATGAAGGCCGTTTTTTCTTCGTCTTCTTTCTTTAGTTTGATCTGGTTGTAGCCAGAGTATGCGTCCAAAAAGGAAAGCCTTGCGCATCCCGCTGTTGAATCGATTATTTGATCGATGTGGGGTAAAGGGAAGGGATCCTTTGGACAATGCTTATTGAGAGATGTGTAGTCGACACATACTCTTTGTACGTCTGTATTCTTCTTGGGTACTATAACTGGGTTCGATACCCAACTCGAAGTTTTGATTTCTCTGATAAATCCGGCATTTTCTAGCATGTGCAATTCTGACGCTATCGCCTTCCTTTTAGGTTCATCAAATCGCCTCAATGGTTGCTTGACTGGCTTTGCCTTGGGATCTACATTTAGTGCGTGCTCGACGAGTTCCCTGGGAACCCCTGGCATGTCTGATGGACACCAGGCGAAGATTTCCCAGCGCTCACGGAGGAACTCGATGAGCGCGCTTTCCTATGCGGGATCCAAGTTCACCGCAATTGATGTCGTCTTGCTTGGATCTGTGGGATGGACCTGAATTTTCTTTGAGTCCTGCGTTGTGTCGAAAGCCTGATCTGGCAGGGATCGTCCAACATCGGGTAGCACATTATGACCCGTTTCTCCTTTTAACCTTTCATATTCTGCTGTCATGCCGAAGGTTTGCGCCATCCTGTTGAATTCTCTGTCGCACGTGTTGGCTACTTCAAAGCTCCCTTGTACTGTAATTGTTCCTTTGGGCCCTGGAATTTTCAATGTCAGATACGCGTAGTGTGGCACTGCCATGAATTTTGCAAATGCTGGACGCCCCAGGATTGCATGATATTGCGACGGCCAGTCCATAACTTCAAACTCCAGCTTCTCTCTTCTATAATTTTCACTACTGCCAAAACAGACATCGAGTTCTATCCTTCCCAAAGGGTAGTTTGCGGCTCCTGGTACTATTCCGTGGAAAGAGCAATCTGTTGGCTTCAAACTCATCGGCGAGATGCACATTGCCTTTAGTGTTCTAGCATATATTAAGTTTATGCCACTCCCTGCATCCATGAACACTCTTCCGATGTCGTACCCTCCTATTTGCGCCTTTAAGACCATAGGCGAGTGGCCTGGCCTGGGAATTTTCCTTGGGTGGTCTGCTCTACTGAACTTGACTGGTTGCTCCGACCATCGTAGGTACTCTGTGGTAGCTGGCGGTGATGATATTGCTAGGTTTACTTGCCTGGATATGCTCTTTCGCTCTTTCTTTGACTTGGGCACCGGTTGAATCATGGCTGATATATACACTTTTGGCTCTAGGTGTCTTGCTGGCCTTTGCATTTGATATCCTTGATTTCTGTGCCTTTCTCCTTGCCTCCCTTCTTGGCTTGCGCCCATGGCGCTTTGCAGCATTAGGAATGTTCTGCAATCCTTCATCTGGTGATTTGAGACTCTTTTCCCGTCGAGATACGCGTAGTGGATTCGACAAGGTCCGCATAGCATATCCTCGGCCAAAGGACCGGAGTACCGCGATTTTTCTACTCCTTTTTCCTGAAACCTCCTACTTTCATGTCCTTCCTCCTCTTCTAGTACGTAACCCGCGGCTACCTGATTTCACCCTCTATGGTTATCCCTGCTGCGGTGTCGTCTCCTCTGTCTACTTATTCTGTCGACTTCTGGCGAACGTCCTCTTTTGTTGTTATACGCGTCCTCTCCATCGGCGAATTTGTTGGCTTGTTCCATTAGCTCGGCTACTGTCGTAGGTCTTGTTCTTCCTATTTCTTCCACAAGATCTGAGCGACGAAGTCCTTCTGAAAAGGCGTCTATTGCTCGTTCGTCGGAGACTTCCTCTGCTGAATTTTTGATTATACTCCAGCGTTGTATATAAGAACGTAGCGCTTCGCCTTTCCTCTGCACACATGCTTTAACTTCCTCCAGTGATGCTGGGCGCTTGTAGGTGGAACGGAAATTTCTTGTGAATTGACTTTCGAGTTCCCCCCAACTTCCAATGGATTCGTCGGGTAGGGTATTTAACCAGGACCGTGCGGCGCCGGTGAGGTGCAATTGCAAACTTTGCATTGCAGTCGCCTTTGTTCCCCCTAATATCTGTACTGCCTGCAAATAATCTGACAACCATAAGGTAGGTTCTTGCGACCCGTCATACTTATTCTAGTCGTGTGGTAATTTGAATCCTTTAAGTACCCGCATTTTGCGAACCCTACGGGTAAAGCACAACGCACCCATATCTTTATCGTCGTCCTCGTAATTCTCTTCCCTCCAAGCATGTCGCGATTTATTTACTCGAGCTTGTGCTATTATACTTCTTGCGTCTTCCTTCCTTTTCTGTCGCTTTTTCTCTTCTGATGATTCGCTATGCTCGTCATCTGTGAAATTGTATCTGGGCTTTTCCTTTTGACTTCCCTTGGAATTTGTCGACTTCATCTTTGGACCATGTTCCCTGATCTTTCCTTCTACTATTCCGAGGCTTCGTATTGCTGCTTGATGCATATCTTCTCGTGGGTCCCCAGGTTCTGGTCTTGTAGCTAGTAAATACGCTTGCGCTGCTACTAATGCTGCCTCTGGTGTTTTTTTGTATGAAGTCGTCTTCCTCCTCTTCGAGATGCGGGGTAGGACTCCTTTAGTACCTTTCCTCTCTATCGCGTGCTGTCGCCCCTCTGTTGTGTTTTGGGTCTCCGCGCCTTTCTCTGCTGTATTCTGAATCTTCACTATAGTCTTCCCAGTATTCTTCCCTTGATATACTGTTGTTGTCTTGAAAAATCATGTTTCTTTCCTCCCTTAGTTTCTTCCTGTGTTGGTACAATGCATACTGATAACCCATTAGAACTTCTCTTCTCGATCCTTCGGGTACTTCTCTACCATGATTAATAGCTGATTTGATCATTCTCCATTCACCAGCCGAGACATGGACCTTCTCCTTTTCCTTTTTGTTGTGATCTTTCATTTTGTTGACTTGCCTGTCGACCTTTTTACTTCCTTCGCTGTTGTTTCCTTCTACTGCTTCAGTGATAATGACGCATAGCTGATGTACTTTGGAGACGCCGATGCTTTCTACGGCGAAGCCCTTTCCGTTGTTGTGCGTTTGACATGCTTTCTCTTCTGAGTCGAAATTTTCTCAAATTTTGTCGCCTTTTGTGATTGATACTTTTTCTAAGCTGACCGGTGAGTTTACCTCACTGGAAGAGCCTTCTGATGATTCCACTGTTTCCTCAGCTTCAGGCTCGTTTGCCGGCGGATCTGGTTTCGTCGAATCCGAGAGGCGAGACGAACCCGATGGCCCGACGATGATGCTCAAACTTCCAATGGTTAACTCCATCTCTTGAGTTCCGTCGAGTTTTGAACTGTTGTTGGCTAGAAGCGAAAAAGCCGTCGAATTCATGATTCCAACGCCCAGTTCCCCACGGTCGGCGCCAATTGACGAGGGGTTAACTCGACAAATGTCCTGCGTGAAGGACTTAGGATCGGGGAGATAGGGCGTCGGATGAACTCGAAGGTAAAGTTAGTCAAAATAGGTGTGTATCGAAAGTAAACTTGGGTGTTCAACCTGGCTTGCTTTCAATCTGCCCTACACCGTCCCCTCCTGGCCCCTATATATAGGTGGCCAGGTCTCGAGGATCGGGTAGGGTCCGATACAGATTACAATATCGACATACGGTAAAGACTCATATTCGACTATCATTACAATTGGGCCTAGCTTAACGGGCCTCAGGGGTACTCAACTAACAGGCTCTATTAACTATACCCTTGTCAGTCACTCCCCGAGGTGAAATAGAGGCATGAACCCACTATCGAGCATAAATACCCCCTCTTGGAGTCACTAGCAACTACTCGGCCAAGATAGCCACTAACAACGGAGAGCATGCAAGATCATAAACAACATAGAGATAACAAAAGATATAATTCAGTACAGCAACTTAATCATAAACACCAATATTCATCGGATCCCAACAAACCAAACATGTAGAATTACATAACGGTGATCTCAATCATGTAGGGCAGCTCATGAGATCTAAACATGAAGCACATGGTGGAGAAGACAACCATCTAGCTACTGCTATGGACCCATAGTCCAAGGTAGACTACTCACGCATCGCTCCGGAGGCAAGCATGGCGATAAAGAAGACCTCCGGTGGCGATTCCCCTCTCCGGCAGGGTGCTAGGAAGAGCTTCTGGACCCTCCCGATCTTCGGGTCGACGGCGGCGGCGGATCGCGATGTGTTCTGGAAATCTGATCGGGTACTTAGGTTTTTTCCGTCGGGGGGTCTTTATAGGCGAAGGGACGATGTCAGAGGAGGGGCCAGGTGGCCTCACACCACGGTGGCGCGGGCCAGGGGCTGGCCGCGCCACCTGTGCGTGTGGGCCCCTGGTGGCCCACCTCCTACTCCTCTTCGGATCTCTGGAAGCTTCCGGGTAAAATAAGAATTCAGGAACTTGTTTCGTCCAATTCCGAGAATATTTCATGTGTATCACTTCTGAAACACAAAAACAGCAGAAAACAGGAAACTGGCACTGTGGCACTTGTTAATAGGTTAGTTCCGGAAAATGCATAAAAGTGCCACTAAGTGTAACGAAACAATAGGCAAATGGTGTAAAAACAAGCATGGAGCATCAAAAATTATAGATACGTTTGAGACGTATCAGTACCCTCAAGAGCTTTCGAATCAAATTTGGACAAATGAACACCTTTCTTAAGATAGTAGCACTTACAACCGAATACCCAAAAGTACTTGATGTTAGGCTTCTTTCCAATGAGGATCTCATAAGGAGTCTTGTTCAAGCCCTTGCGGAGATATAACCGGTTTGACGCATGACATGCGGTATTAATGGCTTCGGCCCAAAAGTTATACGGAGACTTGAATTCCGCTAACATGGTCCTAGCCATATCAATGAGAGTCTGATTCTTCCGCTCGGCTACACCATTTTGTTGGGGAGTGTAGGGAGATGAGTATTGATGGCGAATCCCCTCATCACTGAGAAAATCATTCAAGGTGTAGTTCTTGAACTCGGTGCCATTGTCACTTCGGATCATCAATATGTCTTGACCATATTGGCGTTGCACTTCATTGGTGAAGTCTTTGACGGTTTGTTGAGTCTCACTCTTGTGAGTCAAGAAAAAGACCCAAGTGTATCTTGAATAGTCATCGACAATCACCAAGCAATACTTCTTTCCTCCAAGACTTTCATAAGAGGGAGGGCCGAAGAGATCCATGTGAAGGAGCTCTAGGACCCTCTTAGATGAAATGATGGTCTTGCTAGGATGAGAAAGTTCATGCATCTTTCCTTCAATGCAAGCTCTACACACACGATCTTTTTAAAATGTTAGATCGGTTAGTCCTAGGATGTGGTTGCCTTTGTGGAGACTTTGCAAAGTTCTCATATTGACGTGGCCTAGCCGGCGATGCCAAAGCCATCCCACGTCAACTTTAGCCATGAGGCATGTCGCGGCTTTAGTGACCTCCTTCGAGAAGTCGATCACATATAAGCCATTTTCGACATGCCCTACATGAGCTACATTAAGAGACTTGCTCCACAAAAGAACTACAATCCCAACATCAAAGAAGGTTGCAAAGCCCATATTAGCAAGTTGAGCAACGGAAAGAAGATTATATGAAAGGGACTCAACAAGCATGACATCTTCCACGGTAACATTGTGAGAGACAACAACCTTGCCGAGACCCAATACCTTTGACCTTGAAGAATCCCCATAGGTGACGTAGCCCGCATGGGATGAACCGGTGCGAAGCTCCTTCACCATTTCTTTGCTCCCGGTCATATGATTGGTAGCACCACTATCAATTATCCATTGACCACCACCGGAAGCAAAGCCCTACAAGAGATCAAGTCTTGACTTTAGGTCCCCATTTCTCAATGGGTCCTTTCTTGTTAGTGACAAGGGTCTTTGGAACCCAAATAGACCATGCAACATATTCATTTGATGAACCAACAAATTTAGCATAAACATGTCCATCTTGTGCACGACAAAGAACATAGGAAGGATTATATTTTCCCGCAAAGTTATTATGGTTGGGCATAGCCTTTTTGCCATTCCCAATAACTTCCCTCACCTCCTCCTCAAATACATTACCATTCTCATCATAGCATATTTCACTAGGAACATGCTTCTTTAATGAGGGAGGAGGCGTGGGGACACTCTTCTTCTTCTTCTTCTTCTTGTTCTTCTTCTTCTTCTTGTTGTTCTTCTTGGACTTGGATGTAAATCCAAGTCCCATCTTGTCACCATGTTGCTTTTGAGCATTCAAAAGCTCATCAAGCATCTCATTTCCCTTTAGGGGGGCTTTCTCACAAGGGGGGTTAGTTGAGCATGAACTTGCAACAAATGTGCTAGAAAGAGACTTGGTTGCTTCATTAGCAATTATAAGATTTAGTTTCTCATTTTGCAACCTAAGTTCATTAGCAACGGATTGAGCAATATCATGATCACTTTTAAGTTTGGCAATATCCAAATTGTGAGATTCTTCAAGACCCAACATGGATGTCTCAAGTGACACCCTTAGGTCTTGCTCTTCCTCAAGAGATTGAGTAAGAGAAGCAATTTCATCGGCATAGTCACGAGCATGCCCCTCAAGTTCAAAAATGCGTTCATCATTTTTATCATTTACTTGGATGGCTTCATTATATTGATCTAGGAGAATCTCAAAGCGAGCTTTGGTCTCCCCATGCAAGGTTGACATGAAAATGTCCATTTCATTTAGATCATCATTTTCACCAACTTGTTCAACACAATCCATCAAAGATAAGCTTTTAGGTATGATGGGTGTGAGAGGCGGTGATACCTTTGTAGCATGAGCCATGAGACAAGTCGCATTGTGGTTGGTGCGATTTGATTCATTTGCGGAAGCGAATAGGGATTATGAGGGGGTAGGATGGGCAATGGCGATGGCGGCCCTTCCTATTTCCTCCTTATCACTTGCATCATCCTCGGAGAGGTACTCTTCTTGAGTTATCAAAGCGTGAGTTGGGAGGACTCTCTTCTTGTCGGAGTTTCTAGGGTAAGACTTGGTGACGAGGGTATGACCCCTCGGTCCTCGATATTTGCCTACCTGGTTCCTGCCAAGGAAGAAGCCCGCTCGAAGGGTACCCAAAGCCCGCAAAGCCCAGCACTTCGACTTGGAGTAGAAGGCAAAAAATATTTGTAAACCCTAACTGGCTGCATCTATAAAGCCACCAAGGGCGCCCCCCTAGAGACGAGATTCGCATAGCCTACAACACAACCTCGCATAGGCTAGCCACGCCATCTCCTTCCACCTCCGCCAGATTGCATCTGCGCGCCATTGTAACAGCTCCTCATATACCAGCAATACAAGATCAGACAAGCAGGATGTAGGTCTTTACCCTCCGGGGGGCCGAACCTGGGTAAATTCGTGTGCACCCCCTATTTCTGTCTGAAGCCGTCGAATCCGCCAAGCGCCCACATGCTCTCCATGAATCGAAAGCCCCGAAACATGGGCATTGCCGGGAATAAACCTCGTCAATTGGCGCCGACCGTGGGGACGACGGGCGCTGGATCCACGGATTCGCCGGTTCCATCAACGCTGCAACAGATCCATCGCCAAGATCTTCAACACCATCGACATGACCTTCGAATCAAGCATCAAGATCTTCAACGCCGCCATTGCCAAGATCTTCAAGTTCGCCATCATGGCCTTCGACTCCGCCGCCATGGTCTTCGTCGCCGCCATCGCCAAGAAATTCGAGTCTGCATCGAGAGGAAATTCGACCTCGGTGTCTCGAAGAAATTCGAGCCCGGTGTCCGAAGAAATTCGACCTCGGCGTCTCGAAGAAATTCGAGCCCGGTGTCCGAAGAAATTCGACCTCGGCGTCCGAAGAAGTTCGACCCCGGCGTCCGAAGAGATTCGACCTCGGCGTCTCGAAGAAATTCGAGCCCGGTGTCCGAAGAAATTCGACCTCGGCGTCCGAAGAAGTTCGACCCCGGCGTCCGAAGAAGTTCGACCCCGGCGTCCGAAGAGATTCGACCGCGGCGTCTCGAAGAAATTCGACCCCGGCGTCCGAAGAAATTCGACCTCGGCGTCCGAAGAAATTCGACCCCGGCGTCCGAAGAAATTCGACCCCGGCGTCCGAAGAAGTTCGACCCCGGCGTCCGAAGAAGTTCGACCCCGGCGTCCGAAGAAATTCGACCTCGGCATCCGAAGAAATTCGACCCCGGCGTCCGAAGAAGTTCGACCCCGGCGTCCGAAGATATTCGACCCTGGCGTCTGAAGGAATTCGACCCCTGCGTGATTCGACCATGGAGTGTCCGAACGACATGAGACCACCGCCATTGGAAAGATGACGACGAGAGCTACCCCACAAAAGTGGAAATATTAGGGGTCACCCCGGGAGAAAATACCAAAGCTAAGTCTTCCTCAACTATGAGTTGATTACTTTCATTGCTTTCTGTATGCTTTCGACACTTTCAGCAACCGATACTCGGGGGCTTTGCTTTTACATCATACATGTGTTTTGCCTTCATATTATACATATGTCTATTCGCCTAACGACCGTCGAGCGCGAGGTATCTACCTCCTCGACTGCAGGGATCAAAGTCATCGACCCTCCACCATGACATACTTCGGCGCCTCGAATCGGCATTCATTTACCCCGGCGTTGGCAGCACGCTCGGGGGCTACGTCTCATAGTGGCGTCTATTCGCCCCGACGTTCGCAATACGCTCGGGAGCTTCGCCTTGCATTGGCGTCTATTCGCCCAGCGTTAGCGACACGCTCGGGGGCTACACTTAATGCCCGAATTCCGGTGGCAATATACCAATTCGGATGCCGTATATCAAATACGAAGGTAAGTCCACAGTTAGCAACACTGTTGGCCCGGCAACACAGCTATACGTGCTCTGCTGAGATAATTCGCAAGTCCACAGTTAGCAACACTGTTGGCCCGGCAACACAGCTATACGTGCTCTGCTGAGATAATTCGCAAGTCCACAGTTAGCAACATTGTTGGCCCGGCAACACAGCTTGGCCATGTTTCGGGGCTTTCGATTCATGGAGAGCATGTGGGCGCTTGGCGGATTCGACGGCTTCAGACAGAAACAGGGGGTGCACACGAATTTACCCAGGTTCGGCCCCCCGGAGGGTAAAGACCTACATCCTGCTTGTCTGATCTTGTATTGCTGGTATATGAGGAGCTGTTACAATGGCGCGCAGATGCAATCTGGCGGAGGTGGAAGGAGATGGCGTGGCTAGCCTATGCGAGGTTGTGTTGTAGGCTATGCGAATCTCGTCTCTAGGGGGGCGCCCTTGGTGGCTTTATAGATGCAGCCAGTTAGGGTTTACAAATATTTTTTGCCTTCTACTCCAAGTCGAAGTGCTGGGCTTTGCGGGCTTTGGGTACCCTTCGAGCGGGCTTCTTCCTTGGCAGGAACCAGGTAGGCAAATATCGAGGACCGAGGGGTCATACCCTCGTCACTTGGACTTCATTTCCTTGCGGACAAGCCTTCCATTGTGATCTTCAACTCTTTCATAAGGACACTCCGCAATGAAGTGGTTAGTGTTACCACAATTGTAGCAAGTCCTCACTCTACTTGTAGCCTTGGGCTTGGAGGGGCTAGATGACTTCCATTTCTTCATGAATGCCCTTTGAGCAAGAGCCATATGCTCGGCATGAGCATACTTCATGTCCTCGGGGCTTCCACCCAATACTTCTTCCTCTTCCAACAAGCTTTCTTCTTCATGATATGTGACTTTGGCCTTCAAAGCAAGGTTGGGAGCACGCACACCACGTGCACGAGCTAGAGCATCATCCGCATTCTTCTCAGAGATCTTCCTTGCCATCATCTCTTGCAAAATGTCATGAGCGGACATCGTCCGGAAATTTGCATTTCCCTTGATGGAGTTCACGGTCTCCTTATGGAAAGGCAAGAGAGCTTGAATGAACTTCCTCTTCATCCATCTCCAATCAAATTGGGTGGAGCCAAGATCCGTTAGCTTCACTTGGAGTGATGAGAGACGCCTATGGAGTTCTTCGGGAGTTTCACCATCAAGCATGGCAAAGTTGTCCGCTTCATTGGAGGCTTCATCAAACTTGGATTCTTGAATGCTCTCATTCCCAATGAAGAGGTTGATGAGAACATCCCAAGCTTCTTTGGCGGAGGTGATGTTGCGGACGAACGCCTTGTCCTTCTCGGTAAGAGACATGTGAATGAGATGCAAGGCAGAGGCATTGAGTTGCTTGTCGATTTTCTCCCAAGGTAGCAAGTTGGTCAAATCCTTGGAAGTTGGATGGAAACCCTGCTCAATGATCCTCCAAAGCTCAATAGACACAAAGTTTATATGAGAGCGCATGTTATCTTGCCAATTGGCAAAGCTAGAAGCATCAAGAGGTGGCGGTGGGCCGCATGAAGCAAGGTGTGGCATTTGAAGGTGTCTTCCGGAGACATAGCTCATAGGATGTGGAATTTCCGTGCTATGTCCCCTAGAGGTGTTATCTACCTTGGGGGTGTCATCTACCTTGGGGGGTTCCTCTCCGCCCTCATCCCCATCCTCATCCGGATCATCCTCGTTTAAGATGGGCTTACCCGAGGACTCAACCGGGGTCGGTGGAGTGGTACTAGACGTTCCACTAACGAGAGCATCAAGTTGAGATTTTTGGCTTTCCATGGCTGCCATCATGGCATCCATACGTGCCATTATACTATTAAGATCCCCCTTAGTGGCGGGCTCCTCTTCGCCCATAACCTCTTAGGCGGTTAAGCCCAATCAAAGAGCACTAGGCTCTGATACCAATTGAAAGGATCGGTACAGGCGACTAGAGGGGGGGTGAATAGGCGCTAAGTCAATTTTTAATCTTTTTCAAATTTAAGGCTTGACACAAAGTAAATTCACTAGATGTGCAACTAGGTGAATTTCCTATGAGTGGCAAGCATGCAAGTAAACAAGTAACTAGCAAGATACAAGTAACTAGCAATATACAAGTAAGGGAAAGAAATAACCGAAGAGTGGAGACCGGAGACACAAGGATGTATTCTCGTAGTTCCTTCCTTTTGAGGGGAAGTACGTCTACGTTGGAGAGGTGTGGTGACACGAAGTCGACCAACGCCACAAAGGCTCACCTTGTTCTCCGGTGAGCAAGCCACGGAGGCTAGCTCGTTTCCACTAAGCGGTGGTATTGGGGGAACCACGAATCCCTTACACGGAGCTTGGGGCACAACTCCACAACTCAATTGGAGGCTCCCAAGAAAGCCACGGAGGCAAGAATCACCACAAAGACAAGTCAATCAACCAATTACAACACCTAGGGTCACAAGATCCCCAAGGTGCAAATCCTCCAAGCAAATGGAGGGGGAAATGAAATTCCTTCGGTGAAGATGTAGATCGGTGCCTCCTCCTTCAATCCTCCAAAGATCAAGAGCTTTGGTTGAGTTGTTAGTTGTAGAATATTACTCTCGTCAGACTTGGCTAGAAGGGGAGATCTATGGAATTTGGTGTTTTTGCAATAGGGGGGTAGGTGAGAGCTTCAAGGATGAACAATGGTTGGTGAAGTTCTAACCCTACCCCAGCTGGGAGAAGGGGTATTTATAGGTAGGTGAGAATCTGGCCATTGGAGGCAGCACTCAGCAGCAATCCGGCGATAAGTCCGGCGGCGCCGGCCTCTGGGCCGGACGCCCCGGCGGTAAGTCCGGCAGGACCGGATTTCTCACCGGGTGTCCGGCGGCTCGCCGGGAGAATCTGGCGCCCCGCCGAAAACCCATTCAGTATAGCAATCCGGCGGCCCCGCCGGGCTGGTCCGGTCTGCCGCCGGATGGTCCGGCCAGGGAACCGGCCAGACCAACTTGGGCCTCTTTTGGCAGGCGATTCCACCATCTTTCTTTTTATGCATTAAAACCCCTTCACCTGTGAACTTAAACCTGTATGCATATATTTCAAATATTAGTTCACACAAAACATAGTCATGTCATTGTAAATCAAAAAAGTAGAAAGGGACAAATGTCCTTTCAGCTAGCCTATGCGTGGGATCTATGCGAGAGCAGGTGTCTATGCGAGATTGTGTTTTAGCCTATGCGAGTTCCCCTTGTCTAGGGGATGCCCTTGGTGGCTTTATATATGCAGTCAGTTAGGGTTTACAAGTAGTTTTTGCCTTCTACTCCAAGTCGAAGTGCTGGGCCTTGAGGGCTTCATGTATCCTTCGAGCGGGCTTCTTCTTTGGCAGGAACCAGGTAAGCCAATATCGAGGACCGAGGGGTCATACCCTCGTCACTAGTATTGCCTAAGATCTGATCGTTGGGTATTTGCCAATACCTGGTTCGATCTTATTACCGGCAATGCTATTCAACTCGTCTGTGATAGTCCATCTCCGTGACCTAGTCACATGCTGCGTAGCATTGATGTGTTCTCACCGAGTGGGCCCATAGTACCATATCTGTCATGCAGATGAGCAAATCCCACTCTTGATTATGCTCCTCAACCTACCCCTTCGGAGAATCCGTGAACCCTGTGACGAGGGTGGAACTCGACAATGCCCTAGATTTAGGACTTTGGATCGGGGGAAGAGGACGTTGGATGAACCAAAGGTAGGGTGACGAGGTTCTAACCCGGCAATGCCCATGTTTAGGGCTTTCGATTCATGGAGAGAGCGTGGGCGCTTGGCGGATTCGACGACTTCAGACAGAAATAGGAGTACACGAGAGTTTACCCAGGTTCGGCCCCCCGAGGGTAAAGACCTACATCCTGCTTGTCTGATCTTGTATTGCTTGTATAGTTGGAGCTGTTACAATGGTGTGCAGATGCAATTTGGCTGAGGTGGAAGAAGATGGCGTGGCTAGCCTATGTACGTGGGATCTATGCGAGATCAGGTGTCTATGCGAGATTAGCCTATGTACGTGGGATCTACGCGAGATCAGGTGTCTATGCGAGATTAGCCTATGTACGTGAGATCTATGCGAGATCAGGTGTCTATGCGAGATTAGCCTATGTACGTGGGATCTATGCGAGATCAGGTGTCTATGCGAGATTAGCCTATGTACGTGGGATCTATGCGAGATCAGGTGTCTAAGCGAGATTAGCCTATGTACGTGGGATCTATGTGAGATCAGGTGTCTATGCGAGATTAGCCTATGTAGGGGATGCCCTTGGTGGCTTTATATATGCAGCCAGTTAGGGTTTACAAGTAGTCTTTGCCTTCTACTCCAAGTCGAAGTGCTAGGCCTTGCGGGCTTCATGTATCCTTCGAGCGGGCTTCTTTCTTGGCAGGAACCAGGTAGGCTAATATGAGTACCCAAGGGTCGTTCCCTCGTCATAGGGATTCAGAAAAACAAGGCGAAACTTGATGTGTATTGAGATAATGCGTGGATTACAAGCTCAATCTCGATGTCCCCTGGCCGGCCTCTCCTAACCCCTATTTATAGGCAGCCAAGTCTCGAGGATCCGGTCGGGTTCGATACAAATTAGTCATATGCGATGTGTTACAATGTAGCTTTCATATTCGACTACAACTATACTTTCGTCTACATTTTGAGCCTATATTTCTATGGGTTAAGAAGTGAGCTTAGCTCACTTGGTTAGGGAAGTGGATGTACAACCCAGCCACCCAGGTTTAAGTCTCCATAGACGCGAATTTGGGTTCTTATTTTCAAAAAAACAAAATCGATGTAGGTGCTTCCCCTACCGCATTTCCTTTCAAAAAATAATATTTCTATGGGTTTCTACCCGAACTGACCTCAGGAGTCATACTCTTGTCACCTTGGGTCCATTGTTACCACAAGAGCACACCCTTAGTCCTATTCTCTCCATTGTTGAGGATTAGGACATCTTTTAGTTTATTTTACTTTATTACTTTGTTGCTTTTGATCATAAAATAAATTTTACTTGTTTCTTTGTTTTCTGTAGTGCATAGATAACTACAATTGTAACAGTCTAATTTGAGAGGATAAATTGTTTTACCTTGTGGCTTCTATGGTTCTATGCCTATTACTTTCACATTGATATGTGCTACGTCGATCCCTGCACTTAGAGGCTATCACTCGGCTACCACAGGGATCCCTTGCCCCTCAGCCAAGACACAAGCAACTACACTTCAGATCATCGGCATGGACCAATATCGTCGTTGACATCACCATGGCTCCCCATCTGACGACTCCATTGAACACAAAACTCTGGCTTCTCAGCATCATAGTGATGACCAAGAAGAGACATGCCCAAACAGACACCAGAGTACCAGACAATCGACATCACAAGGACAAGCCGCGACTCAGCAGCAGCAGTCATCGTCGTTTTGCCACTGCCACGGATGTGACCCCCTTTTTTGGGTTTTTTCAGAATGTATGTGTGGTGTACTTTTGGCGGCGTAACGGCAATGCAATTGCCACGCAAGAGAAATTATCTTATGCGCCCGAACGATCGTCGCTGATGGATCCTGAAAGCTTGTGATCGCCGATCATTACATGCGTAATGCGTGTATGGCACGTCGTTGCAGCAGTTCACTAACAAACCACCCTCACACCGCCACACAGATCTCGGTTTCACCCTCCACGCATTTCCCCGGCTCCCACGCTGTGTATCGAGTGCGGAACACGAAGCCCCGAGCGGAACATTTCGGCAACCGGCGCCGCCACGCAAACCTCTCCCGCCACCGGCACACATTCTCGCCCACCGGATCTCCATCCCCGGTCACACCCAACGGCGCGGGCGCAGCCACCGAACCCGAGCGGATAAACCCGCCTCACGCGCGCGCGCGTCGTCTCCCGACCGAAGATCCCCCGCGCGGTGGACCACGGTACCTCCCCACCGAAGATTCCTTTCTTTCCTCCACCCTCCTCTCCCCGCACCGCATCGCATCTCCGTCCACCGCCGCGCCAGCGCCGCCGTGCCGGTGCGGTTTCCCCGCCCTCCCCGTCTTCCTTGCGTGCCACCTCCACTTCCTCCGCCATGCAATCACTCGATTCCCGACCACGCTGCTGCTAACAGCCACCACTACTCTATTGCGCAACTTTAAGGTCGCACCTTCCAGCGGGTACGACTCCGTCCCTAGTTTAATCGGAGGAGGAGGATCCGTCCAATCAATCATACGCCGTCACCGAACCGACGATGGAGGCCTGCTGCTGCTCGTCGTCGTCGGCGCCGTCCGCGTCCATCCTCGCCACGGGCGCCGCCGGCCTCCGCCGCCGCTTCTCCCCGGCCGCCGCCGCGGCGGCGGGCGGGAGGGCGGTGGCGCTCGCGCACCCGCTCCGCGCGTCCGCGGCCCCGCTCTCCGCGTCGGCGGCGGCGCCCCGGCGCGGGCAGCAGCGGCGCGGGACGACCGTCGTCAGGGCGGTCTTCGAGCGGTTCACCGAGCGGGCGGTGAAGGCGGTGGTGCACTCGCAGCGGGAGGCGCGCGGGATGGGGGACGAGGCGGTCGCGCCGCACCACCTGCTGCTGGGCCTCGTCGCCGAGGACCGGTCCGCGGCGGGGTTCCTCGCGCCGGCCATCCGGATCGAGCGCGCCCGCGAGGCGTGCCGCGCCGCCCTCGGGAAGCGCGGGGCCCCGCAGCCGCAGGCGGCCACGGGGCTCGCCACGGACGTGCCATTCTCGGCCGCCAGCAAGCGCGTCTTCGTCGCCGCCGTCGAGTTCTCCAGGAACATGGGCTGCAACTTCATCTCCCCGGACCACATTGCGCTCGGCCTCGTCGACTTCGACGACCCGACCACCAACAACATCCTCAAGAGGTTGGTTGGTCCTCATGTACTCGTCCTATTCAGTTTCTCCCCAAGAGCTTGCAATTTTTGGACCCTACCAAAAATTTGGCTGCAAACTGCGAAGGCAACAACAAGTGGTCCATAGGCAGCCAAAAAGTTGGCATCAAATTAAACCAAATAAGTGGGACGACAATTTGCATGACCAATTATTTGTTAGGGTAAGCTCAGGACATAACAAATCAGACCCTGCATCTTATATATCTAACAAAATGATGGTTATGTTCATCCGTGATTGTAGAAGCCGGGAGGTTTAACCTTCCTTTTCAGAGAAAAAAGGTAAACCATGCATCGAACCATCTCTTGATGGCCTAAGCAATAAGCAACATTCGATCTTTTGAAGTGTTAAAACATGAACATAGTCACAACTATAGACAACCATCAGAAATGCTCGTTCGCACCTGATTCATCAGACTGGAAGTCGGAAATGCAAATGAATTTATGTGGATTTCTTGAAGAAATGCTAATCCAATAAAGTGAAGATTAAATAAACTGTTGTCTTTATGCACTAATGATTATTTAGTAGCTAATTAATGATATTCATTGTAGCTTAGGAACAGAACCAAGTCAGCTAGCAAAGCGGGCCCTTACTCGAATCAAAACCGAGCTTGAGAAGGATGGCAGAGAGCCTCTGGGATTATCTTCTTTCAAATTGCGTGATAAATCTACTGATGGAAACGGGAGGTCGGCAATTGTCAAGTACTCAAATAAAAAGAAAGGTCAGGGGTGAAGCAACACTGTTGGAGTTTATGCTAATTCTGTTATGACATGGAGTGTGGAAATAATGAGCTTATTTTATTTGTCATTTCAGAGAAGAGTGCACTGGCTCAATTTTGTGTAGATTTGACAATGCGAGCCAGTGGTGGATTAATTGATCCTGTTATTGGTCGCAATAAGGAGATTGAAAGAGTAGTTCAGATTATATGCCGGCGCACAAAGAACAATCCTATTCTTTTGGGTGAAGCAGGTGTCGGTAAAACTGCCATTGCTGAGGGGTTGGCTCTTCAAATTGCTAATGGAGATGTGCCTATTTTTCTTGTGGTGAGTTTCCACGGCCAATCATAGATGAACAATCATAATTTGCTGCAAAGTCTTGCTTGCACAACAGTAGTTCACAGTTATGACTAATTTACATTATTATGTAGGGAAGACGCATATTGTCATTAGATGTTGCCTTACTGATGGCTGGTGCAAAAGAGAGGGGCGAACTAGAAAACAGGGTTACTAGTTTAATACGTGAAGTGCGGAAAGCAGGTTATCTGATTTGAATAGAACACATAAACTTGTATCTTGGTTTTTGGTCTTACAAATAGCTCCACAATTTCACGCAGGTGATGTTATTCTTTTCATCGACGAGGTTCATACTCTTATTGGATCTGGAATTGCTGGAAGAGGCAGTAAGGGAGCTGGTCTTGATATTGCTAATCTGCTGAAACCTGCACTTGCTAGAGGTGAATTGCAGGTAACGTTCTCACAAAAGGAACTCCTATGGCTAAATCTATGTTGCCCATCTTGTTTCTCAGTTCTCTCTATGGCTCCCTTTTTTAACCAAAAAGGTAGATGATTCTCTACCTTATGGTCACTCAATTAGGATTCGCTAGTACAATAGTTACGAAGGAAAAAAAATGTTATTTGTTATTTTATGGTGTCCTTCCAGGTCACAGCTCTAGCTAGGCTGTGCTATGGACTGTAAGCTATACGCACTATGTCACTTTGCAAATAGGCAGGAGTTGGTGCATGGATTACAGTTTACACATAATTTTACTTACTATTTACATATATGTTTTGTGCATTGCTATTATTTTTGTTCAAACTTCTAATGAGGACAATGGCTTATTTAGTTGTTTCCAAATAAATAAGAATTGGAGTATTACATGTCAATTCATACCCTGTGATTTGTATTTTAAATTAGCGTTGTGTGCATTCCATGCCACCTTTAACCTTATCTCCTAGAGGAATTTTACAATACCCAATGCTCCATAGTTAGGGAATGGAGTACCAATCAAATCTCACCGTTGATTTAAGAGGGCAGTTTAGACCTTTTCTCTTTGTCTAATGAAGGGGTTATATAGATTTCTCTGATAGATCGCCGGAGAGCCTGCTCTCACCACCACATTCCCGATCCTGGTACGCGCTCGATTGATAAGCATCAGCAGCCGCCGCATCCCCTCACCGGCGCATTATAAACTCTGAAAGGAAAATCCGTGTTCATGAAGGGATTGAAAGTGATCGTATCTTAGCCAAATCTGCAATGAGATTTTCCCCTCTCACTATCTCTCATCTTCCCCACATAAAGCTACAACTAATTAATATAGTCAACAAATAGATTAAATTGCTTGTTCTAGAACGCTGGAGTGAATCAGCAAATTGAATTTCTGTAAAATTTCCATGCAATGGACGCAGATGGAGGCCAAGGCATCG
This sequence comes from Dactylis glomerata, assembly GCA_007115705.1. Taxonomy (NCBI): domain Eukaryota; kingdom Viridiplantae; phylum Streptophyta; class Magnoliopsida; order Poales; family Poaceae; genus Dactylis; species Dactylis glomerata. The sequence goes on from QXEO01000220.1 coordinate 4,432,069, forward strand.
ATCGAGTGCTAGCGCTAGCGCCGGAGGATAGTTGCCGACGACCACCAGATTGAGAAATCTTGTCTTGTGGACATCCCCCCGCGGTCTCTCTGGTTCGTTTGGGCATCGACTAATTCGCTGCATGTACGGCGCTCGGCCGCCGGTGATCGCTGCCGGCAGTTCCCCTATCATGAATTATTTATCTCCGTGATTAACTGCCCTCTAAAGTACAGTTTTACCCCTAGACACCAGGTACTCCGTGAGTTTCCGTGATAGTACTCCATGCTAACTGGATCGGAGTACCTTCAAACCTAATCCGTTTGATCACACGAAATGGAGTGCCTATGTTCACCTAGGGGTACAGTAAAAGGGCTCTATCTCCTATGTGTAATTAAGTTTTGAGATAAGTATGTTTTCATCCCTCAATTGTTTGAAGTTCACTTTTAGCTTCTTAATTTTTTTCAAATAATTTTGGTCCAGTGTCTTTCGACATCAGACAAGTTTGGCCCCTCACCCAACCCAAAGTGGATTTCTCGCTGCCGTAGTGTGAGTTTTGACCCAACTTGCCACATGCCCCTGCACGTCACTTTTTTCTTCCCCTCCTGGATCTGTCTTCATCCTCACTTGTACTCTCCTCCCTTCAGACTCCAGCGAGATCGAGCTCCCCATGGAACCATTTCTCTTCCATCTTTCTTCTCTGTTTCGGTAGGGCACATGTTGTTATGGCAAGTTCATATGTGCCAGCACAGACGAACATGTGACAGGTTGGTCAAAAAATCGTCCAAGATAAGTTAGGATCCGCTTTGGATCAGGTAAGGAACAAGCTTGTCAGCTTTAGAAAGATGAGGGACCAAAGATATATGAAAAAAATATAAGGGGGCCAAAAGTGAACGGTGTGAACAGTTGAGGGACCAAAACATATTATCTCGTAAGTTTTTCATTTTAATATGTTCCTGGGTAAATGGTTGTATATCTTAACAACAATTGGTGTTGCTAGTACTACAGTATTAGACTGATGCTTTACGCTGCACATACTCCTGAGTCCTGATGTTGTACTGTGTAGTTTGTCACTCGAGTGACGTCCCTGTGAATAAATGTGAAGTATTTGTTATAATCACCGGTCATGATGCAACATGGGCTACTTCCATAGTTAGTATTAAGTTGTTGTTTATCCCATCCATGCATAATGTAATATGGCATCTCATATATTTTTTCTTTTCCACGTGTTAACGCTTGTCTGTACTCACAGTGCATTGCATCTACAACTCTGGATGAACACCGTTTGCATTTCGATAAGGATAAGGCTTTGGCTCGCCGGTTCCAGCCAGTATTTGTAAATGAGCCTAGTCAGGTAGTGCAGAATTTTAATTTTGAAAGTCACTCTGGACTCTTGGGTATCAGTTTCTTTTAACTTTCCTTCATGCTCTCTACAGGAGGATGCTGTGAAAATTCTACTTGGTCTTCGTGAAAAGTATGAGACTTACCACAAATGCAAATACACCTTAGAAGGCATCAATGCAGCGGTTTATTTGTCCGCAAGATATATCCCTGACAGACATCTTCCTGATAAGGCTATTGATCTAATTGATGAAGCTGGTAGCAGAGCTCGAATGGAATCATTTAAAAGGAAGAAAGAAGAGCAGTGCTCTATAATTTCAAAGTCACCAGATGAATATTGGCGAGAGATTAGAACTGTCCAAGCCATGCATGACGTGGTAATAGAATATTTAGAAAGAGCTGTTGCAAATAACTTCTGTCCATGTCCATCTGCTTGTAGATGTTTAATTGATTGCGCAACATATTTCAGGCACTGACTAACAGGTTGAAATATTCTCTGAATGAAAATGACCAAGAGAATGAAGTTAATGTTGAAGTACTGGATGACGGCAAGACAAGTCCAACATCAACACTGTCAGCTTCAGCTGATGAGTAGGTTTTCTCATTTCATGATTTCATCTAGAGTGGACTTCACATTTCACAATATAAGCATCTAAAAATGTAAATACACGCATGGTGCAGGCCATCTATGATTGGATCAGAGGAAATTGCAAGAGTCACATCATTGTGGTCGGGCATACCAGTCCAACAATTGACTGCAGATGAAAGAAAGCTTCTAGTAGGACTAGACGATGAACTCAGAAAGCGTGTCATAGGTCAAGATGATGCTGTTGTGGCAATATCAAAAGCTGTGAAGAGATCACGCGTTGGCATGAGCGACCCTGACAGACCTATTGCTACTCTGCTTTTCTGCGGTCCAACTGGAGTAGGAAAGACTGAGTTGACCAAAGCTCTAGCAGCAACTTATTTCGGATCTGTAGGTCACTCTTTCCTGGTTACATCTTTATATTATTATTCCTAGACTTCAGAAAACGTTTCATGGAATTTATATTAAAAAGTTGTTTGTTTTTGATTAACAGGAGTCAGCTATGGTTAGATTAGATATGAGTGAGTATATGGAGCGGCACACTGTGAGCAAGCTGATAGGCTCTCCTCCAGGGTACATGGGATTTGGTGAAGGTGGTACTTTGACAGAAGCAGTCAGGAGAAAACCATTTACAGTAGTATTGCTTGACGAAATAGAGAAAGCTCATCCTGATATCTTCAATATTCTTCTCCAAGTATTTGAAGATGGTCATTTATCTGACTCACAGGTGCTAGATCCTGACATTCATGATATTCCTTTCTGCGGTCAATAAATCAAATTCATACTATATTTTCCACATTTTGTATATGATATATCATGCACCTTGAAAGTCAGGCTAGCTGTTTTTGCAAACTCAATAAGTCGATTGTTCGTTGATATGACTTATGCCTGATCCTATTGATACAGTATGATGTGCATTATTGAATCTTTTATGTGAACTTAGACTAAAAACTAGGCAATACCCTGGTTATCTTATTAAAAGGAAACCAATATTCGTTTTTGTGGGCTACAGGGCCGCAGAGTTTCCTTCAAGAATACTTTAATTGTCATGACATCCAATGTTGGTTCTACATCGATCTCCAAAGGAAGGATGGCCATAGGTTTCCAGACGCCGAATGATACAGAAGAAAACACATATACTGTGATGAAATCCTTGGTAATGGAAGAGTTGAAGGCATTTTTTCGGCCTGAATTGCTCAATAGAATGGATGAGGTGGTTGTGTTCCGTCCACTTGAGAAGAATCAGG